>CM023864.1:18917130-20117130 GCA_013389735.1 Phaseolus lunatus
ATTTGCTGCCTTTTTAATTTTAGTTTGAGTTCATAATTGTGTCTTAGTTCTTACACAATTTCCTTCTTACTTTTCCTTTGTGTTAAATTTTGGTATCTTGCTGTTTTTTTTTTTCCAGTTTTCCAGATTTCCCCTGTTTCTCTCTCTGTCTGGCTGTTTTTTGTTTCAAAAAATTATTTCCACTCATAGGAAATTTGTGATTATCTGGAAAATGCAAGTTTGAAGTGTTACAAAAAGGACAAAAAAAGAATCAGATCAAAAAAGGCAACAGAAAAGATATGATAAATCTTACAAAATCAGAGTGCAAACCTTGAGCGCTCCAGCTGGCCTAACTGCACACCAAATTTGCAAAAATTATTAAAAAAAAATGGTCCATGCGTTTTAGGTGATTCCAAAACCATTGTTTAGATAAGATCCTGAATTTTTCTTGCATATAAATTTCAGAGACAAATTTTAAAAATAAAGCTCAGCATAAATCGGGGAACAAACACGTTTTCTGGCCCACAACAATTTTCAGTGGTGCTGTTTTTTTTTTTATTTGGTCATCTAATCTAGTGCTTTTCTTTAGGTATTCCTTTTGTGTGCCAACTTTTATTGAGTACCTTTAATTGTTTGCTTTAATTTCTTGACTCTCTTTCTAAGTTGTCATATTATAAATCCTTTTGGTGGTACTGTTTTTATTCAATTAAATTTGTTTCTTGCTTTTGTTTCTTGACCTCTCTTTTGGGTGCTGGAATTTAATTCTCCTTGGTGCATATGTGCATGGAACTTGACTTGGTTTAGGTTTAGCTCTTGTGAATAGGTGCTGGAAATTGGAGAATTAAAGCCATCATTTTAAGGAGGAGACAAAGCTAAAGCCGAAACAAGGTTGCTTGAAACAAACAATACAAACACCTAGAAGATCAAAAATTCAAGACAACAAGGAAGTGCACTAACCCAAAAGAGGATCAACAAAGGGAGTCTTCTTTTCCTTTGCAACTTGGTTTATTGTTAATTACCTCTTTAATTACGTTTAGACGGTGAGTGTGTCTTCAAGGGCTCAAAGTGTCCAAGAAGCCTCACCTAGGGCCGAATAGCATAGTAAATTTTTACTTAGTAATTTGTTGCTTGTTTGAACTTGTTTTCTATTGTTTTGGTAGAAACATTTTGCATGATTAGTTTAGTTTAATTTTGTGCTAAAACCGACTAGTTTGTTGCATACTTTCTTTTTTTTTAGCTTACATAGTTTTATTGCTTTTTGATTTCTCAACTTCTTGTGTTTTAAGTGTTTCACTAAGAGAAATTTTGTGTGAAGGCATTGGAGACTAGTTTTTGGCAAGGAAAAGGCTTGGTACTTAAGTAGTCCTTTGAGACTCACCTCCCTTACCTGGAAAACTACCTTCTTTATCTTCCCTAATCTTTCTCAAAGTAAAAACGCCTAAATACACAAAGGTATAGCCATGTCTTCTTCTTCTAATTCTCCAAAGTCTATAGAATGTGAAGTAAAATCTTTGAAAACCCTTTTGAAAGAGGTATCCCAAGCGGTACAATTAATCTCTTTTAGACAAGTGGAGAATGAAAACAAGATTAATGAGTTGGCTAGAGCTCAAGAAGAGAAATCCCAAAAATCTCAAAAATCAAAAAAAACAAATACTCATGCATCACAAAGCATTGCAACTCTAGGGGAGGGAAGCCTTAGAATTAATGACTACTACCAACCACCCCCTAGAAGAACTAGGCAAAGGGAACAAAAGGTGCCAAGGGAAACTAGAGTAGACCTACCTCATTTTCATGGAAAGGAAAATGTAGAAATATATCTAGATTGGGAGATGAAGGTAGAGCAACTCTTTGCTTGCCATAGGGTAAGTGAGGAACGAAAAGTACCCTTAGCCACCCTTAGTTTCCAAGGAAATGCCATGTATTGGTGGACCTCTTTAGAAAGAAACCGACGTCTTCATAGGGAACCTCCCATAGAATATTGGAATGACCTTAGGGGAGCCCTAAGACGTCGACATATACCTTCTTACTACCATAGGGAGTTGATGGACAAGCTCCAAAGACTCCAACAAAAGAATATGAGTGTAGAAGAGTATAGGCAAAAGATGGAGCTCTATATGATGCGAGCCTCTATTAGAGAGGAAGAGGAAACCACCATATCTAGGTTCCTTAGTGGCCTATCACTTGAGATAAGAGATAGAGTAGAGCTCTTACCTTATCAAGACTTGGATGATTTGGTTCAACTTTGCATTAAAGTTGAGCAACAAAATTTGCGCAAAACATCAAGTCAAAAGGTGAGCCCCTATTCTAACTTTTATCCCAAGAGAGAGTTTAAAAGGGAGGGTAGTACATCTAAGGAAAAACCAAAAGAACCTACCAAACCCTTCACCAAAGAAACCTCAACCCCACCCATCCGAGCTAGAGATGTTAAATGTTTTAAGTGCTATGGTAGGGGGCATGTGCAAGCACAATGTCCAAACCAAAGGACTTTGTTTCTTAAAGGTGTAGACGAATACACTAGTGGCGAGGATGAGCTTAGTGAGAAAGAGGAAGGGGGAGAGGATGAGAGGGTAGCTCCATTAGAGGGAGAATTGCTTATGATTAGGAGAACCCTCAACAATCACCCTAGCACATCCATTGAAACACAAAGGGAGAACATATTTCATACAAGATGCAATGTTTTAGAAAATATATGTTCCCTCATTGTGGATAGTGGATCTAGTTGTAATTGTTGTAGTGCTAGGATGGTTGAAAAGCTTAAGCTACAAGTGGTTCCTCACCCAAAACCTTACAAACTTCAATGGCTTAATGAAAATGGGGAACTACATGTAGATAAGCAAGTGGAAATCAAGTTTTCCATAGGGAACTACAAAGATAAAGTTTTATGTGATGTAGTGCCTATGGAAGCTTGCCATATCTTATTAGGGAGGCCATGGCAATTTGACAAGAAAACCTTGCATGATGGTCTCACTAACGAGATTTCCTTCACCCATAAATATAAGAAGTTTGTACTTAGTCCTTTACCACATTCTCAAGTGGTGAAAGACCAAATACAAATGAAACAAAAGAGGGATGAGGAAAACAAAAAAAAAAAAAGAGTGCTAGAAAAAGAGAAAATCCTTAGGGATAGGAAGGCGTGGGAGAAGAGTGTTCCTTCCCACAAGGTTGGTCTACAAGAAAAGCCTTTTGAAAATGTTTTAGAAAAATTGCTTCTTGTTGAACAACCAAGCCTTATCTTTTGTAAAGGAGCACTTACATGCACTGCCACAAGTAATGAACTCATGGTTTTACCTCCTCAAATAGAAAACCTTTTGAGTGAATTTGACGATCTATTCTCACAAGAAGGACCCAATGGGCTTCCTCCTCTTAGGGGGATAGAACATCAAATTGACTTCATTCCGGGGGCAAGCCTACCAAATAGGCCTGCTTATAGAACCAATCCCGAGGAAACAAAGGAGATAGAATCACAAGTTCAAGACTTGTTGGAGAAGGGTTGGGTTCAAAAGAGTCTAAGCCCTTGTGCCGTACCTGTCTTGTTGGTGCCCAAAAAAGATGGAAAATGGCGCATGTGTTCTGATTGTAGAGCAATCAACAACATCACCATCAAGTATAGGCATCCAATCCCAAGGCTTGATGATATGCTTGATGAATTGCATGGGTCAACTCTATTCTCCAAAATTGACCTTAAAAGTGGATATCACCAAATTCGAATCAAGGAGGGTGATGAGTGGAAAACCGCTTTTAAGACCAAATTTGGATTATATGAGTGGTTGGTGATGCCCTTTGGACTCACTAACGCTCCAAGCACATTCATGAGGCTTATGAATCACACCTTGAGGGATTGTATAGGTAAATATGTAGTAGTTTACTTTGATGATATCTTAGTATATAGTAAAACCCTAGAAGACCATCTAAGTCACCTTAGGGAAGTCTTTCTAGTTCTTAGGAAAAATAGTCTTTTTGCAAATAGGGATAAGTGTACCTTTGGTGTAGATAGTGTAGTCTTTTTAGGCTTTATAGTAAACAAAAAGGGGGTGCATGTAGATCCCGAGAAAATCAAAGCCATCCAAGAGTGGCCAACTCCACAAAATGTAAGTGATGTAAGAAGTTTTCATGGGTTAGCTAGCTTCTATAGAAGGTTTGTGCCTAATTTTTCTAGCCTAGCTTCTCCTTTGAATGAACTTGTTAAAAAAGATGTTGCATTTTGTTGGAATGAAAAGCATGAGCAAGCCTTTCAAAGGCTAAAAGCTCAACTCACCAATGCACCCATCCTATCTCTCCCAAATTTTTCCAAAACTTTTGAGATAGAGTGTGATGCATCGGGAGTAGGCATAGGCGCGGTATTGTTGCAAGGTGGACACCCCATTGCTTATTTTAGTGAAAAACTCCATGGTGCCACCCTCAACTACCCCACTTATGACAAAGAGCTCTATGCTCTTGTGAGAGCCCTAAAGACTTGGGAACACTATCTTGTGTCCAAAGAATTTGTTATCCATAGTGATCACGAGTCTTTAAAATATTTAAAGGGCCAACACAAGCTCAATAAGAGACATGCAAAATGGATGGAATTTCTTGAACAATTTCCTTATGTAATCAAATACAAGAAAGGAAGCACCAATATAGTGGCCGATGCTCTTTCAAGACGCCACACACTCCTTTCAAAATTGGGTGCCCAAATTCTTGGATTTGACCACATAAGAGAGCTTTACCAAGAAGATCAAGAACTTTCATCCATCTATGCCCAATGTCTACATAGAGTGCAAGGAGGTTACTATGTGTCCGAGGGATATCTTTTTAAAGAAGGAAAACTTTACATTCCTCAAGGAACACATAGAAAACTCCTTGTCAAAGAATCACATGAAGGGGGACTCATGGGCCATTTTGGAGTTGATAAGACTCTAGATCTTTTGAAAGCAAAATTTTGTTGGCCACACATGAGGAAAGATGTCCAACGCCATTGCTCTAGATGTATCTCATGTTTAAAAGCAAAGTCTAGAACAATGCCGCATGGACTCTACACCCCTTTGCCGATTGCAAATGCTCCTTGGGAAGACATTAGCATGGATTTCATTTTAGGACTTCCTAGGACTGCAAGAGGCCATGACTCTATCTTTGTGGTAGTGGACCGTTTTAGCAAAATGTCTCACTTTATTCCATGCCACAAAGTAGATGATGCTCAAAATATTTCTAAACTCTTCTTTAGAGAAGTGGTGAGACTCCATGGTCTCCCTAGAAGTATAGTGTCCGATAGAGATCCCAAGTTTATAAGTCACTTTTGGAAAACTCTTTGGGGTAAACTTGGAACAAGACTACAATTTTCAACTTCTTGTCATCCTCAAACGGATGGGCAAACCGAAGTAGTCAATAGATCTCTTGGAACTATGCTTAGGGCTATCATGAAGGGCAGCCACAAATCTTGGGATGAGTACCTTCCCCACATTGAATTTGCTTACAATAGAGTAGTTCACAAGACTACTAATGCTTCTCCTTTTGAGGTAGTATATGGTTTTAATCCTCTCACGCCCATGGATTTAATTCCCCTTCCTAATCCACAAGATTTTGTGCATAAGGAAGGAGTAATCAAGGCTGATTTTGTCAAAAAAATGCATGAGAAGATTAAAATTCAAATACAACAACAAAATGAGAAGTACACAAAACACAACAACAAAGGGAAGAGAGAAATAATTTTTGAGGAAGGAGACTTAGTTTGGCTTCATCTTCGAAAAGATAGATTTCCAAATCAAAGGAAGTCCAAACTAAGTCCCCGAGGTGATGGACCCTTCCAAGTCCTTAAGCGAGTCAACAACAATGCGTATAAATTGGACCTACCTCTTAAATATGGAGTACATGACACATTTAATGTAATTGATCTTTCTCCATTTGTAGGTACCAATGACGATGACGAACTGGATTTGAGGACAAATCCTTTCCAAGGGGGAGGGGATGATGGAGGAGGGCCAAGCACATCTAGCCAAGGAAGCCAAGGCCCAAACCAAGAAGACCGTCTAGACCAAGAGGAGCGTCTAGCTCCAAGAAGTGAGCGTCTAGAACGTGAAGGAGGGAGGCTATCCATGGAGCTAGACCGTCTAGGACCTCTCACAAGATCCATGGCTAAACATATCCAAGCACACATAGAAGAAGCCACGGATGGAAGAGAGAGATCCTTGTACATGTTTCATAAAGGCCCAAAGGGGGAGGGGGTGCTTAGTAGATAGGATAGTGTAGAAAGCACTTTGGATGGAAACATTCTAGAAGCTAGGGTTGGTATGGCCGGTCATGGCACCTTAGATTTTAGAATTAATTTTGGTTTTCTTTTTATTAAAATGTAGCTTGCACCTCAAGTCCCAAATAGCCTATAAATAGGAAGGCTATCTCTTTATATTTGACAAGTTTATTTGAGTAATGTTATGCTGCCATTTTTGTGCACAAGCTTTACTCCTCCTAGAAATCTAGGCTATAAACTTCAATCCTTTCACATTCTCCCTTGAGCTGGCCAAACCTCTCAACCCATACTCACCATGCACCTTCAAGACCAACACAACTCCTAGGAGGGTCTTGTTTCACTCACCCATTGCTTCCGCTCCATTTATTTCTACTTTGATTCAAGAAGAACACATGAAAATGCCATCATAAGGGAAGCTAGCATTTTCGTTTATAAAGACGTTAGGCGAGTAGGTTCTGAAGTGAGGGCGACGTGGTCGCCGGTTTTCATATGCTTTTCACGATACTCTGTTTTATGTGTGGGGCGACGTGATCGCCGATTTTAATGCTGTTTTCGAAATCCCCTGTTTTAGTGTCGTTTTGAAACTGTTTGAGATTGAAATGTGAAATGCATGTGATATTCGAAAATCTGAACCTTGGATGATAGTTGCTGTGATTGGAATCGTTCATTTAAGTGTTATATGATGTATTGAATGTTGTGAATGTGGGATCAAGGCATAGTATTTTCAGGAAAGGAAATACCGTGTAAGATCGTGTGTAATGTGCATTGACTAGGGACTTGTCTAGAAGGAGATATCCTGACTCTGCTGATATAATGGAATCACATAGATGAAGTTATTCAGTTGGGGAGAGTCGAAGGAGGTTCATATGTATGGGTAAGTTGTTTGAAAGATAACTGACTTGACCTGTTATATGAATTAACCCTGTCATACCGGGAGAGTGATGATATTGAGATTATGTATGCGCATGGCTGTGTGGATTTCACAGCGACCCTGTGTGGATTTCACAGTGGTGTGGTATGACAGGTGCAGATCTCTGGGTCTGAGTCAACGCACGAGTCTTTCGGAAGTAGAGTCATGTGTCTATATGTTACGAGTCAGTGGAAAGTCTGACGTGTGAACCATGAATAATGAATACAGTGAATAGACACTTGACGAATTTGTGGAATATGTGGATGTTGATGGTTGAAATTGACATAGATTATGAATGGTGTGAAGATTTATGTTTTCTATTGATATAGAGTTTCATATTTAAAGTTTTTGAAAATGTATAGCTTACCCTTTTATCTTGTATCGTGGTTGTTTTTCTTAAACCTGTGATGATCGTGTATATTTGCACAGGAGCAAACGAGGTTGCAGGTAGTAGAGCTCCTCAGTGAGTGGTCGCCGGAAGGAGATCGCCTGTTCTGTTTCTGTTAGGCGATCACCCCTTTTTCTGTTCTCTGATAGGAGATCGCCTTTTTCTGTTAGGAGATCGCCTATTTTTTTTTTATTTTGCTATATTTTGTTTAAGTTTTGGAAAACTGATCGGTATGTATTAAACTCCCTGTGAGGAGAAATTTCATTATATATATATACATATGTGCACTTCAATATTATTGTTTTACCTTTATTTCATTTTATAATTATGAAAAGATTTTGGCGGGATGTTACAGGCTACCTCTTGTAACAACCTCCCCTTACGAGAATCTTATCTCGAGTGAGAGTATATTCAATTACATATTCAATGGGAGAAAATCCTACTACAGTGGGCACAATCTTAACACCTCAACTGCATAGAATCTTATCTCCTTGGAGTGCATAAAATCTGAACAGAAAAACTGCCTGGGTACCAACTCATGTACCAGCTCCCGAGGTCCAATCCGTTCCATGCAGGCAGACGTGCCCGTGCGTATCATGCATATGCTCTTATGTATTATGCATGCAAACCGTTCTATAAAGCCCTAGCACTTGTGGGCTTAGGCTTATAGAAAAGGTTTTTACTAATACTAGAGCCAAATGCACCCTTAGGCCCATTAACACACGTTTCGCTGACCTACCAGGCCTTGCACGCAAAAGATTACACTAGGTGTATGAATGAGAGTTATCATGCACATACCTGAGCCCAATCATGTGGCCCGTCAACTCGACCGAACTGACCTGTTTGTTACAGACACTGATGTCCTACCACTGAGCACTGAGCTCTACGCGCTCTAGTCCACTACAAATAATAACAATAATAATAATAATAATACTAATAATAATAACTATTATTATTAATAATAATAATAAAAATAATAATAATAATAACAGTAATAATAATATTAATAATAGAAATAATAATAATAATAATGATAGTAATAATAATAATAGTATTAATAATAATAATAGTAACAGTAGTAATAATAATAATAATAGTAACAATAGTAATAATAATAATAATAATAATAATAATAATAATAGTAACAATAGTAATAATAATAATAATAATAGTAACAATAGTAATAATAATAATAATAATTAATAATAATAATAATAATAACTCTCAATCTCACCTCTCTCTCTCCACATAATACTTTCTTTCTTTCACATAAACACTCTCTCTGCCACATAAACACTCTCTCTGTCACATAAACACACTCTTTCTGCCACAGAAGCAATAGCTGACCCTGTTAGGTGGAACTTATCAAAAAGGACCAATTTGAATACATTTTAAAAAATATAGGGACCAATTTTTTTTAAAAAACCACTATACTAAATTGACTATTGACCCCAAATGTAGGGACGAATAAGGTAATTAAACCAACTTTTGTGCTAGCCTACATTGCTTCTAGACTAGACGTGCCGGAACATTTTGCTGCAATGGCAGTAAATTTAGTACAAGCATCTATTAATGAGGTATAAATTACTATACTTAAAATTTTATAATACTATTTTCATTTATTTTTTAAAAAATGTCAATTAACTCTATATATATATTGTTCTTGCCGGTTGACTCGCCTGTTAGTTGACTCCACGACACTCACACACCTCCTTCCTCACGTTGGTATGTGCTTGGTTCTTTCGAAGCAATCTGCACCTGCAAAAGAGAAAGGGGGCGCCCTAGAGGCCGTTTGCACTCCGACGCTCAAGTCAATGTAGGGCAAGCAACACCAAGTGTATTGAGTCTCTCTGTGTTTAGGTCTAGAAACTGCGTACCTTTGTGAAGTATTTTACTGTCCCTTATATAGTCTAGGGTTTACTGCGCCGCTAGCCCTAATTAGGGTTCACTGCGCTGCTAGCCATATTCAGGGTTTACTGGAATACCCTTGCGCCGCTATCACCCAACCTTAGGGTAATCTAGCACATAAGGTTTCCTTCTCTGGAGTGCAAACTCTAACAGGGTGACCACCTGGGTGCCTCCTTGTGCAGCTAGTCTCTGGGGCCACATGTTCTGGGAGTGCCTTCACTGTTCACGTGCCATGCATGTAGCTTCACTGGGAAACCCTAATTCTGATGAGTACTCGACCCCTCAGGACTCTGCACCTATCTGTGCTCTCCCTGCTACCCGCATAGGCTCTTCGTGATTCAAGCCTCTCCCTACCTCTGGGTATTCAACTGGTCATTGGCCCACTCTGGGAAACAATATTAGCTATTCTGGTTATGTTGTTCAAATCACCCAAGACCGAGGTCACCTCACCACACTCTGTTGCCGAGGACTGTTCACCCAGCGGAGTGACGAGGACACATCAGCCCTTTCTGATGATCGTCACGCTGATCACTAATCACCCTTCTCTGTGGGAACATGCTGATGACTAATCACCCTCCTCTGTGGGAACATGCTGATGACTTAATCACCCTCCTCTGTGAGAACATGCTGATGACTAATCACCCTCCTTTGTGGGAACATGCTGATGACTAATCACCCTCTAACCAATACCACCTGCGGGGTCCATTCCACGTGGCTCTTGACCCATGCTGTGGGACCCAGCTGACGTGGTTCACCCTTCACTACCTGTCCTCGGCGTCTGAGGACTGGTCGGTACATATATTTTAACTTATTCCAGGCATCGGATGTTGGAAATGGTGCTGCATCACCAAACCAGAATATTATAAGATCAAGTGGAGGCAGTAAGACAAATTAGGATTGGAAGTTTAGCTGTAATATGTTTAGAAAGTGAAACAATTTATATTTTGACAATTTAATTTACTTGTTGTTTGGATTAGTTTGACATTATCAACTTTGTTCTCAATGAATAAATGAAGTCATCTTTTGATTATTATATTTATCAATTTTAATTATATTATGAAATTAGTTTATGTTATAATTTAATTATATTATGAAACATAACTGTGTACTGAAATTTAATTATAATATAAAATTAATTAATATTATAAAATCAAATTATAAAATAGAATTAAATAAATTATTATAAATATTAAAAATAAAATTAAAGTTTAATTATAATATGAAATTAAATAATATTATGAAATCAAATTATAAAATAGAATTAAATAAATTATGACAAATATTAAAAATAAAATTAAATATTTAATATTCAAATTATGACAGTTATAAAGGGTATTATAAATGTCATACTATATTGTATTAAGCGGCGGTTAAAACTGCCACTATTTACGCTAGAATTGCTTTACCCAGTTTTAAAATTATCACATTTATAACTGACGTAAATTATACACTTACAATCGCCACTTTATACAATGCATTATGTGGCGTTTGCTACAACGGTTCTCAATTGACCATCACATTAAACTTTGTGGCGGCAAGAATTATAGCGGTACACGCTACCACCACAGACGTATAATGTGGCGATTATAAACCCCAATTTTTTCGAAAATAATCGTCACCACATACACCTTTTTTTTAGTGGTTTGTAAAATATAATTGTTTGTGAAAAAAATTACAATATTAAAAGTAAATTATTGAAGAAGAATATAACTAGCTTATCTTATTTTGATTAACTAAAAGTATATTACTTAATAAATTATATAGACTTAAAATTAATTATGTGAATTAAAAATATTATTTAATTACTAAACAACAATTTATACTTTTAGCATTAAATTAAGATGAAAGAAATAGAAAATATGATGGGAGTTAAAATGAAAAAAAGAAATATTTTTGTAAGAATTAAAAAAAGAAATGATGATATTACAGGAGCAAAAATATGAAAGGAGATTTGGGTGGAACAAAATTCGAAAAATGTACCATATATTATTATTTTTTCTACTGCATCCACCCCACCAGTAACAGATGCTACTGCATCCCCACCAGTAACAGATGCTACTACATCACCACCATCTCCATGTATTGGTTCTAATGCATCAACCCCAAACCCACATATTACATCATCCCCATATACAAATCTTGGAGGGATGCATTCCGCTTCTGCAGCCAATAACTTAGAGGAGGAGGTCCTCTCAGCTAATATCGCTCTTGATGCAGCCTATTGGGGGATGGCAAAATTCAATTTATATATAATTTATTATTATTGTCTTATAATTTTGACTAACTTTGTTTTGCTATTTAGGCTTTATCCATAAAAAATTGCATTAAAAGTCGTCACTCACTACAATAAATTATTCATTTACATACTGATTATTACATATGGAGATAAATCTATTTGTAAATTGAGCGTTACATACAGATATTTACATACAGATTTAATTCAGTATGTAAATAGCCATTACATACGAAAAAATTTGTATGTAAAGTGAAAGTGATTACATACGGATATAAATCGTATGTAACTTTGATGCCATAAAGTGGAAATAATTACATACGGATTATATCCGTATATAACGTATTAAGATGCTAACATATTGTTTCACTAATATTATGAACAATATTAGTTAAATATATGGACTATATATAATGTTTAATCATTTATTTTGATTGACTTAATTATTTATTTTGATTGACTTAATTATTTATTTTAAATGATTTAATTATTTATTTTTAATGATTTAATTATTTATTTTGAATGAAAATTGAATGTATTGAAACTTTTATTCAGTGTTAATTGTTTACTTTGAACAACTTAGTTGAATACATAAAAAAATTAAACTAATATATTTGGAATAAATAAATTTAAATTAATGTATTTGGAATAAATTATTTTAAATTAGTTTTATATTGTGGACACACAGAAAATGGAAACAATGATTCTTTTCTACAATTTTAAAATATTATAAATATGTTGCTAAATTATAGTTGCTTTTTAATAAAAGTACACGATTAAAAGAAAATATTGAAGAAAAATATAACTAGCTTATCTTATTTTGATTAAATAAAAGTATATTACTTAATAAATTATATAGACTTGAAATTAATTATCAGAATTAAAAACACTATTTATTTACTAAACAACAATTTATATTTTTAGCATTAAATTAATATGAAAGAAATAGAAAATAAGAGGGAGCTAAAATGAAAAAAAGAAATATTTTTGCAAGAATTAAAAAAGAAAATGATGATATTACAGGAGTAAAAATATGAAAGAAGATTTGGACGGACCAAAATTCCAAAAATCTATCATTTATCATTATTTTTTCTATTGCATCCACCCCATTAGTAGCAGATGCTACTACATCCACCCCACCAGTAGCATATGTTACTACATCAACGCCATCTCCACATGTTGGTTCTAATGCATTAACCCCAAACCCAGATATGACACCATCCCCATATACAAATCTTGGAGGGATGCAGTCAGCTTTTGCAACAAATAACTTAAAGGAAGAGGTCCTCTCAACTGGTGATCGCCCTCTTATTCAACCTATTGGGGGAGGGTAAGAATATAATAAAAATCAATTTATATAATTTACTATTATTGTCTTATAATTTTGACTAACTTTGTTTAGGTATTTAGGTTTTATCCATCAAAAATTAAATCAAAGGCTACAATAAATTATTCATTTACATATTGATTATTACACACGGATATAAATTCATATGTAAATTGAGCAACAGATACAATTATTTTACATACGAATTTAATTCAGTATCTAAATGCCCATTACTTATGGAAAAATTCATATCCAAACTGAAAGAGATTACATACAGATATAATTTGTACATAACTTTGGCACCATGAAGCAAGAATAATTTACATACAAATTATATCCGTATTTAACGTATTAAGATGCTAACATGTTGTTTCACTAATATTATCAACAATATTAATTAAATATATAAACTATATATAATGTTTAATTACTTATTTTAAATGACTTAATAATTTATTTTAAATGATTTGTTCATTTATTTTGAATTATTTAATTATTTATTTTGAATGAAAATTGAATGTATTAATAATTTTATTTAATGTTAATTATTTTCTTTGAACAACTTAGTTGAATACATAAAAAAAATTAAACTAATATATTTGGTGTTCTTGCTGGTTGACTCTCCTGTCGGTTGACTCTACGACGATCACACGCCTTCTTCCATTGCCTTAAGTTACGCTTTGCTGTATCGAAATAAACTGCACTTGCAAGATAGAAAGGAGCGCCCTAGAGGCTGTTTGCACTCCGATGCTCAAGTCAATACTGGGCAAGCACACCAAGAGTATTGAGTATCTGAGTTTATGTCTAGAAACTGTGTACCTTTGCGAAGTGATTTACTATCCTTTATATAGTCTAGGATTTCCTCTGCACCGCTACCCATATTTAGGGTTTACAGGAATACCCTCCCGCCGCTATCACCCAGATTTAGGGTAATCTTGTGCATGAGGCTTCCCTTAACTGGAGTGCAAATTCTAACAGGATGGCCACCTGGGTGCCCCCTCGTGCACCTAATCTCTGGGGCCACCTATCCTAGGAGTGCCTTTACTGTTCACGTGCCATGCATGTAGCTTCACTGGGAAACCCTAATCCTGATGAGTACTCAACCCCTCAAGACTCTACACCTAACTGTGCTTTCCCTGCCACACGCATGGGTGCTTCGTGACTTAGGCCTCTCCCTACCTCTGGGCATTTTACTGATAACTGGTAGTCCCTCGGGACCCACCTTAGATGTTCTAGCTCTGTTGTTCAAAACATCCAAGACTGATGTCACCTCGTCACACCCTATTGCCGAGGACTCATAATCCTGCTATGCGACGAGAACACATCGTTCTATCTTGGTCATCCACACTGATGACTAACCAGCCCGCTAGTTCATACCACCTGTGGGACCCAGCCCACGTGGCTCTGGCCCATGCTGTGGGACCTAGTTGACGTGGCTCACCATTACTAACTGTTCTCGGTGTCCAAGTACTGGTCGGTACACAAGCCCCCTAGTCTCAAGCTGTTAACTTGTTCAGGGAAGAGACTAAGTCATCGGCTCGGGCGACCTACGTGGCACTGAGCGAAAGGACATGAATAGTTCGCTGAAGGGACATCTCACCAAACCCCCTCAATTTGTGGACGCTTGTCTAGATCAACGGTTAGGGTATCTTAACGTTTACGCTTCCTTGCTTATGTTAAACCCTTTCAAAACCCCGCGCCTCAGCACCGTTTCATCACTTTTCACTCAAACCTTCGCGATCACTATCTTCTCTTGAATGCTTCCACTCCCACTCCAACTCTTGCATCCCTTCGTCGTCGCTCACTCAAAGGTATGATTTTTACTCTTCTTCTCGCCTTTGTTTTATGATTTTGCTACCCTTTACATGCTATAACTGCTCTGGGCCTGTTTATGATTTTTGCATTTTAGGGTTTCTGTTCTTCTTTCTTGTTTGCGTTCCTCGTCTTTGAGTCTTTGTCCACTGATTGAAACACGCCATCAATTTCTTCTAAACCTTTTCCTTATCCTTGCCTCTCATTTTGTTTTAGATTCGAGATGGCAAGAACCAAAACCACTTCCAACCCTCCTCCCGCCATTGACTGTAGGGCCCTCTACTCCTAGGCCCCTGAGGAGCTCCTTGTCGAGACCTCGAACCTCACATCCTGTGAAGACCTGAGGAAGCACAGGGATGATGAGCACGAGATCAAAGGGTGCGTCTTTGGCAGAGAAAGTGACGTGTACATCTCGATTCGTCCTTGCACAGAGGGCGAACCTGTATGCACTGATGACCGCTGCAACGACGAGGAGCCATTCTTCTTCCTCTATGCCACCATTTTCAAACGAGTCAAAGTCCGCCTGCCCTTCACTGGGTTCGAGAGGGCTCTGCTCACTGAACTCAACGTGGCGCCTGCCCAGCTGCACCCTAACAGCTGGGCCTTCATTAGAGCCTTCTCCATCTTGTGCAACAACCTGGGGTTCACTCCCTCCGTAGATGTCTTCCTCTACTTTTTTTAGGCGAAGAGCCCTGGGAAGAGGCTTTGGGTAAGCCTCAACGGGGTAGCGGAGAGAGTTCTACTAACTCTCTTCCAGCAGTCCTATAAGGGCTCCAAAGGGAAGTTCTTTCAGATCTGCTACAGCTCCTATGACTCCACCATGCTCGACGGGTTCCCCTTATATTGGGTGGAAAAAATGAAATTCAAGAAACCCCGAGGACTGGAGGAGCTGACACCCTTCGACCGCGACCTGTGCCAACTCCTTGCCAGCTGGGGGGTGGTGTTTAACACTGCCCAGCTGATCAGGCACAAGTATGATGTTGAAACTCTCAGCATCTACATTGGTATTTTCCTTACTTTCTCTAATATCTGCTTTTATCTGCATTTAGTAACTGTGGGTCTCTTCTCATTACTTTGTTGTTTGTTGCAGATATGGTGTTGGATGCTGAGAAGAAGAAGAGGTTGGTCGCCTTGCTGGATCATCGCGCAGCAGGTGCCTCATGCCCCGTTGGCCCCTCTTCTCCCGTCGCGGCTGCCCTAGGCCCTACCTCTGAAAGCAAACAAAAGAGGGTAGCCGCAGTGGTGATCTCTGAAGACGAGGATACCTGCTCAAGCCTTGTCTTCAAGAGAAACAAGGTGGAGGTTGTTGTGGCGACCTCTTCTGCCACAGAGGGGCAACCTCCATCCTTCAGAGAGCACCCCCGTAGCGCCTCTTCTCCTCCTGAGCCACTCCTGGCGCTCGAGGGCGGGGGGGAGAATGCTCCCCTAGCTGATCAAGCACCTCCTGCCCCTGAACTTCCTCCTCTTCTCCAGCATACCCTCGCGCACCTGCGCACCTGCCTGCCAAAGAGACAATGGAGGCCCTGGACAGGAATTCACCAAGGGACCGCATAAGCCATGGTCTTGGTGAGTTTCTCACCGCCTCCAGCGTCCTGCTGACCCAGAGGGATGCTGAAATGGAGTTAAAAGAAGAGGTGGCCCAACTAAAAAGGGAGTTGGAGCAAAGAGTTGGAGCTTCAAGTCCAAATGGCTACCAAACGCGAGACTGCTCTGAACCAGGAGCTGAGTAGTCTCCGCCAATCAGAGAAGGAAGCCAAGAAGCTCCTCTTCGCCAAGGGGCAGGAGGCCCTCCAGCTTGAGGCCAAAATCCTCCTCCTCCGCAACAAAGTCATTGACCTGGAAGAACAGTTGGAGGGGGCCCAAGCAAAAATGACCAAGCTGGAGGAAAGGGCTACAAATCAAAGAAGTCCAGCTGGGCAAGGTAGAGGAAGAGCTTGCCCAACAAGCTGAGCTGTTCAAGAAAATCGAGGCAGAGCTGAATGAAGATGTTGCCGACGCTTATAGTGGGGGGTTTGGCGATGCCCTTGCTCAGGTTGCCTGCACGCATCCTGAGATGGACCTCTCGCCCTTCTCTATGTCGATACAAGTAGTCTACGGGCAAATAGTGCCTAGATAGGTTTCTTGAACAGTCATATTCCATGGCTGGACTTCTTGTAATCACCTCTGTAATCGCTCTTCCAATCCAATAAAAATATTTAACTTTGTGCATACAATTGTCTTGACCAGCTTACTTGCATCTTTGGTACTCAGTAGTTGCTTGGATGCTTTATTGTACTTAATAATTTCGACTTCTTGCTATGTAGCACGCTTAACTCTGATAAGATATGATGAGTATGATTCCTCTTTAGGATAGGAGACCACATCGTGAGCGAGCCTTGGCGAGTGGACTACATCACCTCACTGACCTCCCCTTGCACCATGCCAAAGAGGATTAAGTGATGAACCACCTCATTTAACCCCGGTGTTCTCACTCGAATGGGAGGTGTCCTCTAAGAACCCCCCTCTTTTACTTCGAGATCTCTAACACACAGGCTATTCTTTGACTGACCTCTCATCGCCCATAAGCACGTCTGTGTCTCACCGACGAATCCTGTTGTTCAACTTGGGTGCTTTCCCTCGAGGAGAAGGTGTTCTTCACGAACCCTCCCTTTACCCCTTCGAGGCTGCTATCGCCGATCTGTATTCACCTGACCTCTCCTCGTTCGAGACAAGGGAGGATTTCACCAGAAGGAGTCGTCCTTGGTATCCTCACTCTGAAGGGGGGGGCGTTCTCTGTGAACCTTCCTTTCCTGCTTGTGAGACTTCTAACCCAAGTTGACGAGTGTTAACTGACCTCTCATCGCTCATAAGCGAGGGAGGATTTAACTGGTGAACCCTTCTGTTCACTTGGGTGTTCTCACTAGAAGAGGAGGTGTTCTTTACGAACCTACCTTCTAACTTTCGAGACCTCTAACCCCAAGTGACAGGTTCTTAACTGACCTCTCATCGCTCATAGGCGAGGGAGGATTTAACTTCTTAACCCTTCTGTTCACTTGGGTGTTCTCACTCGAAGAAGAGGTGTTCTTTATGAACCTACCTTCCAACTTTCGAGACCTCTAACCCCAAGTGACAGGTTCTTAACTGATCTCTCATCACTCATAGGCGAGGGAGGATTTAACTGGTGAACCCTTTTGTTCACTTGGGTGTTCTCACTCGAAGAGGAGGTGTTCTTTACGAACCTACCTACCAACTTTCGAGACCTCTAACCCCAAGTGACAAGTTCTTAACTGACCTCTCATCGCTCATAGGAGAGGGAGGATTTAACTGGTGAACCCTTCTGTTCACTTGGGTGTTCTCACTCGAAGAGGAGGTGTTCTTTACAAACCTACCTTCCAACTTTCAAGACCTCCAACCCCAAGTGACAGGTTCTGAACTGCATTGTACAAAAACATTCAGGAATATATCTTAACTATATATCTTAATTGAAAATTTTATTGGGTCACCTCATTAAAAACCCTTAGAAGGGAAAAAAAAGTGTCCTCTAAACTATGTACAATGTTACATTTTTATCTCAACTGAAATAAAACTTAAGATGAGTCGCATTCCATGTGCGAGGAATCGACCCACCCTCTAGAGTCTCAAGCCTGTACGCTCCATTTCCCAGGGCCTCTATCACCCTAAAGGGACCAGTCCATTTGGGGGACAACTTGTTCTCTATTTGGTAGGGAGATGCCTTTCGCATCACCAAGTCGGCGACCTGGAACTGCCGAGCCTTCAACTTGGAACTGTGCTTGAGCTCAACCCTTCTCTTCAATGCTTCAGCCTTGATTCCTGCCTCTTCCCTCACTTCATCTAGGAGATCCAAGTTCACTTTCCTTTCTTCATTGGACTCCTTAGCCACAAAATTCTAGAAGCGTGGCGAGCTCTCCTGGATCTCAACAGGGATCATAGCGTCCGAACCGTACACCAAGCTGAAGGGTGTCTCCTTGGTAGTGGACTAAGGAGTGGTATGGTATGTCCACACGATTCTGGGAACCTCCTCAGCCCAAGTCCCCTTGGATTTCTCCAGCCTTCTCTTCAACCTTCTGAGTAGGACTCGATTAGCTGACTCGACCTGCCCGTTTGAGGATGCTCGACTGATGCAAACACATGTTTGATTCCCAACTCTGTTCATAACTTTCCCAGCTGCTGGCTTGCAAACTGAGTGCTATTATCAGACACTAAGCGTTTGGGCACGCCAAATCGACACACTATATTTTTCCACACAAAATGCTGGATCTTATGGGCCGTGATTTGTGCTACTGGCTCAGCCTCTATCCATTTCGTAAAGTATTCTATGGCGACCACGAGATACTTCATCTGCCGCACAACCAAAGGAAAAGGGCCCAGGATATCTGATCCGATCGGTCATCGGTAGTCGATGACGTCAGCAGCAGATGACCACGTGGACCAGTCACAGGGTGACACGTGGCATGAGATGGCAGGCGAATCAGGGAGGAGACTGCTTAGAACGGTGATTGGTGGTCAGTTACCAAGTGGTCACCACCCCTAGATCGGCGCCTAGATAAGCGCCTGGAAGCAGAGCGCGAAAAGTAAGGAGGCGCCGCACGGACGTCGGTGGAAAGTCATGAGGCACCGCACGGACGTCGGTGGGAAGGTCATGAGACACCGCACGGACGTCGGTGGAAGGTCATGAGGCACCGCACGGACGTCGGTGGGAAGATCATGAGGCACCGCACGGGCGTTGGTGGAAAGTCATGAGGCACCGCACCGTCGTCGGTGGAAAGTCATGAGGCACCGCATCGTCGTCGGTGGATAGTAATAAGGCACCGGCCGGGCGTTAGTGCATGAAGAGCGCGATCGGGCGTTAGTGCATGCAGAAGGCGATCGATCGTAAGTGTGTGCAGAGGGCGATCGGTCGTAAGTGCATGCAGAGGGCGATCGGTCATCGGGGTTCTTACCAACGCATGTTAAGCTGGGACCAAGGTTCCCAGCGAGAACGTTACGCATGCATCTCGCATGATGCCCACTCAGAGTACGTGCGGCGAGGCCATGTAGGCAGGATGCGCCTGGCGAGTGAGTTTAGACCAGCCACACCTGGCGCTCTCCTGGGAGCATGCGGCCCGCACAGAGAGAAGCGCAGAAGCCCTCCAGGTGTGACACGTGTACGGTAGATGCCAGCTGCATGCCTCCACGTGTCACCATCTGGGAGAGAGGCGCGGCCCAGGTATAAAGCACTCCACGTCATGTAAGGTAAGCAGAGAGTTCTTTTTCAGATTACAAGCTTACACAGTTTACACACAAGTTACACAGCAGTCACCACTCACTCTTCTGGGTCATTGTGGGAGCGTTTATACACGTTGCACAGTGATACAGAATGGAGTAACAGAGAGAGAGAGAGAGAGTGGATTTGAGCACACACGAGTCTCATAGAGAGATTCAGTGAGAGTTTTTGGTGTTCCTGTTGCCTGACTTGGGCGTCGGAGTACACACGGCCGCTAGAGGCGCCGTCTGTGTGTTTTGCAGGCATCGTTTGGAGGTCCCGTGAAGATTCTTGGAGCGTTCTTGCAGAACACGCAGGTGTAGAAGGCTAGACGAAGGAGTGACGAGGCTCATCCTCCACGTTCAAGTCCGCGGTAGGATCAATATCAATTCCCCATGTGTGGAATGGCCAAGGGCTATATATGGATCTGAGCTCTTCTGGTGGTGCCTTGTGCGAATCAGCATGTAGTCGACACTGCTTGCATTGCTGCACATACTTCGCACAATCCTCCCTCATGGTTGGCTAGTAGTACCCTGTGCGAATGGCCTTGGATGCCAGGGCACGACCTTCAATGTGGCTCCCACATATTCCTTCATGGAGCTCCGCCATTATCCGTGTACACTGCTCCCCATACACACACATCAGAATAGGGTGGGTAAAACTATGCCTGTACAACTCCCCATCAATGAGGGTATACTTGGTTGAGTTCTTCTTTATCTTCCTCGCCTCTATTGGCTCCATCGGCAACATCCCATCAGCCAAGTAGCGCTTGTAAGGTGTCATCCATGTCTCTCCCCTCTGCACCAGGCAGACCTGCGACGACACCTCCTCCAACCCCGAATACGCATTGACCTTTAGCTTCTTCAAGGTTTCTTAGGTCAACGACCGATGACTCCTCTTCCCACCGTCTAACTGGCTGATCTGGTTGACTCCTACTAAATTATCAGCCGTATAGGTGCGAGGTGTCCTCAAGGTCTCCTAGATAACCGTCCTCAGCCTGCCCCCCTTGCCCGAGCTTGCGAGTTTTGCTAACAAGTTGGCTCGGGCATTCTGATCTCTGGGAACATGCACCAACTCGAAAGCTGCAAATGAACTCTTCAACACCTGTACATACTCTAGGTGGGAGGCCATCTGAGGGTCTTTGGCCAGGTAGTCTCCCGCCACTTGACCAGTGACTAATAGGGAGTCACTCTTTGCTAGAAGACTCTGCACTCCCATCTCCTTGGCCAACAGCATTCCAGCGATTAGAGCCTCATACTCTACCTGGTTGTTGCTGGCCTTGAAGGCAAACCGTAGAGCCTGCTCAATCAACAGCCCCTTTGGTCCTTCCAAGATCACCCTAGCTCCACTACCTTGCTGATTAGAAGACCCATCTACCGAGAGCACCCATCTGAAGTTAGGCTCGTCCTGCTGGGTCTCTACCGAGGACATCTCAGCTACGAAATCAGCGTAGACTTGGCCTTTAATTGGCCCTCTGGGTTCATACTGTATGTCAAATTCTGACAACTCTATTACCCATTGCACCATCCTTCCTGCTACATCTGGCTTCTGTAAAACCTTACGAATGGGCAGGTCTGTCTTCACCACCACTGTAAAGCTCTGGAAGTAATGACGAAGCCTCCTTGCAGAGAACCCTACGGCCAGTGCTGCCTTTTCTATGGCTTGGTATCTCATCTCAGGCCCTTGCAGCATTTTGCTAACGAAGTAAATGGGCTTTTGACTTTGGTCTTGCTCCTGCACAAGAACTGAGCTCACTGCCCTCTTAGTGACTGCGAAATACACGCGTAGCGGGATGCCAAGCTGAGGTTTGCACAGAACTGGTGGGCTGGCCAGGTATTCTTTCAGCTTGAGGAATGCCTCCTCACACTCCTTGGTCCACAAGAACCTGCTGTTCCTCCTCAAGCACTGAAAAGAGGGGTGGCCTTTATCTCCTCCAACTAACACAAATCTGGAGAGAGCAGCCATCCGACCTGTCAACTGCTGCACCTCCTTTATCGACGTCGGGCTCCTCATAGCAAGGATTGCCACGCATTTGTCTGGATTGGCCTCTATCCCATGTTCAGGGAGCAAGAAGCCGAGAAACTTGCTTGCTTCCACCCAAAAATGCACTTCTCTAGATTCAGCTTCAGGTTGTACTTAGCTATTGTAGTAAATAGCTCCTCCAAATCAGCGACATGCTGATCCTTCACCTGTGAGGTCACAACCATGTCATCCACGTAGTCTTGCACATTGCGTCCTACCATGGGTGCAAGGACCTTGTCCATCAACCTTCGGTAAGTGGCACCCGCGTTCTTCAACCCAAATGGCATGACTGTGTAACAGTAGCAAGACAGCTCAGTCATGAACGCTGTCTTGCACTCGTCCATTGGGTGCATCTTTATCTAGTTATAACCAGGAAAAGCATCCAATAAATTGAGCAGTTTGCAGCCTGAGGCGCTATCTACCAACGCATCAATATTCGGCAAAGGATAAGAGTCCTTTGCGCATGCCTTGTTGAGGTTAGTGAAGTCTACACACATCCTCCACTTCCCATTCGCCTTCTTCACCAACACCACATTCGCTAGCCATTCGGGATATTGAATTTCCCGTATATGACTAGCCTTGAGCAACTTCTGCGTTTCCTTCTTGATCACCTACATCCTCTCTTCATTGAATTTTCTTCTTCTCTAGCGGACAGGTCTGACCTGGGGATTTAGCGCCAGGCGATGACACAAAAAATCAGGGTCAATGCCTGGCATGTCGGAGGCAGGCCAGGCGAAAGCATCTAAGTGTTGTTCTATGACTCCCGCCACTTGGTCCTATGTATCTTGGCATAGGGATTTCCCAAGTTGGAATATCTTGCCTCTAATCTCCCTCTGTATTACCTCTTCGGCTGGTTCAGGTTGTCTTTCTCGGGAAACCTCTGCTCGTGTAACCCCGACTCCTCCTCGGGGCAGGTCAGCATCAGTGCACTATCCACCTGGTGGTTGGGTGGTCACTGTGCACACTCCTCTTCTTGTTTTGTGGCTGTTTTCATAACACTTTTTTGCCTCCTTCTGATCTGACCTGATGGTAATCAGTGCTCCTTCCATCAAGGGCAACTTCATTTTCGTGTGCCTCGTCGACGCCACCGCCCCTAGTTTGTTCAGGGCTGGCCTGCCCAGCAACATGTTGTAAGCTGATGGGGCATTCACAACGAGATACTTGATGTTCTCTGTGCGGAAGGCCACTCCATCAGTGAAAGTGGTCCTCAGTTCTATATATCCCCACACTTCGACCTGGTCTCCAGCAAACCCATACAAACAACCAATATAAGGTCTTAACTGGTCTGCAGACAACTGCAGCTTGTTGAAGGTTGACCAGAACATCACATCGGCTGAACTTCCTTCATCAATAAGGACCCGATGCACCCTTCTTCCCACGGTAACCACCGATATTACCACTGGATCATTGTCTTGGGGAAAAACATCCACGCGATCTGCCTTTGTAAATGTGAGGTCAACATCTGGGAAGTGATCATCCTCACGTGCTTCTACTGCCATCACTGACCGTGCATATTTCTTACGCTGCGATGAGGTGCACCCACCTCCTGAGAATTCACTTGAGATGGTGTGGATCTCGCCATGCATGGGCACCTCATGCCCTTGGTCAGCCCTTGGAGCCACTACCACCTCTTCCGCTTGTGACTCCCGCAGGTAATCGTTCAAGAAACCGCTCTTGACCAACTCATCCAACTGATGAGCCAAGGCCAGACAGTTGCGAAAGGGATGGCCAAACGCCTGATGGAACTCACACCATGCGTTCTTGTTGGGCCCTAGTCTCTTGTCTGTCTTTGTAGGCATCTTTAGCCTTTCCACCACATTAGAAATGGCGATCAACTCCTTTAGCTCTACTAGTAAGTTATGTCTGGGGGCACATCCTCCTTCGCGCGTGCCCTGGTTTGGGGCTTTCTGGCCTCGTAAGGCTTCTGCTTTCCCTGCGCTCTCTTCTCCGTCGTCGCCTCGTGCACCCACATGGGTTGTGGACGACTAGGCACCCGCGATCGTGAGGGGGCCACGCTGTCACGTTTCTCATTGAGCTCCCCCTCAGCCGCGATGTGGGCAATGACGTGATGCCTGATATCACCAAAGGTTTTGGGGCGACTTTTGATGAGTGATTCACTGAAGGGTCCTGGCAATATTCCCTTCCTGAAGGCGTGCACCACCATATCCTCGTCCTTGGTGTGCAGCCTCACCACCATCGCTCCAAATCGGTTGAGGTAATCCCTCAGGGACTCTCCTTGATACTGCCTTACATCAAAGAGGTCATATGACACTAGTGGGGGAGCCTGATTGACAATGTACTGCTCCCTGAACAACGTAGAAAACTGCGCGAAGCACGTTATGTGTCCCTTAGGCAGGCTGATGAACCACTCCAGCGCTGTCCCTGTCAACGTGGTCATGAAAAGTTTGCAATGCACCGCATCTGAACCTCCTGACAGCATCATCTATGTGTGAAATGCTGTGAGATGCACCTCTGGGTCCTCCACCCCGGTGAACACAATTTTGGGGACCACGAAGGTGGCTAGGACTACTGTGTCCATGATCGCTTGTGAGAAGGGCATTGGGAAAGCCCTAGGTGGTGTAGGTGGGGCCCAATCATCCACCACATGATCCCCTATTTGCTGCAAATTACGCAGATTCATGCGCAATTCCTCATTCGCCATGTGCAACTCTTCATTCCTGGCCTGTGATGCAGCCAGGTCCATCTGCATATGTGCTTGATCTGCCCTAGATTCTGCCACCGTCTCCTGGAGGGCACGCATCGTTTCCATGAGTTGCTACATGGTAACGCTTTCGCACCCATTTGGTGGGACAAATCCTTGTCTGGTATTCCTCATGTTGCTAGATTCTTCTCTTTTGCTTGTGTATCGGACCTTGTTTTACTTCGGCCCCACGATGGGCGCCAAATGTTCTTGCCGGTTGACTCTACGAAGATCACACTCCTCCTTCCCTCGCCTTAAGTTACGCTTCGCTGTATCGAAACAAACTGCACCTGCAAGATAGAAAGACGCGCCCTAGAGGCCGTTTGCACTCCGACGCTCAAGTCAATACTGGGAAAGCACACCAAGTGTATTGAGTATTTGAGTTTAGGTCTAGAAACTACGTACCTTTGCAAAGTGATTTACTACCCTTTATATAGTCTAGGGTTTCCTCTGCGCCGCTACCCATATTTAGGGTTTACAGGAATACCCTTGCGCCGCTATCACCCAGACTTAGGGTAATCTTGTGCGTGAGGCTTCCCTTAATTGGAGTGCAAATTCTAACAGGATGGCCACCTGGGTGCCCCCTCGTGCACCTAATCTCTGGGGCCACCTGTCCTGGGAGTGTCTTTACTGTTCACGTGCTATGCATGTAGCTTCACTGGGAAACCCTAATCCTGATGAGTACTCAAACCCTCAAGACTTTGCACCTAACTGTGTTTTCCCTGCCACACGCATGGGTGCTTCGTGACTTAGGCCTCTCCCTATCTCTGGGCATTTTACTGATAACTGGTAGTCCCTCGGGACCCACCTTAGTTGTTCTAGCTCTGTTGTTCAAAACACCCAAGACCGATGTCACCTCGTCGCACCCTATTGCCGAGGACTCATCATCCTGCTATGCGACGAGAACACATCGTTCTATCCTGGTCATCCACGCTGATGACTAACCAGCCCGCTAGTTCATACCACCAGTGGGACCCAGCCCACGTGGCTCTGGCCCATGCTGTGGAACCCAACTGACGTGGCTCACCATTACTAGCTGTTCTCAGTGTACGAGTACTGGTCGGTACATTTGGAATAAACAAATTTAAAATAATATATTTTGAACCAATTAATATATTTGGAATAAATAATTTTAAATTAGTTTTATATTATGGAAACACAAAAAATGGAAACAATTATTCTTTTTTACAGTTTTAAATTATTATAAATATTTTGGTAAATCATAATTGTTTTTACATAAAAGTACAACATTAAATTAAATTATTGAAGAAAAATATAACTACCTTATCTTATTTTGATTAAAGAAAAGTATATTACTTAATAAATTATATAGACTTAAAATTTATTATCTGAATTAAAAATAATATTTAATTCCTAAACAACAATTTATATTTTTAGCATTAAATTAATATGAAAGAAAAAGAAAATATGCAGGAGTTAAAATGGAAAAAAAAAAACATTTTTGAAAGAATTAAAAAAAGAAATGATGATATTACAGGAGTAAAAATATGAAAGGAGATTCGAGTGGATAAAAATTTCAAAAATCTACCATTTATTATTATTTTTTCTACTGCATCCACCCCATTAGTAGCAGATGCTACTGCATCCACCCCACCAGTAGAGTGTGCTAGTACATCAACACCATCTCCACTTGTTGGTTCTAATGCATCAACCCCAAATCCAAATATTACACTATCCCTATATAAAAATCTTTGAGGGACGCATTCATCTTATGTAGCCAATAACTTAGAAGAGGAGGTCCTCTCATCTGGTGATCGCCCTCTAATTCAACATATGTAAATAGTCGTTACATACTGAAAAATTCATATGCAAAGTGAAAGAGATTACATACGGATTATATCCATATGTAACTTCGACGCCATGAAGCGGGAATAATTACATACGAATTATATCCATAAATAATGTATTAATATGCTAACATGTTGTTTCAATAATATTATGAACAATATTAGTTAAATATATGGACTATATATAATGTTTGATCATTTATTTTGAATAACTTAATCATTTATTTTGAATGATTTAATTATTTATTTTGAATGAAAATTGAATAATAATAATTTTATTTAATGTTAGTTAGTTACTTTGAACAACTTAGTTGAATACATAAAAAAATTTAAACTAATATATTTTGAATAAATAAACTTAAATTAATATATTTGGAACAAATTAATATATTTGGAATAAATAATTTTAAATTTGTTTTATATTGTGAAAACACAGACAATGGAAACAATGATTCTTTTATACAATTTTAAAATATTGTAAATATGAAGATAAATTATAATTGTTTTTGAATAAAATTATAATATTAAAAGTAAATTATGAATAAAAATATAACTAGCTTATCTTATTTTGATTAACTAAAAGTATATTACTTAATAAATTAAATAGACTTAAAATTAATTATCTGAATTAAAAATACTATTTAATTACAAAACAAATATTTATATTTTTAGCATTAAATTAATATGAAAGAAACAGAAAATATGAGGGAGTTAAAATGAAAAAAAGAAATAATTTTGCAATAATTAGAAAAAGAAATGATGATATTAATAGAGTAAAAATATGAAAGGAGTTTTGGGTGGACCAAAGTTCCAAACATCTACCATTTATTATTTTCTTTTCTCATGCATCCACCTCATCAGTAGAATATGCTACTGCATCTACCCCACCAGTAGCATATGCCACTACATGAACACCATCTCCACGTGTTGGTTTTAATGCATCAACCCTAAATCCAGATATTACTGTTAGAAAAGATGGCTTTAAACTAGAAGGGGGGGGTGAATTGTTTAAAGGGGTTTTCGCAAACTTTTCCCAGCTAGAATGAATTTATTTCAGAAACCAATTGATTCAGCAATTCAGTTAGCCAAAACAGCAAGCAAAACTGTAATACTAGAAAAAACAATCGGTTGTTTCTTCGAAACAATCGGTTGTTTATACCAGCAAACAACAAACAAACTGAATTTAAAGAGTTAAGGATAGAGAGATTGTACACAGTTGTTTATACTGGTTCACTCCAACCCAGAGCTACATCCAATCTTCTCAGAAACCTTGAGGAAATCCACTAAGCAATCACACCTTGATCACTTACACAACAACCAAGAGAATGACCTTGAAAACCTCAAGAAACACACTCTCCTTAGCCAACACTAAGATTGCTGATCTTGAACACCTCAAGAACACAGCCAATCTCAGCAAAAACACACAAACAAATTGTTTCAGCAGTTTACAAAGATTACACTTGTTACAAATGAATATCTGAAATCCATACAAGTAGAATCCTATTCCAGCACCTTGATCAATCACAAAACTCTTAAGCAATCTCAACACTTTGAAAAAGTCTCTTAGAAAAACTTTGTCAAAAGATTCTTAATACTTAAAAATAGTTTTTCTGAATTTATACAAAGATATAGTTTGTTATCAAATCTTAACAAACTCTTAATTGCTTTAAAAAGATTGGTCAAAACATTTAATGACTGGAGCGTATTCAGTTTTAAAGCATTTAAAGCTCAGCCAAAGAAAACAGACTTTCTGTTATGGTTCCAAAACAAACAATCGATTGTTTCCTCGAATCAATCGGTTGTTTTGTTACTTAATAGATTTCACCATTCAAAAACAGTTTTCAAACTTTCTCAAAACACCTAAGTGTAAACAATCGGTTGTTTCAACAAAACAATCGGTTGTTTCAACTTAGCTTGAAAAACATTTTGCTTTGTTAAAGATTGAGATGCAAATTGCTTTGAGATTTAATCTAAGGGTGGATTACAACATTAAACTACCACAGAACAAAGCTATAAACCAGCACAGCAGCATCAAGCAAAGCAGAGGCTTCAACATCCTTCAAAGGATTTGGATTCTTCAAAACATTGAACACCACTTGATTCAACAATTACACCATCCCCATATACAAATCTTGGAGGGATGCATTTAGCTTCTGCAACAAATAAATAACTTAGAGGAGGAGGTCCTCTCAGCGGGTGATCACCCTCTAATTCAACCTATTGGGGGAGGATAAGAATATAATAAAATTCAATTTATATAATTTACTATTATTATTTTATAATTTTGACTAACTTTTTTTTGGTATTTAGGTTTTATCCATCAAAAATGGCATGAAAGGCCATCATTGCCACCATTAAGAAACAATTTGGTGAGTCATGGCTAACATGGGGGGCAATCCCAAAGGTGATCAGGATTTATTTTTTCAAAGTTTTAAGGTATTTGTTTTTTATTCCCTTTATAAATGCTTATATTTTACAATTTGGGTTGTTGATTCTTGTTTTGCTGAGGAAGGTCACATGGAGGGTTGAGGATGAGGAAAAAGTTAAGAAAAAATTCCATACGAAAGACCCCTTCACAAATGTTTAAAATGGCTCGCCAAGAAGGTTAATGACGATACTGGATTGACAATAGTGTTTGGAACACCCTCTTGTAAAAGTAGAACATGCATGTGTACCAATCCAAATGTGATATAGCTAAAAAGAATTGTTTGTCCGAAAAAGGTGGATGTCTGCACATCGGAGGATCCATTAGCCTGCATGAATACATGATTCGTTTGGTATGACTTCCCTATAAAAAAAAAAATGTATTAATCTAATTAATTATTACCTCCTTAATTTATAAAATGTTTTGTTTATTGACATAGGAGCTTGGTCACTCGGTTCATGTTGATGAAGTGTTTCAACAAACACATCTATGAAAGAGCGCTAGGGATTTTGTAGATGATAGATCGAGACGAACATGTGTTAGTTTTTTTCAACTTTTTTGTTCATGTACATTAATTACTATTATAAAAAATATTTTTCATTTTAATAGAAAGATTTTGAAAGTAGATTCTCTCAAGCATTATCTAAGTCACAATCTGCATCTACCTTGATATCTACTCCATTAGATCCTTTTGAGGAGGAAAGATTAAAAACAGTTGTTGGTTACAAGCTGTAGGTGGAAGGTACAAGGGACGAGTGTACAAGATTGGGCGTGTCGATCATCATGACGACTGTGTTGATCGCTACCTACAAGAAACACAACCATCTTCTAGTAAGAAAGTTGATTCAGAAGAAATTGTTGAACTTAGACAGCGACTATCAACAAGTAAGGAGCAGATTCGACACATGAATTCCCAGTTTCAATCCTTTCAAGATCTTATGATTCAATATCTACCACCTGAAGCAGTAGTAGCTGCACAACATATTTTTCAGCAGCCAAATACCCCACAACCATATACTCAACAGAATCAGATGCAAGATAATGATGATGAGCACCAAAATTCACCTGGTCAAGATTATAATAATTATTGGCTTCTAAAAAACTTTGTACTGACTTGAATTTCCTTTTATTTCTTTTTTTTTGTTTGAATGAAATACATTTGGATATTTTGAGTATTTGGAAATAGTATTGTATTCTATCATGCTTTTCAATTTCTGGTCAGGTCTGAATGTTGATGAATATTTGTCTTTGAATGAATTCTATGAAAACAGGAAAGACCTTTCGTATATGCAGGTGTGGAACTGATTTCTAGTGCTTTCAAATATAAAAAAAAGGAATTACAGTTACATACAGTTATATCCGTATGTAAACCTGCACAGAGTTACATACGGATAAATCCGTATGTAAACCTGTAAATAGTTACATACGAATAATTCCGTATGTAAACTTGCACACACTTACTGATCTCGCCGCAGACTCAAGCGTGGAGAGATTGCCTCGTCACTCCTTCGTTTGCCTTTCTATCTGCTGTGCGCTTTGCAAGGAGGCTCCAGGAACCTTCAGCTTCACTTCGAATGGTGCCTGCAAAACACACAGACGGCGCCTCTAGCGGCCGTTGTAGCTCCGACGCTCAAGTCAGGCAACGGGAACACCAAAAGGTCTCTCTTAGGTTTCTCTGTGTGAGACCGTGTGTGTGTGCCCTCAGTCCTCTTTGATTCGAAGACTGAGTGCTCTAGGATTTGTGTTATGTCTGAGATAAAGATTGCATACCTGGTTTTGGTGTTCTTCTTCCTCATATAGACCCGTGTAGCCCCTACAGGCTACCTCTAGGCCACTTAATTACTCTGCATTGCCGTTTCCACTCCCCAGGGTTACCTTGCGTGCCAGCTTTCTTCACTTGAATGCCAAGTCTGACAGCGGGAGCCGCGTGGGTGCCTCTGGGCCCCTCGACTTCTGTGCCTATCTTCCCTACCTATTCTCTGGGAACATCTTCACCGTCCACGTGGCAAACATACAACCCACTAGGGGACTCTATCCTTAGTGGGTTCTCGTCCCAGCAGGATTCTGCACCTAACTGCGTCTTCTCATCTTCCTGCGTGGTCGTCTCGCGACTAAGGCCACTCCCTGCCTCTGGGCGCTTTACTAATCTTTGGTTGCGTTGTTCACATCGCGCGGCCGATGTCACCTCAATACACACCGATGACCGATGTTCTTCTTCACGTCCTCGTGCTCTGCTTATGGAATCAGGCGAGGTCCTTGAGTAACGTTCTCGCTGGGAGCCTGGGTCCCAGTTTAACACGTGTTGACAAGGAACCCCCGACGACTGATCACTCTGCATGCACCGATGACTGATCACTCTGCATGCACCGATGACTGATCACTCTACATGCACCGATGACTGATCACTCTGCATGCACCGATGACTGATCGGTGCTTCGTTGCTTCTCGCGCTCTGCTTCCAGGCGCTCAAGCAGGAACTGATCTGCTGGTAGCGGTCACCCGGTAGCTGACCACTGATCGCCGTTCTTGAACGACCTCCACCCTTGTTCATCTGCTTTTTCGTGCCACGCGTCACTCTGCGACTGACCCACGTCGTCATCAGCTGTTGACGTCATCGACTACCGATGACCGACCGGATCACAAGCCCCCCAGTCTCGAGCTGTGAACTTGTTCTCAGCGAAGAGACTAAGTGGTCTTCGCTGCCAAAGAGAAGAAGGAGCTCGAAGCTGATGTACCTGAGACCATGGCTGTTGGTGCCGAGGTTCCGATAGATGGGTTCCACGGGCTTACAGCAGGTTCACTGCGTCTTGCCAGACCCGGACTCTACCCAATCTAGCCTCCACCATTCAGTGGCCGATGGTAGGCTCATTCCTCCTCCTTGAGCTGCTTCCCTTGCCACTTCTCCTTTTGTGTAATTTCTCTTGCTGCTACAAACTTTGTATATAAACCTTTTATGCATAAGTTCATGTTGGATGGCTGACCTGATGGCGTCTAAATGCTTCGACTGATCGTCCAAGAGCTTTGGGCAAGCTTTCATACTAAGAGCTTTGCCACCGACCACCGACTAGCATGTTAGCGCACCACCGATCAGTCATCGCGCTTCATGCTTCGCATTACTTCCGCGTCACTCCAGCGCTAAGTGCATAGAGGACCCGACCTCTGAAGTTGATGCCTGTGTTTTGGGGAAGAGGACTGCTTCTTGATGACCCCTCTTGCCTTAGCCTCGCTGTAGGAAGTTGAGGTGAGGTCTTTCTCCTCTCGCCCCAGCCTCGCTGTAACAAGTCGAGGTGAGGACTTTCTCTGTAGTCCTAACCTTGCTGTATGGAGCAGAGGATAAGGACTTGGTTCCTTTGCCTCGACCTCTCCGTAAGAAGCAGAGGAAGAGGACTTTCTCTGCCTGCACCCTGCTGTATAGAGTCGAGGGCGAGGACTTTTATCTGCCTGCACCCTGCTGTATAAAGTTGAGGGTGAGGACTTTCTCTTGCCTGCACCCCGCTATACAAAGTCGAGGGCGAGGACTTTTCTCTGTTGCCTTAACCTTGCTGTATGAAGCAGAGGAGAAGGACTTGGATCTCTTGCCTCAACCTTGCCACAAGAAGCAGAGGAAGAGGACTTTCTCTACTGAGTGGGTGCATGCTCCCAGGGGAGCACCAGGGGTGGCTGTCTAAGCGCACTCGCCAGGTGCATCCCTGCCTGCATGGTATCACCGTACGCCCTTTAAGTGGGCATCTCCTCTTCTTCTAGTTTGGAATCATGCGGGGTACTCGCGTAACGCTCTCGCTGGGAGCCTGGGTCCCAGCTTAACACGTGTTAACAAGACCCTGATGACAAACCTTCTTCTGGAATCATGCGAGATGCGTGCGTAATGCTCTCGCTGGGAACCTGGGTCCCAGCTTAACACGTGTTAGCACGACCCGATGACCAGCCTTATTTTGGAATCATGCGAGGTGCATGCGTAACGCTCTCGCTGGGAACCTGGGTCCCAGCTTAACACGTGTTAACATGACCCCGATGACCAATGGACCGACCGAGTACTTATCCCGACATGCACCGACGGCTTCGGGTGCACCGATGTCTGATCGAGCTCTTCTTCTTGGTGCTCAAATGCGACGGTGATGTCTTGTTACGGGGAAGAAGAGTTTTACTTGTTGACCCCTCTTGCTTGCCCCGAGTTCATCGACCTTTGGGTCTGATTCCTCTTGGACGTTTCTCGAAATCTTTCCTCTCCTCTCTTTGGTTTTACTAGAACTCCCGAGTTCCCAAACTTGGGCCACCTGCACTCACTCCTGGGGTGAGGAGAACATAGGTCAGTGGTCCGTGCTCACACCTGGGGCGAGCAGGCTCCAACTGATCCCTTTGAACCTGTATTTGGGGGCAAGCAGAACTTGAAACTGGGAAACATGCGCACACTTGTCATACTGAAATCTTTTTTATTGGGTGGCCTCGTTAAAAACCCTCTAGGGAAAAGAGTGCCCCCTGATTTGCTTAACCATTTTCAGTAAATACATTGAGTGCGCGAGAACGCATCTACTTTACAACTTAACTGAAGTAGAATTTCAAGTGCGTAGCGTTCCACGTCCTGGGGATAGGTGCTCCATCCAGAGTCTCCAGCCGATAAGCTCCATTCTCCAACGTCTCAACTACTCTATATGGACCCGTCCACTTTGGAGATAACTTGTTCTCCATCTCATTGTGGTGTGCCTTTCTCATCACCAGATCGTCCTCCTGGAAACGCCTGGGCTTCACCTTGGAATTGTGTCTCCGTTCCACTCTTCTTTTGACAGCTTCCGCACTGACCCTGGCTCCCTCTCGAACTTCGTCCAGGAGGTCCAGATTCACCTTTCGCTCCTGATTGGACTCTTCGACGATAAAGTTCAGGAATCTAGGGGAGCTCTCCTGTATCTCCACAGGGATCATAGCATCCGTCCCATAGACAAGACTAAAGGGTGTCTCTTGGGTGCTAGACTGTGGGGTGGTATGGTAGGACCATACAATTCTGGGAACCTCTTCTGCCCAATTTCCCTTGGCTTTCTCTAATCTTCGCTTCAGTCCCCTAAGCAGCACTCGGTTGGCTGACTCCACCTGCTCGTTGGTCTGCGGGTGTTCTACTGAGGCGAACACTTGCTGTATCTTCAGCTCTTCGCACATCTTTCTCAACTGATGACTGGTGAACTGAGTGCCGTTGTCGGATACCAGCCTCTTGGGTACTCCAAAACGACAGACAATATTCTTCCAGACAAAATGCTCGACCTTCTAAGCGGTGATGTGTGCCACTGGTTCCGCCTCCACCCATTTTGTGAAATACTCGATGGCCACTATGAGGAACTTCATCTGTCTGATCGCCATAGGAAAGGGTCCCAGGATGTCGATTCCCCACGTGTGAAATGGCCATGGGCTATGGATGGACTTCAACTCTTCCGGGGGCGCCTTATGCCAGTCTGCATGAAGTTGGCATTGTTTGCACCGCTGAGCGTACTTCACACAGTCTTCCTTCAGCGTTGGCCAGTAATACCCTGCGCGGAGGATTCTACTTGCCAAAGCGCGACCACCGACGTGGCTCCCGCACACCCCTTCGTGCAACTCTGACATGAGTCTGGTGCATTGCTCTCCATGCACGCACATTTGCACTGGGTGGGAAAAGCCAAACCTAAACAAGTTCCCATCGATTAGAGTAAACCTACACGAGCTCTTCCTTATCTTCTTTGCCTCTGTTGGGTCCAGTGGGAGCACACCATCCTCTAGGTACAACTGGTACGGCGTTATCCACGTAGGCCCCTTGACAGCGCAGACTTCCATCGCCTCATCGGTCCTTGCCGGTCGCGCCCTCACCCTCGGTGCTTTCAGCGTTTCTTGAGTCAGGCACCGATGACTCGTCGCCGGACGCCCCACCGACTTGGATACTTGAAGTACTTGATTATCAGATACGAACGCTCGCGGCACCTTTAAAGTCTCTTGGATGACGGTCCTCTGTTTTCCCCCCTTGCCCGAGCTGGCCAGCTTGGCAAGCAGATCTGCTCTGGCATTTTGCTCTCGGGGCACATGCACCAACTCGAACTCATCGAAGGACGTCTTCATGAGCTGGACGTATTCCAGGTAGGCTGCCATCTGAGGATCTTTCGCCTGGAACTCCCCTGTAACTTGCCCAGTGACTAGCATTGAATCACTCTTAGCCACCAGACTTCTTGCTCCCATTTCTTTTGCCAGCAACATTCCTGCGATCAAGGCTTCATACTCTGCCTGGTTGTTGCTAGCCTTGAAGGCAAAGCGAAGGGATTGTTCGATCAGTACCCCGTTCGGGCCTTCCAGAATGACTCCAGCGCCGCTTCCCTGCTGATTGGAGGAGCCATCTACTGATAAGACCCACCGGAAAACTACGCCTTCTGCAGGTGTCGCGACCGGCGACAGTTCAACCACGAAGTCGGCGAACACCTGCCCCTTGATCGGTCCTCGGGGCTCGTACTGGATGTCAAATTCTGAGAGTTCCACAGCCCACTTGACCATCCTCCCTGCTACGTCTGGCTTCTTCAACACGTTCTGGATGGGCAAGTCTGTCATGACCACTATGGTGAAACTGTGGAAATAGTGCCTTAGCCTTCTGGCTGAAAAAACTACCGCCAGTGCCGCCTTCTCCAGGGTTTGATACCTCGTTTCTAGGCCTCGCAGTACCTTACTTACAAAATACACAGGTTTCTGAACCTGATCCTGCTCTTGTACCAGGACCGAGCTGACCGCCCTCTCTGTCACAACAAAATACAGGTGAAGAGGGGTGCCCATTTGTGGTTTACACAACACTGGTGGGCTCGCCAGGTACTCCTTCAGTTCCAAGAAGGCTTCTTCGCATTCTGGTGTCCACACAAATCTACTGCTGCGCTTGAGACATTGGAAAAACGGATGACCCTTCTCTCCTCCAGCAGACATGAACCGTGACAAGGCGGCCAACCGACCAGTGAGCTGCTGCACCTCCTTCACCGTCGCTGGGCTCCTCATTGCCACGATTGCCGTGCACTTCTCCGGGTTTGCCTCAATTCCACGCTCCGTTAGAAGGAAACCCAAGAACTTCCCAGCCCCTACACCGAAGATGCATTTCTCAGGGTTGAGTTTCAACCCATACTTGGCGATGGTGGTGAAAAGTTCTTCCAGGTCAACTACATGGTGCACCTTCTCCCGCGACGTGACCACCATGTCATCTACGTATGCATGCACGTTCCTTCCGAGCATGGGCGAGAGTACCCTATCCATAAGTCTCTGATAGGTAGCTCCTGCGTTCTTCAACCCAAATGGCATTACCTTGTAGCAGTATCAAGATCGCTCTGTCATGAAGGCAGTCTTGCACTCGTCCATGGGGTGCATCCTTATCTGGTTGTAGCCTGAGAATGCGTCCAGAAAGCTGAGGAGCTTCCCCCCTGATGCGCTGTCCACCAATGCATCTATACTAGGGAGAGGGTAGGAGTCCTTGGGGCAGACCTTATTGAGATCAGTGAAGTCCACACACATCCTCCACTTGCCATTTGACTTCTGCACCAGTACCACGTTTGCCAGCCACTCGGGGTACTGGATTTCTCTGATATGTCCAACAGCAAGGAGCTTCTGCGTTTCGTCATGGATCACCTTCTTCTTCTCTTCATTGAAACTCCTTCGCCTTTGGCGCACTGGCCGCGCCTTGGGGTCCATTGACAGGCGGTGGCAAAGGAAATCAGGGTCAATTCCTGGCATGTCAGAAGCTGACCACGCAAAAGCGCCCATGTGCTTCTCAATCACACAGGCGATCTATGATCGGTCTTCCGCAGTGAGCGATTCCCCCAACTTAAACCTTCTTCCCCTTATCTCCACCTCTTTCCATCCCTCAGTAGGATGGGACCTCCTTTCACGGGCGACGACCGCCCTGGCGATGTCTAACTCGCGAGGATCGATCACGTTTCCTGCTTCCGCTTCGACTTGAGCTACCTGAGAGCCCCCCAGCGTAGCATCCTCCATTTCTTGATCTGGCCGTGTCCCAGGAACCACCGATCTGTCCTGGAGCACACCTGCTGGCGGTGTTGTAGTGACATGGCAGATGCTTCTCTTCTGCTTGAGGCTGTTCTCATAACAGCGCCTAGCCTCAGCCTGATCTGACTTGATGGTAATGACAGCCCCTTCCACCGATGGCAGCTTCAACTTCATGTGCCTCGTTGATGACACCGCGCCCAACCTGTTGAGCGTGGGTCTTCCCAGCAAGACATTGTATGCAGATGGGGCATTCACCACCAAGAACTTTATCTTCTCCGTGCGGGACGCCACTCCATCGGTAAACGTCGTCCTCAGCTCTATGTAGCCCCGCACCTCGACCTGGTCTCCCGCGAAACCATACAGACACCCATCATATGGCCTCAACTGATCGGGGGACAGTTGTAACCTGTTGAATGTTATCCAGAACATGACGTCCGCTGAGCTTCCTTGGTCTACGAGCGCCCTGTGCACTCGTCTTCCCGCTGTCACCAGGGTGATGACCACCGGGTCGTTGTTGTGGGGTACTACGTCTTGCAAATCAGCCCTTGTGAAGGTAATGTCCACCTCGGGGAAATGGCCTTCATCCACCGAGTCCACGGCCATCACTGACTGTGCATACCTTCTTCTCTGTGACCTGGAACACCCTCCACCGGAAAACCCTCCCGCAATGGTCATCACCTCCCCATGCACAGGGATTTCATGTTGCTGATCACCTGCTTGAGACCCCGAAGCGCGATCACCCTGCACTCCCTGTAGGTAATCGGTCAGGAGACCTGACTTCACCAACTCAGCTAGTTGACGTCCCAATGTCAGGCAGGTGCGGAGTGTGTGTCCATAAGCATGATGGAACTCACACCACTCATCCTTCTTCCTTCCAAGTACCTTGTTAGTCTTCTCTGGTACTCGGAGCCTCGTAGCCACAGCGGGGATGGCGATCAGCTCTGCCAACTCTACAACGAAATCGTACCTAGGGGGTGCGTCGTGCTCCCTTGCACCCCCCTTGACCTGGTCCTTCCTGGGCGTATAGGGACGAGGCCTCCCTTGCGCCCTCTTTCCTTCCTTGGCCTCATACACCCGCGCCTGTTGCTGTTGCTTCCCATGACCCCCGCGTGGCTTAGATGGTGCAACACTGCTTCTCTTCTCGGAGACCTCTGTCTCCGCTACTATGTGCGCCACCGCTCGTCGCCGAATCTCTGCAAAGGTGGCAGGGTGGCTCCTGATGAGCGATTCGCCGAAAGGGCCAGGTAGCACGCCTTTCTTGAACGCATGCACCAGCATGCTCTCATCCTTGCAGGGCAGTCTCACCACCCGCGCACCAAAGCGGTTGAGGAAGTCCTTCAGCGATTCACCCTGGTTCTGGCGCACGTCGAACAGGTCGTAAGCTACCACCGGCGGCGCCTTGTTGACTATATACTGCTCCGTGAACAGCTTTGAGAACTGATGGAAGGAGGTGATGTGGCCCTCCGGCAGGCTCACGAACCATTCCATAGCCACTCCGCCCAGCGTGCTCATAAACATTTTGCAGTACACTGCGTCTGATCCCCCAGACAGCATCATTTGAGTGTGGAAGGCTGTCAAATGTGCCTCTGGGTCTTCCACCCCCGTGAACGACGCCTTTACTCCCACCAAGTTAGGGGGCACCACCGTGTTCATGATCTCGGGGGAGAAGGGCATGGGAAATGCTCTAGGGGGCGACGGCGGCATCGACGTTCTGTCTTCGGATACGCGCTCATTCTGCGCCTGCAGCTCCCTACGCAACTCCTCGTTCACGCGGTCCAACTCTTCATTCCTACTGTGCGATGCAGTCAGCTCTGCATGCATCTTCTCCTGCTCAGCTCTCGATGCCGCAACGTTCTCCTGCAATGCGCGCACCATCTCCATGACCTGCGCCATGGTCACAGTTCCTTCACCAGCAGGTGGTGGAGGTGTCGTTTGTCTGGCTCTTCTACTCATCTGTGCGATTTCTATCCTCGTTCTCGTGTATGGGGGCTTCGTTTTACTTCGTGCCCCACGGTGGGCGCCAAATGATCTCGCCGCAGACTCAAGCGTGGAGAGATTGCCTCGTCACTCCTTCGTTTGCCTTTCTATCTGCTGTGCGCTTTGCAAGGAGGCTCCAGGAACCTTCAGCTTCACTTCGAATGGTGCCTGCAAAACACACAGACGGCGCCTCTAGCGGCCGTTGTAGCTCCGACGCTCAAGTCAGGCAACGGGAACACCAAAAGGTCTCTCTTAGGTTTCTCTGTGTGAGACCGTGTGTGTGTGCCCTCAGTCCTCTTTGATTCGAAGACTGAGTGCTCTAGGATTTGTGTTATGTCTGAGATAAAGATTGCATACCTGGTTTTGGTGTTCTTCTTCCTCATATAGACCCGTGTAGCCCCTACAGGCTACCTCTAGGCCACTTAATTACTCTGCATTGCCGTTTCCACTCCCCAGGGTTACCTTGCGTGCCAGCTTTCTTCACTTAAATGCCAAGTCTGAAGCGGGAGCCGCGTGGGTGCCTCTGGGCCCCTCGACTTCTGTGCCTATCTGCCCTACCTATTCTCTGGGAACATCTTCACCGTCCACGTGGCAAACATACAACCCACTAGGGGACTCTATCCTTAGTGGGTTCTCGTCCCAGCAGGATTCTGCACCTAACTGCGTCTTCTCATCTTCCTGCGTGGTCGTCTCGCGACTAAGGCCACTCCCTGCCTCTGGGCGCTTTACTAATCTTTGGTTGCGTTGTTCACATCGCGCGGCCGATGTCACCTCAATACACACCGATGACCGATGTTCTTCTTCACGTCCTCGTGCTCTGCTTATGGAATCAGGCGAGGTCCTTGAGTAACGTTCTCGCTGGGAGCCTGGGTCCCAGTTTAACACGTGTTGACAAGGAACCCCCGACGACTGATCACTCTGCATGCACCGATGACTGATCACTCTGCATGCACCGATGACTGATCACTCTGCATGCACCAATGATTGATCACTCTGCATGCACCGATGACTGATCGGTGCTTCGTTGCTTCTCGCGCTCTGCTTCCAGGCGCTCAAGCAGGAACTGATCTGCTGGTAGCGGTCACCCGGTAGCTGACCACTGATCGCCGTTCTTGAACGACCTCCACCCTTGTTCATCTGCTTTTTCGTGCCACGGGTCACTCTGCGACTGACCCACGTCGTCATCAGCTGCTGACGTCATCGACTACCGATGACCGACCGGATCACTTACATACAAATTTATCCGTATATAATTACATACGAATCTCAAATTTGTATGTAACAATTACCTACGACAGTTTTACTTACGAATTTTTATTCGAATGTAATCTGTATGTAACTATTTTTTACATACAGATTTAGTGTCTTACATATGAATTTGAACAGTATGTAATTCCAAATTTTCTTGTAGTGCATGCCACTTGAGGGAGAGAGCTCCAAGATGAGTGAGGGGTGAGTCACCACTTTAAGCAATCTTTGCTCAGGATAAGACTCAGATAGGATTGGAAAACACTTAGGAAATCACTCTGACAGAGTTTCTTTACTCAAATTTCAATGTGAAATACAAGAGGCAAGGTACTCACTCTATTTATAGGTGTGAGTTCCTTGGAAAGCAAGAGTGAAGGGAGAGGGGGTGGCAATGATGAGAAACATTCTAGAAGGTTGGTCAAACTAGGGTTGCCGCACATGGGTAGGATTCCTTCTAAAAACTAGGTTAAAATGACCTTTCTACAAGCTAGGTTAAAAGAAAGAGAGCATGGACGACACATGGGTGAATTGTTCTAGAAACTAGGTTTTCTAGAGACCCAATCTAGGTTATTCTTCTACTTGGGCCATTGTAAGCCCAATTTATTACATAATCTTGTCTTGTAAAAAGACTAGAAGAAAGTGAGACCTAATATAAAACATTTTTTCTTCTAGATGTTTTTCATAATGTTTTTCTTTTGTATTTTTTCAAAAGCAATATTAACATGGCAGACTCAGTTGTACATTTCCTCGCTAGTTAAAGGTGGAGGTGCAATTTTGTCCTCCTGAGATCCATTGAAAGCTTTCTTTAACCTATGATAATGGTGATTACATTTCATAAACCTTCGATGCCCAATGTAAGAAGTTTTAATCCCATTATTCAGTTGATGATAACTTGTGTTCTCTTCACATATCGAGCAAGCATTATGCCCTTTAACACTATAACCGCTCCAATTCCCATATGCTGAAAAATCATTATGGTGCAAAATAACAATGCACGCAAATTGAAATTGACCTTCTCATATGCATCAAATACTTCAACTCTTTTATCCCATAACATCCTCAAGTCTTCTATCAATGGACTTAAGTAAACATCTATGTCATTTCCAGGTTGTCTAGGTCATGATATCATCATAGATAACATCATATGTTTTCTTTTCATACACAACCAATATGGCAAATTATAAATAATGACCAAAATGGGCCACAGACTATGTTTGCTACTTAAATTACAGTAAGAATTTGAGTCATATGTTGCAAGACCAAGTCTAAGATTTCTTGAATCACTCTCAAACTCATGATACAAAGAATCAATTTTCTCCCATTGCGATGAATCAACAACATGTCGTAACAACCCCTCAAATTTTTTTCCATTTGCATGCCACATGTGGTTTTTTGCATCATTAACATTGGCAAGAAAGCATTTAAATCGCGGTATGATTGGAAGATACCATAATACTTTTGCAAGATGACCCTTTTTCACATAATCTTCCTCATTGTCATCATCCTTCACTTTATATCGTGATACCCCGTAACTTGGACACTAGTACAATGTTTCAAACTATTTTCTATACAATATACAATCATTGGTACATGCATGTATTTTCTGGTACTGCATACCCATCAGACACAATATCTTCTTCATCTCATAATGGCGGGTTGACAATGTATTACATTTTGGAAGCATTTCATGCAACAACTCCAGCAATTTAGTAAAGCTTTTATTGGTCCACCCATTTGTTGCATTAATATTGATTAATTTTAATATTGTTGACAAACATGTGAAACTTGAACAATCGGGATATAGAGATGTATCCGAATCATCTTTCAACGAATCACACATGTGTGTTTGCTGGAAACTATCTTGTCCAATATCACGAATCATGTCCTCCATGAGATCTTTAAAATGTATATTAGAATATTGACATATAGATAGAGGTGTTATATATCCACGTTATATAACTCTTCAACAAACCATCACAAACAACATGTTCTCATATAAACTTAACTTTTAATTGTCTTTCATTCAAAAAATTAACACAGGAACAATAATATCTTTCAATTATAGCTCATACATTCGTTAAGAAAATTGTAGAAACTCTTCAATGCCATTTTCATACACATCACTTATACGACTTGCATTTATCCAACTTCAATCCATAACTACATAATAGAAGCACTTGGTCTATCCATCAATGTCTCCCAATATTTAGTCGATGTATTATAAAACACAGTAGTCAAGGGTCGAACACCCCAAACTCAATACCAAAGTGTTCAACATATAACAATTATCAATTATTTTTAAAACATAATACATTATATTCTAAACATAATACATTATATTAAAACTAATTTTCTATACAAATTTTATTACTAAACCAAATATTAAATTACAATAAAAAATTTTAAAACATAATAAAAGCTAACCTTTCGTGGCGAGACCAGAAGTTCTCAACTATGGTGGCAGCAAACGATGGTGTGGCTCGAATAACGGCAACAATGGCAATGAAACAACTTAAATGAATACCTCTCGGTGGCAGTGAACAACGACAATGAACGACAACATTGAATAATGATGACAACGAGGAGTGGTGGTAGTTACGACAAAGGCGTACTGTGGTGGCAGCAAAAGGCAATGTACTGCGGTGACACTAAAGGCAGTGGCAGTGGTTGTGAACGTCTTACACTAAGTCAAGAAAATTCAAGTGCGAAATGAGAAGTGTTGTGCACGAGAAAGAAAATAGGGTAATGCATATATTACATTGATTCTTAGTAATAATCAATGTAATATATGCACCTGACATGACTTAGAATTTAAACTTTATTCATTTAAAACATAAATCAATACATATTACACCGGTTGGACCTCACAATCGATGTAATATATCACCCTGAAAATTTTAATTTTTCAAACATTTTTTTACACTCAAAATAAATGCATATTGTAACAGTTGTGACTCACAACCAATGTATCACTGGTAAATATAATTTTTTAAATATTTTTTTTACTCAATCAATACATATTACACTGGTTGGAAGTAACATCCAATGTAATATATGCCTAATATTTACAAAAATGCCACTGTAATTTTATTTACACCGATTTTCTTTTAACTGACCTATTATGTTGTTGTAGAAACATTATTTGCACTAGTGATGCCCTCTTTATTAAATGAATCTGAAATTCATAATACATATCATCATTTTGTTCTCTTTTTAATACTTCTTTTATTTTTGTAAATTATGTGATTATTTTTATGATAGGATTTTATTATGTTGCACATAATCATTGTATATTATTGGTTTAATTACCTTATTCGTCCCTACATTTGGGGTCAATAGTCAAACTTTATTAATTAGGTTACGAGGTTAAACTTTGCAGAATTCTCGCAATAATTTAGGAAAAACATCTAAAGAATGCCTATTAACATTCTAACAAGAAAGAAATAAGAATGTAAATAATCAATAAAAAATACTATTAAGTTTTAAATATAAATAATATAACTATTTCACAAATTTATAACTCTCATGTTCAAGGTTTTAAATTTCTGAATTATTTTAAAGAGACATTAGGTATTAGGATTTTTTATACTTGAAAATTATGAATCTCATAAGTTATAAATAAATAAATTTGTTGGATGATAAAATAGTTATTGATAATAACATATGACTTTTATTACTCAAATTTTTATTTTATTTTGAGAAAAAAGTATATTTTTATATGGTCTATATAAATTATTTTTTTACAATCATAACATAAATAATTTTGAAAAGTTAGTTCTAAAAAATGTTACTTTCTTAAAATTTTAATTATATTTTTTAATTTTTTTTAATTTAAGTATGATATATTTTCTTATATTGTTATATTATTAAAATAAAGTTATCAAAAAAATTTAATTTTACTCTTAATCACATCAATTCCTTCATTACACATCAAAGTTTTCAAGTTGTTAAAAAATCATTTTCGTTTATATAATACTATTAATGATGTGTAGATATAATACGGAATTTATGTATTCACTTTGCTTCCTCTAAAGCCTAAACCTATACGCTAAGATTCCATCAAGGTGCCTTTCTCAAAGTATACCAACTTTCACTTTAAAATAATTTTAAATTCCAGTTTTAATAAGTTTATTACCGGTTTAAGATATTAATCATTTATTATTGTAGTTAATTTGTAGTTTGAATTCTTTACTTATTACCAGAAATAACAGCAAACTTATTAAATAAAAATATTATTGTGGAAAAATCACGTTTATGGTTTCTCATATATTTCGTGAAGGGAATAGGTGTGCTAATAAGTTGTCTAATTTAAGACTTATTAATAGAAAATAATTTCATTGGTATAATAGGCTTCCATCTAGAATGTTCTTAGAATTCTTTATGAATAGGTATAGTCTACCTATATATCGTTTTTGTTAACATATAGGTTTTGGTCTACTCTCCCATATTTTTGTATTTTCTTTATTTTTTCTTTTTTTAATAATATTTTTTTCATGTAATGACAAATGATTATTGTTACTTGAAGTGTCAGCCTAGCTGAGATGTCAAATTGCATAGTGATACCTAGTATGAAAGGTTTTATAAAAAAAAATGTTTAAAGAATGTAGATAAATTGTAATATTCCTAGATGTGTTAAATGCATTGTTTGAACATGCTTCCAGTGCAGTTTAATTTGTTATTTTGGAATTTAACCGATTAATTGTAATAGATTCCTGCATAATGTTGTAGTTTAACCGATTAGCATTGGCCTTAATCGATTAATATGAGTGTATTTTGTTGTAAATAATACAACATATTTTAATCGATTATTTAAGAGTCTTTTGTTTTTTTACTTCCTATTTTAATCAATTATTAAAATTAATAATCAATTATTTACATATACATTCATATGATTGATTTTAAGGATAATTTAAATGATTACCTTAAATTTTAATGATTAAAGTTAGCCTTTGGGTAGTTGTAACTTATTAATATGATTATAATTTGTGCATTAGTTCTTTTTAATTGGTTGTAACCTGGATTTATACGAAAAATGGTAATATTATGACCTATAAATACATTTGAAAATGATTAAGTATTGCAAATAATTATTTCCAAAAATTAAACCTTTGTGTGAGCATTATTCACTCTCTAGTTTTCTCCTTATTCTCTCACAAACACTACTTCATAAATACCATATCATTATCATCCTAAAAGATTTAAGAGGTACTCTATTAAGAGAGTAAAAGTTCTATTAAGAGAGGAAAAGTTCTAGCATCCTCAAGACTCCAACCATCCATTGAGATAAGGTTTAGTGATGAAGAATCTAGGGAAGAATACAAGAGATTTTGGAATGATAGAGAGCTCACTCATAAGTTTCTCCTTTCTTTAGAGAAGAGGGCTTCACTTTTTAAAAATATTGTTAAGAAGCCAAGGATTGAAAACATTTGTTGAGATGCAAGATAAGTACTATCCTGATCTTGTTAGAGTTTTCTACTCAAAACTCTCTTGTGTAAGGGGAGTTTTGCTCTAAGGTAAAAGGAGTTGAAATTCTCCTTGGTGAATACATTTGGACTAATGTTGATGATCTCAAATTGGAAGGTTACATCTTCTGGTTTACAAATTTTAATAAAATTGTTGTTTATCTTGATTGCCTAAAAGACCTAGTTGTAGTTCAAGGAAATAATGTTAGGAACTTCAAAACAGGTGGCATAAAGATGGATGAAAGCTTTGTGATTGTGTGGGTGTTGACTCCAAGAGGGAGAAATCATGCTTAACTTTATGAGGAAGAGATGTTGATCTATGCCTTTAAAAATGGCATTCAATTAAACTAGGCTACAATTATGCTTAAGGAAAATAGGTTACTAGTTTATCATCTTCCTTTTGTTGTTTTCTCTTTAGAGTATTTAAATTCTATGGAGTAGATGTTAAAGGAGAATCTGCAAATTCTATGGACAAAGCGTATTGTTCTCATCGGTTGACTTTCTTGCTAGTTGACTTAGGTGGAAAACTCCGCTTCTAACCTATCTCTTCTGGATACTGATCTGCGTCTTCTTGTTGCATTGGAATGTGACTTCGTTGAGACAAATGGGTTCTACCTGTTGATCACATTCCGACAATCAAGTCAATGAGAGCTTACAAAAAAGTAATCAGTTTCAATCTAGTATTCAGAAACAATGTACCTTCACCTGGGGTCTCAAGCCCTTTTTATAACTACTCTTGTAACAACTTTCCCTCACAAGAATATAATCTCAATGAAAGCATAAAAAAAAAATAATCTTAACTGAAAAACCACCTGTCATGGGCACCACTTATCTTCAGATGTTAACCATAGGCTAACATTTTGTTTCATGTGTGCACTCTTATCTTAGGGTAATCCTCTTTTATTTTCAACAACTACTAATTATTACGCAACTAACATGCAACGTATTCAGTTAACAAACTTATGCATGTATTTACTTAACTAACAACCATATATATAACTGAAAACCACCCATTAATATATAACAAAATTTATTATTTTAATTATTCCCCGCTGGGCTTACCAAGAAAATTGGGCCAAACTTATGACCCCTCCTCTGGGTCCAATAGACGAGCTGACCATACCCATATTCCCAGACCGAGGACCCGAGCACTCGTGCACTCCTGCTCGGTACACATACAATTATCAATTGAGAAAATATAAGGACTACAATGAAACTCTAGAGAATGTCCACCTTACCCATAAAAGCATTAAGAGAAAGTTGAAAAGGATGAATGTGGACAGTAGTATCTCTTTTTCTGTTCATTGTACTTCTTTTTAATGATAATTGTATTTTCCTTTTTGTGATGTTTGAATTGTTCTTGATTTTACTTTTTTGGTCATGCCTTTGATGGAATGAATGAATAAATTAGTATTGATTAGTTTCATTATGAAACTTAAGAAACTTTGAGGTTTACTTTCGTTTTAATTTGTTAAATCCATATTTAATCAATTATAACATCAATTTAATGGATTAAAATGTGTAACAACATATTAAATGTATCATATTTCTAACTATTTTTAGTTTCTAATAGATGTAATCGATTACTAAAGGCATTAATCCGTTATTCCATAAGGTTTTAATCTTGGAAAAGAGTTTTAGTTCTAGGATAATCGATTACATGAGAACTTAATCAATTATTCTAGAATAAATTATTTTCTGAAATTTATGTATGCTCAAGGATAATCGATTAACTTGATTCTTAATCGATTATCAACAGTCTAATTTTAAGTTTTTCACATTTTTCTTTCTAAAACATGCTATGTAACATGATTGTGTTGGTTTATCTTTTCTATAATTTCAAAAGGGAAGATGTATAAATGTTGGCACATTGGTTGGAGTGTATATGTACTTAATTTTCAAATGAATTAAAATTTTCTTTGGACTCCTAGTCTCGGTTCCTTTGCTTGTTTATTTTTCCTTGTGTCTTAAGTAGGGGGGATGGACCAAGGGGGGGCTCACAAAGCAAGGGGAGGTTCCTTGTTATGTCTTTGTACCTGTGTGATGTGAAAACTTAAATGAAAGTTATATGACATCATCTCCAACATACAAGTTTGGAACATGCATCAAATGTGGGTCATCATAAAAAATAAGGAGATTGTTGGTCTTGAATAAAGTCTCTAGCCTCAAATGAAGATGTTTTGATTATGAAGATTGAAGATGAAGATGCTATAGATTCTTTTTGAGTATTTTTCTTTCATTGTAATTGTTGTTTGACTCCTGCACACAAGGTATTCATAAGATCAACACACAACCATATTAAAATGAGTTTTAAAAAGATAAAAAAAAAATTGTTTTAAAAGGTTTTAACAAGATAATAATTGATTACATTTTCTTTTAATCGATTAAATTTCTCTTTATAAGGTTTAGAATAGGATAATCAATTATCTTATATTTAATCAATTAAACCAGAGAATTGGGAAACCATGCCAACAGTTTAATCGATTAACACATGTCTTAATCAATTAAACCACAAAACGTTGTAACTAAATTTCAAACAAATAATAGATTAATAACTTATATAATCAATTAAAAACGTCAGTATCCATTTTTAATTAACATTTTCATCATTCTATACACAGATTACTTGGCTCAATGTTTACATATAATACATTTAGGATCAAAAGTAATCTTAACTGAGTTTTCCAAGCATTTTCTCACACTCATTTGTGCTCTCAAGATTTCACTACAAGAAAAGCATTAAATATCAACTAATTTAGAAATGGAAAATTATTAGTCATATATTAATTAAGTTAGATACTCTTTTATAAGTTTACTTGAGTATTGGTTTGACCTCATTGCAATTGATGAAGATATGATATTTGCTCAAACCACTTGGGCGTCCACATTTGTTCAACAATGTTATTGTGTATTTCACTTCCTCATTTGAATCTGGTCGAGGATCATTTCTCAAACTTGTATTTGACAATAAGCTTACAGTTTTGAAATAATGAGAGCATAAATACATTATTTCTCAGTATAGGTAGAATGCACATATTTATCCTTCTACCCGTGCCAAATTATCCACTATCACTTTGCATCTGATATCAACCTATAACACACATGTAAATTGTTAGCTTTTGTTGAATGGTAAACATTGAAATTAGTAAGAGAGGCATTACCTTTCAAAAGGATACATGCATCAGTACTGAAAGGGACCACGAAGGATTGCTTCCATAGGAAGATAAATGACAAGGTGAATAAAAAAAAAGCTGGCAAGAATACTCTTTCCAACTTAAACAGGATGATTAGTACATTTTGTTTCATTCTCACAAGATCATTCATCCTCAATGTATTAAAAATAAGTCTTTACAGAATTGACTTAAGTCAACAAGGGTAGTCCACACAAATTCTGGTAATTACCGAAAAGCAATTGGGAGTAAATACTCCATGAAAATGTGACATTCATGACTATTCATGCCATGCAAAGTTCCTTTGTCATGATTTGCACACCTTGCAATATTAGAAGCATAACCATCTAGCATCTTCAACTCACTAATCCATTTATAAATTGATTTAAAATCTTTAATTGAGAACGTGTAATTGGCCTTTGGCTTTACTAACTTTCTGTTTTGTAACTAAAGAAACTCTAAGTCTCCACGTACACATAATTTAGCGACATGCATTATTTCCTTATGATTGTCCTTTGTTTCACTGTTAACATCCATTACAGTGTTGAAGACATTATAAAAAAAAATCAATATGCATAACATCAAGGTTATGCCTTAACAAATTGTCTTTCCTATACGGAAGATCCCAAAATACTGATCTTTTGGTCGAATTATGATATTTTTCACACCTAGGAAATGTTTCAAATGGACCATTTGTCACTTTTGGAAAGTCATGGAGAAACTTCCATAATTGGCTATCGTTTGAGAAATAAGGTGGGCCATCTAATTCAACTCAATTTTTTAGGAATCTTCTCTGGCTCTTCTTGAAAGGATGATTGCTTGACAAGAATTGTCAATGATAATCAAACCAACAACTTTTATCCCCATACCTTATTGTGAAAGCTTTTGTGTCTTCCATAAGATAAGGATAAGCTAATTTGCCTTTAGTTCACCACCTAGACAACATGGAATATGTTGGAAAATCAATGATTGTCCATATCAAGCAAGATTCCATGACAAAGTTCTCTTTTGTGGAGATGACATAAGTAAAGACACCCTTATTCCATAGTAGTTGGAGGTCATCAATAAACGGCTGCAAATACACATGTATTTTTTGTTGGGCTAGTTGGACCAGGCATGTGACAAGTTACAAATATGTATTGCTTCATCATACACAATGAAGGGGTAGGTTGTACAAAATAACAAATATTGACCAACTAGAACTACTAAAGCTTGGATATAAAGAGCAAATCCATGAGAACATAAAATCAATCTTTACATGATGTGGGTCAACTACAAAATTGGGATATACGTTATCAAAGTGTTTCCAAGTTTTCCCATTACAAAGGGGTCGCAATACATTGTGATATGAGTTGATTTTATGATTTAGCATTTTTTGGTGGCACTTTAATTAGGATTGAGATTTTAGGATGATTAAGGTGAGAACCTAAGGAAAATCCCCACTGGACATTAACTTAACCAAGTGGTTAAGTAGATGTGAAGGTTCATTTCATAAAGGCAAAAGGAAAAATTATAAGGTGATGATGATGACAAGTTATGGTGTGGAATTACATAAGGAAAACAAGAGCAACATATAAAAATCGAATAGACATAATGAAGCAAAATAAGAACATGTTTATGAATAGATGGAATGATAATGGAAGGAAAAGATGAAGGAAAAGGAAGCTTAGGAGGATGAACCTAGAGAAGGATCACGCCACTTGGATGGTGGTTTGCTCCAAGATGAGTGAGGAATGCCGCCACTTGAGAGCTCTCTAATTCTCACAAGATAAGACAATGGTGTAAGGAGACAAAGCTCACAAACTCTAACACAAATTGTGTATAGTAACTTTACTCTAAATTCAACATGAAAATACATGAGGTAGGCCTCCTTATTTATAGGTGAAGGAGCCTTGGAGAGCAAGCATAAGGGGTAGGATGGGAAGAGTGAAAAAATAGGCAGCCTTAGGGTTTGACTAAGTCAAACCCGCATCCTAGGCTTGTCCTTCTAGAAACTAGGTCAAAAAGCCTTCCAAAAGGGCCAAGAACATCCTAAAATGCTAACTACACCCCCTATTATACTAAAGGCACATTATTGTAGCCTATATTTGCTATTTGGACCCCCAAAGTGAGCCCAAATTATTTACAATATTTTCTAATCATTAAGAAGACCAGCAGGAAGAACTTTAGGTGCTTTGGTCTTTGTCCCATTCTCTGTAACATCCCGCCAAAACCTTTTTATATTTATATAATAAAATAAAGGTAAAACAATAATATCGAAGTGAACATAAATATATATATGTAATGAAACTTCTCCTCACAGGGAGTTTAATACATATCCAGTCAGTTTCCAAAACTTAAAAAAAATACAGCAAAATAGAAAACAGGCGATCTCCTAACAGAAACAGAAAACAGGCGATCTCCTTTCGGCGACCACTCACTGAGGAGCTCTACTTCCTGCAACATCATCTGCTCCCGTGTAAATTATACACGATCATCACAGGTTTACGAAAACATCCACAAAACAATAATGCAGGGTAAGCTAGATATTTTAAAGAGAATTTAGATATGAAACTTTAAAATCAAGATAAAACAAATTTAAGACACCCACGTAAAAACCATCAACTTTCTCATTCCCTTCACATGACCATCAAGTAATCACATATTTCACAATTTTCTCAAGAGTCGTTCAATTTACATACTCCATCAAGTGTCTATTAATTTCAATGTTTCTCATTTCTCACGTCAGACTTCCACTGACTCATCACACACAGACACTTGACACTACTTCCGGAAGACACGTGCATTGACTAGACTCAGAGATCTGCACCTGTCATACTGCACCACTTGAAATCACACACATTCACAGGGTCGCTGTGAAATCACACACATTCACAAGCGTATAAATGAATCTCAATATCATCACTATCCTAGCATGACAGGGTTAATCCATACAGCGGGTCAAGCTCGTTCTCTTTCAAACAACTCACCCATACATATGAACCTCCTTCGACTCTCGACGCCTGAATAACTTCATCTATATGATTCCATTATATCAGGAGAGTCAGGATATCTCATAATAAACGAATCACCGGTCAATGCACACTCTGCACGATCTTACACGGTATTTTCTTTCCTGAAAATACTATGCCTTGATCCCACATTCACCACATTCAACACATCATATAACACTTAAATGAACGATTCCAATCACAGCAACCATCATTCCAAGATTCAGATTTTCAAATATCACATTTCAATCTCAAACAGTTTCAAACGACACTAAAACAGGGGAGTTCGAAATCAACATTTAAAACCGGCGATCACGTCGCCCCACACATAAAAACAGAGCATCGTGAAAAAGAATATGAAACCGGCGACCACGTCGCCCTCACTTCAGAACCTGCTCGCCTAAAGTTTTTATAAACGAAAATGCTAGCTTCCCTTACTTGGACTAGCGTAAACTTCACTAAGAGCTCCAACCCAACGAGATTCAAGGATGCCTTAACTCTGTTTTAGCGCTTTGAGCAGAAAACTTGCAGAGCACAACGTCAGGATTCCAGGGTAGTCGCCGATCTTCAACTGGTTCGCTAGGACGTATGAACGCAGGGAGAAGGAGAGGAAAGGAACAGAGAACCAACGCTAACTCTCTCAATCACTCTCGAACCACAGCAACGTTCACTGCCTCTCAGGAGTGAGTTTTGAATCTAAACCAACATGCCCATAAATGCCACTGCCACCACCCACTCTGCAGGAAAGCTTGCGTGCACACTTCCTTAAACAGTATGACCACGTGTGTCTCTGCGCATACCAACTCTCTGATGCCAACTATTCTGAAACACCCTTTTTTGTCTACGTGTCGCGCGTGCAGGACGTCTCATGCTGGGAGCCTGGGTCCCACCTTATCTGTGTGAAACACGACATCACGCGATAACCTTCCACCGATGACTCATCCTGGCGGACGACCGATGTCTCTCCCTGGAAGACGACCGATGTCTCTCTCTGGAAGACGACCGATGTCTCTCTGGAAGACGACCGATGTCTCTCTGGAAGACGACCGATGTCTCTCTCTGGAAGACGACCGATGTCTCTCTGGAAGACGACCGATGTCTATCCCTGGCGACCCCGCATGTCTCTCGCCCTGGCGATGCCCGCATGTCTCTCGCCCTGGCGATGCCCGCATGTCTCGCGCCCTGGCGATGCCCACATGTCTCGCGCCCTGGCGATGCCCTCATGTCTCGCGCCCCGGCGATGACTGATGACACATCGCCACACCTTGCTGAAGGTTCTTCATCCCGCTATGTTACGTCCAAGGTATCACCTCCACCTGACTTGGTGACGTCGGTAGCTTCACATTTCCAAGAATAGATCAGCACTACTCCTCGCGGGCCCATGCATGCAACACTAAGGACGATTTCTTATGCTCAAGCATAGAGCTTCGCATGCACAGCGTATCTAAGGCTTAACCCACGCCTTGACACGCGTGGTTTTTGGAACCCACTATGGTTGATCCAGCATCTTGACCACATACTAAGTGCACTTTCGGCGATCATGTACACCATAGGCGATTGACGATCATATGTACTCTAGGCGACAGGCGATTATGTACCAGAGAAGTCGGAGGTCGCCTCCGTCTTCAACAACGGCGATCTCGTAGACTTCTAAGCTACACTTTCCTTCCTTTTTATTTTAAATAGAAACATACTTAGAATTCATTTAAAATATATTCCTTTTATTCCAATTTAATTTTACAGGTCCTTACATTCTCCATCTGGTGAGGTCTCTACTTTGAGGTGACTTCTCTTTATATTCTTTAGCGTCCTTGATCATCACCTTGTGGGCTTGGTTTGCATCACACTGTCATGGATTTTGTTTTGAAAATGTCATCGCATTTTCCTTGTTGATTCTATTAAGACTTATAGTCTTTGTAATCTTGGTATGATTGGCAAACATTCTTTTCATTGCCACTTTTTTGTATCTTCTGTTATAAACCTTCGAAAGCAAATACTCAGGAAGACGACAAAATTTTCGCTTCATCTTTTATATATAAAGTTTGGTCTATTGCCTTAGAAACAAAATTCATGGGCTCCATCTATGAAATTTTGTCTCAATCTCCTTGACAAATCAAGCATATCATACATCCAGTCTCGATCCATTATTTTGCATGTTCATCAATAATCAACCATCATAAGAATACAAGCTGACTAAAAGTTGCATGATTAAAACATGAATTTTCCTTTGAAGTTAAGTTGACTACAATTGCTTACTAGTCACACATGATATATGTTGATATGTACTCAAGTACAAACACTAGCACAGAAAACGCATACTACAACGACATATTAAGTCAGTTAATTGATAACCAGTGTAAATAAAAATGCGGTGACATTTTTGTAAATATTTGGAATATATTATTACACCAGTTGTAAGGATCAACCGGTGTAATATGTTCTTTTCATAGTTAAAAAATAATTTTTTTAAAAACTTATTTTGACACTAGACATATTACACCAGTTGATTAAGAGTTTTAAAAAACATTAAAATATGAGTTGAGATTACTTCGTGAATGTGGTGGTCTATTTATAAGTCTTCTTAAACATGGACAATTGATATTGATTTTTAATAACTTTCATTATTTATAATTATATTTAATGATAATATCTTGTAACAAAATTAGAATATTGTATAACAAATTTGGAGTATCATGTAACAAAAGCAGAATATCAAGAAAGTATATAAATAAAAATACAGTGATATTTTTGTAAATATTTAACATATATTACACCGGTGTAATATGTTCTTTTCAGAGTTAAAAAATAAAGTTTTTAAAAAATTTATTTTGGCACTAGATATATACACCGGTTGGTTAATCCAACCGGTATAATATGTTTATTTACCCTACTTTTTGTCTCACGCTATCAGTGCTCACTTGCGCTTAAAGTTATTTCTCTCTTATTTTTACCTCCACCACTGTTGTAGTGCTGCTGCCACCGTTTTGAATCACTTTGCCATCGTTCTGATTCGTTTTAGCCACTGCTCTGCACCTCTTCCTCCATATTGTTTCGCACCGCTCTCCACCACTGTTATTGGCACTACTCACCACCTCCTCGACCATCCTTTCTATATATTAATATATCATATTACAAGCTGATTAACAACATTAATTGGATTACATCATAATTGTGTGTAAGTAATTGGATGAAAACAATTGGCACTAATACCCAACCACCGAAAAAGATACGCTTCAATTGTAAAACTGAAACAATATGTATATGTATTTTTACGAAATAAATTTCAAGGATAAGAACTAAAATAAATGAAGTGGCCCACTTTTTTAAGACCCAATCCCATTGAGAATGATTAACAAGTCTTCCTAAGCCTCAGGAATTTGTTCTCCTTCTTCTCAATGACCGAGTGAGGGATGAACGTGAAGTCAACTCACCAAAGTTGAACCTGCAGCCACATAGGGACAAGCTCACCACGGATGAAGAGAAACTCACGAGGAACTGTAGAGAAATTCACAGGAAGGATGCGCTTTTTTGGAGATTCTGGAATTTAGGACAAAGAAAAGTGGAATTAGCGTGACCTAGTCCATGCTTACCAAGCGTCTGCCTATTCCACCTATGTCTACACATATCATTTTCTCTATTTTATTTTAATAAAAATTCATTTTAATTATAATTTAATAATATTATAAATAATAATAATTACATTAATTATAATAATATTCAAAACAATATATTTATTATAATAATAATATTACTATTCTTAATATTAATAATAATAATATTATTATTATCAATATTACTATTAATTATAATAATCATATCAATAATAAAAACTATATTAATTATAACCATATTCAGAAAAAATATAATTATCATAATCGTCAAATACTTTGTAATAAAATATAAAACTTAGTCAACATATCATAATTCAACAACTACCACAAGACGTTTACACCATCAACGAATAATTAAGGCTTGTGATTCATATTTTTTTTCTTCAAATATAAGTTTCTCTATCCTTATTTGAGCTTTTGGATTCTTATCCAAAATTTATTTTAATTTTCTTTATACTTTTCAAAAATAAATCCGATTTATAAATATATATTATAAATAAAACTTGATTAGAAATATACTTAAAAACATATTCATAATAAGTCAATATAGGAAAAAAAATCTTTGTTGAACCAAAAAAAGTTATATTTTTTTAATCAACAAATTAAAAGTTATATGAATTTATACTTAGAATATACAGAAATTTTTACATTAGATAAATTATTATATATTTGAAATATTTATTTTTATAATAATTATATTAACATATTTGAAATTAATAACGTATTATATTCATATATCCACAAAAAAATTCTTCATTAGTTTAAAGTAGATATCAAAACTAGTTCATATATATTTCATAGTTTTAACGTACCAACTCTTTCTTTAAAAAATAAATCACGATAAAATCATATTCAAATTTTAAAACCCACAATACTTTTAGCTTGATATCCAATTTCAATAGCTTTTTAAAGGAAAAGTTGGTTTAAATTATGGATTAAATCATATATAAGTTTATCTGCTTAAATCATATATATAAGTTTAAATATTCAATGTCTTCCTCTCCTTCAATGATCCACTTCATCTAAGATACTCAATGTCTCCTCTAGAAGAAGGATATCCAAGGTAAAACTATTTTATCATTTATAGTTAAATTATGATTTATTGTAAATATTATAATCATTATCTCTTAAATCATACATATCATAATAAGTACAAAAATAGTTTACTAAAAAAGTACATTCTAATATTAACTATTTTAACAATATGCTATTTCCTAGATTTTTTTCTATATATAGATGATTTTATGTGTATGACAGTACATTAAATTTTGTGAAAAGACTTTAAGTATAAAACCTTCTAGTAATTAAAAATTATATTTTCTAGTCTCGTTCTTGTGTTTTCGTATTATTATTGACTGCGCGTCTACCATTTACACACTTATGATTCATGCTCTTAAATTGCAAAGTACTAAATTATATATTCAAACTTATTATATTATTTTGTTGTTTCAGAATATACCTTGGGTAAGATGAGTGTTGAGTCAAATTGAAAACCTTAAAAACAAAAAACTTCATGTAGTGTTGAGGGAGTTTCTAAAAGATTACAAGGCTAGATCATTGGAATCTAAGAACTAATCACCTGTTCTTCTTTTTACTACACCTTGTCAAAAACAACCTTAAATTCCAACACATGAATGTGGGCAAAGAAGTTACTTCATTTCACATAAATTGTTTTTTGTGCCCAGACTTTGTCAACATTGACATAAACCAAAATGTAGGGTTTTTAGTCATTGATGAAGGTGTTGAGTGTCTTATCAGACTAGCTTTGTTACTAGACAATGGTCCTTCGGATATTTTTTAAATAAATAATGAAGTACTTTTCTTTTTCTAAACCACAATTAAATTTTGCATAATTATATTATATTTTATGTATTCATAGTACAATAAAACTTTCCGTCTCTTATTTCTTGAATCATAGACGTCACTACAAAAAATATGTTTATTAGGATGAGCCAAAAACAGACTCTAACTATGAAAAACGGACGCAAAAGTGTAATTATCATGGACTTAGCATTAATGGAAATTTCGAAGCTAATGTGCTCGATGCAAAAATATTGGTGGGTGTGTGACACCATGGTGGATGTTTTTTGCGTAGGTCAAGTGTGGGCTTAACCTACAAAGAGTTGACGAATTTTTAAAAAGTGTGGGTTTGACGTACGTGTCACCCACACAAAATTATATTTATTTTAAAGGAGCGTAGGCTTATCTTTCGAGATGTCCACACATTTTTAAAGAAACGTGGACTTAGTCCACGTAAGTGCCACACAATTTTTAAATAAGCATGGGCTAATCCTTCATGTTGGCCACAAATTAGCATGGACTTAGCTTTCAAAATATATTTTATATTATTTATTTAAAGAAATGTAGGTTTAGCCTACAAGTTTGTCACACCAAAAAACGTGGGTTTAACTTATACTTTCATAAGCTCAAATAACGAATGATCCACTTTCCAATTTCATCTAATTATAATTAAATATATATATATATATATATATATATATATTTTATTCAAATAAATCAATTTTAAAATTACATTAACTAATGTGCTTCAATAATATATTAAATGAAATAAACAAAACCCAAGTTCTTGTCTCAATAGAAAAACTACAAATTCCCAAATTCTTATCTCAATAGAAAAACTACAAATTTAACCTGAAGGACCTTACCACTAGAAGAATTTTAGAAGTGATTTTTGAAGGAGCTGAAGTAATGTGTTTGGAAGAGTCAACTATCACTTCAAATTTGCCCCCAGCTAACCTGAAAGCACAAACAAGATATATAAAATTTAGTAGTGTGAAAAGTATCAATTATATTCAACTTTTAAGTTTAATTATTAACTCATTTATTTATTTATTTTATTCAATTTACCTCTATTATTAATAAATGTTGATTTTTTTAATCTAATTAATTACAAAATCACTAATAAATAAATATCGATAATTTTAATGTATATATAATATAATTTATAACTAACATATATATGAAAATGTATAAGATCAACAACATGAAGTTCAAGGAAAGAAAGAGTTATATTGTTGGATATTCAAAAATTAAGGAGAACTAGATTAAATTTTGAAATATTTATTTAAAAAAATTAAAATTATATATACATGGAACTCGTTTGGAACGTAGCTTCTTCTCATCAAGGAATCCATTTCCCTAATGCCAAATAAAAAATTCAAATTCAGGATTAATTTTTTTAAGCTGCTATAATCTACTAAAGAAATATTTTTTTAATGTAAGTCTGATTTGCATTAAAAAGTATTTCCATCTGATTTGTAATAGAAATAAAAAACAGCCTCAATTACTTTTCATCCACGTTTCTTCTGATTCTCTAATTTATCTCCAAACTTAGTTGAATGATTTCCAAAACTGTTTCGGGAAAAAAGAAATGCAGATTATGTAGCTTCGTCTTGTGAGAAGGCCAGTAGTGAGATCAGCACCGTGATTACACTAATCTTAGAGTGGATTCCACGCGTATATGGAGACTTTAAATCCATGTTATAAAAGAGTTTGCAGTTTCTTGTGCCTCCCCCTTCAAAGTTAAAAGCACCTTCAATTTTATTTTTTTTTTCTTTTTTGGTACATAGGAAAGAAAGAAAGCTTCAATTTCTTCTCTTAAAGTGTGGTTTTGTGGATGTTATATCATTGGGGTATATAACTATACACAAACCAAATATCTCATTGGAATTAGAAATAGCTTTGGTTCATCACGGGAGAAGTGGCTAAAGCTGATGAATATTTCGGATCAGAAATAGCTCTTCTGAATTACTCAGATGCCACTTTCAAAACCCCACTCTCTCCTCTCTTCATCCACATTGATCCACTCACACCAAGTGGTTCCTCTCCTACCCTGTGCCCCTGCTTATCCTTTTGCCTTTTCTGACTAACTAATTATTCTAACTAAGTATTATACTCTGATATAGCTAACTCCTGACTAACTTTTGGGATATCTAATCTAACACATTTTATCAAGCACAGTTTACTTCAGGAGCAAGTAGTATATCTCACTTCTCCGCATCAGATCTGCACCTGCATAGTTAAACCAACCTCCCCTGCCTCACAATGACAGCGAAGAAAAAACTGCTCCAGGAAAAAATCTTCTTAGTCTCAACTATACTCCAGCTGCTCATCACTGCCTATGTTCCAGCCTGCATCAAAGAACTTACACCTGCTCATAACGACCAGTTTTCATTCCCCTGCATACTTAGCTTAACAAGGATTGCTTTTTATGTGTGCTATGGCCTTAGAAGGATACCTGTATATGATAGCTAAGAAAGGTGGACTATCACTACTGTACCTCACGTAGGCATACATTCTGGTTCCCTCAACGTAACAATCCTTTTATTATATAAGATACTGCCTTAGCAACTATTGAAGAAGAAGGATGCTGCCATAAGGGACCTACAACTTCACTCCTACAGCTGCCGTGCTTGACTTCAATACTCGTGAAAGTTGCTCCCTTTTTCCCATAAAACCCCAGGTAGAAAACTGCACCAACCTCAAATATAAAACAGAATCTGTGCTAAAGACAGCTCACTTACGACCTCTGTAACACAGACACTAATATAGACACTGATACGACATAGATACAGACACGAAAATACGTATAATCTCTAAAATTTAAAACATAGAGACACAGATCTATATACTATATAATTATGAATTTTATAAATTGATAATAAAAATTTATGTACAGAAGTATGTTTTAGTTTTTTTTTTAGCACAAAAATGTTTTTCATGGTTAGTTCAAAAAAATTTGTTCTTTATTTTTATAATCATACTAAAATTTTTTACTATAAGTTTGAATTTTTAGAAAATTAATGTATTTCTGTTTTTTAAAATTATGTTAGAATCATGCTTGAATTCTAAAAAATCTAACAAATATTTTTTGAATTAGACATTTCAACGATAAGTGTCTTACGAGTGTCATACGAGTGTCGTATCCGATACGTATGTTCCACATGGATTGTGACTCCACAACTCCATCAAAAAGCCAAACTGCATCCTTATAAAAGAGAAGTTGACAGCTCAAGTTGCCATATTCTAGCAAGCCATGCCTCTCAACCCCGCAACAACAAACCTTCACCTATATCCATCATCCTACTCTAGCTATAACTCAAAATTGGAGCTAAAACAAAGTGCTACAAAACCTGCTATAATTTAACATTCTTGTGTTGTAGCATTCATAGTACACTGATAGGCACCTGCTCATATATACTCCAGTAAATGGTAATCACATTATTCTTCAAATCATAATTTCCCAATGACTCCCATGTGGGTTATTAGAAATAGAAAAATATAATAAGATACCATCTACACTTAAATTATGACTCTATATTTTACGAGTTCTACTTTGATATTTAATGTTCACATTACTCACTTAGGACTGCAAGCAGTTGCTCAAAGTGAGAAAACTGAAGCATGCCGAAAGGTAATATCTGTTTTCTTATCGCCAGAAACACTTTCTTCTACCCAAGGATTAAGTTGTTTCTACCATGGTGAAAGCTAAAAAATATCTTATAAACAATTTACCTCAAGTGGAACTCCACGAAATTGTCTTCTTAAGCTTTCATAGAACTTCTTCTCAAGCTTTCGTAGAACTTCTTCTCAAGCTTCTTCAAACAAACGATTTACCTCAAGTGGAACTCCACGAAATTGTCTTCTTAAGCTTTTATAGAACTTCTTCTCAAGCTTTCATAGAACTTCTTCTCAAGCTTTCGTAGAACTTCTTCTCAAGCTTCTTCAAACCACTTAAATCAAGAACACAGTATTTAAGAATAATTCTGGAATCGTTACACAACACACACCTAGGGCTGAATCTAGGGTTAAACCAATATAACACACAGAAATAAAGAAATCGAACCTAGGTTGAAACTTCACGGTCACAGTCCCACGGTTTCAGTGTCGCACATTCTTACGATTGCTTTCTCACACTCTAGACTACTCTATCACAGTTGTCACATTCTCGCGTTCTCACTCACTTCCTTCTAACAGTCGCACGCGTTCTCACATTCTCACGCATTGCTCAAATTCGGACTGGAAAAGAGTTTTCATGCATGCACAGCTCAATGACTCTTGTGAAAGCTTCAAAATGTTTTTACTCTTTTCTCCACCCTTGAGTAGTTTTCAAATAAATAAAATTAATTATTCACGTAGATTACAATTTTATTATTCATTTAAATTTAATTTTAAAATAGATAGTTAACCTTCCAATTATTAAATTTTTATTATTATTTATATTTTCAGTAGCAACTATTTGACCAACGTAACTCTTCTCTTATTATTTTTTTTTTAAAGTTTACGTGGGTATAACTCATGTTTTTCCAATTTTTTTTAATGGTGAAGACTTAATTCACTAAATTTTGAGTTCACATACCACCATCAGTTTTTTTTTTTTTTTTCAGCTAATTCAAAATTTTGGCTAGTTGTGGATATATTCAAATTGTTTGTTCTTAACAAAGTATACACATACATTCAGGAGACTAATTTTGGAGTTTTAATAGACCTCATTGCCATCAGATCTTTATTTGATCGTGAAACGTTGCAAAATAATTATTTATGATAAATACTTTATGAAAATGTTTAAAATTTTTCTAATTAATTTCAGGTGTAAAATATTTTACAAATACATGAAATTAAACTCTTTTTTATGTGTATAAATATGCTATAGTCATTTCATAGTATGTTAAAATAGTGTATTCAATTAGTTTTCAAAACATTATTTTACATAAAAGATTTATTTAGACTTTAAAAGATTTTGTAAAAAATGTAATAAATTTTTAAAAGATTTTTGTGGTTATTAGGATTATATAATTTAGTTTTAAAAGAATTATAAAATATGAAATTATGAAATTTGAAAGAATTATATGAATTTAATTTCATGTATTTTAAAAGAATAAATTATGAAATATCCTATTTTATGAAACTATGTATAGTACTAATTTTACAATAAGATACTCTAAATAAGTTTCATAGTTTTTTATCCCAATTTCGGTCTTATGTTTTTAAAAACAAGTAAAATGTAATTGTAGTGGCTAGACCTCGGACGTCGGTCACTGAGCGAGAGGTCTGAACGGAAGAGGTCGGTATGATGGGACCCATAGAGGGGTCCACAGAATCACACGTGTATGAATATAAATCAGGTTTGTGGATGTGTCACGTAGGCAGGATTTCTATGTGACGTAAGACTTTGGCATAGAGGATCTATCCTTATGAGAAAGAAACAACATAAAAGGCACGTGCATATTGATTTAAGACATAAGATTTGGCCGTGTGACGCTAGGGTTACAGTGTATGTCTTAGCACCCACGTTTAAGTTAATCACTCCAGAAAAGGAAGGTTGCCACGAGAGTTGCACTCCAAGAATGGAAGGATGTCGCGAGACACGCAGGGAAATTGTATGATGGAGTACTAGAAAGGTAACCCTAAATTCGCGAAGAGGGAACGTAGGGACACAAGGATAGGCGCAGCAGGAACCCTAGAAAGGCTATAAAACAGGTAGCAAAACATTCACAAAGGTACGCAACATTTGAGACTAGAACTCTTTGCTATACATTGGTGTTTCTTGCCTCAATCTTGACTTGAGTGTCGGAGTGCAAACGGCCGCTAGGGCGCCCATCTTTCTTTCTTTGCAGGTTCAGCTGTTCAAACCAAGGGAAGGAGAGAAGGTGCAAGCGATCGTAAAAGTCAATTGACGGGAGAGTCAACCAGCGGGAACAGTAATTATTTTATCAAATTTACGAGTGACATAAACATTATGTCATGTGTTAATTCATAAAAAAATTAAATTTGATTGGTGATTCATTACTTTTTTTTATTTTAGATGTAAAGAGTGAAAAAAAAAACAAACTACTAAACCATTTAAATATCAAACCATTATTGAAAATAGTAAAAAATATTTTTTTTTCTCATATATTGATTGAAGTAGACAAAATGTTAAGCAAGGAAAAAATAAAAGCGTGTTTAGTAGGGTGTAATCCTCGTACCTACACCCCATCTACGAGAAACTAAAATTCCAATTTATATTCTCATTATTCAATTTCAATTTAATTACAACTTTCATATTAAACAAAATTAAGAAAAAAAAGAGTTTTATCTTCAGTTATTCTTTTTTTTTGTTTTGCTTTCAAATATTACAATTTTATTTGTTTCCTTCTTTCTTAATTTCTAAAATTATTAATTTATATAAAACACCAAAACGTGATATTAAGTTATCTAAAATGTGTATAATAAAATCATAATTGATCCGGTCGGTCATCGGTAGTAGATGACGTCAGCAGCAGTTGACTACGTGGACCATTCAAGGGTGACACGTGGTAGAGGATAGCAGGTGAATCAGGGAGGCGAGCACCTGGAGGCAAAGCGTGATGAGCGCCTGGAGGCAAAGCGCGATGAGCGCCTGGAAGCAGAGCGCGAGAAGTAAAGAAGCACTGATCAGTCATCGGGAGTTTCCTGTTAACACACAGTTAAGCTGGGACCTAGGCTCCCAGCGAGAGCGTTATGCAAGAAGCACAGATCAGTGATCGCCTATCACCGTGTGTAAGGATGAATAATCGCCTATCGCCGTGCGCGAGGATCAGTAATCGCCTAGATTGCACATGATCGCCGTGTGTGAAGGTTAGGAGATCAGGTGGTCAGCAAGTCGCCGAAAGAGCACATCGCCAGGTATTTGAGAAGACTTGGCAAGCACTTGTTGTATGGTCTAAATACAGAGGATAAGTGGCATATCTGCCACCATGTGTAGTGTGAGCTGTGATACCCAGTGTTAACCAGCTCGCCATGTTAAGGTTGCGCCCAGAGTAGCCTGTGTACTAAGCTACTCCCTGTGTGGATAACTTAGTCGCAGGAGCACAGTGGAAGTAACGTTTCAGCTGCAGGTACTCCAGATGGTGACACGTGTATGATCAGATGTTATCCACGTGTCAAGAGGGATAACCGTCAGGAGAGAGAAAGACTCAGGTATATATACGAAATTCTTAACGGAATCAAAGGGGGGGGGGGGAGTCATTTTCAGGGGTGATTCACTTTTACATGGTTCTAAGTTTTCATTGAAGTTCTTTGTTGATTCAATCACTGACTTGAGCGTCGGAGCGCAACCGGCCGCAGAGGCGCCATATTGTTCTTTCAGGTGTCTTGGAGGATTTGAAGGTGGAGGTCATTGGTGTGTTTGGCGTGAAGCTGGTAAGGACGAGGTTCGAGAAGGAGAAGCTCTAGCGCTTTGGTCAAGATGCTGGATCATCAGGCGCCCACCGTGGGGCCGTGTAAACTGTGATTCCCATCCACAGTTGAGTTTGTGAGGTTTTCGGTGGTTTCTGTTCGATTGCTTGCTGCTGCAATCGTATTTCGGAGGTTTTGACCGTTTGAATCGAAGTTCAATCGGTGAGGTGTGGTTTCCTGGAGGTTTCTACCGATTGATTCTTGGATCAATCGTTGTGTAAAGGAAGTTGAAAGGTTTCTTGAGCGTTGTTGCAAGATAGGTTTTGTGTGTTGAAAGGCAGCTGTGTGAGATTAGCATAAGTTTCATGAGGAAAATGAGGACAACCAGATCTAGTTCAGTTGCGCCACAATCTGGAGAGGATAACGTGACGATGTCGCAAATGCTGGAGATGATGCGTGCTTTGCAAGAAGATGTGGCAGCATCGCGCGTCGAGCAGACGAAGATGCACGGCGACCTGGTCGCTTCCCAGGCCAGGAACGAAGAGCTGAGCAAGGTTAATGAGGAGTTACGTCAGGCTCTTCGCGAGCAGAGGGAGAGTGTCGCGACTGGTGGAGGCGCGCCAATGTCTCCGCCACGAGTTTTTCCAATGCCATTTTCGCAGGCGATCATGGATGCTGCGATTCCTACGAACATCGCGGCGGTGAAGGCCTCCTTCACTGGAGTGGAAGATCCAGAGGCTCACCTTACTGTGTTTCATACGCAGATGATGTTGTCGGGAGGATCGGATGCGGTCTATTGCAAGATGTTCATGAGCACTCTCCACAGTACAACATTGGATTGGTTTGTGAGCCTACCTACTGGACACATTTCCAGTTTCCAGCAGTTTTCCAAGCTGTTTGTCGATCAGTACATCGTGAATAAGGCGCCGCCTATGGTGTCGTACGACCTGTTCGACATAAGGCAATTCCAGGGGGAATCTTTGAAGGACTATATGAATAGGTTTGGAGCTCAGATAGTCCGATTACCAGGTAAAGATGAGGAGATGTTCGTGCACGCCTTCAAGAAGGGCGTGCTACCTGGACCATTCAGTGAATCGTTAATCAGGAGCCACCCCGCAACGTTTGCAGAAATTCGGCGACGTGTTGTTGCTCACATCGCCGCTGAGAATGAAGTGATGGAGAAGAGAGGGAATATGGCTCCTGCGAAACCACGCACCCAAGCCAAGACTCAGCCTTAGAGGGTGTTGGAGACGGCAACGGTGAAGAAGGATCAAAGGACATACCATCCTTATGATCTGAAGAAAAACAAAGGTGATGACAGTAGTAGAGGAAGAGGGCCAGGTCGCCTGAGGGAGTTCAAGCGCCCTCCGAGGCATGAGTTCGTGATGAGATTGGTGGACCTGATCGCCATTCCCAATATACCTGCCAAGCTGAAGGTACCTAAAAAAATGTCAGATAAGGTGTTGGGGCCAAAGCCAGACGCATGGTGTGAATTCCACGAAAGTTTTGGCCACACCCTTGACTCCTGCCTGTCACTGGGATACCAACTCGACGAGTTGGTTAGAAGTGGATTTGTAAAGGTCTATTTGCTGGAGAAGAAGGCAGCAAATGCGTCGAGCTCCTAGCCGGCGAGCAGCGAGGGCCAACAACATGAAGTGCCCATCCACGGGGAAATCCACGCTATAGCTGGGGGTTTCTCAGGAGGTGGGTGCACCGCGTCACAGCACAAGAAATATGCTCGATCTGTGATGGCAGTGGAAGCATTCGAGGACCACTCGCCCTAGACATCACGAAACCCTTTTTAGTTTAGTGTATGGCTGTGACGCGATGATTCTAGTTGAAATCCAGGAGAGCTCGCCGAGTTTTCAACATTTTGTAGCAGAAGAATCAAATGAAGAGAAGAATGAACCTGGATTTACTGGATGAGGTCAGAGAGGAAGCAAGAGTGAAAGCTGAAGCGGTGAAAGAAGAATAGAACGAAGATACAATTCTATATTAATATCGAGGCAGTTCAGAAGCGGCGATCTGGTGATGAGGAAGGCCCACCAGTACGTGATGGAGAATAAGTTGTCACCCAAGTGGACAGGACCGTTTAGAATAACCGAAGCACTCGGGAACGGCGCCTACCGCTTGGAGACACTAGAAGGAGGGGCGATTCCTCGTACTTGGAATGCCACACACCTCATATTTCATTTCAGTTAAAGCTTCGTAAGTAGTACAAACTCAGGGGAATCATGAACAGTTTTGTAAAAACAGTTACAAGGGGGCACTCTCTTTTTTCCTAAGGAAGGTTTTTAACGAGGCCGCCCAATAAATAAGATGTTCAAACTAAAGTTTGTGTGCATATCGTTTTAAAGAAGTTTTTGGAAAAACCTTCTCACCTGAAGTGATTCGAGGTAGAAGTAAAATGATTGCGCACGTTTTAAGTGAAAAGTTTTAAAGTCCTCATCGCCCTTAGGCGATTAGGGGCACAAGTGAAAAGTTTTAAAGTCCTCATCGCCCTTAGGCGATTAGGGGCACAAGTGAAAAGTTTTAAAGTCCTCATCGCCCTTAGGCGATCAGGGGCACAAGTGAAAGGTTTTTAAAGTCCTCATCGTCCTTTGGCGATCGGAGGCATCCAGCGAAGTTCAAAGTCCTCGATGTTCTCGCGCATCTTGAGGCAACAGAGGAAGACCTCCTTGCCTTTGAGCAAGTGCAGGCGAGAACAGAGGAAGACCTCCTTGCCTTTGAGCAAGTGTAGGCAACAGAGGAAGTCCTCCTTGCCTTTGAGCAAGTGCAGGCGAGAAAGAGGAAGACCTCCTTGCCTTTGAGCAAGTGTAGGCAATAGAGGAAGTCCTCCTTGCCTTTGAGCAAGTGTAGGCAACAGAGGAAGACCTCCTTGCCATTGAGCAAGTGCAGGCGAGAAAGAGGAAGACCTCCTTGCCTTTGAGCAAGTGTAGGCAACAGAGGAAGTCCTCCTTGCCTTTGAGCAAGTGTAGGCAACAGAGGAAGTCCTCCTTGCCTTTGAGCAAGTGTAGGCAACAGAGGAAGACCTCCTTGCCTTTGAGCAAGTGCAGGCGAGAAAGAGGAAGACCTCCTTGCCTTTGAGCAAGTGTAGGCAACAGAGGAAGACCTCCTTGCCTTTGAGCAAGTGCAGGCGAGAAAGAGGAAGACCTCCTTGCCTTTGAGAAAGTGTAGGCAACAGAGGAAGTCCTCCTTGCCTTTGAGCAAGTGCAGGCGAGAATAGAGGAAGACCTCCTTGCCTTTGAGCAAGTGTAGGCAACAGAGGAAGACTTCCTTGCCTTTGAGCAAGTGTAGGCAACAGAGGAAGTCCTCCTTGCCTTTGAGCAAGTGTAGGCAACAGAGGAAGACCTCCTTGCCTTTTAGCGAGTGCAGGCGAGAAAGAGGAAGACCTCCTTGCCTTTGAGCAAGTGTAGGCAACAGAGGAAGTCCTCCTTGCCTTTGAGCAAGGGCAGGCGAGAAAGAAGAAGACCTCCTTGCCTTTGAGCAAGTGCAGGCGAGAAAGGAGAAGTCCTCCTTGCCTTCGAGCAGGTGCAGGCAAGAAGAGTTCGTATAAAGGAACGACAGTTGAAAAAGCAAATAGAAGGTTGCAAAAGGTGATCCCACAAAGGACGCCTTATTTGGGTAAAGAAGGCAACATCGCCGAAAATTAATTCGGCGAGTACCAGATCAGAGGAATTTCTGGCGATGATGAGGGACGCTTGGCATGCCAGTTGAACGCACAAAGAAACAAGGCTAAGTGAAGAGAACGAAAGATAACCTATGTGCTTGTCTAGTTGGTCTTCGAGAAACTCAAAGCTAATGATAGACGCTGTAGGAAGGGAGATGTTGGAGGCGGATACGTTTTTCCAGAAAAGGCAGAGGTCTCTGTCCAGTGCTCCCATGTTGTCAGGGCTCCTCGCCCTCCTGAAGCTATCTGTTCTTGCCGGTTGACTCGCCTGTCAGTCGACTCCACGACACTCACACGCCTCCTTCCTCACTTTGATACGTGCTTGATTCTTGCGCAGCAATCTGCACCTGCAAAAGAGAAAGGGGGCGCCCTAGAGGCCGTTTGCACTCCGACGCTCAAGTCAGTGTAAGGCAAGGAACACCAAGTGTATTGAATTTCTCTTTGTGTTTAACCTTTGTGAAGTATTTTACTGTCCCTTATATAGTCTAGGGTTTACTGCGCCGCTAGCCCTAATTAGGGTTTACTGCGCTGCTAGCCATATTTAGGGTTTACTGGAATACCCTTGCGCCGCTATCACCCAATCTTAGGGTAATCTAGCACATAAGGTTTCCTTCTCTAGAGTGCAAACTTTAACAGGGTGACCACCTGGGTGCCTCCTCGTGCACCTAGTCTCTGGGGCCACCTGTTCTGGGAGTGCCTTCACTGTTCACGTGCCATGCATGTAGCTTCACTGGGAAAACCCTAGCTCTGGTGAGTACTCGTTCCCTCAGGACTCTACACCCAACTGTGCTCTCCCTGCTACCCGCATAGGCACTTCGTGATCCAGGCCTCTCCCTAACTCTGGGTATTTAACTGGTCATTGGCCCACTCTGGGAACCAATCTTAGCTGTTCTACTTACGCTGTTCAAATCACCCAAGGCCGATGTTACCTCGCCACACCCTGTCGTCGAGGACTCCTCGACCTGCTGAGTGACGATGACGCCTCCGCCCATCCTGGTGATCTGACGACTACTCACTCGTCTTTGTAGGGTGATGACCCATCACCCTTCCCTGTAGGCTGATGTCACCTCGTCTTCACCCAAGGCCGATGTCACCTCGCCATACTCTGAGTGGCGATGACACCCCAGCCCATCCTATCCTGGTGGTCTGACGACTACTCACCCTTCCCTGTGGGGACGCGCTGATGACTAATCACCCTTCTCTGTGAGAACATGCTGATGACTGATCACCCTACTCTGAGGGGAAACACCGATGACTGATCACCCTTTAATCCAAGATGCCTGCGGGGTCCACTCCACGTGGCTTTGGCCCATGCTGTGGGACCCAGCTGACGTGGTTCGCCCTTTACTACCTGTTATCGGTGTCCGAGGACTGGTCGGTACACAAGCCCCCAGTCTCAAGCTGTTAACTTGTTTCAGCGAAGAGACTAAGTCATTGGCCCGGGCGACCTACGTGGCTCTGCGCGTATGGACATAAGTAGCGCGTTGAAGGGACATCTCACCACCTTGTCATCGCCCACATCTCTTACCCTCTGAGGACTTCATTGGTGAGCTCTCTGCTCGAATTGAGGGCTTCTTTCTCGACAAAGAGGTGTAAATTAAGCTTTTCCCCGATGACCTTGCACCGATGACTGATCGGTGCTTTATTACCTCTCGCGCTCTGCTGTCAGGCGCTCATCTAGGCACTGATCTGCTGGTGGTGGTCACTTTAGCAACTGACCACCGATCACCGTTCTGAGTGATCTCCCCTCTGATTCACTTGCTATCTTCTACCACGTGTCACCCTGTGAATGGTCCACGTGGTCATCTGTTGCTGACGTCATCGACTACCGGGACCGACTGGATCACAAGCCTCCCAGTCTCGAGCTGTGAACTTGTTCTCAGCGAAGAGACTAAGTGGTCGATGGCAAGATCATTCCTCCTCCTTGAGCTTCTCCCTTTCCAACTTCTTCTTTTCTCTGTAATTTCTTTTTCTGCTTCATAACTTGTATGAACCTTTTAGCTGTAAAGGCTCACTGCATTGACTTCAATATGAATGAAATCTTTACTCCAGCTGCATGTCCCTTTCCATTTTTAACTCTCTGCATGTGACTCAACATTGTCTTTAACAGCTTTTATGCATAACTTCATGCTGGACGACTGATTTGATGGGCATAAATGCTTTGGCTTCTCGCAGCAGAACTTGCTTCTACCACCGACCACCGACTAGCATGTTGGTGCACCACCGATCAGTCATCGCGCTTCAGGCTCTGCTTTACTTCTCTGTTACTCCAGCGCTAAGCACATAGAGGGCCTGAACACCAAAGATGATGCTTGTGTTTTGGGGAAGAAAAGTGCTTCTCGATGACCTTTCTTGCCTCAGCCTCGCTGTAAGAAGTCGAAGTGAGGTCTTTCTCCTCTCGCCTCAGCCTCGCTGTACAAAGTCGAGGTGAGGTCTTTCTGCTCTCGCCTCAGCCTCGCTGTACAAAGTCGAGGGTGAGGTCTTTCTTCTCGCCTCAGCCTCGCTGTAAAAAGTCGAGGGTGAGGTCTTTCTTCTCGCCTCAGCCTTGCTGTAAAAAGTCAAGGGTGAGGTCTTTCTTATCTCGCCCCAGCCTCGCTGTACAAAGTCGAGGTGAGGTCTTCTCTCACCTCAGCCTCGTTGTACAAAGTTGAGGGTGAGGACTTTCTTCTCTGGTGAACCTTGCTGTTCACGTTGGGTGTTCTCACTCGAAGGGGAGGTGTTCTCGACGAACCTACCTTCCCGCTTATGAGACCTCTAACCCCAAGTGACAGGTTCAATCTTGCCTCGCATCGCTCACAGGTGAGGGAGGACTTAACTGGTGAACCTGGCTGTTCACGTTGGGCGTTCTCACTCGAAGGGGAGGTGTTCTTGACGAACCTACCTTCCCGCTTGCGAGACCTCTAACCCCCAAGTGACAGGTTCGATCTTGCCTCGCATGGCTCACAGGCGAGGGAGGACTTAACTGACCTCACATCGCTCATAGGCGAGGAGGATTTATTTGACCTCACATCGCTCACAGGCGAGGAGGATTTATCTGGGCGAGCCCTTCTGTCCATGTTGGAAGTTCTCACTCGAAATGGAGGTGTTCTCTACGAACCTACCTCTCCACTCACGAGACCTCTAACTCCAAGTGACAGATTCTAACTAACCTCACATCGCTCACAGGCGAGGAGGATTTCTCTGGGCGAACCCTTCTTTCACATGGAAGTTCTCACTCGAAGTGGAGGTGTTCTTCTACGAACCTACCTCTCCACTCACGAGACCTCTAACTCCAAGTGACCGGTTCTATCTCGCCTCAGCCTCGCTGTAAGAGTCGAGGGAAGAGGACTTTTCTCTCGCCTCAACCTTGCTGTAAGAAGCAGAGGAAGAGGACTTTTCTCCAATGTTCTCTGAGTGGGTGCATGCTCCCAGGAGAGCACCTGGCATGGCTGGTCTGAGCGCACTCGCCAGGCGCATCCTGCCTGCATGGCCTCATCTCTCTGTTTCATGCACGTTCCCACCGGCGAGGAGCTCTTCTTCTGGAATCATGCGAGGTGCATGCGTAGCTCTCGCTGGGAGCTTGGGTCACAGCTTAACACATGTTGGCAAGACCCCGATGACCATGCGCCGATGAGTGATCGTGCTCTGTACGTGGCGGCGACAGATGGCGCCCTCATGCGGCAATGTCTGATCGTGCTTGCACGGGGCGATGACTGATCGCGCGATGAATAACCACCGATGACTTCTCGCACTCTACTCCCAGGCGCTTGTCCAAGCGCTGATCTGTAGGTGGTGGTCACTTGGTACTGACCACTTATCACCTGCACTTGCGCTTGGGGCAAGGGGAACTTTAAACTGGAAAACACACACTTTATGTACTAAAGTCTTTTTTATTGGGTGGCCTCGTTAAAAACCCTCCTTAGGGAAAAGAGTGCCCCCTGGTGTATTCAACTGTTTACAGTGTATAGCGCGAGAACGCATCTACTTTACATCTTAACTGGGTGTATATATGCTGGGTCTCCTTTCATTGGCAATGACCGACCTCACGAGTAGCGATCATGCCCTCTGCTTCAGCTTCCCCCCGAGCTACCTGGGAGCCCCCCTAGCGTAGCTCCCTCCATCACCTGATTTCCCCGTGCACAGGGATCTCATGCTGCTGGTCACCTGCCTGGGACCCCGAAGCGCGATCACCTTGCGGCTCCCTCAGGTAATCGGTTAGGAAACCTGTTTTCACCAACTCAGCAAGTTGATGCCCCAGTGCCAGGCAGGTGTAGAGTGTGTGTCCATAAGCCTGATGGAATTCACACCAGCCATCCTTCCTACTTCCAAGCACCTTGTCAGTTTTCTCTGGTACTCGGAGTCTTGCAGCTACAGCGGGAATTGCAATCAGCTCCGCCAACTCTATCATGAAATCATACCTGGGGGGTGCATTGTTCTCCCTTGCACGCCCCCTGGCCTGATCCTTCCTGGGTGTGTAGAGGCGAGACCTGCCCTGCGCTTTCTTCCCTTCTCTGGCCTCATGCACCCATGCGTGTCGTTGTTGCTTCCCCTATCCTTCGCGCGGCTTTGGCGGTGCAGCACTGCTTTTCTTCTCAAAGACCTGCGTCTCTGCTACAATATGCGCCACCGCGCGTCGCTGAATCTCAGCGAAGGTGGCAGGGTGGTCTCTGATGAGCGATTCACTGAAAAGACCAGGCAGCACACCTTTCTTGAATGCATGCACCAGCATGTCCTCGTCCTTGTTGGGCAACCTCACTACCTGCGCACCAAAACGGTTGAGGTAGTCCTTCAACGACTCCCCCTGGTACTGGCGCACGTCGAACAGGTCGTAGGACACCATCGGTAGCGCTCTGTTGACGATGTACTGCTCTGTGAACAGCTTCGAAAACTGCTGGAAGGAGGTGACGTGGCCCTCTGGCAGGCTCACGAACCACTCCATAGCTACTCCACTCAGCGTACTCATAAACACCTTGCAGTACACAGCGTCTGAGCCTCCAGACAACATCATCTGGGTGTGGAAGGCTATCAGATGCGCTTCTGGATCTTCCTTCCCCGTGAACGACGCCTTCACTCCCACCAGGTTGGGAGACACCACTGTGTTCATGATCTCAGGGGAGAAAGGCATAGGGAAGGCCCTTGGGGGCGTCAGTGGAGCCTGATCCTCTCCCACGCGACCCCCAGCTTGCTGCATGTGGTGCAGACTCGAGCGCATCTCCTCGTTCGCCTTGCGCAACTCCTCATTCCTGGCCTGAGAGGCGGCCAGGTCCTCCTGCATCCGCGCCTGATGTGCCCTGGACTCTGCCACCGTCTCTTGGAGGGTGCGTATCGTTTCCATGATTTGTTGCATGGTAACACCGTCGGCTCCATTCGGCGGAACAGATCCATGTCTGGTATTCCTCATTCTCTGTGATTTCTGCTCTCGTTCTTGTGTATGGGACCTTCGTTTTACTCCAGCCCCATGGTGGGCGCCAAATGTTCTTGCCGATTGACTCGCCTATCAGTCGACTCCACGACACTCACACGCCTCCTTCCTCACGTTGATACGTGCTTGATTCTTGCGCAGCAATCTGCACCTGCAAAAGAGAAAGGGGGCGCCCTAGAGGCCGTTTGCACTCCGACGCTCAAGTCAGTGTAAGGCAAGGAACACCAAGTGTATTGAATTTCTCTCTGTGTTTAGGTCTAGAAACTGCGTACCTTTGTGAAGTATTTTACTGTCCCTTATATAGTCTAGGGTTTACTGCGCCGCTAGCCCTAATTAGGGTTTATTGCACTGCTAGCCATATTTAGGGTTTACTGGAATACCCTTGCGCCGCTATCACCCAATCTTAGGGTAATCTAGCACATAAGGTTTCCTTCTCTAGAGTGCAAACTTTAACAGGGTGACCACCTGGGTGCCTCCTCGTGCACCTAGTCTCTGGGGCCACCTGTTCTGGGAGTGCCTTCACTGTTCACGTGCCATGCATGTAGCTTCACTGGGAAAACCCTAGCTCTGGTGAGTACTCGTCCCCTCAGGACTCTACACCCAACTGTGCTCTCCCTGCTACCCGCATAGGCACTTCGTGATCCAGGCCTCTCCCTAACTCTGGGTATTTAACTGGTCATTGGCCCACTCTGGGAACCAATCTTAGCTGTTCTGCTTACGCTGTTCAAATCACCCAAGGCCGATGTCACCTCGCCACACCCTGTCGCCGAGGACTCCTCGACCTGCTGAGTGACGATGACGCCTCCGCCCATCCTGGTGATCTGACGACTACTCACTCGTCTCTGTAGGGTGATGACCCATCACCCTTCCTTGTAGGCTGATGTCACCTCGTCTTCACCCAAGGCCGATGTCACCTCGCCATACTCTGAGTGGCGATGACACCTCAGCCCATCCTATCCTGGTGGTCTAACGACCACTCACCCTTCCCTGTGGGGACGCGCTGAAGACTAATCACCCTTCTCTGTGAGAACATGCTGATGACTGATCACCCTACTCTGAGGGGAAACACCGATGACTGATCACCCTTTAATCCAAGCTGCCTGCGGGGTCCACTCCACGTGGCTTTGGCCCATGCTGTGGGACCCAGCTGACGTGGTTCGCCCTTTACTACCTGTTATCGGTGTCCGAGGACTGGTCGGTACACTATCCTTGGAGCCTTTATTTCCCTTGTCCACCCAGTACAAGGGAAAGGCATCCACTGAAGAGGTCCTCCTCAGTTTATCAGCCAAGGTCGACTCAGGAAGAATCTCCCATCACCAGAGTATAAACAAGAGGTATTCTGGAGCTTATCAGGAGAGGTGTAAGGCTCTTCGTTGAGACAAGTCACAACTCGAGCCTGGGGGGGGCTTGTGTAGTGGCCAAACCTCGGTTGTCGAAGAACAAATAGTAAAGGGTGAACCACGTCAGCTGGGTCCCACAGCATGGACCAGAGCCACGTGGAGTGGACCTTCCAGGTAGCTTGGATTAGCGAGTGATCGGTCATCGGTGTGCCTTCTTGGGGAGGGGTGATCAGTCATCAGTAGAAGAGGTAAAAAGGTTACCTTTGGATAATCAGAGAAGCGTCACAAAGGTTGGAGATTGAAGAAGTCGAAGGGTCTCACAGAGAAATTCTTTGAAGGTTTGAAGGCGAAGAAGAAGGAATGAAACAGTGTTAGTACCAGAGTGTGCGCTCCTGTAGACCGCCAGAAGACGATTTCTTAGTCTTTTCGCTGGACCAGTCATAGCTCAAGACTGGGGGGCTTGTGATCCGGTCGGTCATCAGTAGTAGATGACGTCAACAGCAGTTGACTACGTGGACCATTCAAGGGTGACACGTGGTAGAGGATAGCAGGTGAATCAGGGAGGCGAGCGCCTGGAGGCAAAGCGCGATGAGCGCCTGAAAGCAGAGTGCGAGAAGTAAAGAAGCACTGATCAGTCATCGGGGGTTTCCTATTAACACACAGTTAAGCTGGGACCCAGGCTCCTAGCGAGAGCGTTATGCAAGAAGCACAGATCAGTGATCGCCTATCACCGTGTGTAAGGATGAATAATCGCCTATCGCCGTGCGCGAGGATCAGTAATCGCCTAGATTGCACATGATCGCCGTGTGTGAAGGTTAGGAGATTAGGTGGTCAGCAAGTCGCCGAAAGAGCACATCGCCGGGTATTTGAGAAGACTTGGCAAGCACTTGTTGTATGGTCTAAATACAGAGGATAAGTGGCATATCTGCCACCATGTGTAGTGTGAGCTGTGATACCCAGTGTTAACCAGCTCGCCATGTTAAGGTCGCGCCCAGAGTAGCCTGTGTACTAAGCTACTCCCTGTGTGGATAACTTAGTCGCAGGAGCACAGTGGAAGTAACGTTTCAGCTGCAGGTACTCCAGATGGTGACACGTGTATGACCAGATGTTATCCATGTGTCAAGAGGGATAACCGTCAGGAGAGAGAAAGACTCAGGTATATATACGAAATTCTTAACGGAATCAAAGGGGGGGGAGTCATTTTCAGGGGTGATTCACTTTTACATGGTTCTAAGTTTTCGTTGAAGTTCTTTGTTGATTCAATCACTGACTTGAGCGTCGGAGCGCAACCGGCCGCAGAGGCGCCATATTATTCTTTCAGGTGTCTTGGAGGAGCTGAAGGTGGAGGTCATTGGTGTGTTTGGCGTGAAGCTGGTAAGGATGAGGTTCGAGAAGGAGAAGCTCTAGCGCTTTGGTCAAGATGCTGGATCAATAATTATTTATTTAAATTTTATGTTTATAAAAACATGTTTATATAAGTTTTATGATATCGTAAATTTTGTAACATTTTCTTTATTTGCTCATTTTCATTTATTTTTAAGTATTTCTTTTACCTATTATTTTCTTTATACTCTAATTTTTATCTCTTTTTTTCATTTCTTTCATGTAACACTCTAGAAAATACATCTAACTATTACAATACACATTCTACATATTTCTATACTAGTTTAGAGTTTTTGAAAATATTTCTAATACCTGATTAGGACTTATAGAAATACAAATATTTATAAATCCATAGTTCAAAACAAAAACTCTAAAGTCTTTAAGGCTCTCCTGCACCCTGTATGATCATCTGCTCATGTACATAGTACATTCATCGCAGTTCAAATACAACAAGAAAAACAAAGGTAAGCTAAAGCAAGTTATCCAAACGTTACCAAAATTTAGTATGAGCTTAATCAAGTTGAGAGAAACACTTTTCTCAACTGGCCCCACTAAGATTTATGACTAAATCATAGAGAAAATCAGAGAATAAGAGAACTTTAGAGTACAAATGAACTTACTCGGTTTGAAAATCTGATCAAGTAGAAATGTAGTCTGACTCCTCATCTACAACATGACGTGATCAGATTTTGGAATAGATGAGGCATGAGAGAGAAAATGAAGAGAGAAGGGAGAGAAAGAATTATAGAGAGAGAGAGAGGCAGTGGGGTGAGAAGGAAAAAAGAAAAAGAAAGAGAATGAGGGGAGGGGGGTTTACGACTGTTACATTATCCCCACCTAAAAAAAATTTCGTCCGAAAAAATTAGCTTAACAAGAAATATTAGAATATGATTATCTTATCTTCTCTTTTATTTTTTCAAGTGGAATCACATCATATGGGATTTCACAATACTTTGACTATGTCGATATTTCTACCACGAAGTTACCTTACTTGAGAACCCAAAATTTTTACTAACTTTACTTTAAGAGACATTTTTTTAACTAAATTAGACATTATAATATGATTGTGACCAATTATATGTATTTCCTTAGGTACGACACATGAAAGATATAATGAATGTTGGTTAACGAAAGAGACAAAACAAGTTTATAAGAAGTAGAACCTATTCTATTGAGAATCTAGTAAGGACCTATGAACTTTGGAGTCATTCTTAGATATGATTGCTCTCCTTACACCAAGGAATGACGTAACTCTCAGAAAATCATGATTACCCATAGATAAACTTAAAGGTCTTCTTCATTTATATGCATCAGATGTCTGCCTGATCAAAGATGTGTTCAATCATCATAGTTCTCAAAATTTGGCTCACAATTACTGATAATCGAAGTGATGAAAAATACGTTAAGTTTTTTTTTTTACTTGATTAACTTCATCTTGATATATATCAATGAATGCTTTGATGTCTTTCCTCCATCTAAAACAGACGATCTAGGTCAACCCCATGATCTTCGAGTATTTTGCAATATTTATGCTAAAAGGTTCTTGTCAAATTGCCCAAGAGATTTTCATGTGACCTAACTCAATGATCCACGAATTTGTTGTATTCTAACATGAACAGAGACACCTCACACCAATCTCTCTGCAAGCAAATCTCTGATAAAACTCATGTTATCCAATCCAAGCTTATACTAATACAGGCAACACCAAATTTCAAAGAAATGGAATCCATAAAACCTTGAGATAGGTATAACTAAATCAAAATGGATTCTTCCCATATTTATTGGGAGAACCTCTTTTACTTTCTAATGGTCATATGTGGGTGTGATACAACCCAAATAGCTACAAAGATGACCAAGGAAGCAAAGGACAAAACACAAGGTGAATAGTCATCTCAGTAAACAATTCAAGACCTCACCAAGGATCATAGGGACCTCACTAGAGGAGCTGGGCATAAACCAACACGCCAACTATTCTTCCTTTTGGTCTTCTTATAAGATACAAATATGTTGTAAATAATTTGGGCTCACTTTAGGGGTCCAAATAACAAAGATAGGCTAAAATAAGGTGCCTTTAGCATAGTAGGGGTTGTAGTTAGCATTTTAGCTTGTTCTTGGCCCTATTGGAAGGCATTTTGACCTAGTTTCTAGAAGAACAAGCCTAGGATGCGGGTTTGACTTAGTCAAATCCTAAGGCTGCCCATTTTTTCCCTTTTCCTATCCTACCCCTTTAGCTTATTCTCCAAGGCTCTTTCACCTATAAATAGAAGGCCTACCTAGTGTATTTTTCATGTTGAAATTGAATAGTAAAGAAACTCTACACAATTTGTGTGAGAATTGTGAGCTTGTTAGCTTAGGTCTTATCTTGTGAGAGTGTGAGCTCTTCAAGTGGCGGCCATCTTTCACTTATCTTAGAGGACCTCCATACTCCAAGTGGTGTGTTTCTTCCATTGCCATCACCATAAGCTTCCTCTCCTTCATCTTGTTTCCATTTCCATTTATGTCTTACTTTCTTAAAGTTCATGTTCTTGCTTTCCTTTTGTCGTCCATTTAGCCATCTCTTGTTTAATTTGTTTCCTTTCATGTTCTTCAATTTCCGCACCATCATCATGTTCACCATATCATGTGTTTTCCTTTTACCTTTGTGAAGTGAACCTTCACAATTACTTAACCACTTGGTTAAGTTCGTGTCCAGTGGGAATCTTCCTTAGGTTTCACCATTAAAAATGCTAAAATCTCAATCTAAGTAAAGTGTCACCTCTTGAAAATGAACAATCCTAAAATCATATCACATCAGGGTGTCAACATCACTAGCTCATTTTGTTATTCAATTTTGAGCTATAATATTCTTATATTCAGAAGGACGCACAACATCAATTACTATAGACCTTTGCTTAGAACTAAGAGTAAGATCCACCACCATCTCACTCCATCCAATACCAATGGCTAAAAGATTCATTCCCAACCTTATGAAAATATAAGAATAACCTAGCCAAACACAAACTTCCTTAACATTAATTCTAGTACCCAATGTCACATCTTCACCACTTTTTTCAAATTGAGACCTCTTAGCTCACCGAATTATCTGCATAACTTCAAGCATATAATTCCCTTCCATAGATAGAACGTGCGTAGTCTTCATTAATCCATCCCATATTACTCATACTCAATCATTTTTCTTCACTGTAGTATGTGACAAGGTGATAAAACCCATGGAAATATTATTTCACTTTCATCCCGGGAATATCAAACTATGTTAACATACTTCCTAGTTGTTATTTGTTTGGCCTTTGATTTTTTTTTTTGACATATAGACGGATAACTATATACTTGACTATATCTTCCTTCATACCATGTTACCAAGTAAACTTCCTGATATCTTGATACCCTTGGATCATACTTAGATGTCATTGAACTTGCTTTCCTGATCTTAGATAACCCATATGCTTTAATTTTTCTTCCTTGGCACACATATTTTGTTTCTAAATCTTAATATACCATTTGTTTCCCATAGAGTATTCTTTATTATCTTAGAATAATCTTCAAATTCAATTTCACCAATTTTCTTACTCTCACTCTTTTTTTTTTTAGAAATTCATTAGGTATAACATATGTGCTACAACTTCCAAATTTAAATTGTTGAAACTTCCACTGACTTCCAACCATATAATTATGTCTCCTTGTTACTTTAACCATTTTCGGTAACATTTCCTTTCCCAGGATAACACTTCCACTAAAGTTAATTGATCTGGTCGGTCATCGGTAGTAGATGACGTCAGCAGCAGATGACCACGTGGACCATTCACAGGGTGACACGTGGAATGAGATAGCAGGTGAATCAGGGAGGAGATCACTCAGAATGGTGATCGGTGGTCAGTTGTTAAGTGACCACCACCCGCAGATCAGTGCCTAGATGAGCGCTTGGAAGCAGAGCGCGAGAAGTAATGAACCACTGATCAGTCATCGGGGTTTCTTGTTAACACGCAGTTAAGCTGGGACCCAGGCTCCCAGCGAGAGCGTTACGCAAGAAGCACTGATCAGTCATCGGGGTTTCTTGCTAACACGCAGTTAAGCTGGGACCCAGGCTCCCAGGGAGAGCGTTACGCATGCACCTCGCATGATTCCGAACCAGAAGAAGAAGAGCTGCTCGCCAGTAGGGTCGTGCATGAGGATGGTATGAGAGAGCTAGTAAGCTGGTCAGTGATCAGTGACTCTCTTAACCCATTACGTGCATGGCACTGTGCGGTGAGGTCATGCATGCAGGTTGCAGCGCTTGGTGAGTGTGCCTAGACCAGCCACACCTGGTGCTCTCCTGGGAGCATGCGACTCACTCAGAGGGAAGAAACGCGTTAAGTTACTCCGCAAGGGAATAACTTAGGTGCACAGAGAAAAGCGCAAAGGCCCTTCAGGTGTGACACGCGTACGGTTAGATGCAAGTTGCATGCCTCCACGTGTCACCATCTGAGAGAGAGGCGCGGCCCAGGTATAAAAGCACTCCACGTCATGTAAGGTACACAAGTTTTACAGATTTTACAAGTTTGACAGTTTTTACAGTTTCACAGATTACACACATTTCTGAGTCATTGTGCGCACGTTTTACACACGTTGCACAGTGATAACAGAATTCAGTTATAGAGAGAGAAAGTGGATCTGAGAGCACACACGAGTCTCACAGAGAGATTCAGAGAGAGTTTTTGGTGGTTCTGTTGCCTGACTTGAGCGTCGGAGTGCACACGGCCGCTAGAGGCGCCGTCTGTGTTGTTTTGCATGCATCGTTGGGAGTTCCAGAGAGGGTTCTTAGAGCGTTCGTGGAGAACACGCGGTTGCAGAGGGCTAGACGAAGGAGTGACAAGGCACATACTCCACGTTCAAGTCTGCGACAGGATCATTTGGCGCCCACCGTGGGGCCCGTGTGAATCTTGTTCCCATCCACATCGCAGTTCTTGAAGTTTCTTGAAGTTTCTTGAAGTTTATTGAAGTTTTCGTCGAAGGTTTTGCTGAAAAGATGAGTAGAAGAACCAAACAAACCACACCTGCGCCATCTGTTGAAGAAGGACCTGTTACCATGGCGCAGGTCATGGAGATGATGCGCGCGCTGCAGAATAATGTCGCGGCATCGAGAGCGGAGCAGGAGAAGGTGCGTGCAGAGCTGACTGCATCGCAGAGCAGAAATGAAGAGTTGAACCGTATAAATGAAGAATTGCGTAGGGAACTGCAGGCGCAGAAGGAGCGCGCAGTCGAAGATAGGACGTCGATGCCGCCATCGCCTCCTAGAGCATTCCCTATGCCTTTCTCCCCCGAGATCACGAACACAGTGGTGCCTCCCAACCTGGTGGGAGTGAAGGCGTCGTTCACGAGGGCAGAAGATCCAGAAGCACATCTGACAGCCTTCCACACTCAGATGATGCTGTCTGGAGGCTCAGACGCTGTGTACTGCAAAATGTTTATGAGTACACTGAGCGGAATAGCTATGGAGTGGTTCGTGAGCCTGCCAGAGGGCCACATCACCTCCTTCCATCAGTTTTCGAAGCTGTTCACGGAGCAGTATATCATCAACAGAGCGCCATCGGTGGTGTCCTATGATCTGTTCGACGTACGTCAGTACCAGGGGGAGTCGCTGAAGGACTACCTCAATTGTTTTGGTGCGCAGGTGGTGAGATTGCCCAGCAAGGACAAGAACATGCTGGTGCATGCATTCAAGAAAGGCGTACTACCTGGTCCTTTCAGTGAATCGCTCATTAGGAGCCACCCTGCCACCTTCGCTAAGATTCGGCGACGCGCGGTGGTGAAGGCGTCGTTCACGAGGGCGGAAGATCCAGAAGCACATCTGACAGCCTTCCACACTCAGATGATGTTGTCTGGAGGCTCAAACGCTGTGTACTGCAAAATGTTTATGAGTACACTGAGCGGAATAGCTATGGAGTGGTTCCTGAGCCTGCTAGAGGGCCACAAGACCTCCTTCCATCAGTTTTCGAAGCTGTTCACGGAGCAGTATATCGTCAACAGAGCGCCATCGGTGGTGTCCTATGATCTGTTCGATGTACGTCAGTACCAGGGGGAGTCGCTGAAGGACTACCTCAACTGTTTTGGTGCACAGGTGGTGAGATTGCCCAGCAAGGACGAGAACATGCTGGTGCATGCATTCAAGAAAGGCGTACTACCTGGTCCTTTTAGTGAATCGCTCATCAGGAGCCACCCTGCCACCTTCGCTGAGATTCGGCGACGCGTGGTGGTGCCCATAGTAGCAGAGACAGAGGTCTCTGAGAAGAGAGGCAGTGCTGCACCGTCGATGCCGCGCGGAGGTCAGGGGAAGCAGCAGCAACAGGTGCGGGTGCACGAGGACAAGGAAGGGAAGAAGGCGCAGGGAAGGTCTCGTCCCTATGCACTCAGGAAGGACCAGGCCAGGGGGCGTGCAAGGGAGAACAACGCACCCCCCAGGTATGATTTCATGGTAGAATTCCCGGAGCTGATCGCCATCCCTGCCGTTTGCTGCAAGACTCCGAGTACCAGAGAAAACTGACAAGGTACTTGGAAAGAAGAAGGATGAGTGGTGTGAATTCCATCAGGCTTATGGACACACACTCCACACCTGCCTGGCTTTGGGGCATGAACTTGCTGAATTGGTGAAGACAGGATTCCTGGCCGATTACCTGCGGAGGCACAAGGTGATCGCGCTTCGGGGTCCCAGGCAGGTGATCAGCAACACGAAATCCCTGTGCGCGGGGAAGTGAGGACGATCGCGGGGGGTTTCTCTGGCGGAGGGTGCTCCGCGTCGCAAAGAAGAAGGTACGCACGCTCAGTGATGGCTGTAGACTCAGTGAATGAAGGCCATTTCCCCGAGGTGGATATCACATTTACAAGGGCGGATCTGCAGGACGTTGTACCCCACGACAACGATCCTGTGGTCATCTCCCTCGTGATAGCAGGAAGACGAGTGCACAGGGTGCTCGTAGATCAAGGGAGCTCAACGGACGTCATGTTCTGGCCGACGTTCAACAAGCTGCAGCTGTACCCCGATCAGCTAAGGCCATATGTTGGGTGTCTTTATGGTTTCGCGGGGGACCAGGTCGAGGTGCGGGGCTACATAGAGCTAAGAACGATGTTCACCGATGGAGTGGCGTACCGCATAGAGAAGATAAAGTACTTGGTGGTGAATGCCCCATCTGCATACAATATTTTGCTGGGAAGACCCACATTCAATAGGTTGGGTGCAGTGCCATCGACAAGGCACATGAAGTTGAAGCTGTTGTCGATGGAAGGGGTTGTCATTACCATCAAGTCAGATCAGGCTGAGGCTAGGCGCTGTTATGAGAACATCCTCAGGCAGAAGAGAAGCATCTGCCATGTCACTACGACACCACCATCAGGCGTGCTTGAGGAGCGATCGGTGGTTCGTAGTACACGGGCAGATCAGGTGAAGGAAGATGCTACGCTGGGGGGCTCCCAGGTAGCTCAGGTGAAAGCTGAAGCAGAGGGCATGATCGCTCCTCGTGAGTTAGGCATCACCAGGGCGGTCATCGCCGATGGGTCCATACAGAGTAGTTGAGGCGTTGGAGAATGGAGCTTATCGGCTGGAGACTCTGGATGGAGCAGCTATCCCCAGGACATGGAACGCCACACACTTGAAGTTCTACTTTAGTTAAGGTGTAAAGTAGATGCGTTCTCGCGCCATACACACACTCAGTATATATACTGTAAACAGTTGAGCAGATCAAGGGGCACTCTTTTCCCTAAGGAGAGTTTTTAACGAGGCCACCCAATAAAAAAGATTTCAGTATATCAAGTGTGCAAGTGTTTCCCAGTTTAAAATTCTTTTCACCCCAGGAGTGAGAAAAGGATAGAATAACCCGATTCGCGTGAGGTCGATGACCTTGAGGCAGGCAAGAGGGGTCATCGAGAAACACTCTTCCTCCCCAGAACAAGGTGTCATTGACGGCAATCGGCGTTCGGAGCTTAAGGTCGATGGCCTTGGGGTAAGTAAGAGGGGTCATCGATAAACACTCTTCTTCCCCAAAACAAGGCATCATCTTCAGCGTTCAGGAGTGAGAAAGGGGCAGCATAACCCGATTCGCATGAGGTCGATGACCTTGAGGCAGGCAAGAGGGGTCATCGAGAAACACTCTTCCTCCCCAGAACAAGGTGTCATTGACGGCAATCGGCGTTCAGAGCTTAAGGTCGATGGCCTTGGGGTAAGCAAGAGGGGTCATCGAGAAACACTCTTCTTCCCCAAAACAAGGCATCATCTTTAGCGTTCAGAAGTGAGAAAGGGATAGAATAACCCAATTCACGTGAGGTCGATGACCTTGAGTCAGGCAAGAGGGGTCATCGAGAAACACTCTTCCTCCCCAGAACAAGGTGTCATCGATGGAGCTTAAGGTCGATGGCCTTGGGGTAAGCAAGAGGGGCATCGAGAAACACTCTTTTTCCCCAAAACAAGGCATCATATTTAGCGTTCAGAAGTGAGAAAGGGACAGAATAACCCGATTCGCGTGAGGTCGATGACCTTGAGGCAGGCAAGAGGGGTCATCGAGAAACACTCTTCCTCCCCAGAACAAGGTGTCATTGACGGCAATCGGCGTTCAGAGCTTAAGGTCGATGGCCTTGGGGTAAGCAAGAGGGGCATCGAGAAACACTCTTCTTCCCCAAAACAAGGCATCATCTTTAGCGTTCAGAAGTGAGAAAGGGATAGAACAAGGCGATCACCGGGCAGGCAAGAGGGGTCATCGAGAAACACTCTTCCTCCCCAAAGTAAAACCTAAAGCGCGATGAGGCAAGAGGGGTCATCAAGAAACACTCTTCCTCCCCAAAGTAAAGCTTGAAGCGCGATGACTGATGAGTGGTGAACTAACATGCTAGTCGGTGGTCGGTGGTAGAAGCAAGTTCTGGTGCGAGAAGCCGAAGCATTTAGGCCCCGTTAAGTCAGTCATCCAGCATGAAGTTATGCATAAAAACTATTAAAGACAATGCTATGGTAACAGTTAGTCGCGATCAAGTCAGAAACCAAGTTTGAAGGGTTACAGTGAGATCGCACTAAAGCCTAAGCTAGTTAACAGTTAGTTACATGCAGAGAGTTAAGGATGGAGAGAGACAAACAGCTGAAGCAAATAGATTTCATTCACATTGAAGTCAATACAGAGAGCCTTTACAGCTAAAAGGTTTATACACAAGTTATGTAGCAGAAAAAGAAATTACACAAAAGAAGAAGTTGCAAGGGAAGAAGCTCAAGGAGGAGGAATGAGCTTGCCATCGACCACTGAATGGTGGAGACTGAGTTGGGTAAGGTCCAAGTCTGGTAGGACACAGTGAATCTGCTCCAAGGCCATCCTTAACCCATCTATCAAAGCCTCAACACCAGAAGAAGAGGCAACGAGGCGTGCCGTTTCCTTTACACGAGCCATTGCCAAAAGCTACAATGGAGGAAAGGAAGGAGCAAGATCAGATGAATGAAAACAGAGGGAGAAAGCAAGAAGGAAGGTTCAGGTGAAGAAGAGGAAGAAGGAGAAGCAGAAAGTGAGAGAGAAGTACAGTGAACCCTAGCGCGGGTTGAGAGGAAGAAAACAGGGATTGAGTATGCTAAAGAAGGTGATAGAGCAGTGCGAATGCGCGCGCCTCTTTGTCATAAAGTTAAAGAGCAGGCGCGTGAGCAGCACGTGGTGTGGCCCCACCTGCCACATGGATCAAGGGCGCGACCACTTAGTCTCTTCGCTGAGAACAAGTTCACAGCTCGGGACTGGGGGGCTTGTGATCTGGTCGGTCATCGGTAGTCGATGACGTTAGCAGCAGATGACCACGTGGACCATTCACAGGGTGACACGTGGAATGAGATAGCAGGTGAATTAGGGAGGAGATCACTCAGAACGGTGATCGGTGGTCAGTTGCTAAGTGACCACCACCCGCAGATCAGTGCCTAGATGAGCGCTTGGAAGTAGAGTGCGAGAAGTAATGAAGCACTGATCAGTCATCGGGGTTTCTTGTTAACACGCAGTTAAGCTGGGACCCAGGCTCCTAGCAAGAGCGTTATGCAAGAAGCACTGATCAGTCATCGGGGTTTCTTGCTAACACGTAGTTAAGCTGGGACCCAGGCTCCCAGCGAGAGCGTTACGCAAGAAGAACTGATCAGTCATTGGGGGTTCTTGCTAACACGCAATTAAGCTGGGACCCAGGCTCCCAGGGAGAGCGTTATGCATGCACCTCGCATGATTCCGAACCAGAAGAAGAAGAGCTGCTCGCCAGTAGGGTCGTGCATGAGGATGGTATGAGAGAGCTAGTAAGCTGGTCAGTGATCAGTGACTCTCTTAACCCATTACGTGCATGGCACTGTGCAGTGAGGTCATGCATGCAGGATGCAGCGCTTGGTGAGTGTGCCTAGACCAGCCACACCTGGTGTTCTCTTGGGAGCATGCGACTCACTCAGAGGGAAGAAACGTGTAAGAACCTAGAAGTTTATATTGGAATAAAAGTGTTATATTATAAATAAATTCGAAGCACGTGTTTATTTAAATATAAAGGAAGGAATGTATAGCTGAGAAAACTACGAGATCGCCGTTATTAAGCGGGTAGGCGATCTCCAACTTCTCTGGCACTTGAACGCCTATCGCCTAGCTTATGCTTGAACGCCTATCGCCTAGATTATGCTTGAACGCCTATCGCCTGTGTGTACCGAGTAGCCTGTCGCCTAGAGTACACCTAATCGCCGAAACTACACTTAGTGTGTAGCCAAAATGTTGGATCAACCCTGGTACGTCCCAAAGGCCACGCGTATCAAGGTGTAGGTTAAACCTTGGATACGCTGGGCAGGCGAAGCTCTATACTTGAGCATAAGAGAATCATCCTTAACGTTACACGCTTGGGCACACGAGGACTTGTGCTAATCAACTCTTGGAAGTGTGAAGCTACCGACGTCACCAAGCCTTGTGGAGAGAATACCTTGGATGTAACATAGTGGAATGAAGAACCTCCAGGAAGGCGTGGCGATGTGTCATCGAGCATCGCCAGGGCGCAAGGCATGCAGGATCGCCTGGGCGCGAGGGGCATGCGGGCATCATCAGGGGGAGAGGTCATCGGTTGTTAGCCTTCGCGCGAGAGGTCATCGGTTGTTAACCTTCGCGCGAGAGGTCATCGGTTGTTAACCTTCGCGCGAGAGGTCATCGGTTGTTAGCCTTCGCGCGAGAGGTCATCGGTTGTTAACCTTCGCGCGAGAGGTCGTCGGTTGTTAGCCTTCGCGCGAGAGGTCATCGGTTGTTAGCCTTCGCGCGAGAGGTCATCGGTTGTTAGCCTTCGCGCGAGAGGTCATCGGTTGTTAGCCTTCGCGCGAGAGGTCATCGGTTGTTAGCCTTCGCGCGAGAGGTCATCGGTTGTTAGCCTTCGCGCGAGAGGTCATCGGTTGTTAGTCTTCGCGCCTGTGGTCATCGGTGAAAAGGTCATCGCGCTACGTTAAGTTATACACAGAGAACGTGGGACCCAGACATCCAGCATGAGACGTTCTGCATGCGCGCCACGTAGACAAAAGAGTGGTTCAGAATAGTGACCTCAGAGTGTTAGCCTGCGCAGAGGCACGCTTAGGTGTACTGTTCAGCGAAGCGTACACGCAAACTCCCTGCAGAGTGGGTGGTGGCAGCGGTTTTTGTGGAGAAGTCAGCTTAAGATGCAAAAACCCATTTCTGAGGGAGAAGGAAAGAAACGTTGCTGTGGTTCCAGAGCTAAAGGGTGCGTTTATCTCCCTTCTCCTCCATTCTCTCCTTCGCACTGCGATTCTAGTACACCTTCACGCGGGAATACGACGAGCGACAGCCACCATTGGAGCACTTGGGTGGTTCTCTGCAAGCTCTTCAAAACCAGACTCAAGAACAGAGCCAAAGTTCTGCAAGCTTCGTTGGATTTCGGAGCCCCTGGTATTTGCGCAAAATCCAGGTAAGGGAAGCTAGACTCCATTTTCAATAAAGGCCATAGTTTAGCTATTTCTGAAATGAGTGCGACGTGGTCGCCGGTTTCGTTTTCATCTGTGTAAAATGCTCTGTTCTATGTGTTTTGGGCGACGTGGTCGCCGGTTTTATATAAAGCCTTCGAAATACCTTGTTTTTGAACCAGGTCGCCGGTTTTGGCGCTGTTTTGCGAAATCTCTGTTTTTGATGTTGTTTTGAAACTACTTGAGATTTACATGAGATATTCGAAGATCTGAAGCTTTGAAATGTTTGTTGATGTGATTTGAATCATTTACTTGAATGGTATGATGTGTTTGGATGTGGGATCGAGGCATAGTATTTTCAGGAAAGGAAATACCGTGTTGAGATTGGTTAGGAAGTGCATTGATCAGTGAGTAACCTGTTAATGAGACGATCCTGACTCTGCTGAGATAATGGAATCACGTAGATGAAGTTATTCAGTTGGTGAGAGTCGAAGGAGGTTCATACGTATGGGCGAGTTGTTCAAATGGGAACGAGCTCGAGCTGTTGTATGGATTAACCTTGTCATACCAGGAGAATGGTAACATTGAGATTGTATATGCGCATGCTGTGTGGATTCACAGTGGTATGGTATGACAAGTGCATGTCTCTGGATACTAAGTTCAACGCACGAGTCAATCCGGAAGTAGTGTCAAGTGTCTTGTGTTGTGAGTCAGTGGAAAGTCTGACATGTGAAATGAGAAACTTGAATATTGATAGACACTTGATGCAGTTTGTGAAATAGATTGATTCTGAGAAATGCTGTGAAATGTTTGGATTTTTGGGCGATCAGGTGAATGAGATGAGTAGCTCTACGTTTTACATAGATATTTGAAAAATGTTTTACCTTGCTCTATTACGTTCATGATTTTAATGACTTATTCTAAACTCTCTTTAAAATGGCTAGCTTACCCTTTTATCTGTTATTGTGGTTGTTTTTCTCAAAACTGTGATGATCGTGTAATTGTTACACGGGAGCAGATGATCTTCCAGGAAGAAGAGCCCCCTAATGGGTGGTCGCCGAGGGCTGAGATCGCCCATTTCCACCTCTCGGTGGTGATCGCCGGATTTTGCCCTACTATCAGATCGCCTGTTTTGAGGTCGTCTGTTATGAGATCGCCGATTTTATGTCTGGACTAGCAAGTCGCCTATTTTTGGGGACTTCTGGTGATCGCTGGTTTTATGTATGGAGACCGCCGGTCTTGCTGTATTTGATTGTTTTCTTTAAATTTCGAAAAACATTTGATTTCGTTTATGTATTAAACTCCCTAAGAGGAGCAACTTCATTTCATATATATATATTATCATGTCATTCTCTTCAATATTATTTGGTTACATTTAATTTCAATTATACATGTATGTATGTATTATTTTGGTGGGATGTTACAAAACGCGCTAAGTTACTCCGCAAGGGAATAACTTAGGCGCACAGAGAAAAGCGCAAAGGCCCTTCAGGTGTGACACGCGTATGGTTAGATGCAAGTTGCATGCCTCCACGTGTCACCATCTGAGAGAGAGAGGCGCGGCCCAGGTATAAAAGCACTCCACGTCATGTAAGGTACACAAGTTTTACAGATTTTACAAGTTTGACAGTTTTTACAGTTTCACAGATTACACACATTTCTGAGTCATTGTGCGCACGTTTTACACACGTTGCACAGTGATAACAGAATTCAGTTATAGAGAGAGAAAGTGGATCTGAGAGCACACACAAGTCTCACAGAGAGATTCAGAGAGAGTTTTTGGTGGTTCTGTTGCGTGACTTGAGCGTCGGAGTGCACACGGCCGCTAGAGGCGCCGTCTGTGTTGTTTTGCAGGCATCGTTGGGAGTTCCAGAGAGGGTTCTTGGAGCGTTCTTGCAGAACACGCGGTTGCAGAGGGCTAGACGAAGGAGTGACGAGGCACATACTCCACATTCAAGTCCGCGGCAAGATCATTAATAATCTTTCAAAACTCTGTCCATCTTCTCCAAAAGAAATTATGCATCATTCATTACTTGATCTACCATGATCCAGATTCGATTATGTACTTTTATTGTTTGTGGAAAAGGAGCCACACATATAACAAAAACAACTTTATTTCTACTTAGTCACTTCCAATATTTGTAACATTTTCCCCAGTCTTTGATACTCCACTTCAGTCTTTTACAGGTATGACAAACAAGAACCTATGGAGCCACTTCCTCTTTATGTTGAACCATCAAGAAAAATTCTTCAAATATTATCTTAGTTATGCGTGATGCACACTAAATCATGTTTATAACTTTTACACTAGACTATGGTATCTCTTGTTTGCAAATACAAACAACTTATCCTAAACCTCATAATTCTCCTTTTATTTCCATAATGAAATTCTCAATCCACTTAGTTATTAACACTCCATTAATTTGATTCTTTAACCATTACATATGACACTTGAAATATCTCCTTGCTCATGATGGTTTCAATCAAATTTTCCTTCCCCAGATGATAGAAAAAATTGAAAATTTACTCCCTTAATGACTTCACCAATCTATTTTGTTCCGTGTCTAGTCTCTTCTGACCAAACAAGTACTTAAGATTCTTACAATATGAATGTAACGAATCAACCTCCTGTAGCAATCAATTAAATCCACATAACTTTTGGTTTCCATGCTAGCCATGTAACGACATCTTTACTCGCTCTTACTGATCATATTTAGATCTATAGATTATCTTATACACATCTTCACTTTTTACTTAAAGTTTCAGATATCCAAATCTCATGTCTACATAGAAAACATTGATGTTTCATGCAACTTAATCCATCATACCATTGTCCCTCAACAATCTCGTTTATCTTTCAAAAATACACATCTAATCTAGATTCCTCATCCTTATTCTTTACCAACAATATTGATATTTCTCATGGTAGCATACTCGACCCAACAATCTATTTTCACCAATTTAATTTTTCAACTTTACTACTCAAATGAAGCTATTTTATAATGTGCCATTAACGTCAACCTTGCTCAAGCACCATACCAAAGAAAATTCCCTTACCTATAATTTCTTATCTTGAGAAAATTTCAGTTCAAACAGGGGAACCACTCTAAAATCTAGGGACCTAAAGCAAGTTATCCAAACATTACCAAAATTTAGTATGAGCTTAATCAAGTTGAGAGAAACACTTTTCTTAACTAGCCCCACTAAGATTTATGACTAAATCAAAGAGATAAATAGAGAATAAGAGAACTTTAGAGTAAAAATGAACTTACTCTATTTGAAAATCTGATCGGGTAGAAATGTAGCCTGACTCCTCATCTACAACATGACGTGATCAGATTTTGAAATAGATGAGGTATGGGAGAGAAAATGAAGAGAGAAGGGAGAAAAAGAATTATAAAGAGAGAGTGGGATGAGAAGGAAAAAAGAAAAATAAAGAGAATGAGGGGAGGGGGGTTTACGACTGTTACATTTCCTAATCTTTTTAAATTTTTCTTCTTAATAATTTTAGTATTAGAAGTTCTTTTTAATTTTATTAAATTAATCTAAACAATAATACTCCTTTGATCCGGTCGGTCATTGTTAGTCAATGACGTCAGCAACAGATGACCACGTGGACCAATCACAGGGTGCCACGTGGAACGAGATAGCAGGAGAATCAGGGAGGAGATCCCTCAGGAAGGCGATCGGTGGTCAGTTGCCCAGTGGCCGCCACCCCCAGAGCGTTTCCTAGATGAGCGCCTGGAAACAGGGCGCGTGAAGTGACGAAGCATCGATCGGTCGATGGAGTAATGAGGCACCGCACGGACGTCGGTGGAAAGTCATGAGGCACCGCACGGACATCGGTGGAAGGCCATGAGGCACTGCACGAACGTCGGTGGAAGGTCATGAGGCCCCGCACGGACATCGGTGTAAGGACATGAGGAATCGCACGGACGTCTGTAAGGACTTAGAAACTTTAATTAGAATAAAAGTGTTAGACTTAAATAATTTCAGAGGATGTTATTATTTAAAATACAAAGAGTTGGTAATTGAAGTTTCGTAGTAGTCGGACCTCGGACGTCGCCCAAGGTCTGGGGTCAGCTAGTAGAGATCGGTCGGCTGACATGTGAATCAAGAAGAGTAAAGGAAGAAAAGTGTAGCTTAGAAGTCTACGAGATCGCCGTTGTTGAAGACGGAGGCGATCTCTGACTTCTCTAGGACATAATCGCCTGTCGCCTAGAGGAGACATGACCGCCAATCGCCTATGGTGTACGTGATCGACGGGAGTGCACGTAGTATGTGGTCAAGATGCTGGATTAACCATAGTGGGTTCCAAAAACCACGCGTATCAAGGTGTGGGTTAAGCCTTAGATACGCTGTGCATGCGAAGCTCTATGCTTGAGCATAAGAGATCGCCCTTAGTGTTGCATGCATGGGCGCAAGAGGAGTGGTGCTGATCTACTCTTGGAAATGTGAAGCTACCGACGTCACCAAGCCATGTGGAGGTGATACCTTGGACGTAACATAGTGGGATGAAGAACCTTCAGCAAGGTGTGACGATATGACATCGGTGAGCAGAGTAAGGCGATGTGTTCTCGTCACACACAAGGGCGATAAGAGATCGCCAACAGGATGAGAGGAACATCGGTCATCAACCAGGATGGGAGACACATCGGTCGTCTTCCAGGTTGAGACATCGGTTGTCTGCCAGGGTGAGACATCGGTGGTCCTCCAGGGTGACACATCGGTTGTCTTCCAGGATGAGGAATCAGTCATCACCGGGATGAGGCACGTCAGTCATCGCCGGTATGAGAGACAGACGGTCATCGCCAGGATGAGGGACACATCGGTCGTTTTCCAGGGAGAGACATCGGTCGTCCTCCAGGATGAGGCCTCGGTGGATAGTCATCGCGCGAGCGGTCATCGGTGGAAGGTTATCGCGCGATGTCGAGTTTCACACAGATAAGGTGGGACCCAGGCTCTCAACATCAGACGTACTGCACGCGCGACACGTAGACAAAAAGGGTGGTTCAGAATAGTGACATCAGAGGGTTGGCATGCGCAGAGTCACGCGTGGTCGTACTGTTCAGGGCAGCGTGCACGCAAGCTTCCTGCAGAGTGGGTGGTGGCAGCGGCTTTTGTGGACAAGTTGGTTTAGATTCAAAAACCCACTTCTGAGAGGCAAAGGACGTTGCAGTGGTTCAAGAGTGAAAGAGTGAGCTCACCTTCATCCTTCTCTTTTCTCTCCTTCGCGCTGCGATTCAGGCATCCTCAAGCACCAGTGCGACGAGCGACGACTACCCTTGGAGCACCTGGGAGGTTCTCTGCAAGTTCTACAAACCAGACGCTAAAACAGAGCCAAGGCATCCTTTAAGCTCGGTGGGTTTTGGAGCTCTTGGTGTTTTGCGCAAGTCCAGGTAAGGGAAGCTAGCTTTATTTTCAATAAAAGCCGTAGATTTGCTGTTTCTGAAGTGAGGGCGACGTGGTCGCCGGTTTCATATTCTTTTTCGTGATGCTCTGTTCTATGTGTTTGGGCGACGTGGTCGCCGGTTTTAAACCCCTTTTTCATGATGTTCTGTTCTTATGTGTTTGGGCAACGTGATCGCCAGTTTTAAATACAGATTTCGAAATCCCCTGTTTTGGACGTGATCGCCGGTTTTGGCGTTGTTTTTCGAACTCCCCTGTTTAATGTCGCTTTGAACTTGTAGAGATTGAAATGAAAAATGTATATGCTATTCGAAAACCTGATCGGTGGTATGCTTGTTACTGTGATTGGGATTGTTTGAGAAAAGATTCAAAATGTTATATGATGGTATTGTGCTTTTACGTGTTGAATGATGCATTGGATGAATGTGAAAGAGTGATCAAAGCATAGTATTTTCAGGAAAGAAAATACCGTGTGGAGATTTATGAGGGTGTATTGATCTGTGAGTATCCTGTGAATGAGGCGATCCTGACTCTACTGAGATAATGGAATCACATAGAGGAAGTTATTCAGTTGGTGAGAGTCGAAAGAGGTTCATATGAATGGGTGAGTCGTGTGAAAAAGAACGAGCTCGGCCTGTTATATGAATTAACCCTGTCATACTAGGAGAGTGAAGATATTGAGATTCATTTATGCGCATGGCTGTGTGAGTTTCACAGCGACCCTGTGTGGGTGATGTAGTATGACAGGTGCAGGTCTCTGGATGCTAAGTTCAACGCACGAGTCTTCCGGAAGTAGTGTCAAGTGTCATGTGTGATGAGTCAGTGGAAGTCTGATGTGAGAAATGAGAAACATTGAAAATTGATAGACACTTGATGGAATTATGTGAATTGAACGACTCTTGAGGAAATTGTGAAATATGTGATTACTTGATGGCTGTGTGATATGAATGAGAAAGTGATGGACTTTTGTGAATGTTTAAAAAGGCTGATCTATGTTGGTTGGCCAGTTCATAATTTAAAGTTTAAAAATATCTAGCTTACCCTTTGTATTGTTATGTGGCTGTTTTCTCTTAAAACTGTGATGATCGTGTATTTTACACGGGAGCAGATGATCTTCCAGGGAGTAGATCTCCTCAGTGAGTGGTCGCCGGGAGGAGATCGCCTGTTTCTGTCTCTACGTGGTGATCGCCTGTTTTCTGTTCTGATAGCAGATCGGCTGTTTTGGGTCTTCTGATAGGAGATCGCCTGTTTTGTCCTTTTCATGCTGTATTTGGTTTTTATTTCGAAACAATTGATGGAATGTATTAAAACCCTATAAGAGGGACGTCTCTTTTTGAATACGATGTACGGGATGATGTATTTTCAATATCTAATACATATGTTGATTTTATAAATTTAATATCTACGCTTTATTCTATTATATAAATAGGAAAAGGTTTTGGAGGGATGTTACAACGTCGGTGGAAGATCATGAGCTACCGCACGGTCATCGGTGGATAGTAATGGGGCACCGCTCGGTCGTTGGTGCATGCAGAGCGAGATCGGTCATCGGGGTTTCTTGCCAACACGTGTTAAACTGGGACCCAGACTCCCAGCGAGAACGTTACGCATGCACCTCGCATGATGCCAGAATAGAAGAAGAAGAGTTGCTCGCTGGTGGGGTCGTGCATGAGGATGGCGTAAGGGAGCTAGTTAAGCTGGATAGTGATCAGTGTTTCTCTTAGCCCATTACATGCATAGCACCGCGCAATGAGGCCATGTAGGCGGGATGCGCCTGGCGTGTGCGCTCAGACCAGCCACGCCAGGGGCTCTCCTGGGAGCATGCACTCAGTCAGAGAGAAGAAAGGCGCTAAGTTACTCCGCCAGAGGATAACTTAGCCGCACAGGGAAAGCCCAAGAGCCCTTCAGGTGTGATACGTGAACGGTAGATGTCAGCTGCATGCCTCCACGTGTCACCATCTGAGAGAGAGGCGCGACCTAGGTATAAAGGTACTCCACCTCATGTAAGGTAAAGGGATTCTTACACAATCTTACACAGAATTACACTTCTTACAGTTTTGACAGTTACACACTGTTTTCTCTGAGTCACTGTGGGAGCATTTCTACACGTTGCACAGTGATAACAGAGGGTGGATTTGAGCACACACGAGTCTCACAGAGAGATTCAGTGATAATTTTTGGTGTTCCTGTTGCCTGACTTGAGCGTCGGAGTGCACACGGCCGCTAGAGGCACCGTCTGTGTTGTTTTGCAGGCATCGTCGGGAGTCCTGGAGGAGGTTCTTGGAGCGTTCTTGCAGAACGTGCAGTTGCAGAAGGCTAGACGAAGGAGTGATGAGGCACATCCTCCACGTTCAAGTCCGCGGCAGGATCATTTGGCACCCACCGTGGGGCCCGTGTGAAACTTGTTCCCGTCCGCATCACAGTTCTCGTAGTTCTTGAGGTTTCTTGAGGTTTCTTGATGTTTCTTGGAGCTTCTTGATCTTTTCGTCGAAGTTTCTTAGAGTTTTCTTGAAGTTACGTCGAAGTGTTGAGAAGATGAGTAGAAGAACCAGGCAAACCTCACCTGTGCCATCTGCTGAAGAAGGAGCTGTTACCATGGCGCAGGTAGTGGAGATGATGCGCGCGCTGCAAGATAGCGTCGCGGAATCTAGAGCTGAGCAAGAGAAAATGCATGCAGAGCTGACTGCATCGCAGAGAAGAAACGAAGAGTTGAACCGTATGAATGAAGAGCTGCGTAGGGAATTGCAGGCGCAGAAGGAGCGCGCAGTTGAAGAGAGGACATCGACGCCACCGTCGCCTCCGAGAGCATTCCCTATGCCTTTCTCCCCCGAAATCATGAACACGGTAGTGCCTCCCAATCTGGTGGGACTGAAAGCGTCGTTCACGGGGCTAGAAGATCCAGAAGCACACCTGACAGCTTTCCACACTCAGATGATGCTGACTGGAGGTTCAGATGCTGTGTACTGCAAGATGTTCATGAGCACGCTGAGCGGGGTAGCCATGGAGTGGTTCGTGAGCCTGCCAGAGGGCCACGTCACCTCTTTCCATCAGTTTGCAAAGCTGTTCGCAGAGCAGTATGTCGTCAATAGAGCTCCACTGGATGTGTCCTACGATCTGTTCTACGTGCGCCAGGACCAGGGGGAGTCGCTGAAGGACTTCCTCAACCGTTTCAGTGCGCAGGTGGTGAGGTTGCCCAACAAGGACGAGGGCATGCTGGTGCATGCGTTCAAGAAAGGGGTCCTCCCTGGTCCTTTCAGTGAATCGCTCATCAGAAGCCACCCTGTCACCTTCGCTGAGATTCGGCGACGCGCGGTGGCACACATAGTAGCAGAGACAGAGGTCTCTGAGAAGAGAGGAAATGTTGCACCGTCAAGGCCACGCGGAGGTCAGGGGATGCATCAGCAACAGGCACGGGTGCATGAGACCAAGGAAGGAATGAAGGCGCAGGGAAGGCCTCGTCCTTATGCACCAGGGAAGGACCAGACCAAGGGGCGTGCAAGCGCACCCCCCAGGTATGATTTCGTGATAGAGTTGGCGGAGCTGATCGCCATCCCTGCAGTGGCTGCATGTAAGGACCTATAAATTATTTGGAATAGAAGTGATAGATTTTAAATAATTTCTGGGTATGTTATTATTTAAAATGAAAAAAAGACATTAAAAATAGAAAATACCATAGTGGTCAGACCTCGGACGTCGCCCAAGGTCTGGGGTCAGCTGGTAGAGGTCGGTCGGTTGACCAGTGTACTAACCAAGTAGTCAGGTGCGATGACTTCATCGTGAGGTAATCACGTGGGCGTGCTTGAAAGGGGGGAGGCACGTGAATCAAGAAGGGTAAGAGAAAGGAAGGTGTAGCTTAGAAGTCAAGGAGATCGCCATTTTTGAAGAAGGCGGCGACCTCTGACTTCCCCCGTATGAAATCACCAATCGCCTATGGTGTACATGATCGCCGAAAAGAGCACATCGCCGTGTATTCGAGAAGACTTGGTAAGCACTTAGTATGTGGTCTAAATACAGAAGATGAGTGATATAGAAGATAGGTGGCATGTCTGCCACCATGAGTAGTGTGAACCGTAATAACACAGACTTAGAGGAATGGGAGGATGAACCTTCAGCAAGGTGTGACGATGTGACATCGGTGACCAGAGTGGGACGATGTGTCCTCGTCACACACAAGGGCGATAAGAGATCGCCAACAGGATGAGAGGAACATCGATCATCAACCAGGATGGGAGACACATCGGTCGTCTTCCTGAATGAGACATCGGTTGTCTGCCAAGGTGAGACATCGGTTGTCTGCCAGGGTTAGACATCGGTTGTCTACCAGGGTGAGACATCGGTCGTCTATCCGGAAGAGGAATCGGTCATCACCGGTATGAGAGGCATAGTCATCGCGCGAGCAGTCATTGGTGGAAGGTTATCGCGCGATGTCGTGTTTCACACAGATAAGGTGGGACCCAGGCTCCCAGCATGAGAACGTCCTGCATGCGCGACACGTAGACAAAAAGGGTGTTTCAGAATAGTTAGCATCAGAGAGTTGGTATGCGCAGAAACCCACGTGGTCATACTGTTCAAGGAAGTGTGCACGCAAGGTTGCTCAGAGAGTGTGTAATGGCAGTGAAGGCTAAAGAGTCGTTCGACCTTAAGAGCTGAGGGAATCAACTCATTTAGTTCCCCTTTCTCCTTTCTCCTCCACTCAAAGATGCAGCTATCCTCACGTACCAGTGCTACGATCGGCGACTGCCATTGTCCTCCTGGGAAGTCTCTGCAAGTTCTCCCGTCAGGACACTAGAACAGAGTAAGTCGTTTTACTCTGTTTTTCGAGTCGAATCTGAGCTTGAGAGGGTTGCCTCTGCATAGGCGTTGTCGGCGACTCCCTTAGCTCCAAAAATCGTCTCTGTTAGCGTAGAAAATGAGTAGTATAGTCAGTTTTGTGATAAAGGCTCCATGGTGCAGGTTAGGACATCTTTAAGCTTCGGTGGGTTTTGGAGCTCTTAGTGATTGTGCGCAAGTTTAGGTAAGGGAAGCTAGCATTTTCGTTTATAAAAACTTTCGGCGAGTAGGTTCTGAAGTGAGGGCGACGTGGTCGCCGGTTTCATATTCTATTTCACGATGCTCTGTTTTTATGTGTGGGGCGACGTGATCGCCGGTTTTAATGCAAATTTAGAAATCCCCTGTTTTAGTGTCGTTTTGAAATGGTTTGAGATTGAAAGGTGAAATGCATATGATATTCGAAAATCTGAACTTTGTTATGATTGTTTCTGTGATTGGGATTGTTTAAGAAAAGATTCAAAATATTATATGATGGAATTGTGCTTTTACGTGTGGTATGATGTACTGGATGAATGTGAAATTGTGAACAAGACATAGTATTTTCAGGAAAGGAAATACCGTGTTGAGATTGGTATTAGAGTGTATTGATCAGTGAGTATCCTGTGAATGAGGCGATCCTGACTCTGCTGATATGATGGAATCACATAGATGAAGTCATTCAGTTGGTGAGAGTCGAAAGAGGTCCATATGTATGGGTAAGTCGTTTGAAAGATAACTGACTTGACCTGTTATATGGATTAACCCTGTCATACTGAGAGAATGATGATATTGAGATTGAGATCGAGATTATGTTTATGCGCATAGCTGTGGGAACTTTACAGCAATGTAGTATGACAGGTGCAGGTCTCTGGATGCTAAGTTCAACGCACGAGTCTTCCGGAAGTAGAGTCATGTGTCTATGTGTTACGAGTCAGTGGAAAGTCTGACATGTGAACCATGAGTATTGAATGTATTGAATAGACACTTGACGAGTTTGTGGAATATGGGGATATTGATGGTTGAAATTGATATAGATTATGAATGGTGTGAAGATTTATGCTTTCTATTGATATAAAGTTTCATATTTAAAGTTTTTAAAAATATCTAGCTTACCCTTTGTTTTGTATCGTGGTTGTTTTTCTTAAACCTATGATGATCGTGTATATTTTGCACGGGAGCAGATGAGGTTGCAGGTGGTAGAGCTCCTCAGTGAGCATTTCTGGAGGAGGAGATCGTCGGTTTTTGAATGCTGTTGTTTTGTTTTATTTTGAAAACTCCTGTATGGAGATGTATTAAAACTTCCTCGAAAAGGGATATTATTCTGAGGCACATTTGTATTAATGGATGAATTATATTATGTATATACCTATGTTAAAATTTTGATATTATTGTTTCACCTTTATTTTATTATATAAAAATGAACAATATTTTGAGGGGCGTTACACTGCAAGACTCCGAGTACCAGAGAAAACTGACAAGGTACTTGGAGGGAGGAAGGATGAGTGGTGTGAATTCCATCAGGCTTATGGACACACACTCCGCACCTGCCTGGCGTTGGGGCATCAACTTGCTGAGTTGGTGAAGACAGGATTCCTGACCGATTACCTGCAGAAGGCGCAAGGTGATCGCGCTTCGGGGTCTCAGGCAGGCGACCAGCAACATGAAATTCCTGTGCATGGGGACCTGATGTGATGGAAGATGCTACGCTGGGGGGCTCCTAAGTAGCTCAAGTGGAAGCTGAAGCGGAGGGCATGATCGCCCCCCGTGAGTCAGGCATCGCCAGGGCGATCATCGCCGGTTAAAGGAGACCCCATCCAGAGTGGTTGAGACGTTGGAGAATGGAGCTTATCGGCTGGAGACTCTGGATGGAGCAACTATCCCCAGGATGTGAAATGCTACACACTTAAGTTTCTACTTCAGTTAAGTTGTAAAGTAGATGCGTTTTCGCGCTGTACACACACTTAGTTGGTATACTGCAAATAGTTGAGCAGATCAGGGGGCACTCTTTTTAATGATGCCACCCAATAAAAGATTTTCAGTACATAAAGTGTGCAAGTAATTCCCAGTTCAAAGCTCTCCTTTCCCTAGGCGCAAGTGCAGGCAATCGGTGGTCAGTGACTGAGTGGCCACCACCCGCAAACCAATACTTAGACAAGCGCCTGGGTATAGCGTGATCAGCCGTTGGGGCATGCAGAGCGCCCATCGGCACATGGTCATCAGGGTCTTGCCAACACATGTTATGCTGGGACTCAGGCCCCCAGCGAGAGCGTTACGCATGCACCTCGCATGATTCCAGAAGCAGATCGGTCATCGGGGCTTGCTAACACGTGTTAAGCTGGGACCCATGTTCCCAGCGAGAGCGTTACGCATGCACCTCGCATGATTTCAGAAGAAGAGCTCCTCGCCGGTGGGGACGTGCATGGAACCGCACGATGAGGCCATGCAGGCAGGATGCGCCTGGCGAGTGCGCTCAAACCAGCCACGCCAGGTGCTCTCCTGGGAGCATGCACTCACACGGAGGACGCGCGATGAGGCCATGCAGGCAGGATGTGCCTAGCGAGTGCGCTCAGACCAGCCACGTCAGGTGCTCTCCTGGGAGCATGCACTCACTCAGAGAACGTGCGGTGAGACCATGCAGGCAGGGTGCGCCTGGTGAGTGCACTTAGACAGCCACGCCTGGCGCTCCCCTAGGAGCATGCACCCACGAGAAAGTTCTCTCCCTCGTCTTCGTACAGCGAGGTGCAGGCGAGAGAAAGTCCTCACCCTCGACTTTATACAGCGAGGTGCAGGCGAGAGAAAGTCCTCTCCCTCGACTTTGTACAGCGAGGCATGGGCCAGAGGAGAAAGTCCTCACCCTCAACTTTATACAGCGAGGTGCAGGCGAGAGAAAGTCCTCTCCCTCGTCTTCGTACAGCGAGGTGCAGGCGAGTGAAAGCCCTCTTCCTCTGCTTTATACAGCAGGGTTGAGGCAAGAGGAAAAGTCCTCTTCCTTCGCTTCTTACAGCAAGGTTGAGGCAATAGAGAAAAGTCCTCACCTCGACTTTGTACAGCGAGGCTGAGGCGAGAGAGAAAAAAGTCCTCACCTCGACTTTGTACAGCAAGGCTGAGGCAAGAGGAAAAGTCCTTTTCATCCGCTTTTTACAGCAAGGTTGAGGCAACAGAGAAAGTCCTCTTCCTCTGCTTTATACAGCAAGGTTGGGGCAAGAGCGAAAGTCCTTTCCCTCTGCTTTTTACAGCAAGGTTGAGGCGAGAGGAAAGTCCTCTTCCTCTGCTTTTTACAGCAAGGTTGAGGCGAGAGAAAAGTCCTCTTCCTCTGCTTTTTATAGCAAGGTTGAGGCGAGAGAAAAGTCATCTTCCTCTGCTTCTTACAGCAAGGTCGAGGAAAGAGAACCAAGTCCTTTTCCTCCGCTTTTTACAGCAAAGTTGAGGCAACAGAGAAAGTCCCTTCCCTCTGCTTTTTACAGCAAGGTTGAGGCAACAGAGAAAATCCTTTTCCTCTGCTTTTTACAGCAAGGTTGAGGCGAGTGAACAAGACCTCTCCCTCGACTTCTTACAGCGAGGCTGGGGCGAGAAAGAGTAGTACTATCCGCATCAATGTGGCGCACGAGGCCAACTCACTAGGGGGGCTTTCCTTGGCTTGTCGGTCAAGGTCGACTCAGGTAGAATCTCCCATCGCCAAAGGAGAAGGAGGAGGTCTTCTGGGGTTTATCAGCCGAGAGTGGGATCATCAGTCATCCAATATGAAGTTATGCATAAGAGCTGTTGAAGACAATGCTAAAGTAACAGACAATCGTGATCGAGTCAGAAACCCAGTCTGAAGGGGCAATCGCGCGAATGCCTAAGCTAGCTAACAGTTAGTCGCATGCAGAGAGAGTTAAGGATGGAGAGAGAAACAAGCAGCTGAAGCAGATAGATTTCATCCAATTGAGGTCAGTAACAGAAAGCCTTTACAGCTGAGAAGTTTATACACAAGTTATGTCGCAGAAAAAAGAGATTACACAGGAGAAGAAGTTGCAAGGGAGGAAGCTCAAAGAAGAAGGAATGAGCTTGCCATCGACCACTTAGTCTCTTCGCTGAGAACAAGTTCACAGCTTGAGACTGGGGGGCTTGTGATCTGGTCGGTCATTGTTAGTCAATGACGTCAGCAATGTAACGCCCCTCAAAATATTGGTCATTTTTATATGATAAAATAAAGGTGAAACAATAATATCAAAAATTTAACATAGATATATATACGTAATATAATTCATCCATTAATACAAATGTGCCTCAAAATAATATCCCTTCTCGAGGAAGTTTTAATACATCTCCATACAGGAGTTTTCAAAATAAAACAAAACAACAGCATTCAAAAACCGGCGATCTACTCCTCCAGAAATGCTCACTGAGGAGCTCTACTACCTGCAACCTCATCTGCTCCCGTGCAAATATACACGATCATCACAGGTTTAAGAAAAACAACCACGATACAAAACAAAAGGGTAAGCTAGATATTTTTAAAACGTTAAATATGAAACTTTAAAATCAACATAATCAGCTTTTAAACACCCATATAAATCCACCACTTTCTCATTCATATCACACAACCATCAAGTGTCTATCACATTTTCAATATTCATCTTTCTCACGTCAGACTTCCACTGACTCATCACACATAGACACTTGACACTACTTCCGGAAGACTCGTGCATTGACTAGACTCAGAGATCTGCACCTGTCATACTACATTGCTGTAAAGTTCCCATAGCTATGCGCATAAACATAATCTCAATCTCAATCTCATCACTCTCTTCGTATGACAGGGTTAATCCATACCACAGGTCAAGTAGTTATCTTTCAAACAACTTACCCATACGTATGAACCTCCATCGACTCTCAACGCCTGAATAACTTCATCTATATGATTCCATTATATCAGGAGAGTCAGGATATCTCATTATAGAAATCACCGATCAATGCACATCCTACACGATCTTACACGGTATTTTCTTTCCTGAAAATACTATGCCTTGATCCCACATTCACAACATTCAACACATCATATAACACTTAAATGAACGATTCCAATCACAGCAACAATCATTCCAAGGTTCAGATTTTCGAATATCACATGCATTTCACATTTCAATCTCAAACAGTTTCAAACGACACTAAAATAGGGGAGTTTGAAATCAACATTAAAACCGGCGATCACGTCGCCCCACACATAAAAACAGAGCATCGTGAAAAGGAATATGAAAACCGGCGACCACGTCGCCCTCACTTCAGAACCTACTCGCCTAACGTTTTTATAAACGAAAATGCTAGCTTCCCTTACCTGGACTAGCGTAAACTTCACTAAGAGCTCCAACCCAACGAGATTCAAGGATGCCTTAACCTGCACCATGGAGCCTTAGTCACAAAACTAGCTATACCACTCATTTCTACGTTAACAGAGACGATTCCTGAAGCCAAGAGAGCTGCATGCAACGCCTACGCAGAGGCAACCCTCTCAAGTGCAGGATCAACTCGAAGAACAGAGCGAAACAACTTACTCTGTTTTAGCGTCCGGTTTGGAGAACTTGCAGAGAACCTCCCAGGTGCTCTATGGTAGTCGCCGATAGCCAACTGGTGCGCTAGGACGTTTAAACGTATGGAGAAGGAGAGGGAAGAAACAGGGAACCAAAGTTAACTCACTCAATCACTCTCGAACCACAACAATGTTTACTGCCTCTCAGGAGTGAGTTTTGAATCTAAGCCAACTTGCCCAGAAATGCCGCTGCCCCCCGCCCACTCTGCAGGGAAGCTTGCGTGCACACTTCCTTGAACAGTATGACCACGTGGGTCTCTGCGCATACCAATTCTCTGATGCTTCTATTCTGAAACACTCCTAATGTCTACGTGTCACGCATGCAGGACGTCTCATGCTGGGAACCTGGGTCCCACCTTATCTGTGTGAAACACGACATCGCGCGATAACCTTCCACCGATGACTGCTCGCGCGATGACTATCCACCGATGACTGCTCCTGGCGGACGACCGATGTCTCTCCCTGGAAGACGACTGATGTGTCCCTCATCCTGGCGATGACCGTCTGTCTCTCGCCCTGGCGATCCCCGCGTGTCTCTCACCCTGGCGATGCCCGCGTCTCTCTCGCCTGGCGATGCCCGCGTCTCTCTCGCCCTGGCGATGCCCGCGTCTCTCTCGCCTGGCGATGCCCGCGTCTCTCTCGCCCTGGCGATGCCCGCGTGTCTCTCATACCGGCGATGACTGATGTGCCTCTCATCCCGGCGATGACTTATGACACATCGCCACGCCTTGCTGAAGGTTCTTCATCCCACTATGTTACGTCCAAGGTATCACCTCCACATGGCTTGGTGACGTCGGTAGCTTCACATTTCCAAGAATAGATCAGCACTACTCCTCGTGCGCCCATGCATGCAACACTAAGGACGATTTCTTATGCTCAAGCATAGAGCTTCGCATGCACAGCGTATCTAAGGCTTAACCCACACCTTGATACGCGTGGTTCTTGGAACCCACTATGGTCGATCCAGTATCTTGACCACATACTAAGTGCACTTTCAGCGATCATGTACACCAACGGCGATTGGCGATCATGTGTACTCTAGGCGACAGGCGATTATGTACTAGAGAAGTCGGAGATTGCCTCCGTCTTCAACAACGGCGATCTCGTAGACATCTAAGCTACACTTTCCTTCCTTTATATTTTAAATAAAAACATACTTAGAATTCACTTAAAATATATCACTTTCATTCCAATAAAATTTTCTAGGTCCTTTCAAGCAACAGATGACCACGTGGACCAATCACAGGGTGCCACGTGGAACGAGATAGTAGGAGAATCAGGGAGGAGATCCCTCAGGAAGGCGATCGGTGGTCAGTTGCCCAGTGGCCACCACCCCCAGAGCGTTTCCTAGATGAGCGCCTGGAAACAGGGCGCGTGAAGTGACGAAGCATCGGTCGGTCGATGGAGTAATGAGGCACCGTACGGACGTCGGTGGAAAGTCATGAGGCACCGCACGAACGTCGGTGGAAGGTCATGAGGCCCCGTACAGACATCGGTGGAAGGACATGAGGAACCGCACGGACGTCGGTGGAAGATCATGAGCCACCGCACGGTCATCGGTGGATAGTAATGGGGCACCGCTCGGTCGTTGGTGCATGCAGAGCGAGATCGGTCATCGGGGTTTCTTGCCAACACGTGTTAAACTGGGACCCAGACTCCCAGCGAGAACGTTACGCATGCACCTCGCATGATGCCAAAATAGAAGAAGAAGAGTTGCTCGCCGGTGGGGTCGTGCATGAGGATGGCGTAAGGGAGCTAGTTAAGCTGGACAGTGATCAGTGTTTCTCTTAGCCCATTACATGCATAGCACCGCGCAATGAGGCCATGCAGGCGGGATGCGCCTGGCGTGTGCGCTCAGACCAGCCACGCCAGGGGCTCTCCTGGGAGCATGCACTTAGTCAGAGAGAAGAAAGGCGCTAAGTTACTCCGCCAGAGGATAACTTAGTCGCACAGGGAAAGCCCAAGAGCCCTTCAGGTGTGATACGTGAACGGTAGATGTCAGCTGCATGCCTCCACGTGTCACCATCTGAGAGAGAGGCGCGGCCCAGGTATAAAGGTACTCCACCTCATGTAAGGTAAAGGGATTCTTACACAGTCTTACACAGAATTACACTTCTTACAGTTTTGATAGTTACACACAGTTTTCTCTGAGTCACTGTGGGAGCGTTTCTACACGTTGCACAGTGATAACAGAGGGTGGATTTGAGCACACACGAGTCTCACAGAGAGATTCAGTGATATTTTTGGTGTTCCTGTTGCCTGACTTGAGCGTCGGAGTGCACACGGCCGCTAGAGGCGCCGTCTGTGTTGTTTTGCAGGCATCGTCGGGAGTCCCGGAGGAGGTTCTTGGAGCGTTCTTGCAGAACGTGCAGTTACAGAAGGCTAGACGAAGGAGTGACGAGGCACATCCTCCACGTTCAAGTCCGCGGCAGGATCATCCTTCAATTCATTTTTAACACTTATAATCACTTTAATAATTAACTTTTCAATTAAATTTATTTATCATCAATAAAAAATAAAATGATATCCTCAAAATAAATAAAAAAAATTAAAAGTTAACATGCATCATCCTAATCGATGGATTTCTAAAATAATGTTTAATAAAAAATTATCATAATTATGTATCGGTTCAACCCATACTAATATTTCTAAATATTAAAAAAATAATATTTTGGTCACCTAAGTCATGTAATATATTTTTATTTTATTTTATTTTATATTTCAGTTAGCATCTTAGTCCATGTATTAATTGTATATAATTCAAAAATTAATTTTATCTATGTCATCTTCACTGACAAAATGCATTTTTATTTTACTTATTTTTTTAACTAGCGTCTATTTGTTTTGCGTTCAACCCATTCTATTTGCCCTCCACGCTTAATCTACACTTAAGTATGACAATTATGACACTTAAGAGGGAAAATGTTTACTTGTCACATCTTTATCAAGATGGCCAATCATTCACTATACTTTGTGTATATACACACCAATTTTAGGTTATTTCCTGGAAATGCAAACATTTGTTTGGGGAATTAAATTCATTGAGACAAATGTATATTTCTTTATATTCGACTAAAAATCAATGGATGTTAAATTTCCATCCAATTTATTCCAAGTTGTCTTCAACTAGTAGAGTTTTGTATGCAGAGGGAAATAAATTTTGACAACAACATCAAAATAAAAGTATATATATTTAATTAGAAATGTTAAAATAAATTTTTGAGGTGGTTTGATGGATTCAGAAAATTTTGGTTTTCAAATTTACTGGGGACACCATTGTTGGGTATGAAGTCAAGATCAATTGGGTTGGGCTGAGTAGACACTATGTTTTAGTGAGTGGGCTTAATCATTGTGTCCTCTTTATTATCTCTATTTAAAGAGATCATTGTACTTGTAATTGGTGTGCAACAAGACAGAATGAAAACCTAATAGTTGTCCGTGTGGATGTAGGTTGCAGTTGGCGACCGAAGCATGTTAAATCCTGTGTCGTTTATTTTCTTGCATTGATTTGTGATTATATGTGTTGCTTCCGCGTGCATTTTTTCCCATCAAGTGGTATCAGAGCTTGGTTCGTTTACACACTAGAGATTCGATCAGCAGAAATTAATCGACGAGACCTGAAAATTGCGATGGCAGCAGCATTCCAAAGCTAGGGTTTCGTAGGGGCTGCAGCGGCGTCCCAAAGCTAGGGTTTCGCAGAGGCGGCAGCAACATCCCAAAGCTAAGGTTTTACAGGGGCTGCAATGACATCCCAAAGCTAGGGTTTTGTAGAGGCGGTAGTAGCGTTCCAAAGCTAAGGTTTTGTAGGGACGGCAGTAGCGTCCCAAAGCTAGGGTTTCGCATGGGCTGTAGTGGCATCCCAAAGCTAGGGTTTCGTAGAGGCGGCAGCGGCATCCAAAGCTAGGGTTTCACAGGGGTTGCAGCGGTGTTCCAAAGCTAGGGTTTCACAGGGGCTACAGCGGTGTACCAAAGCTAGGGTTTCGCAAGGGCGATAGCGGATCGCGTTTTCACGGCGAATAGGTGCAGGTTGTAAGGACCTGTAAAATTGAATTGGAATGAAAGTGGTATATTTTAAATAATTCCAGAAGATGTTATTATTTAAAATACAAAGAGCTGGTAAATGAAGTTTCGTAGTAGTCGGACCTCGGACGTCGCCCAAGATCTGGGGTCAGCTGGTAGAGGTCGGTCGGATGATGTGTGGATCAAGAAGAGTAAAGGAAGAAAAATTAAGTTTAGAAGGCTATGGGATCGCCGGTCGCCTGCTAAACATGAGCGCCAGGTGGACGTCGCCAGGGCGCGAGGCATGCAGGCATCGTGCGGGCGCGAGAGGCATGCAGGCATCGCGCGGGCGCGAGGCATGCGGGCATTGCCAGGGTGCGAGGCATGTGGACGTGGCCAAGGCGCGAGAGGCATGCGGGCATCGCCAGGGCGCGATGCATGTGGACGTAGCCAGGGCGCGAGAGTTATGAGGGCGTCGCCAGGGAAGACATCGGTCGTCTTCCAGGGCGAAGGAGACATCGGTCGTCTTCCAGGGCGAAGGAGACATCGGTCGTCTTCCAAGGCGAAGGTGACATCGGTCGTCTTCCAAGGCGAAGGAGACATCGGTCGTTCGCCAGGATGAGTCAGCAGTGGAAGGTTATCGCGCGATGTTGAGTTGCACACAGAGAAGGTAAGACCCAGACTCCCAGCATGAAGCGTAGTGCACGCACGCCACGTAGACAAAAAGGATGGTTCAGAGTGGTGACATCAGAATGTTGGCATGCGCAGGAGACACTCGCGGTCGTACCGTTCAGAGCAGTGACTGGCATGCACAAGCGACAACAGAAGTCGTACTGTTCAGAGCAGTGGTTGGCATGCACAAGCGACAACAGTGGTCGTACTGTTCCGGGCAGTGATTCTCAGACTTCTCTGCAGAGTGGGTGGTGGCAGCAGCAGCATGCGTGGACAGGTAAGTTGAGATTCAAAAGCCACTGCGTGAAGGCAAAGAGCATTACAGACTCAAGAGTGTGAGGGTGAGTGCAAACTCCCTCCCCCCTTCTTCTCTCCTTTGCGCTGTAACTCAGGCAAACTCCAGCACCTGTGCGACGAGCGACGACAGCCCTTAGAGCACCTGGGAGTTTCTCTGCAAGTTCTACTAACCAGGCACTGAAAACAGAGCTAAGGCATCCTTCAAGCTCGGTGGGTTTGAGCTCTCGGTGTTTTGCGCAAGTCCAGGTAAGGGAAGCTAGACTTCATTTTCAATACAAGCCATAGTTTAGCTATTTCTGAAGTGAGGGCGACGTGGTCGCCGGTTTTCGTTTTCATCTTTGTAAAATGCTCTGTGCTATGTGTTTGGGCGACGTGGTCGCCGGTTTTAAATGCAGACTTCGAAATACCCTGTTTTTGAACTAGATCGCCGGTTTTGGCGTTGTTTTACGAACTCCCTGTTTTTGATGTTGCTTTGAAACGGTATGAGATTTAAATGAGATATTCGGAAATAAGAACCTTGGAGTGAGCTTTTGCTGTGATTGAAATTGTTCCTTTAAGTGCTATGTGATGTGTTGAATGTGGTGAATGTGGGATCGAGGCATAGTATTTTCAGGAAAGAAAATACCGTGTAAGATCGTGTAGGATGTGCATTGATCGGTGATTCCTAAGGGGATATCCTGACTCTGCTGAGAAAATGGAATCACATAGAGGAAGTTACTCAGTTGGTGAGAGTCGAAGGAGGTTCATATGAATGGGCGTCTCATGTGAAAAAGAACGAGCTCCGCCTGTTCTATGGATTAACCCTGTCATACCGGGAGAACTATTGACATTGAGATTATATATGCGCATGCTGTGTGGATTCACAGCGACCCTGTGTGGATTTCACAGTGGTATGGTATGACGGGTGCAGATCTCTGAGTCTAATCAATGCATGAGTCTTCCGGAAGTAGTGTCAAGTGTCTTGTGTGCTGGGTCAGTGGTGGTCTGACGTGTGAAATGAGGAACTTGAATTGATAGACACTTGATGCATTATGTGAAATAGAATGACTCTTGAGAATATTGTGAACTGAGTGATTTCTTGGTGGTTATGTGAAGGGAACGAGAAATTGATAGTTTTTACGTGGGTGTCTTTAATTTGTTTCATCTTGATTTTAAAGTTTCATATCTAACTCTTTTTAAATGTCTAGCTTACCCTGTGTTTTCTTTTGTGTTGTGGCCTTTTCTTAAAACTGTAATGATCGTGTATAATTTACATGGGAGCAGATGATGTTGCAGGAAGTAGAGCTCCTTAGAAAATTGTCGCTGGAAGGAGATCGCCTGTTTTCTTTTCTGTTGGGTGATCACCCCTCTTGCTGCTTTATAATAGGAGATCGCCTTTATGATAGGAGATCGCCCTTCTTATAGGAGATCGCCCTTTCTGCCAGGAGATCGCCTATCCGTCTTTTGTATTGTAATTCGTTTACGTTTTTAATGGAGAAGTGATCGTTTGTATTAAACTCCCTGTGAGGAGAAACCTTATTCTCATATATAAAATTTTAATTCACTTCAATCCATTTGTTACTTTTATTTTCATTATATAAATACATATGTATAGTATTTTGGTGGGATGTTACATTAATGGTATCAGAGCAGTTCGTCCTTAGGATGACCTGAGGGCTGTGGATCCATTGTGTTTCTTCTGCTCATAAAATCTATTTGAGTTTTAAATAACAACTATAGTGAAAGGTTTTCAAAACGTTTTTGGTATTGAAATTTTGTGTGTGCTTTAGTGAATGTATGCTCTAATTGAAAATCTAGGTATTAAGAATGAGAAGATCCTGATAAAGAAATGAGGGTGCACACTCATAACTGGATCGAGATGATTCTTAATCTTAATTCCAAAGGTTTGATGTTTAGCCTACATTGAATTCTGGTGTGATTTATTTAGTGTTCTTGTAATTGACTGAGAGTGGTTGATTGGGTTAATGACTGCATACCAGTAGTTGTTCTGGTGTTATGCTTGATGTTATAAGCATTATGATCCTGTTGATGAACTCAAATTCTAAATGACTTTGAGATGTTGACCTTTGTAAGGTCTAGATGTTACCTCCTGAATGAATCGATTTCTTATCGATCTCATTCTTATAGTTGTTGGGGGGGTATAGAAACCAATAGTTTCCTAATCTTCTACAGAGAAGAATGGCTCCTAGACAGCCTACCCCTCCCAAACCTTCTGCTGAAATGGGCCAGATCGCCAGGGCCATTGGGATGATGGCGAGTACCATCCAGCAGCAGAGTACGGCGATGTCTCAGAATCACCAAGCTACGCTGCATTATGAGGAGACCGCCAGATCGGCTGCAACCCCAACGTCGGTCAGCCTCAGGAGCAGATGGGACTGACCGAGTTCATGAGGCGCAACCCACCCAAGTTCAGTGGGAATGCTACCCCTGATCAAGCAGATCAGTGGGTCAGAGAGTTGGAGAAAATCTTTAGGGCGACCTCCTGCCCTGAAGAGAAGAAATTGTTGTTCGCCACTTATCTGCTATCAGGAGAAGCTGAGTTCTGGTGGATGGGAGCTCATCAGATGATGGAGGCCCGAGGGGATGTATCGGATTGGGAGAGCTTCAGGGTGAAGTTCTTGGAGAAACACTTCCCTGACAGCGCCAAGTTTGCGAGGGAAGCTGAGTTCCTGAAGTTGGAGCAGGGGGATATGTCAGTGAACGCCTATGCTGCTCGTTTTGAGTACCTCGCCCGGTTCTATACCCAGGCGACCTCCGAGGCCTGGAGGTGTAGGGAGTTTGAAGAGGAACTGAAGCATGAGCTGAAGAAGACCATATCCCCGATGTGCATAAGAGAATTTCACACCTTAGTGGGGAAGGCGATGATGGTGGAGGCACGGGAGAAGAGTGACTCTCGGGTGATCAGGTCACACCCAGGGGGTTCTTTCAGTGGGAAGGCCAAGGTGCAGCACCCACAAAACAAACCTTATGCGGGACCTCCACCACATCGGGCAGGGGCAGTTTCGCCCCAGTTCCAGCAGCAACAAAGATGGAAACCTAGATGCCAAAAGATGGGGCACATATCTAGAGATTATCCTAGCAGAAATAGGATGACTCAATCCAGTGGTTCCCAACAGATGAGGAATGAAGGCAGCAAACCTCAGGCAGCAGGGAGAATGGTTGCCATGACAGGAGCAGAGGTGCCTCAGTCAGGTAACTTGGTGGAAGGTGCTTCGTGATACTCACTCGGTCGGAGGTGGAGAATAAAGGGGACGTAAGCAGAATACCCGTGATGAAAGATTTCACGGATGTATTCCCAGAAGAAGTACCTGGGTTACCCCCTAAGAGAGAAGTGGAATTCTCTATTGTTTTGGTACCTGGAGCTGGACCGGTGGCAATGGCTCCAGCTGAGTTGATGGAATTAAAGAAGGAAGTGTAAGTTAGATTTAGTGTACCAAGGTTTAGTTTCAGCTACACATAAGTTATGGAGAGTATATAAGCAGAATGTTGAGGGTTTAAAGACTTAAGCATGTGTATCCATAGGAAGTACCGGGGTTAAGTTCCAAAAATGAAAGAATGAATTTTCTTTTATTTGAAGCTTGGGAGATGTTTATGTCGATGAAACAACATGAGATGACTCTAGCTTAACCACAAGCTTAAAAGGAAAGAGGAGATATTGTATTTATGTCTAAAGTTCAATTAGACAGAGAAAGTTGCTGAAAAGTACCAAGTAGAGAAGTTACTGGGAGAAGAGAGAAAGCTTCACGCAGAATGGATGCTATTTTGTGGATCGTGATTTGGAAGATGAGTATGGAAATGGTGGATGAGGAGTGATGAGAAAGGGAAATGGAAAGATATTCTTGTATCCAAATATGACTCGGAACTTGGGGGAAGCCGATGCTCATTCGAAATATCAATCGTGGTGGTGGAGAGATGTACGTAAGGTGTGCGAGGAGGGTGAAGATGATGGTTAGTTCCAAAAAGTCATTGTTTGGAAAGTTGGAGGCGGAGGGGATGTGAGATTTCAGGAGGATGCATGGGCCACTAACTTTAACTTTAAAGCAACGTGGCTGGTCTATGTGCTTCAAGTGGATAAGCGTTCTATTTGTTCGACATAAGGATTTGAGGTCCCACCTTGAGAACTTTTATCTTATACGTATGTCACCCAAGTAGAATCAGGTGTGGAAGGGAATGTGGGTGGCAATAGTCTGTTGTATCTTGGAGAAGAGGAATAGAGTTGTCCTTAAGAAAGAAAATCCTGGATGCAGAGGAAATTTTCCAATCGGCTCCACTACTTGCATGGTTGTGGTTGAGATATATGGTGCGTTCGTTTTTGTATACCTTTTCAGATAGGCACCTGAACCCAAATCAATGCATCCAATGTATACATTGAACAAGGAGGAAATGATGGGAACAGGAAGCCGAGTTGGCAAAAGAAGTCATGATGATGATTTAGAAAGTAACAGCAACAAGAACTTTGTCTTTATAAGGTGCAGAATTATGTGGTATAGTGGTGAACCAAAGGTGTTCCTTTAGGGAGCATGAGAATTAGATCAGCAGTTGGGAAGTCGATGGATGGTTTTGATCAAGATGCGGAAGTTGATTCCTAGAAGGATATTTCGGATCCTAGTTTGAATTGGCTGGGGGACATGAGCAGTAGTCAGCGGTCCTCTTTCCTTCCGATGAAGGGATCTTGCTCACTTTTTCTCTACAGGGGGCTAGTCCTGGTTCTGTTAAGGGCTTAGTTCTGGACTTGCTCGACCAAGTCTTCAGGGTTGGAAGTAGAGTGTGAGTACTGGAGTTGGCGCTTAATGGAGCAGCATACTCCATATGCAGGGATGGAGAATGGAATTTAATGAAGTATTGGAGTAGTAAGAGTTGGTTCAACCGACAACCAAGAAGGTGAAACTGATGCAAGGCAGAATGAAAGCTTCTCAAAGTCGACAGATGTCCTAGGCAGCTCAGAGGCAAGACCATCAGTATGGTGAAAGTGGTGTGGAATGAGAGATCAGGTGATACAACTTGGGAATTAGAAGGAACCATGAGAGAAGCCTATCCCTACCTCTTTTCCTTGTGATTCAATTTTCGAGGACGAAAATTTTTCTTGTTGGGGAGAATGTAAGGACCTGTAAAATTGAATTGGAATGAAAGTGGTATATTTTAAATAATTCCAGAAGATGTTATTATTTAAAATACAAAGAGCTGGTAAATGAAGTTTCGTAGTAGTCGGACCTCGGACGTCGCCCAAGATCTGGGGTCAGCTGGTAGAGGTCGGTCGGATGATGTGTGGATCAAGAAGAGTAAAGGAAGAAAAATTAAGTTTAGAAGGCTATGGGATCGCCGGTCGCCTGCTAAACATGAGCGCCAGGTGGACGTCGCCAGGGCGCGAGGCATGCAGGCATCGTGCGGGCGCGAGAGGCATGCAGGCATCGCGCGGGCGCGAGGCATGCGGGCATTGCCAGGGCGCGAGGCATGTGGACGTGGCCAAGGCGCGAGAGGCATGCGGGCATCGCTAGGGCGCGATGCATGTGGACGTAGCCAGGGCGCGAGAGTTATGAGGGCGTCGCCAGGGAAGACATCGGTCGTCTTCCAGGGCGAAGGAGACATCGGTCGTCTTCCAGGGCGAAGGAGACATCGGTCGTCTTCCAAGGCGAAGGTGACATCGGTCGTCTTCCAGGGCGAAGGAGACATCGGTCGTTCGCCAGGATGAGTCAGCAGTGGAAGGTTATCGCGCGATGTTGAGTTGCACACAGAGAAGGTAAGACCCAGACTCCCAGCATGAAGCGTAGTGCACGCACGCCACGTAGACAAAAAGGGTGGTTCAGAGTGGTGACATCAGAATGTTGGCATGTGCAGGAGACACTCGCGGTCGTACTGTTCAGAGCAGTGACTGGCATGCACAAGCGACAACAGAAGTCGTACTGTTCAGAGCAGTGGTTGGCATGCACAAGCGACAACAGTGGTCGTACTGTTCCGGGCAGTGATTCTCAGACTTCTCTGTAGAGTGGGTGGTGGCAGCAGCAGCATGCGTGGACAGGTAAGTTGAGATTCAAAAGCCACTGCGTGAAGGCAAAGAGCATTACAGACTCAAGAGTGTGAGGGTGAGTGCAAACTCCCTCCCCCCTTCTTCTCTCCTTTGCGCTGTAACTCAGGCAAACTCCAGCACCTGTGCGACGAGCGACGACAGCCCTTAGAGCACCTGGGAGTTTCTCTGCAAGTTCTACCAACCAGGCACTGAAAACAGAGCTAAGGCATCCTTCAAGCTCGGTGGGTTTGAGCTCTCGGTGTTTTGCGCAAGTCCAGGTAAGGGAAGCTAGACTTCATTTTCAATACAAGCCATAGTTTAGCTATTTCTGAAGTGAGGGCGACGTGGTCGCCGGTTTTCGTTTTCATCTTTGTAAAATGCTCTGTGCTATGTGTTTGGGCGACGTGGTCGCCGGTTTTAAATGCAGACTTCGAAATACCCTGTTTTTGAACTAGATCGCCGGTTTTGGCGTTGTTTTACGAACTCCCTGTTTTTGATGTTGCTTTGAAACGGTATGAGATTTAAATGAGATATTCGGAAATAAGAACCTTGGAGTGAGCTTTTGCTGTGATTGAAATTGTTCCTTTAAGTGCTATGTGATGTGTTGAATGTGGTGAATGTGGGATCGAGGCATAGTATTTTCAGGAAAGAAAATACCGTGTAAGATCGTGTAGGATGTGCATTGATCGGTGATTCCTAAGGGGATATCCTGACTCTGCTGAGAAAATGGAATCACATAGAGGAAGTTACTCAGTTGGTGAGAGTCGAAGGAGGTTCATATGAATGGGCGTCTCATGTGAAAAAGAACGAGCTCCGCCTGTTCTATGGATTAACCCTGTCATACCGGGAGAACTATTGACATTGAGATTATATATGCGCATGCTGTGTGGATTCACAGCGACCCTGTGTGGATTTCACAGTGGTATGGTATGACGGGTGCAGATCTCTGAGTCTAATCAATGCATGAGTCTTCCGGAAGTAGTGTCAAGTGTCTTGTGTGCTGGGTCAGTGGTGGTCTGACGTGTGAAATGAGGAACTTGAATTGATAGACACTTGATGCATTATGTGAAATAGAATGACTCTTGAGAATATTGTGAACTGAGTGATTTCTTGGTGGTTATGTGAAGGGAACGAGAAATTGATAGTTTTTACGTGGGTATCTTTAATTTGTTTCATCTTGATTTTAAAGTTTCATATCTAACTCTTTTTAAATGTCTAGCTTACCCTGTGTTTTCTTTTGTGTTGTGGCCTTTTCTTAAAACTGTAATGATCGTGTATAATTTACACGAGAGCAGATGATGTTGCAGGAAGTAGAGCTCCTTAGAAAATTGTCGCTGGAAGGAGATCGCCTGTTTTCTTTTCTGTTGGGTGATCACCCCTCTTGCTGCTTTATAATAGGAGATCGCCTTTATGATAGGAGATCGCCCTTCTTATAGGAGATCGCCCTTTCTGCCAGGAGATCGCCTATCCGTCTTTTGTATTGTAATTCGTTTATGTTTTTAATGGAGAAGTGATCGTTTGTATTAAACTCCCTGTGAGGAGAAACCTTATTCTCATATATAAAATTTTAATTCACTTCAATCCATTTGTTACTTTTATTTTCATTATATAAATACATATGTATAGTATTTTGGCGGGATGTTACACAGGTGCTTGCAGTGAGCGAGACGGCACGGAGGTGCAATGCGATCGTAGTGAAGCATTGCAGAATCTGGTTATTGAAGACTTTGGAAAGGTAAGACTAGCGGACAACAAAACTCTTGATGTTACGGGCATGGGTGACATAGTGTTGAAGACGCCAGTCGATTTCTGGACTTTGAAGGATGTTAGAGTTGTTCCAAGCTTGACGAAAAGTTTGATTTCTGTTAGGCAGTTGGACGAACAGGGACATGAAGTGAAGTTCGGAAATTAGCAGTGGAAGGTCGTCAAGGAAAATCTTGTCATGGCCTGGGGAAGAAAGAGAGGTTCGTTGTATATGGTCGAGTTACTGTCTGAGGGAGTGACTGTCCTAGTTTAGAAGATAAACAAAGTCCGGTTCACAGAATCTCGTGGGCAGAAGAGGGTTGTCTTTACAAGAGAGAAACTTAGAGCCATGTAAGGATCTAGAAATTTATTTGGAATAGAAGTGGTGTAATAGAAAATTCATAGTGGTCAGACCTCGGACGTCGTCCAAGGTCTGAGGGCGGCATGGTAGAGATCGGTCGGTTGGGTCATTGTGGGTTCCAGGAAATCACATGCACCAAGGTGTGATTTGAACCTTAGATACGCTATGCATGCGAAACTCTATGCTGGGGCATAAGAGATTGTCCTTAGTGTTGCATGCATTGGCGTGCGAGGAGTTGGTACCGACCTGTCCTCGGGCAGGAGAAGCTACTGACGTCACCGAGTCATGTGGGAGTGATACCACAAACTTAGAGTAATGGGAGGACGAGCCCTCAGCTGGGTGTGACGATGTGACATCGGTGACCAGAGTGAGGCAATGTGTCCTCGTCACACACAAGGGCGATGAGAGATCGCCAGGAGGAGAGACACATCGGTCGTCTTCCAGGATGAGGCATCGGTCGTCTGCCAGGATGAGGCATCGGTCGTCTGCCAGGATGAGGCATCGGTCATCTGCCAGGATGAGGCATCGGTCGTCTGCCAGGGTGAGAGACACATCGCTCATCGGTGGATGGTCATCGTGCGAGGTCGTGTTTCACACAGATAAGGTGGGGCCCAGGTTCCCAGCATGAGCGTTCTGCATGCGCGACACGTAGTCAGTAGGAGTGCTTCAGAACAGTTGGCACCAGAGAGTTGGTATGGAATGTGACCCAGAGTTAGTGTGCACAGAGACCCACGTGGCCATCCTGTTAGAGGAAACCCACACGCAAGGTTGCTCAGAGAGTGGGTGATGGCCGTGAAGGCTATAGAGCCGTTCGACCATAATAGCTGAGGGAATAAGCTCATTTCGTTCCCCTTCTCCTTTCTCCTCCTTCTCTCAACGTCACGGACGCCTCCCTCACCAGTTTGACGACGGCGACTGCCACTGGACTGTGGTGTTTTTCTCTGCAAGTTTTCCGATCAGGACGCTAAAACAGGGTAAGTTATTTTGCTCTGTTTTTCGAGTCGATTCTGAACTTGAGAGGGTTGCCTCTGCATAGGCGTTGCATGCGACTCTCTTAGCTTCAAAAATCGTCTCTGTTAACATAGAAAATGAGTAGTATAGTCAGTTTTGTGATTAAGGCTCCATGGTGTAGGTTAGGACATCTTTAAGTTTCGGTGGGTTTGGAGCTCTTAGTGAGTTTTTACGCAAGTCCAGGTAAGGGAAGCTAGATTTATTTTCAATAAACCTTAAGCTAGAAGATTCTGATGTTGGGGTGACGTGGTCGCCGGTTTCAAACTTTCTTGCACGATGCTCTGTTTTATGTGTGGATCGGAATTTGTTTGAGCTTGAAAATGTGATACTTTAAATATGGTAGATGCTGTGAAATGCATATGATCTTCTAAATCTTGAACTTTAGTATGATTTGGATTGTTTAGAAACGGTGTAAAAATATGTATGATTGACTGGTTCAAATTGTGTGTTGTATGATATATGGAGTAATGTGAAAAGTGGGATCAAGGCATAGTATTTTTCAGGAAAGAAAATACCGTGTAAGATCATGTAGAGTGTGCATTGACTGGTGATTTGTCTAGAAGGAGATATCCTGACTCTCCTGATATAACGGAATCATATAGATGAAGTTATTCAGGCGTTGAGAGTTGAAGGAGGTTCATATGTATGGGTAAGTTGTTTGAAAGATAACTAACTTGACCTGTTGTATGGATTAACCCTGTCATACTAGGAGAGTGATGATATTGAGATTGAGATTATTTATATGCGCATAGCTGTGTGGATTTCACAGCGACCCTGTGTGGATTTCACAGTGGTGTAGTATGACAGGTGCAGATCTTTGAGTCTAGTCAATGCACGAGTCTTCCGGAAGTAGAGTCAAGTGTCTACGTGTTGTTAGTCAGTGGAAATTCTGACGTGAGAAAGATGAATATTGAAATTATTGGTAGACACTTGATGAAATTGTGAAATGTGTGAAAAATGATGGTTTATGATGATATCAAGTTTCATATTTAAAGTTTTTAAAATAGTTAGCTTACCCTGTGTTTTGTTTTGTGGTTGTTTCCTTTAAAACTGTGATGATCGTGTATAATTTACACGGGAGCAGATGATGTTGCAAGTAGTAGAGCTCCTCAGTGAGCATTTTGGAGGAAGGGATCGTCTGTCTTGAATGCTGTATTTTGTTTTATTTTGAAAACTCCTGATGGAGATGTATTAAAATTCCCTAGAAAAGGGATGTTATTTTGAGATACAATGTATGGAATGGATGAATTATGTTATATATACCTATGTAAATATTTGATATTATTGTTTTACCTTTATTTTATTATATAAAAATGAATAAGATATTGAGGGGCGTTACAAGCCACAGGTTAGATTTAGGATGAACGAGCATGGAAAGGTTCAGGTAGACCTGTCAAAGGTACTTATGGCAGTGGGAGCATGGGTCGTGTTTCAGCTAAGGTCCCTAGATGACAGAGGATTAGGAGAACTAGTATTCCAGCTGTTGAAACATCTTCAGAAAATTTCTTGTTGAGTATGGAGAGTGTTTGTTCTCAGGTTGTTCCAGGATCTGGCAATTCTTGCAAGTGGGAGCCGGTAGGAACCGAGAATGGGTCAGTAGTAGTGGCAGTTTTAGTCATGACTGACGTGTTGAAATTTAGGTGAGTTTCAACGAAGCCTTCAAAATGATTAAGAAGGCTGGTGGCAACTAGTGGTGGAACATTGAGTTCCGATGATAGATTACAGAAGTACATGTACACAGTTGAAGCGCAGGTGAACATCGTTCCATGACTTCAAGTGGGAGATTGTTTGGTATGAAGCCAGATCAATTGGGCTGGGCTGAGTAGACACTATGTTTTAGTGAGTGTGCTTAATCATTGTGTCCCCTTTATTATCTCTATTGATCTCTATTTAAGGAGATCATTGTACTTGTAATTGGTGTGCAACAGGACAGAATGAAAACCTAATAGTTGCCCGTGTGGATGTAGGTTGCAGTTGGTGACCCAACCACGTTAAATCCTGTGTCGTTTATTTTTTTGCTTTGATTCGTGATTATGTGTGTTGCTTCTGCGTGCATTTTTTCCCATCAACCTCTATGATCAAGACTCCTCTTCACATATCAAGTTTCTTTTGTGGAAAAAATGGAGAAGAAATTTTTTGCCCAGGTAGTAAACAATGCTTGTGATATTCCTTTGTCTCAATTGTCACCTCCTTGCATGAAAGGGGACATGGTTGCGGTACAGATTGCTGAAAAGTTTATAATCACAGGTTTTGAAGAATGCAAGAATCATCTCTACGATAGGATTGTATTGGCAAAGGGTGATAAATCGCTTACACAATGATTTTCGCAAGAAACTTAGTTTGTTTTAGAGCTCTATTAGTCCCTCGAAAGAAATACCTTTAGGGAAAGACTTTTATGAATTTACTTTCTCCTTTCTTGAAGATTTCAGGAAAAAACGTGTTTTTCTTTTTCAACCTGTCTTTAGTATGAATGAACTTTGGTCATATTATCCTATTAACTTATATGTTAATGATCTCGCCGCGGACTCGAGCGTGGGGAGAATGCCTCGTCACTCCTTCGTTTGGCTTTCTCACTGTTGCGCGTCCCGCAAGGAGGCTCCAGGAACCTTCGACGGGACTCCAAGCGGTGCCTGCAAAACACGCGAACGGCGCCTCTAGCGGCCGTTGTAGCTCCGACGCTCAAGTCAGGCAACGGGAACACCAAAAAGTCTCTTTCAGATCTCTCTGTGTGAGACTGTGTGTGTGCCCTCAGTCCTCTTCGATTCGAAAACTGAGTGCTCTCTGTTTAGTGTTGTGTATTCTGAGGTAAAAAATTGCATACCTGGTTTTGGTGTTCTTCTTCCTCATATAGACCCGTGTAGCCCCTACAGGCTACCTCTAGGCCACTTAATTACTCTGCATTGCCATTTCCCCTCCCCAGGGTTACCTTGCGTGCCAGCTTTCTTCATTTGAGTGCGTAGTCTGACAGGGGAGGCTGCGTGGGTGCCTCTGGGCCCCTCGACTTCTGTGCCTATCTGCCCTACCTATTCTCTGGGAACATCTTCACCATCCACGTGGCAGACATGCAACCCACTGGGAGACTCTAACCTTGGCGGGTTCTCGTCCCAGCAGGATTCTGCACCTAACTGCGTCTTCTCATCTTCCTGCGTGGTCGTCTCGCGACTAAGGCTGCTCCCTACCTCTGGGCGCTTTACTGATCTTTGGTTGCGTTGTTCACATCGCGTGGCCGATGTCACCTCAATACACACCGATGACCGATGTGCTTCTTCACGTCCTCGTGCTCTGCTTATGGAATCAGGCGAGGTCCTTGAGTAACGTTCTCGCTGGGAGCCTGGGTCCCAGTTTAACACGTGTTGACAAGGAACCTCCGACGACTGATCACTCTGCATGCACCGACGACTGGTCATTCTGCATGCACCGATGACTGATCACTCTGCATGCACCGATGACTGATCGGTGCTTCGTCATTTCTCGCACTCTGCTTCCAGGCGCTCAAGCAGGAACCGATCTTCTGTGGTGGTTACTCGGTAGCTGACCACTGATCGCCGTTCTTGAACGATCTCCACCCTTGTTCATCTGCTTTCTCGTGCCACGCGTCACTCTGCGACTGACCCACGTCGTCATCAGCTGCTGACGTCATTGACTACCGATGGCCGACCGGATCACAAGCCCCCCAGTCTCGAGCGGTGAACTTGTTCTCAGCGAAGAGACTAAGTGGTCTTCGTTGCCAAAGAGAAGAAGGAGCTCGAAGCTGATGTACCTGAGACCATGGCTGTTGGTGCCGAGGTTCTGATAGATGGGTTCCACGGGCTTGCAGCAGGTTCACTGCGTCTTGCCAGACCCGGACTCTACCCAATCTAGCCTCCACCATTCAGTGGCCGATGGCAGGCCCATTCCTCCTCCTTGAGCTTCTTCCCTTGCCACTTCTCCTTTTGTGTAATCTCTCTTGCTGCTACAAACTTGTATATAATTTTTTATGCATAAGTTCATGTTGGATGACCGACCTGATGGCGTCTAAATGCTTCGACTGATCGTCCAAGAGCTTGTTTGGGCAAGCTTTCACACTAAGAGCTTTGCTACCGACCACCGACTAGCATGTTAGCGCACCACCGATCCGTCATCGCGCTTCAGGCTTCGCTTTACTTCCGTGTCACTCCAGCGCTAAGTGTATAGAGGACCCGTCCTCTGAAGATGACGCTTGTGTTTTGGGGAAGAGGATTGCTTCTTGTTGACCCCTCTTGCCTCAGCCTCGCTGTATGAAGTCGAGGTGAGGTCTTTTCTCCTCTCGCTCCTAGCCTCGCTGTAACAAGTCGAGGTGAGGACTTTTTCTATTGCCTTAACCTTGCTGTATAAAGCAGGGGATAAGGACTTGGTTCCTTCGCCTCAACCTTGCCGCAAGAAGCAGAGGAAGAGGACTTTCTCTCGCCTCAACCTTGCTGTAAAAAGCAGAGGAAGAGGACTTTTCTCTCGCCTCAACCTTGCTGCAAAAAGCAGAGGAAGAGGACTTTTCCTGCCTGCACCCCGTTGTATAAAGTCGAGGGTGAGGACTTTCTTCACTGAGTGGGTGCATGCTCCCAGGGGAGCACCAGGGGTGGCTGTCTAAGCGCACCCGCCAGGCGCATCCCTGCCTGCATGGTATCACCGCACGCCCTTTGAGTGGGCAACTCCTCTTCTTCTGGTTTGGAATCATGCGGGGTGCATGCGTAACGCTCTCGCTGGGAGCCTGGGTCCCAACTTAACACGTGTTAACAAGACCCCGATGACCAATCTTCTTCTGGAATCACGCGAGGTGCATGCGTAACGCTCTCGCTGGGAACCTGGGTCCCAGCTTAACGCGTGTTAACAAGACCCCGATGACCAATCTTCTTCTGGAATCACGCGAGGTGCATGCATAACGCTCTCACTGGGAACCTGGGTCCCAGCTTAACGCGTGTTAACAAGACCCCGATGACCAATGCACCGACCGAGTACTTACCCCTGACATACACCGACGGCTGATCTTGCTCTGGGACCACCGACGACTGATCGCGCTCCGCTTCTTGGTGCTTAAACGCGAAGATGATGTCTTGCTTCGGGGAAGAAGAATTTTTCTGGTTGACCCTTCTTGCTTGCCCCGAGGTCATAGACCTTTGGGTCTGATTCCTCTTGGACGTTTCTCGAAACCTTCTCTTTCCCTCTCTTGGTCTTACCAGAACTCCCGAGTCCCCAGACTTTGGCCATCTGCACTCACTCCTGGGATGAGGAGAACATAGGTCAGTGGTCCGTACTCGCGCCTGGGGCGAGTAGGCTCCAACCGATCACTTGCACTTTCATCCGGGGCAAGTAGGACTTGAAACTGGAAAACATGTGCACACTTGACATACTGGAATCTTTTTTATTGGGTGGCCTCGTTAAAAACCCTCATCGGGAAAAGAGTGCCCCCTGATTTTCTCAACTATTTATAGTATATACATTGGGAGCGCGAGAACGCATCTACTTTACAACTTAACTGAAGTAGAATCTCAAGTGTGTAGCGTTCCATGTCCTGGGGATAGGTGCTCCATCCAGAGTCTCCAGCCGATAAGCTCCATTCTCCAACGCCTCAACTACTCTATATGGACCCGTCCACTTTGGAGATAACTTGTTCCCCATCTCATTCTGGTGTGCTTTCCTCATCACCAGATCGCCTTCCTGGAAACACATGGGCTTCACCTTGGAATTGTGCCTCCGTTCCACTCTTCTTTTGACAGCTTCAGCACTAACCCTGGCTCCCTCTCGCACCTCGTCCAGGAGGTCCAGATTCACCTTTCGCTCCTGATTGGACTCTTCGACGATAAAGTTCAGGAATCTAGGGGAGCTCTCCTGTATCTCCACGGGGATCATAGCATCCGTTCCATAGACAAGACTAAAGGGTGTCTCTTGGGTGCTAGACTGTGGGGTGGTATGGTAGGACCATACAATTCTGGGAACCTCTTCTGCCCAATTCCCCTTGGCTTTCTCTAATCTTCGCTTCAGTCCCCTAAGCAGCACTCGGTTGGCTGACTCCACCTGCCCGTTGGTCTGCGGGTGTTCTACTGAGGCGAACACTTGTTGTATCTTCAGCTCTTCGCACATCTTTCTCAACTGATGACTGGTGAACTGAGTGCCGTTGTCGGATACCAGCCTCTTGGGTACTCCGAAACGACAGACGATATTCTTCCAGACAAAATGCTCGACCTTCTGAGCGGTGATGTGGGCCACTGGTTCCGCCTCCACCCATTTTGTGAAATACTCGATGGCCACTATGAGGAACTTCATCTGTCTGATCGCCAGAGGAAAGGGTCCCAGGATGTCGATTCCCCACGTGTGAAATGGCCACGGGCTATGGATGGACTTCAACTCCTCCGGGGGCGCCTTATGCCAGTCTGCATGAAGTTGGCATTGTTTGCACCGCTGAGCGTACTTCACACAGTCTTCCTTCAGCATTGGCCAGTAATACCCTGCGCGGAGGATTCTACTTGCCAAAGCGCGACCACCGACGTGGCTCCCGCACACCCCTTCGTGCAACTCTGACATGAGTCTGGTGCATTGCTCTCCATGCACGCACATTTGTACTGGGTGGGAAAAGCCAAATCTAAACAAGTTCCCATCGATTAGAGTAAACTTACACGAGCTCTTCCTTATCTTCTTTGCCTCTGTTGGGTCTAGTGGGAGCACACCATCCTCTAGGTACAACTGGTACGGCGTTATCCACGTATCGGGCCCCTTGACAGCGTAGACTTCCATCGCCTCATCGGTCCTTGCCGGTCGCGCCCTCACCCTCGGTGCCTTCAGCGTTTCTTGAGTCAGGGACCGATGACTGATCGCCGGACGCTCCACCGACTTGGATACTTGAAGTACTTGATTATCAGATACGAACGCTCGTGGCACCTTTAAAGTCTCTTGGATGACGGTCCTCTGTTTTCCCCCCTTGCCTGAGCTGGCCAGCTTGGCAAGCAGATCTGCTCTGGCATTTTGCTCTCGGGGCACATGTACCAACTCGAACTCATCGAAGGACGTCTTCATGAGCTGGACGTACTCCAGGTAGGCTGCCATCTGAGGATCTTTCGCCTGGAACTCCCCTGTAACCTGCCCAGTGACTAGCAATGAATCACTCTTAGCCACCAGACTTCTTGCTCCCATTTCTTTTGCCAGCAACATTCCTGCGATCAGGGCTTCATACTCTGCCTGATTGTTGCTAGCCTTGAAGGCAAAGCGAAGGGATTGTTCGATCAGTACCCCGTTCGGGCCTTCCAGAATGACTCCCGTGCCGCTTCCCTGCTGATTGGAGGAGCCATCCACTGATAAGACCCATCGGAAAATTATGCCTCCTGCAGGTGTCGCGACCGGCGACAGTTCAACCACGAAGTTGGCGAACACCTGCCCCTTGATTGGTCCTCGGGGCTCGTACTGGATGTCGAATTCTGAGAGTTCCACAGCCCACTTGACCATCCTCCCTGCTACGTCTGGCTTCTTCAACACGTTCTGGATGGGCAAGTCTGTCATGACCACTATGGTGAAGCTGTGGAAATAGTGTCTTAGCCTTCTGGCTGAAAAAACTACCGCCAGTGCTGCCTTCTCCAGGGTTTGATACCTCGTTTCCGGGCCTCGCAGTACCTTACTTACAAAATACACAGGTTTCTGAACCTGATCCTGCTCTTGTACCAGGACCAAGCTGACCGCCCTCTCTGTCACAGCAAAATACAGGCGAAGAGGGGTGCCCATTTGTGGTTTACACAATACTGGTGGGCTCGCCAGATACTCCTTCAGCTTCAAGAAGGCTTCTTCGCATGCTGGTGTCCACACAAATCTACTGCTGCGCTTGAGACATTGGAAAAACGGATGACCCTTCTCTCCTCCAGCAGACATGAACCGTGACAGGGCGGCCAACCGACCAGTGAGCTGCTGCACCTCCTTCACCGTCGTTGGGCTCCTCATTGCCACGATTGCCGCGCACTTCTCTGGGTTTGCCTCAATTCCACGCTCTGTTAGGAGGAAACCCAAGAACTTCCCAGCCTCCACACCGAAGATGCATTTCTCAGGGTTGAGCTTCAACCCATACTTGGCGATGGTGGTGAAAAGTTCCTCCAGATCAACTACATGGTGCGCCTTCTCCCGCGACGTGACCACCATGTCATCCACGTATGCATGCACGTTCCTTCCAAGCATGGGCGAGAGCACCCTATCCATAAGTCTCTGATAGGTAGCTCCTGCGTTCTTCAACCCGAATGGCATTACCTTGTAGCAGTAGCAAGATCGTTCCGTCATGAAAGCAGTCTTGCACTCATCCATGGGGTGCATCCTTATCTGGTTGTAACCTGAAAAGGCGTCCAGAAAGCTGAGGAGCTTCCCCCCTGACGCGCTGTCCACCAATGCATCTATGCTAGGGAGAGGGTAGGAGTCCTTGGGGCAGGCCTTATTGAGATCAGTGAAGTCCACACACATCCTCCACTTGCCATTTGACTTCTGCACCAGTACCACGTTTGCCAGCCACTCGGGGTACTGGATCTCTCTGATATGTCCAGCAGCAAGGAGCTTCTGCGTCTCGTCATGGATCACCTTCTTCTTCTCTTCATTGAAACTCCTTCGCCTTTGGCGAATTGGCCGCGCCTTGGGGTCCATTGACAGGCGGTGGCAAAGGAAATCAGGGTCGATTCCCGGCATGTCAGAAGCTGACCACGCAAAAGCGCCCATGTGCTTCTCAATCACACAGGCGATCTGTGATCGGTCTTCCGCAGTGAGCGATTCCCCCAACTTAAACCTTTTTCCCCTTATCTCCACCTCTTTCCGTCCCTCAGCTGGATGGGACCTCCTTTCATGGGCGACGACCGCCCTGGCGATGTCTAACTCGCGAGGATCGATCACGTTTCCTGCTTCCGCTTCGACTTGAGCTACCTGAGAGCCCCCCAGCGTAGCATCCTCCATTACCTGATCTGGCCGTGCCCCACGAACCAATGATCTGTCCTGGAGCACGCCTACTGGCGGTGTTGTAGTGACATGGCAGATGCTTCTCTTCTGCTTGAGGTTGTTCTCATAACAGCGCCTAGCCTCAGCCTGATCTGACTTGATGGTAATGACAACCCCTTCCACCGACGGCAGCTTCAACTTCATGTGCCTCGTCGATGGCACTGCGCCCAACCTGTTGAGCGTGGGTCTTCCCAACAAGATATTGTATGCAGATGGGGCATTCACCACCAAGAACTTTATCTTCTCCGTGCGGGACGCCGCTCCATCGGTAAACGTCGTCCTCAGCTCTATGTAGCCCCGCACCTCGACCTGGTCTCCCGCGAAACCATATAGACACCCATCATATGGCCTCAACTGATCGGGGGACAGTTGTAACTTGTTGAACGTCGGCCAGAACATGACGTCCGCTGAGCTTCCTTGGTCTACGAGTGCCCTGTGCACTCGTCTTCCCGCTGTCACCAGGGTGATGACCACCGGGTCGTTGTTGTGGGGTATTACGTCTTGCAAATCAGCCCTTGTGAAGGTAATGTCCACCTCGGGGAAATGGCCTTCATCCACCGAGTCCACGGCCATCACCGACCGTGCATACCTTCTTCTCTGTGACCTGGAACACCCTCCACCGGAAAAACCTCCCGCAATGGTCATCACCTCCCCATGCACAGGGATTTCGTGTTGCTGATCACCTGCTTGAGACCCCGAAGCGCGATCACCCTGCACTCCCTGTAGGTAATCGTTCAGGAGGCCTGACTTCACCAACTCAGCGAGTTGACGTCCCAACGCCAGGCAGGTGCGGAGTGTGTGCCCATAAGCATGATGGAACTCACACCACTCATCCTTCTTCCTTCCAAGTACCTTGTTAGTTTTCTCTGGTACTCGGAGCCTTGCAGCCACAGCAGGGATGGCGATCAGCTTTGCCAACTCTACAACGAAATCGTACCTAGGGGGTGCGTCGTGCTCCCTTGCACCCCCCTTGACCTGGTCTTTCCTGGGTGTATAGGGACGAGGCCTCCCTTGCACCCTCTTTCCTTCCTTGGCCTCATACACCCGCGCCTGTTGCTGTTGCTTCCCATGACCCCCGCGTGGCTTAGATGGTGCAACACTGCTTCTCTTCTCAGAGACCTCTGTCTCTGCTACTATGTGCGCCACCGCTCGTCGCCGAATCTCAGCAAAGGTGGCAGGGTGGCTCCTGATGAGCGATTCGCTGAAAGGGCCAGGTAGCACGCCTTTCTTGAATGCATGCACCAACATGCTCTCATCCTTGCTGGGCAATCTCACCACCCATGCACCAAAGCGGTTGAGGAAGTCCTTCAGCGATTCACCTTGGTTCTGGCGCACGTCGAACAGGTCGTAAGCTACCACCGGCGGCGCTTTGTTGACTATATACTGCTCCGTGAACAGCTTTGAGAACTGATGGAAGGAGGTGATGTGGCCCTCCGGCAAGCTCACAAACCACTCCATAGCCACTCCGCTCAGCGTGCTCATAAACATTTTGCAGTACACTGCGTCTGAACCTCCAGACAGCATCATCTGAGTGTGGAAGGCTGTCAAATGCGCCTCTGGGTCTTCCACCCCCGTGAACGACGCCTTGACTCCCACCAAGTTGGGGGGCACCACCGTGTCCATGATCTCGGGGGAGAAGGGCATAGGAAATGCTCTAGGGGGCGACGGCGGCATCGACGTTCTGTCTTCGGATACGCGCTCATTCTGCGCCTGCAGCTCCCTACGCAACTCCTCGTTCACGCGGTTCAACTCTTCATTCCTGCTATGCGATGCAGTCAGCTCTGCATGCATCTTCTCCTGCTCAACTCTCGATGCCGCGACGTTCTCCTGCAACGTGCGCATCATCTCCATGACCTGTGCCATGGTCACAGTTCCTTCACCAGCAGGCGGTGGAGGTGTCGTTTGTCTGGTTCTTCTTCTCATCTGTGCGATTTCCACTCTCGTTCTTGTGTATGGGGCTTCGTTTTACTTCGTGCCCCACGGTGGGCGCCAAATGATCTCGCCGCGGACTCGAGCGTGGGGAGAATGCCTCGTCACTCCTTCGTTTGGCTTTCTCACTGTTGCGCGTCCCGCAAGGAGGCTCCAGGAACCTTCGACGGGACTCCAAGCGGTGCCTGCAAAACACGCGAACGGCGCCTCTAGCGGCCGTTGTAGCTCCGACGCTCAAGTCAGGCAACGGGAACACCAAAAGGTCTCTTTCAGATCTCTCTGTGTGAGACTGTGTGTGTGCCCTCAGTCCTCTTCGATTCGAAAACTGAGTGCTCTCTGTTTAGTGTTGTGTATTCTGAGGTAAAAAATTGCATACCTGGTTTTGGTGTTCTTCTTCCTCATATAGACCCGTGTAGCCCCTACAGGCTACCTCTAGGCCACTTAATTACTCTGCATTGCCGTTTCCCCTCCCCAGGGTTACCTTGCGTGCCAGCTTTCTTCATTTGAGTGCGTAGTCTGACAGGGGAGGCTGCGTGGGTGCCTCTGGGCCCCTCGACTTCTGTGCCTATCTGCCCTACCTATTCTCTGGGAACATCTTCACCATCCACGTGGCAGACATGCAACCCACTAGGAGACTCTAACCTTGGCGGGTTCTCGTCCCAGCAGGATTCTGCACCTAACTGCGTCTTCTCATCTTCCTGCGTGGTCGTCTCGCGACTAAGGCTACTCCCTGCCTCTGGGCGCTTTACTGATCTTTGGTTGCGTTGTTCACATCGCGCGGCCGATGTCACCTCAATACACACCAATGACCGATGTGCTTCTTCACGTCCTCGTGCTCTGCTTATGGAATCAGGCGAGGTCCTTGAGTAACGTTCTCGCTGGGAGCCTGGGTCCCAGTTTAACACGTGTTGACAAGGAACCCCCGACGACTGATCACTCTGCATGCACCGACGACTGGTCATTCTGCATGCACCGATGACTGATCACTCTGCATGCACCGATGACTGATCGGTGCTTCGTCATTTCTCGCGCTCTGCTTCCAGGCGCTCAAGCAGGAACCGATCTTCTGTGGTGGTTACTCGGTAGCTGACCACTGATCGCCGTTCTTGAACGATCTCCACCCTTGTTCATCTGCTTTCTCGTGCCACGCGTCACTCTGCGACTGACCCACGTCGTCATCAGCTGCTGACGTCATCGACTACCGATGGCCGACCGGATCAGTTAATATTTTCTATACAAATCTTATTATATTCTAAAAATAAAATAAAAATTATTTTCATTAATATAATTTATATTTAAAATTTATATTTAAAATTTTTTCATTAAAAATATATATTTTTTCAGTATTAAATAAAATAAAATCTAAATTTCAATACGTTTTTCTTCTCAATTTTTTCTAATAGTTATGGGAAGTATGACATGCTCAAAATCTTCCAGAAATGGAGAAGGATGAACGGGGTCTTTATTTTGCAGAGGCTGAATAGGTAGGGTAAAAAATTGTTTGGTAAGCTCTACGACGTAAGGAATGCAATACAGATGGCGAAGAATTAGACAACATTCGAATAGGGAACACTAAACTACATGTCAATATACCAAGATATAGAAGAAACGAGACCTAACTCTATCAAGGACCAATCAACACGAAACGACTAACAAATGTCAATACAACAAAACAGAGGAAACATCTTGTTTGGTGGGAAAAGAAAGGAAACCAACCTATGTTGAAGTTACAAAAGGATTGTCTCGATCTACATCAACACAAGATAGATTGAATGGACCAATGATACAAACCAAGAAGGAAGATTTACTACGGTTGGAAAGCATCTTTTTTGTCGTTGATAAGTGTCTAATTTTCGTAATATTTCATATTAAAATATAGGCACTTATGAGTATTAATTGCTAATTTACATATAAAATAATTCCTAATTTATGATTTTATACTTTCTTACATTTTTGATGATCTTTAATTAAATAAGAACATTTTATCCCCAAATTTTGTGTTAATTGCAGGTTTCAAGGGAAGAATTAAGATTTGGACTAAAGAAGAATGACATATGCTAAAAGGAGAAAGCTGAAAGGGCTAGAATGCATAAAAGAGAGAAAAAAAAGTCCAACTCAGCAGCGAGAATGCGTCAGATTAATTGGGCTATTCTTATGTTTTTATCATTAAGCCTATAAGCGCGACGCAGGCCTAGCAAATTAGGTTAAATAGGGGGCTAAAGGAACAAGCCTAGTGTGCAAGATTGAGGAGAAAACAACATTGAGTGACTTGTAATCCAATTGGGAAAATAGAAGGTGTTAGAAGATGTGTGGCTAATTCTACCCTGTGGATTTGCGAGTAATCTATTCGAACTCTTATGTATTGAGGTGATATTTAACTATGATATATAATATTATGTTCTTGATTGATTATTGGTATTGTTGGTTTGATTTTAAATATTTATGACATGTTTGAGGATCTTGAATCTGACTGGGAAGTAGTGTTAGGGTTCTGACCTAAATAACAATACTTAACATATTTGAGTGTTAGGAATAAACTTGATGTTAATTGCTATTAACATCTGAGCTTGATTCTAAGTTTTTCTTATAATTATGCAAGGGATCAATATTTAGGGGACATTCTTAAGAATTTTATATGCGAGGAATCGATATAAATGACTTTTATTCGGACATCAATTTCAATCAAAGAACATAATGTTAACATGCTAATCAAAATACATAAGAGTGAGACAGAAGAAACCCAATCCCTATTTTTTCAATTGAAGCAATTACTCTTTGATTTGTTTACTTGTTAATTCTTGCCATTATAACAATGTTTAAAACCAACTTTTTATTCTTTTTATTGTTATGTTTTATATTTAGCGAATATTGTACTTGATAATTCAACTCTTCCTTGTGGGATTGATATCCGTCCTTAAAGTTAAATTATTATTTCTGACAACACGGTGCACTTGCCGTAAAAAGTCATCAGTTGCATGCAACTAGATGTTTCATTTAAAACTACAAGAAATTCTTAAATTTACCTACGAATTTGTGTACGTTAATAATTTTTTAATTATGAAAGAATTTTACCTATACATAAAATTATCGACGAATATTAGTCCGTTGATAATTACCCACAAATTTTACTTACATATATATAAAATTATTATATTCTTCAAATTTGTCAATAATTGAACACAATTTAATATTCAACGGTAACATTAGTCGGAAATTGAGCGTCAACATAATTCATCATTAAAATTCACCAGTAAAATACATCGATAAATTTCATAATATTAATATAATTATAATAATACTAATAATAATAGTTAGCAATAATAAAAAATTATAATAATAATAATATTTTTAATCTTAATAACAATTTTTTATAATAATAATACTAATGATTTTATTTTATATAGTATATAAGAGAATTAAAATATTAATTTAATAAATTTATATAATAAAAATAAAGATAATAATAATAAATAAAATTATGATAATAATTATAATATTAATATTAATTTAGGATAATTGTAATGTTAATAAGTTTATTTTGTATTCATATACATTAAAACAAAAATATTAATTTAATAAATAAATGAAATAATAATAATGATAAAAATAATGTTAAAATTATTAATAATAATATTAATATTATTATTATTAATAATTATAATAATAATATTATAAGATAATAATTTTAGTAACAATAATAATAATAATTTTAATAAAAACAATATTATTTGCTGAAGGTGCCCCTTGAATAAACAATAAGAAATTAATTTTTTCAAGAAAAACTACAACAATATTTATGTCATTAATTTATGCATTATTATATTTTTAATTGAAAAGTAAAAAGAAAATGAAAAGACTAACATTGAATCGATTCATATTCATAAGCAACAAATATCTTTCACTAAAAAAAAAATATTTAATTCCTTTATTCATCTTTATATTTAGGGTTAATATTCAATTTAATACCGTGATTTAAAAACAACAATTAATTTAGTCCCTATGTTTTTTAAAAAGTATCCAAATTTATCCTTTTCATTAAATTTCACTTACGGCATCAAGTACTATTTATGTAGTAGAGACAGATGGGATTAGGTGTTCTATGAGGTGAGAGGTTTCAAGTGACGGGGATTGAGAAATTAGTTTAGTGAAAAATCAATAGGAAATTAAGGTTTTTTTAATTAGAATTGGGGATTAGGGTTTTTTAATTGGAATTGGGGATTAGGGTTTTTTAAATTGGAATTGGGGTGTACACTGTAGAAGAAAATTTGCTTACTTCGCCAGCCAATTTGCGGGAGGGGGTCGTGCGGCGAACGGAGGTGAACTGCGATACAAAGGCGAGCTGCGCGAGAGAGGTTGCACGGTGGTGTTCTCTGCGAGAGAGAACCAAAGGTTGTCTATTCTAGGGCGTCTCCACAACCTGTGCTCATAAACAAACTAATGCTCTCATCTCTCAGCTAAACTTCATTGGTCTCGCTCACCCACCCCCGCCATGGAACTGTAACAATACTGACAACTTTTTCCAGCAACCATCCACTGACGGTGAAGAGTGCTGCTACCTGTGAGTAAAGCCAATTTTCTGGACAAGACTGTTCTTTCTCCCACAATTGCAATTCAAAAAATCCTAAATCCCAATTAATTTTTCACTAAACTAATCTCTCAATCCACTTTACTTGACACCTCACTCACAAAACAACCTGTCTTTGCCACACAAACAGTACTTGACGTCGTAAGTGAGATTTAACGAAAAAAACCAATTTTTTTGTCTTAAGATTGATATTCTTGTACTGACTATGATCTTTTTGTGAGTATGTGCAGCCTGTAGACCCTTAAATAAGTTTTGGCATTTTGCGTTATTTGGATAAACTCTTCAATTGCAAAAAGGGCTTCAGTACTTGTTTTGCTTCTTTTCTTGGTGCCATTTTTACGTATTTGGAAACACCACATTGTGACTCTTCCTCGCTCTTTGTTTTCTTCCCCACCACGCTTTCTTCTTCCAACTCTTTCTCATTCTTTTATCTCATTCTCACCTTCGGGGTATCACTTTTTGGGCTCTGGATTGATCTTGGTGGTTTGGGGAGAGAAAATTATTCATCTTGGATTGTGTGGTTCCTGTGTTGTTTGAGAATACAAGAAAAAAGAGTGTTTTTGTTTTGTTTTGTTTTCTTTGTTGTTTGAAAATGTACCAGGGTGTTCCGGTTGCTTGCAAGACTAGAAGCAATAAGCGTGTGGTGGTCGGGAGTGGTTTGATAATGGGTCGAAAAAGGAGGAGAAAGGTGGATGAACATGACGATAAAGTGATTTACTTGGGAGAAAATTTGGAAGGAAAAACGGGTGCAAGAGGGAAATTTGCATCTGGGTCTGGGGCTTCATGTTCATCACCAGATGCTATGGAGAAGGGTTACATATTTTTGGGAGAGGGTGAAGATGATCCTATAGAGGTGGTTGACCTCGAAGGTGGTGATGAGGCTGAAGTGGGGTTTGGATGTTACTAACAAGGATCTTGATATATTGACACCCTCTGACAGTAACACACATTTGACACTGCAAACGTGACAATGACGTAGTAAAGTGAGAATGCACGCGAATGAGGAGCGCGAGCGAAAAAAGAATATATTACATTGGTTCTTGCAAACAACCGATGTAATTTTTTTTTTTTTAACTCAGAATAACCCATATTACATCAGTTAAGTCATCTAACCAATGTAATATATGGTTCATATTAAAAAAAATTGATTTTTTTTCATGAAAAGTAGGTGGTCGTAAATGTCACATAAGTAACCAGTTACAAACACACGGGTAACCAGTTTTACGTTGTGGAAGAACCTGTGGCTGGGTAACAAGTTCTGGTAGGTTATTAGATCGGTTAAACCATCAAACTAATGTAATATATGGTTCTTGTTAAAAAAGAAAATTGATTTTTTTTCATGAAGAATGGGTGACCATAAACGTCACATAAGTAACCACTTATAGACACACGAGTAACCAATTTTACGTTGTGGAGGAACCTGTGACTAGGTAACAAGTTCTAGTAGGTTATTACATCGGTTAAGCCATCTAACCGATGTAATATATGGTTCTTATTAAAAACAATTGATTTTTTTTCATGAAGAGTGGGTGGTCATAAACGTCACATAAGTAACCACTTACAGACACACGGATAACCAGTTTTGTGTGCATCAGATAAGTAACCACTTACCACTTATGAACACACGGGTAACCAGTTTTGCGTTGTGGAGGAACCTATGGCTGGGTAACCATTTCTAGTAGGGTTATTACATCGGTTAAGTCATCTAACCGATGTAATATATGGTTTTTATTAAAAAAATAATTAATTTTGCGTGCGTCACATAAGTAACCACTTATAGACACACGGGTAACCAGTTTTGCGTGTGGTAAGCCAATATATTACACCGGTTGGTTGGCTTAACCGGTGTAATATGGGTCATATATTATAATATAAAATCAGTATCACATCCTCACCAAATATCATGTCTGCAAGTTCAATTAGTGCCACACAAGCGGTGTCAAGTCTGTGTTAGTGGCAGAGGATGTTAATAAAACATTTTCCTACTAACAAAGTACTCACATACATTGAGAAGACTAATTTTTGAGTTTTAATAAACCTCATAGCCATCAGATCTTTATTTGATCGTGAAACGTTGCAAAATAATTATTTATGATAAATACTTCATGAAAATGTTTAAAATTTTTCTAATTAATTTCAGTTGTAAAATATTTTACAAATACATGAAATTAAACTCTTTTTATATGTGTATAAATATGCTATAGTCATTTCATAGTATGTTAAAACAGTGTATTCAATTAGTTTTCAAAACATTATTTTACATAAAAAAGAATTATTTAGACTTTAGAAGATTTTGTAAAAAATGTAATAAATTTTTAAAACATTTTTGTGGTTATTAGGATTATATAATTTAGTTTTAAAAGAATTATAAAATTTGAAATTATGAAATTTGAAAGAATTATATGAATTTAATTTCATATATTTTAAAAGAATAACTTATAAAATATCCTATTTTATAAAACTATGTATAGTACTAATTTTACAATAAGATCCTCTAAATAAGTTTCATAGTTTTTTATCCCAATTTCGGTCTTATGTTTTTAAAACAAGTAAAATGTAATTATTTTATCAAATTTACGAGGGACATAAACATTATGTCATGTGTTAATTCATAAAAAATTAAATTTGACTGGTGATTTATTATTGTTCTCGTCGGTTGACTCGGTCGTCGTTAACTCTGAGGTAGACGATGACTCCTTCTATTTCGCGGTGGATCTGTGGCTCCGTTGAAAAAGAGGGGGCCCTACCTGTAATTGCACTCCAACGCTCAAGTCAGTACAAGGCAAGAAACACCAAACAACTAAGATATCTCAAGCCAAGAGTGTGTAAGAAACTCTAAGCTTGCAAAGAACTATGTCTGTGTGTGAACTTGTGTTTACCTTCGGTGTTACCCCATTATATAGTTGTTTTTAGGTTACCTGTCGCATACATGCTCTTGTCCAAGCATTGCCTCTAGCAAATTTAGGGTTACCCTTTTGGGATTCTAACGCACAATCTTAGTGCAATCCCGTGGCAGCCTTCCTTTCATAGAGTGCAACTCCCGTGGTGACATTCCTTTTCTGGAGTGCGTAACTTAAGGTGTGGCCGCTAGGGTTTCAGCGCCTACCCCAGCTCCGCCAACCCAAACTTGTCTAATAACTTAATATCTCACATGCCTTAAAACCTTCACATGCCTCACATGCGTTTCTAAGGATAGTTCTATTGTGTCAGAACCTTATGTCTTGAACACATCCTGCATGCATGGCGTATCTGTGAATCTGGTTTGGCGCCTTGACACGTGTAATTCTATGGGCCCCTCTATGGGCCCTACCATGCCGACCTCTCACTCATGTGCCGACGTTCAAGGTCTGGCCACTACACAAGCCCCCCAGGCTTGAGCTGGAACTCATTTCAGCGAGAAGCCTTACTGCTCGACCTGTCGACCTACATGGCACTGCCCTACGTGGCACTGCAGCGAGACTGAGTGATGGGACGCGCACAGTTCTTCGAGGTGACATTTCACCATACTTTCCCTAGAGCGTACACGTGGCAATCTCAACGGCTAGGACGCATTGTTGTTTCGCGCTTCCCCTATACGTTAACCCGTTGCCTCCTACGCTCCTCACTGTTTCATTCCTTCGTATTTCATCTTTTCAAAAAAAACTCTTTGTTCTTCGAGCACTCTCCTACTATCTCGATCCTTCATCGACTTCACCTAGAGTTTACTAAAGGTACGTTCTTTTCACCATTTATGTTTTCCTTTTGCTATTGTGATGCCCTTCCATGAATTTATAACTACCGGGACTGTTTATGTTTTCTGCTTATCTCATCTCGTCGTGCCCTACTTTCTCGTCGCGACACTTCTTTGAAATGCGTTTGTTTTGTTTCCCTTCTAAGTCTGTCTTTTTCCTTTTTTGTGTATGTGGCCTTCATCGCTCTCAAATGGATCACTCTACTTCCTCCCACTCTGAGGTTGATTCAGATTCCTCCTAGCCCTCCGTTCGCCAAGTAGTCCTAGGGCTCCATTCTGACTTCTACCAGTCTTTGTACCCCTGGGCTCCGAAGGGCTCCTGAAGGAGGTGTCCGAGTTCACCACCTCCAAAGCCATAGTGGACTATAGGAAAAAGGAGGTAAGGAACAAGGCCAGCCACGCCTCCCGCGTCTTCAGGAAGGAGGACAATAAGTACATGGGAGTGGTCCCCTGCAAGGTGGGCAAGCCTGTCTGCTGTGATGAGGCTTCGGTTCAAGAGGCCCCCTTCTGCTTCGTCTACTCCACCGTCTTCCAGAGAGTGTGCCTGTGGTTCCCCTTCAGCGGCTTTGAGCAGGCGCTGGTGACCGAGATGAACGTCGCCCTCGCTCAGCTTCATCCCAACGGCTAGGCCTTCGTAAGGGCCTTCGCCGTCCTCTACAACTATTTCGGGCGCCTACCCTCGGTAGATTCCTTCCTGTACTTCTTTGAGGCCAAGAGTCCGGGGAAAAACTTCTGGCTCAGCATCAACGAGGTTGCTGGAAGACCACTATTGACCCTCTTCCAGTAATCCTATAAAGGGTTCAAGGGCAAATTCTTCAATATTTGCTGTCGCACCACCGACCCCACACTCTTGGATGGGTTTCCCCTTTACTGAGTGGAAAATCCTAACCTGGCCAAACCCCGGGCCTTGAAAGACTTGCACCCTGTACATAGATATTTGTTTTCACTTTGTTTCTACTTGCTTTCATGTCTTTATTTATTCTTGTATATTTTTGCATGTTAATCTGCTGTTGACTTGGTGTGTCTTCTGTTTTCCTATTTGCGGCAGAAATGACCATTGGCGCTAAGAGGAGGAAGCAGTTGGCTGCCCGTGCTGCCAAGAAGGGTGTTGCAGGCCCTTCTCGATTAGTCCAAACCAACCTTTCCACCGTCGGTGACCAAACCACTGCCGCTCTCGCTGCCGCCCCTCTTACTGTCGTGGCCCCTGCTCAGCTCCCTGCCCCCCAGCCCCAAGGTGCAATGGTGGCAGTAGGGGCCCCTCCATCTGATGACGAGGGCACCCACTCTGAGCTAGTCTTCAAGCGAAAACGCAAGGCTGGGGTTGCCCTTCCTCTTACCTCTAAATCAGAAGAGGAAGGCCCCCAAGACTATCAGGCATGCCCTCCAAGCGCCTCTTCTCCCCCTCATGTCGTTGAACCCGAGGGCCAAGGAGAGTATGCCCCTGAAGAGACGTGGCTTAGTGGCCCTGTCAGCCTGGCCCCCTTCCTTCAACGCACTATGAACTCTTCCCAAGAAACTGAAGACATGGAAGACAAGGAGGTGGGGCCTCTGATGGATCAGATGGCCCGAAGTTTTGGGAAGGCGCTTGGCGAATCTAGCCTTCTCTTCAAGAAAATGCAAAAGGCGCAGCTGGACACCGAGCATCGAGCCTCTACTTCGGTGGGGTCGAAGTGCCGCCTAACCAGTCTCACCCTTGAAGTAAGAAATGGCCCAAATGAAGTAAGAGATGGGCTAACTGAGGAAGGAGATGGCCGAGTCTGAAGATGGCTCGCAGAGAGGAGCTCTACCAGAAGGCCAAAGAGGAACTCACCGACGAGGCAGCTGAAGCCTACGGTGCTGGGTTTGGTGATGCCCTCGCCCAGGTTGCCTGCGCGCATCCTAGGGTGGACCTCTCCCAAACGGGCCTGAAGAAGATCATCGTCGATGGCTAACTGGTGGATGCTCCTGAAGATTCTTAGAACCCCTTTCTCCTCTTGTAATTCTGACGTTGAACTGCTATCTTGTTTGTAAATATTCGCACACTTTATTTAATGTACTTGACCTCTTGCTTTCAGCTCTTATGTTAATAACTGTTACCTTCTGCTCTGAACATAACTTGGCTGCTATAACTCTTTCTTAATATTGTTGTCTTTTTTCTGCATATTTTGTTTCTTAGCTTGTAACATGCCTTGACGCTGTGGTATTTGTTAATCTGTGTTTGCGACTCCTTGCATGAGTCGCAGAAGAGGATTCTCTGGCGTGGCTCTTGGTTTATTTGACAAGCCCAATCGTCTTTGTCGACCTTGGTGGATATGCCAAAGGAAACCTCGTCTCTGTCGACCTCAACTGATGAGTCAAGGAAGACCTCGTCTTTGTCGACCTTAATTGATGAGTCAAGGAAGACCTCATCTTGGTCGACCTCAACTAATGAGTCAAGGAAGACCTCGTCTCAGTCGACCTCGACTGATAAGCCAAGGAAGACCTCATCTTGGTCGACCTCAACTGATGGATCAAGGAAGACCTCACCTCGATCGACCTCGACTGATAAGCCAAGGAAGACCTCATCTTGGTCGACCTCACTGTCTCTACCTTGGCTGTCTAGGCCACGGAGGACTTCTCTTGGAACCATACTATTCTCCCCTTTTCTTAACAAGGTAGGAGAGGTTCACCTACGTGCCTCAACCTTGGCTGCTCAGGCCACAGAAGACTTCTCTTGGAACCATACTATTCTCCCCATTTCTTTAACAAGGGAGGAGAGGTTCACCTATGTGCCTCAACCTTGGCTGCTTAGGCCATGGAGGACTTCTCTTGAAACCATACTATTCTCCCCCTTTCTTTAACAAGGTAGGAGAGGTTCACTTTACGTGCCTCAACCTTGGCTATTTAGGCCACGGAGGACTTCACTTGAAACCATACTATTCTCCCCCTTTCTTTAACAAGGTAGGAGAGGTCCACTTTACGTGCCTCAACCTTGGCTTCTTAGGCCACAGAGAACTTCTCTTGGAACTATACTATTCTCCCCCTTTCTTTAACAGGGTAGGAGAGGTTCACTTTACGTGCCTCAACCTTGGCTGTTTGGGCCACAGAGGACTTCACTTTACTGTTCAACACAAATATACTTTTCTCAATTCTTTTCTTTTATTGGGTGACCTCGTTAAAAAACCCCATAAGGAAAAAGAGTGTCCCCTTCTCTAAATAATACAACTGTGTTGAATACAAAGTAATTAGCTAAAATAAAATCACAAAGTAATTAACTGAAATAAAACTTGAGGTTGACAGTGTTCCATGTTCGTGGGATTGCCCCACCTTCCAGGGTCTCCAACCTGTACGCTCCATTCCCAAGGGCCTCGGTTAGATGAAATGGGCCAGTCCACTTGGGAGATAACTTGTTTTCTAACTGGTATGGATGGGCCTTTTGCATTACCAAGTCTGCTACCTGGAACTGTCGTGGTTTCAGCTTAGACTTGTACTGGCATTCCACCCTCCTTTTTAAAGCTTCAGACCTGATGCGGGCTTCTTCTCTAACCTCGTCCAGTAGATCTAAGTTTACCCTTCTTTCTTCATTAGATTCCTCAGCCACAAAGTTCTGGAAGCGCGGTGAGCTCTCCTGAATTTCTACTGGAATCATGGCGTCTAACCCATATACCAAGCTAAAGGGTGTTTCCTTTGTAGTGGACTGCGAGGTGGTATGATACGCCCACACAATCCTGGGAACCTCCTCCGCCCAAGTCCCCTTAGCCTTTTCCAGTCTTCTTTTCAAACCCCTTAGTAAGACTCTGTTAGCCGATTCGACCTGTTCATTGGTTTGAGGGTGCTCGACTGATGCAAAAACCTGTTTGATGCCAAGCTCTGTGCACAGTTTTCCCAGCTACTGGCTCACAAACTGAGTGCCATTGTCCGACACCAAATGCTTTGCTATTCCAAAACGACATACGATATTCTTCCACACAAAGTGCTGGACTTTGTGCGTCGTGATCTGCACTACTAGTTCATCCTCGATCCACTTAGTAAAATATTCGATGGCCACCACGAGGTATTTCATCTGTCTGATTGCCAAGGGAAATGGTCCCAGAATATCGATTCCCCAGGTATGGAAAGGCCATGGACCCTGAAGGGATCTCAACTCTTCTGGGATTGCGTTATGCCAGTCTGCATGTTGTTGGTATTTTTTACACTGTTGTGCATACCTTATGCAATCTCCTCTCATCGTTGACCAATAATACCCTGTCCAAACGACCTTGGCTGGCAGAGCTCGGCCACCGATGTGACTTCCACATATGCCTTCATGGGGCTCAGCGATGATGCGGATGCACTGTGCCCCACTTACACAGGTCAAGATAGGATGGGTGTAACCATGCCTAAACAAACTGCCATCGATCAGAGTGTAGCGGGCTACATTTTTCTTTACAATCCTGGCTTCTGCTAGGTCCATGGGAAGTGTTCCGTCAGCAAGGTATTCTGTAAGGCGTCATCCACATTTTCCCTTCTTCAACCAAATGTACCTGCGATGACCTCTCCCCTGGTGGACCATACGAGCTTATGCAGGGCGTTTTTAACGTCTCTTGAGTAAGAGACTTATGGCTTCTTGTTCCTGTATCCGTGACATTTATCATTTGTACATCCCCGCCTTTTCTTGTGGCTGTTCGAGGTGCTCTCAGAGTCTCCTGTATGACCGTCCTCTGCCTATCCCCCTTGCTTGAGCTGGCGAGCTTTGTTAGCAAGTCAACTCTGGCATTCTGCTCTCGAGGGACATGTAGCAACTCAAACTCAACAAAGGTCCTCTTCAAGAGCTCTACGTACTAGAGGTAAGCAGCCATCTGCGAATCCTTGGCCTGGTACTCACCTGTTACCTGCCCCGTGATCAACTGCGAATCACTCTTGGCTAGTAAACATTCTGCACCCATCTCCTTTGCTAGCAGCATCCCTGTGATCAAAGCCTCGTATTCTGCTTGGTTGTTACTTGCTTTGAAGGCAAAACGCAGGGCCTGCTCTATAAGGACCCCTCCTGGTCCTTCCAAGATCACTCCAGGGCCACTACCCTGCTGGTTTAACGATGCATCCACTGAGAGGACCTACTTGAAACCTGTCTCTCCCTGCTAAGTGGCCTCTGCGGAGAGCTCTACCACAAAATCTGCATAAACCTTACCCTTGATGGGTCCTCGCAATTCATACTGCACATCAAACTCAAATAGTTCTACCACCCAACGAACAATTCTTCCTGTAACATCTGGTTCCTGTAAGACCTTTCGAATGGGGAGGTCTGTCATCACAATGATTGTGAAGTTGTGGAAATAGTGATGAAGCCTCCTTGCTGAGAACACCATGACTAGCGCCGCCTTCTCGATAGCCTGATAACGTGTCTCAGGCCCCTGCAAGACCTTGCTGACAAAATATATTGGTCTCTGCACTTGGTCCGATTCCTGGATGAGGACCGAGCTAATCGCCCTTTCTGTGATGGCAAAGTATAAACTTAGTGGGATACCCGGCTGCGGCTTGCGCAATACTGGAGGACTGGCTAGATACTCTTTTAACTCGAGGAAGGACTCCTCACACTCAGTAGTCCACACGAACCTACTGTTTCTCTTCAAACACTGGAAGTAAGGGTACCCCTTCTCACCCCCTGCTGAAACAAAACGTGACAGGGAGGCTAGCTGACATGTCAGCTGCTGTACCTCTTTCACGGAGACTAGGCTCCTCATCTTCATTATGGCTGTGCACTTCTCTAGGTTGGCCTCTATTTCGCGTTCAGTCAGCAAGAACCCCAAGAATTTTCCTGCTTCTACCCCAAATACATATTTTTCTGGGTTCAACTTGAGATTATACCTGGAGATGGTGCTGAAGAGTTCCTCAAGGTCAGCCACATGCTGGTCTTTCTCTTGAGAGGTAACGACCATGTCATCTACATATGCCTGCACGTTTCGCCCAACCATAGGGGCGAGTATTCGGTCCATCAGCCTCTAGTACGTTGCTTTTGCATTTTTTAGACCAAAGGGCATCACCTTGTAGCAGTAACTGGAGTGCTCTGTCATGAATGTTGTCTTGCATTCGTCCCTTGGGTGCATTCGTATCTGGTTGTACCCAGAAAACGCATCCAAAAAGCTAAGGAGTTTGCATCCTGAGGCGCTGTCCACCAAGGTGTCGATGCTGGGAAGCAGGTATGAGTCCTTGGGGTAGGCCTTGTTCAAATCAGTGAAGTCGACGCACATTCTCCACTTGCCATTAGCCTTCTTTACTAGTACCACGTTGGCCAACCACTCAGGGTACTGGATCTCCCTTATGTGACCGACTTCCAACAGCTTCTAATTCTCATGTCTCATGACCTGCCATCTCTCTTCATTAAACTTCCGCCGTCTCTGACAAATAGGTTTGACCTGGGGGTTCATGGTGAGACGGTGGCATAAGAAATCAGGGTCTATCCATGGCATGTCTGAGGCAATCCATGTAAAGATATCTAGATGTCGGGCCAAAACCTCGGCGACATAGTCCTGCGCTTCCTGGCTCAAAGACTTACCAAGCTTGAAGTGCTTACCCCCGACCTCTCGTTCCACGACCTCCTCTACAGGCTCAGCACGTCTTTCTGGGGCGACCTCTATGCAGACGTCCTCTTCGTCCCTAGGCAGCTCGGTGGTCACTGTACATACACCTCTCTTGGTTTTGAGGTTGTCCTGGTAGCACTTTCTAGCCATCTTCTGGTCTGACTTCATGGTTATTACTGCACCATCAAGAGAGGGGAGCTTTAACTTCATGTGCCTTGACAAAGGCACTGCTCCTAACCTGTTCAAAGCAGGCCTACCCAAAAGAATGTTATAGGTGGAAGGCGCATTAACTACAAGGTACCTGATATTAATTGTGCGAGACGCTTTGTCATCCGTGAACGTGGTTCTTAATTCGATGTACCTCCTGACCTCCACCTGATCTCCTGCAAATCCGTACAAACATCTGTCATAGGGTCTCAGCTGGTCGGGGGATAGCTGCAGTTTGTTGAAGGTCGATCAGAACATCACATCTGCCGAGCTTCCCTGGTTGACCAGGACCTGGTGCACCTTCCTCCCCACGGTCACAACTGAAATTACTATGGGGTCATTGTCATGCAGGACCACATCTGCCCGATCTGCCTTTGTAAAGGTGAGGTCAGGCTTGGGGAATCGGTCGAGCTTTGCCTCCCCAACAGCCATTACCTCTTTAGTGTACTTCTTCCGCTAGGAAGCGGTGCACCCTTCGCCCGAGAAACCCCTAGAGATAGTGTTGATTTCTCCATGGATGGGTACTTCATGCCCCTGGTCCCCCATTGGGGCTATCAACGCAAAGTTTCCTTATGGTTCCTGCAAATAAGCCGTCAGAAACCCACTTCTTACCAGGTCATCTATCTGGTACCCCAAAGAGAGGCACTTGCTCAGGGTGTGACCATGCGTCTGGTTGAAGTCACACCATTTGTTCTTGTGTGGTCCTAGCTTCTTATCAGATTTCGGGGGGAACTTTAACCTGTTTGCCACCTTGTGGATGGCTATCAGCTCCTTGAGCTCTATTATGAAACTGTGCCTCGCACGCTTAGGCTTCCTTGGCTCGTATGGTGTTGCTTTGGCTTTTTTCCCTATGGTGGCTTCATGTACCCTCAAGGGCTGAGTGCATCCCAGTGCACGGGGATTTGGGCGGTTCTACCCTAGCACACTTCTCCGCTACGCACTCTTCTGCAGTAATGTGTGCCACAGCGCGACACTGGATTCCATCAAACATTCTTGGCGGACACCGTATCAGCACATCACTAAAGGGTCCTAGAAGGATTCCCCTTTCAAATGCGTGCACGATCATGGCCCCATCTTTGGTCTGTAGTCTGACCACAAGTGCCCTAAACCGGTTCAGAAAGTCTTTCAGTGGTTCTTCCTGGAACTGCATCACGTCGAAGAGATCAAACGTGACAGGTGGGCATGCGCGATTGATGATAAACTGTTTTTTAAACAACTCCGTGAACTGGCCAAAGGAAGTGATGTGTCCATCTGGGAGTCCGATGAACCAATTCAATGTCGTCCCTACAAAAGTACCCATAAATAACTTACAGTGCATAGCGTCCGTACCTCCAGAGATCATCATCTGAGTGTGGAAGGTCGTTATGTGGGCCTCTAGATCCTCGACCCCTGTGAAAGTGATCTTAGGGATCACAAAAGACGTTGGTATGACCGTCTCCATGATCTCTTGAGAGAAAGGCATAGGGCGAACCCTGGTGGGGGGTGGGACCCCCGGATCTGCCGCTGTGCGTTCTCCTATCCCTCTCCTCAACTCCTTGTTAGCCCTGCGTAATTTTTCATTTGCTGCCAACGATGCGTTTAGGTCTGTCCTAAACTGATCTTGATTGGCAATGGACGCCGCAAACGCCTGCTAAAGGTTGTAGATGGTCTCCATGAATTCCTGGATGGTTGTGGCTTGATCATCCTCATCCCTTCCAGCGCCGCCTTGCCTTGTACTCCTCATGTCGCTTGATTCTACTGATCACGATTGTGGATGGGACCTAGTTTTATCGGGCCCTACGGTGGGTACCAAATGTTCTTGCCGGTTGACTCGGTCATCGTTGACTCTAAGGTAGACGGTGACTCCATCTATCTCGCGGTGGATCTGTGGCTCCATTGAAACAGAGGGGACCCAACCTGTAATTGCACTCCAAAGCTCAAGTCAATACAGGGCAAGAAACACCAAACTACTAAGATATCTCCAGCCAAGAGTGTGTAAGAAACTCTAAGCTTGCAAAGAACTGTGTCTGTGTGTGAACTTCTGTTTACCTTTAGTGTTACCCCATTATATAGCTGTTTTTAGGTTACCTGCCACATACATGCTCTTGTCCAAGCGTTGCCTCTAGCGAATTTAGGGTTACCCTTTTGGGATTCTAACGCACAATCTTAGTGCAATCCCGTGGCAACCTTCCTTTCATAAAGTGCAACTCCCATGGCGGCATTTCTTTCCTGGAGTGCGTAACTGAAGGTGTAGTCGCTAGGGTTTCAGCACCTATCCCAGCGCCGCCAACCCAAACTTGTCTAATAACTTAATATCTCACATGCCTTAAAACCTTCACATGTCTCACATGCGTTTCTAAGGATAATTCTATTGTGTCAGAACCTTATGTCTTGAATACATCCTGCATGCATGGCGTATCTGTGAATCTGGTTTGGCGCCTTGACACGTGTAATTCTGTGGGCCCCTCTATGGGCCCTACCGTGCCGACCTCTCACTCATATGCCTGTAACGCCCCTTATCATCCACTCATACATATATAATATGAAATAACATTGAAATAAAAGATTATCAAAATTAACATATGTATATATATTATAGGATACATCCACCCCATACAATGTATTTTGATCCGGTCGGTCATCGGTAGTCGATGACATCAGCAGCAGTTGACCACGTGGACCATTCACAGGGTAACACATGGTAGAGGATAGCAGGCGAATCAGGGAGGCGATCACTCAGAATGGTAATCGCCTATCGCCTGTGATGATGAGTAATCGCCTATCGCCTTGAGGATGAGTAATCGCTCATCGCCGGTATGGATCAGTAATCGCCTCGTTTGCACATGATCGTCGTGTGTTAAGGTTAGGAGATCAGGTGGTCAGCAAGTCGCCGAAAGAGCACATCGCCGGGTGTTGGAGAAGACTTGGCAAGCACTTGTTGTATGGTGTAAGTACAGAGGATAAGTGGCATATCTGCCACCATGTGTAGTGTGAGCTGCGATGCCCAGGGTTAACCAGCTCGCCATGTTAAGGTTGCGCCCAGAGTAGCCTGTGTACTAAGCTACTCCCTGTGTGGATAACTTAGTCGCAGGGGCACAGTGGAAGTAACGTTTCAGCTGCAGATACTCCAGATGGTGACACGTGTATGACCAGATGTTATCCACGTGTCAAGAGGAATAACCGTCAGGAGAGAGAAAGACTCAGGTATATATACAAACTCTTAACGAAATTGAGAAGGGGTTTTTTACAGATTCTTACAGCTTACACATTTGAAAGTTTCAGTTACACACGAGTCTCACAGAGAGATTCAGATATAGTTTTGGTGTTCCTGTTGCCTGACTTGAGCGTCGGAGCTACAACGGCCGCCAGAGGCGCCGTCTGTGTGTTTTGCAGGCAGCGTTTGGAGTTTCGGCGGTGGTTCTTGGAGTGTTCCTGCAGAACAAAAGTCTAGACGAAGGAGTGACGAGGCAATCCTCCACGTTCGAGTCAAGCGGCAGGATCATTTGGCGCCCACCGTGGGGCCCGTGTGAATTTTGCTCCCATCCACTTCGCAGTTTCTTGAGGTTCTTGCAGTTTCTTGGAGCTTCTTGATCTTTTCGTCGAGGTTTCTTGAAGTTACGTCGAAGTGTTGAGAAGATGAGAAGAAGAACCAGGAAAACCTCACCTGCGCCATCTGCTGAAGAAGGAGCTGTTACCATGGCGCAGGCAGTGGAGATGATGCGCGCGTTGCAAGATAGCGTCACGGAATCGAGAGCTGATCAGGAGAAAATGCGTGCAGAGCTGACTGCATCGCAGAGAAGAAAAGAAGAGTTGAGCCGTATGAATGAAGAGCTGCGTAGGGAATTGCAGGCGCAGAAGGAGCGCGCAGCTGAAGAGAGGACGTCGACGCCACCGTCGCCTCCGAGAGCATTCCCTATGCCTTTCTCCCCCGAAATCATGAACACGGTGGTGCCTCCCAATTTGGTGGGATTGAAAGCGTCGTTCACGGGGGTGGAAGATCCAGAAGCACACGTGACAGCCTTCCACACACAGATGATGCTGACTGGAGGTTCAGATGCTGTGTACTGCAAGATGTTCATGAGTACGTTGCGCAGAGTGGCGATGGAGTGGTTCGTGAGCCTGCCAGAGGGCCACGTCACTTCCTTCCATCAGTTTGCGAAGCTGTTCACGGAGCAGTACATCATTAACCGACCTGCGCCAGTGGTGTCCTACGACCAGTTTGACGTGCGCCAGTATCAGGGGGAGCCGTTGAGGGACTACCTCAATCGCTTTGGGGCGCAAGTGGTGAGATTGCTCGTCAAGGATGAAGACATGCTGGTGCATGCGTTCAAGAGAGGTGTCCTCCCTGGTCCTTTCAGTGAATCGCTCATCAGGAGCCACCCTGCCACCTTCACCGAGATACGGCGACGCGCGGTGGCACACATAGTAGCAGAGACAGAGGTCTCTGAGAAGAGAGGAAGTGCTGCACCGTCGAAGCCACGTGGAGGTCAGGGGAATCAGCAGCAACGGGCGCGGGTGCATGAGATCAAGGAAGGGAGGAAGGAGCAGGGAAGGTCTCGCCCTTATGCACCAAGGAAGGACCAGACCAGGGGGCGTACAAGCAACGCACCCCCCAGGTATGATTTCATGATAAGTTTGGCGGAGCTGATCGCCATCCCTGCTGTGGCAGCAAGACTCCATGTGCCAGAGAAAACAGACAGGGTACTTGGAGGGAGGAAGGATGAGTGGTGTGAATTCCATCAAGCTTATGGACATACACTCCGTAACTGCCTGGCGTTGGGGCGTCAGCTTGCTGAGTTGGTGGAGACAGGGTTCCTAACCGATTACCTGCTGAAGACACAAGGTGATCGCGCTTCGGGGTCCCAGGAAGGCGACCAGCAGCATGAACTCCCTGTGTTTGGGGAGGTGAGGTGATGGAAGAGGCTACACTGGGGGGGCTCCCAGAGCTGAAGCGGAAGGCATGATCGCCCCACGTGTGTGCATCGCCAGGGCGGTCGTCGTCGGTTAAAGGAGACCCCATCCAGAGTGGTTGAGACGTTGGAGAATGGAGCTTGTCGGCTGGTGACTCTGGACGGAATGACTATTTCCAGAACCCAGGACGTTACACATTTCTTTCCTACTTTCGTTAAGTTGTAAAGTAGATGCGCTATCGCGCTGTACACACACTTAGTGTATTAAACAGTTGAGCAGATCAGGGGCACTCTTTTTAACGATGCCACCCAATAAAAGATTTTCAGTACACAAAGTGTGCGAGTGTTCCCAGTTTAAAGTTCTCCTTGCCCCAGGTGCAAGACCAGGTGATCGGTGGTGAGTTACCGAGTGGCCACCACCCGCAGATCAGCCCTAGATAAGCGCTGGGATGTAGAGCGCGATCAACCATCAGTGCATGCAGACCGCGATCAGCCGTCGGTGCATGTAGAGAGTGAGTACTCGGTCGGTGCACGGTCATTGGGGTCTTGCTAACACGTGTTAAGCTGGGACCCAAGTTCCCAGCGAGAGCGTTAAGCACGCACCTCGTATGATTCCAGAAGAAAAGATCCTCGCCGGTCGGGACGTGGGTGAACGCGCGATGAGGCAATGCAGGCAGGGCGCGCCCAGTGTGTGCACTTAGACAGCCACGCCTGGCGCCCCCCTGGGAGCGTGCACCCACGAGAAAGTCCTCCCTCGACTTTGTACAACGAGGTGCAGGCGAGAGAAAGTCCTCTTCCTTTGCTTTTTACAGCAAAGTTGAGGCAACAGAGAAAGTCCTCACCTCTGCTTTATACAGCAAGGTTGAGGCAAGAGAAAGTCCTCTTCCTTTGCTTTTTACAGCAAGGTTGAGGCACCAGAGGAAGTCCTCCTTGCCTTTGAGCAAGTGCAGGCACCAGAGGAAGTCCTCCTTGCCTTTGAGCAAGTGCAGGCACCAGAGGAAGTCCTCCTTGCCTTTGAGCAAGTGTAGGCAACAGAGGAAGTCCTCCTTGCCTTTGAGCGAGTGTAGGCAACAGAGGAAGACCTCCTTGCCTTTGAGCGAGTGCAGGCGAGAAAGAAGAAAGTCCTCCCTCGACTTTGTACAGCGAGGTGCAGGCGAGTGAAAGTCCTCACCTCGACTTTGTACAGCGAGGCTGAGGCAAGAGAGAAAGTCCTCTCCCTTTGCTTCTTACAGCAAGGTTGAGGCAAGAGAACCAAGTCCTCACCTCGACTTTGTACAGCGAGGCTGAGGCATGAGGAAAAGTCCTCTTCCCTTTGCTTTTTACAGCAAGGTTGAGGCGAGAGAACCAAGTCCTCTTCCTCTGCTTTTCACAGCAAGGTTGAGGCGAGAGAAAAGTCCTCTTCCTCTGCTTCTTACAGCAAGGTTGAGGCAAGAGAACCAAGTCCCTTCCCTCTGCTTTTTACAGCGAGGCTGGGGTGAGAGAGGCAAGACCTCACCCACGACTTCTTACAGCGAGGTTGAGGCAAGAGGGGTCGTTGAGAAGCACTTTTCTTCCCCAAAACACAGGCGTCATAGTTGGTGTTCAGACCCTCTATGCACTCAGCGCTTGTGTGGCAGAGAAGTGCAGCGAAGCCAGAAGCGCGATGACCGATCGGTGGTGCACTAACATGCTAGTCGGTGGTCGGTGGTAGAAGCAAGTTCTGCTGCGTGAAGCCGAAGCGTTTAGGCCCGTTAAGTCAGTCATCCAGCACGAAGTTATGTTGAAGGCAATGCTAAGGTAACAATTAGCCGCGATCAAGTCAGAGGCCAAGTTTGAGGGGTTGCAGTTAGATCGCGCTAAAGCCTAAGCTAGTTAACAGTTAGTCACATGCAGAGAGTTAAAGAGAAGAAACGCAGCGAACCCTAGCGCGTTTGAGAAGAAGAAAACAGGAAAGGTGAATCTTTAGATGATCCAGAGAGATGGTTTGAATGTTTGAAGGTGAAGAAGAAGGAATGAAACAGTGTTAGTACCAAAGTGTGCGCTCCTGTAGACCGCCAGAAGACGATTTCTTAGTCTCTTCGCTGAGAACAAGTTCACAGCTCGAGACTGGGGGGCTTGTGATCCGGTCAGTCATCGGTAGTCGATGACATCAGTAGCAGTTGACCACGTGGACCATTCACAGGGTAACACGTGGTAGAGGATAGCAGGCGAATCAGGGAGGCGATCACTCAGAATGGTAATCGCCTATCGCCTGTGATGATGAGTAATCGCCTATCGCCTTGAGGATGAGTAATCGCTCATCGCCGGTATGGATCAGTAATCGCCTCGTTTGCACATGATCGCCGTGTGTTAAGGTTAGGAGATCAGGTGGTCAGCAAGTTGCCGAAAGAGCACATCGCCGGGTGTTGGAGAAGACTTGGCAAGCACTTGTTGTATGGTGTAAGTACAGAGGATAAGTGGCATATCTGCTGTAACATCCCGCCAAAATAATACATACATCCATGTATAATTGAAATTAAGTGTAACCAAATAATATTGAAGAGTGCAAAATAATATGTATTTATATATATCAGAAATGAAGTTACTCCTCTTAGGGAGTTTAATACATAACCAAATCAAATGTTTGCAAGATTTTACGAAAATAAAAGAAATGCAGTAAGACAGGCGGTCTCAAAAGAAAACGGCGATCTCCAACTTTAAAACGGCGATCCCTAACAGAAGACCTCCAAACGGGCGATCTTCTATCAGGACACGAAAACCGGCGATCACCACCGAGAGGTAGAAACCGGCGATCTCTCCCTCGGCGACCACTCACTAAGGAGCTCTCCTTCCTGGAAGATCATCTGCTCCCGTGTAACAATTACACGATCATCACAGTTTTTAAAGAGAACCAAGCACAACACCAAAGAAACACCACAGGGTAAGCTAGACATTTTAAAGAGAGTTTAAATAGGAACATTAAAATTAAGGTAAAACAAGTTTCAAGATTATCCATGTAAAACGTAGAGCTGCTCATCCCTTCACCTGATCGCCCAAAAATCATAAACTTCACAACATTCCTCAGAATCATTCTATTTCACAATACAGCATCAAGTGTCTATCAATATTCAAGTTTCTCATTTCACATGTCAGACTTTCCACTGACTCACAACACAAGACACTTGACACTACTTCCGGATTGACTCGTGCGTTGAACTTAGTATCCAGAGACATGCACCTGTCATACTGCCCACTGTGGAATCTCACACATCCACAGGGTCGCCGTGAAATCTCACACATTCACAAGCATACGATGAATCTCAACACATCACCATACAGCATGACAAGGTTAATTCGTATAACAGTCGAGCCCATTCTTTTTCAAACTACTCGCCCATTCATACGAACCTCCTTCGACTCTCACCAACTGAATAACTTCATCTACGTGATTCCATTATCTCAGCAGAGTCAGGATCGTCTCATTAACAGGTTACTCACTGATCAATGCACTTTCCTAACCAATCTCAACACGGTATTTCCTTTCCTGAAAATACTATGCCTCGATCCCACATTCACAGCATTCGACACATCATACCACTCAAGTAAATGATTCAAATCACATCAACAAACATTTCAAAGCTTCAGATCTTCGAATATCTCATGTAAATCTCAAGTAGTTTCAAAACAACATCAAAAACAGAGATTTCGTAAAACAGCGCCAAAACCGGCGATCTAGTTCAAAAACATGGTATTTCAAAGGCTATGTTTAAAACCGGCGACCACGTCGCCCAAGCACACAAACCAAGCATTTCACGAAGACAAAAGCGAAAACGGCGACCACGTCGCCCACACTTCAGAAAAAGCTACACTATGGCTTGTATGGAAAAGAGGTCTAGCTTCCCTTACCTGGACTTGCGCAAACACCAGGAGTTCCGAAATCCAACGAAGCTTGAAGAACGCCTTGACTCTGTTCTTGTGTCTGGTTTTGAAGAGCTTGCAGAGAACCACCCAAGTGCTCCAATGGTGGCTGTCGCTCGTCGTATTCCCGCGTGAAGGTGTACTAGAATCGCAGTGTGAAGGAGAGAAATGGAGAGGAAGGAGGTAACTCACTCTTTCTCTCTTTGAATGTTGCAACGTTTTCTCCCTCTGAGCAGTGGCTTTCTGCATCTTAAACCACTTATCCACCAAAAGCAGCTGCCACCACCCACTCTGCAGAGAAGTCTGAGAACCACTGCCCTGAACAGTACGACCACTGTTGTCTCTGGTGCATGCCAACCACTGCTCTGAACAGTACTGCCACTGTTTGTCGTTTGTGCATGCCAGCCACTGCTCTGAACAGTACGACCGTGAGTGTCTCCCGCGCATGCCAACATTCTGATGTCACTATTCTGAACCACCCTTTTCGTCTACGTGGCGCGCGTGCAGAACGTCTCATGCTGGATGTCTGGGTCCCACGTTCTCTGTGTATAACTTAACGTAGCGCGATGACCTTTTCACCGATGACCACAGGCGCGAAGACTATCCACCGATGACCTCTCGCGCGAAGGCTAACAACCGATGACCTCTCGCGCGAAGGCTAACAACCGATGACCTCTCGCGCGAAGGCTAACAACCGATGACCTCTCGCGCGAAGGCTAACAACCGATGACCTCTCGCGCGAAGGTTAACAACCGATGACCTCTCGCGCGAAGGTTAACAACCGATGACCTCTCGCGCGAGGGCTAGCAACCGATGACCTCTCCCCCTGATGATGCCCGCATGCCCCTCGCGCCCAGGCGATCCTGCATGCCTTGCGCCCTGGCGATGCTCGATGACACATCGCCACGCCTTCCTTGAGGTCCTTCATTCCACTATGTTACGTCTAAGGTATCTTCTCCACATGACTTGGTGACGTCGGTGGCTTCATATTTCCAAGAGTAGATCAGCACTTCTCCTCGTTCTTCCATGCATGCTACACTAAGGGTGATCTCTTTCGCTCAAGCATAGAGTTCGCATGCACAGCGCATCTAAGGTTTAACCCACACCTTGATACGCGTGGCTGTTGAAACCCACTCTGGTTGATCCAGGATGGTGACCACCTACTACGTGCATTTTCGGTGATCATGTACAACCTACTCGACAGGCGATCATGTCCCAGGTCAAGGGCGACGTCCGATGTCTGCCACTACGAAACTTCATTTACCAACTTTGTATTTTAGATAATGACACCTTCCGAAATTATTTAAATATACCACTTTTATTCCAATTTAATTTTCCAGGTCCTTACATTCTCCCCATCAAGAAAAATTTTCGTCCTCGAAAATTGGGTTACAAGGAAGGAGGTAAGGATATGCTTCTCTCATGGTTTCTTCAAATTCCCATGGTGAATCACCCGATCTTCACGTTGTCCACTCCCAACACGTGAGTAGGGTCTGCAAGGGACTTCCTTAGCTATGATACGTGGAATACATTATGTAGACTTGCTAATTGGGGAGGTGGGGCGATCTCATAAGCCACTAGACTTATCCTCCTTAAGATCCGATATGGCCCAACAAACTTAGGGGACAGCTTCTTTGATCTGATCGCCTACCCTACACCCTTGGTTGGTGTCCCCCTTCATAAAGACATGACCCCAGCAGCAACCTCCAAAGGTCTTCTCCTCTGCTCTGCCTAGGACATTTGCTGACCTTAAGAAACTTTTATTCTGTCCTGTATCAGATTCACCCTCTCGGTGATCTATTGAACCAACTCTTCCTACCTCAATACTTCATCAAAATCCATTTTACATCCCTGTACATGGGATATGCTGCCCCATAGAGTGCCAACTCCAGCATTCACACTCTACTTCCAACCTTGAAGACTTTGTTGAACAAGTCTAGAACTAGGTCCTTAACGTAACCAGGACTAGCCCCTTTAGAGAAAGCGGGCAAGATCCCTTCATTGGGAGGAAAGGGGACAGCTGTCCACAACTCATGCCACCCCCTAGCGAACTCAAACTAGGGTCCGAAGTGTCCTTCTAGGAATCAACTCCTGCATCTTGATCAAATCATTCACCGACTTCTCAACTGCTGATCAAATTCCCATGCTCCCAAAAGGGACACTTTTTATTCATTACTCCGCTGCATAATTCTGTACCTTACAAAGACAAGGTTTCTGTTGCTGTTACCTTCCAAATTATTATTATGACCCCTTTTGCCAACTCGACTTCCTGTTCCCATTACGACCTTCTTCTTCAATGTATACGTTGGATGCATTGACGTTGGTTTCAGGTGCCTATCCAGAAGGCATACGAGAACGAACGCACCTCTGCCTCCAGAATCTCTTGCCTAAGGATAACTCTATTCTCCTTCTGTCCCAGATACCACAGGCTATTTCCACTCACAATCCCTTCCACACCCATCATTCTGAAATTTACTACATCTCTAGAAAGACTCAACATCATCATAACACGGCCTACCCTCATTTTTATCCACAGCCATATCCTCCTTCCCTTCTACATTCACAGGTCGATCTACATCTTATTTGCCAAAAACTTCGGAGGCTTACATTTTCGGAAGCCTTTTATCTCAACCCACCATTTCCATAATCCTCTTTCAAATCCCGGTCAGCCAAACAGCATCCATTCTGCGTGAAGCCTAAGCTAGAACCATCTCATGCTGTTTCATTGACATGAGCATCTTCTACGCTTCAAAAGAAAATTCCTTCCTTGGAATTTAACTCTGGTACTTCCCATGGTTACACATGCTTAAGCTTTAAACCCCCAGCCTCTTGCTTATTTACTCTCCATGACTTATACGTAACTGGGACTAAACCTTGGTACTACCAAATCTAACTCACACTTGTTCCTTTCATTCCATCTACTACCACTGGGCATTCAGAGCAACCTAGGGAGGTCAAAACCTGTTTTTGAAGCAGGTGCAGAGGCCAATTGTAACATCCCGCCAAAATAATCCATACATACATGTGTAATGAAAATAGGATAAAACAATAATGTTGAAGAATACAAGATAATATATATATAAGAAATGAAGTTGCTCCTCTTAGGGAGTTTAATACATCACTAAATCAAATGTTTTTCAAAGTTTAAAGAAAGACAATCAAATACAGCGAGACCGGCGGTCTCCATACATAAAACGGCGATCCCAAACAGAAGACCTCAAAACAGGCGATCTCCTATCAGGACACAAATCCGGCGATCACCACCGAGAGATGGAAATGGGGCGATCTCCTTCCCCGGCGACCACCCACTAGGGAGCTCTTCTTCCTGGAAGATCATCTGCTCCCGTGTAACAATTACACGATCATCACAGTTTTGAGAAAACAACCACAATAACAGATAAAAGGGTAAGCTAGATAATTTAAAAGCAGTTTAAATCATGAACATGAAAATCCAAGTAAACGTAGAGCTGCTCATAGCATTCAGCAGATCGCCCAAAATCATACTTTTCATAACATTCACCCATAGTCATTCCATTGCACAATACAGCATCAAGTGCCTATCAATATTCATGTTTCTCATTTCACATGTCAGACTTTCCACTGACCCACAATGCATAGACACATGACACTACTTCCGGATTGACTCGTGCGTTGAACTTAGTATCCAGAGACATGCACTTATCATACTGCCCACTGTGGAATCTCACACATCCACAGGGTCGCCGTGAAATCTCACACATTCACAAGCATACGATGAATCTCAACACATCACCATACAGCATGACAAGGTTAATCCATACAACAGGTCGAGCTCGTTCCCATTTGAGCAACTCGCCCATACGTATGAACCTCCTTCGACTCTCACCACTGAATAACTTCATCTACGTGATTCCATTACCTCAGCAGAGTCAGGATCGTCTCATTAACAGGTTACTCACTGATCAATGCACTTCCTAACCAAATCTCAACACGGTATTTCCTTTCCTGAAAATACTATGCCTCGATCCCACATTCACAGCATTCAAACACATCATACCATTCAAGTAAATGATTCAAATCACATCAACAAACATTTCAAAGCTTCAGATCTTCGAATATCTCATGTAAATCTCAAGTAGTTTCAAAACAACATCAAAAACAGAGATTTCGTAAAACAGCGCCAAAACCGGCGACCTGGTTCGAAAACAAGGTATTTCGAAGGCTTTATATAAAACCGGCGACCACGTCGCCCAAGCATACAAACAGAGTATTTCACACAGATAAAACGAAAATGGCGACCACGTCGCCCTCACTTCAGAAAGACTACGCTAAGGCTTGTATGGAAAAGAGGTCTAGCTTCCCTTACCTGGACTTGCGCAACTACCAGGAGCTTCGAAATCCAACAGAGCTTGATGAACGCCTTGGCTCTGTTCTTGAGTCTGGTTTGAAGGAGCTTGCAGAGAGCCACCCAAGTGCTCCAATGGTGTTGCTTCGTCGTACTCTTGTGTGGAGAGGCTGAAGTCGCACGCGGAAGAGGAAACTCACTCTTTCCCTCTTCGAATACAACAATGCTTTTCTTTCTCTCAGGCCTGGATTTCTGCAACTTAAACCCCTTTTATCCCTCCAAAAGCAGCTGACACCGCCCACTCTGCAGGGAAGTTTGCGTGTACGCTTCCCTGAACAGTACCACTACGCGTGCTTTTGCGCAGGCTACGCTCTGAGGTCACTATTCTGAACCACCTTTTCGTCTACGTGGCGCGCTTGCAGAACGTCTCTTGCTGGGAGTCTGGGTCCCACGTTCTCTGGGTGTAACTCAACGTCGCGCGATGACCTTTCGCCGATGACTACCATCGCGAAGACAAACCACTGATGACCTCTCGCGCGAAGACGAACCACCGATGACCTCGCGCGAAGGCTAACCACCGATGACCTCTTGCGCGAAGACTAACAACCGATGACCTCTCGCGCGAAGGCTATCCACCGATGACCTCGCGTGGAGACGACCCACCGATGACATCTTCCTGGCGAACGACCGATGCCTCCCCCTTGATGATGCACGCATGCCCCTCGCGCCCAGGCGATCCTGCATGCCCTGCGCCCTGGCGATGCCCGATGACAAGTCGCCACGCCTTCCTTGAGGTCCTTCATTCCACTATGTTTCGTCTAAGGTATCTTCTTCACACGAATCGGGGACGTCGGTAGCTTCATATTTCCAAGAGTAGATCAGCACTTCTCCTCGTTTACTCTTCTTGGTCCACATGTCATCCGACCGACCTCTACTAGTTTACTCCAGATCATGGGCGACGTCCGATGTCTGCTACTACGAAACTTCATTTATCAACTCTTTGCATTTTAAATAATGACATCTTCCGAAATTATTTAAATATACCACTTTTATTCCCACTCAATTTTCCAGGTCCTTACATTCTCCCCATCAAGAAAAATTTTCGTCCTCGAAAATTGAATTACAACGAAAGGGGGTAGGGATATGCTTCTCTCATGGCGTCTTCAAATTCCCATGGTAAATCACCCGATCTGCACGTCGTCCATTTCCAACACGTGACTAAGGCCTGCAAGATACTTCCTTAGCTGTGATACGTGAAATACTTTATGCAGATCTTGCTAATTGGGGAGGTAGGGCGATTTCATAAGCCTCTAGACTTATCCTCCTTAAGATCCGATATGGCCCAACAAACGTAGGGGATAGCTTCTTTGATCTGATCGCCTACCCTACACCCTTGGTTGTTGTCCCCCTTCATAAAGACATGATCCCCAACAGCAAACTCCAAAGGTCCTCTCCTCTCCTCTGCCTAGGTCATCTGCCGACTTTGAAAGGCTTTCATTCTTCTCTGTACCAGTTTCATCTTCTCGGTTGTCTGTTGAACCAACTCTTACTACTCCAATACTTCATCAAAGTCCATTCTCCATCTGCTGGTATGCAAATTCTGCTATCAACCTCAATGTTCCACCTTTACCCGTTACAAAGCTTTTAGTCTGATCGGTGCCTAACAATTTCCACAATACGTTTCAGACTAGGACCCTCTAATTGTCCAACCAAAACTGGTTCGCCCTCCTGGTTCCAACAATAAGGAAATCCTGCATTTCCTCTCATGCAAAGCTTCATACTAAACCTCAAAAGGCTTGTCTTCTGCACATCTTCTATCTTAGGAAAAATCTGGTTTTACCCAGGTTTCAGATAAGACTTTGAGAACACTGAAGCTACATCTAACTGATCTCTCCGCCCATCAATTGCGGTAGAGGGTAGTTGCCCTGGATGGTCAACTTATTCAACTTCCTGCAGTCACTACACAGTTGAGGTCCTTCCCCTTCCTCTTTAACCAACAACGCTGGAAACTCCAAGGAGATGCATTGGGCTTGACTAACTGCGTTCCTAGCAACCTTTCCACTTATTTTCTTCAATCCAATCAACTCGGGTGAACTTTGGAAACGCTATCTTTCATCGAGCTCAACCTTTTGAAACGTGATTGACAGATCGCTAATCCCTTTTCTGGAATAACATCCAATTCATCTTCCCTACATACTTACATAAACTAGTGTCCAAATTTCGAATCACCTACTGCTTTCAAATCCAAATCAATTAAACAACATCCAACCTACGTGAGACTTTCTCTCTCATCCAAGCAATTTCTCCGCCCGAGGCTTTTCAACAATTTTCTTTGCCTAACAGTAACTCTAAACACAATTAAGATATTTCATCTTTCCCCTTTCTCAAAATCCTTGATACATCTCAAGATGATATAATCATCTTGTAAACTTATTCTCTACCAAACCTCCAATTTCCATTTTAAGCCTTGTGTCCAGCTAGAGTCATCTTATGTTGTGTTACCGACACTAACGCCCTCCAAGCTCCAGATCAAAAATTCCTACTTTCGTCTTGGAACTTAACTCTGTTTCTTCCCATGGATACACACGCTTAAGTCTTTAAACCTTCAGCACACCGCTTATTTACTCTCCAGGACTTATACGTAGCTGGAACTAAACCTTGGTACCACTAAATCTCACTTACCCTTGCCTCTTTAACTCCATCATCTCAGCTGGAACCATTGACAATGGTCCAGCTCTAGGCACCAACTCAATAGAGAGTTCCACCTCTCTCCTAGGAGGTAATCCATGCATTCCTTCTGGAACTACTCCCATGAAATCTTTCACTACTCTTATCCTGCTCACGTCCTCCTCATTCTTCACTTCCAACCGGGTTAGGATCACGAAGCACCTTCCACCAAGTTACCTGACTGAGGTACCTCTGCTCATGTCATGGCAACCCTTCTCCCTGCTGCCTGAGTTTTCTGTCTTCATTTCTCATCAGTTGGGAATCACTGGATTGAGTCATCCTATTTCTGTTAGGATAATCTCTAGATAGGTGCCCCATTTCTTGGCATGCGAAACACCCTTTCTCTGAATTCCTCTTGGGGTACACCTTGACGTTATGTAACCCACCACAACGGAAACACCCTGGTTTCCATGGTTGTCGCCGCTGAAACTGGAACGGAAATGCTCCTGCCCGATGTGGTGGAGGTCTCGCATAGGGCTTGCTTTGTGGGTGCTGTGCCTTAGCTTCCCCACTGGAAGAACTTCCTGGGTGTGACCTGATCGCCCGAGAGTCACTCTTCTCCATTGCCTCCACCATCATCGCCTTCCCCACTAAGGTGAGAGATTCTCTTATGCACATCGGGTATATAGCCCTCTTCAGCCCATGCTTCAGTCCCTCTTTAAACTTCCTACACCTCCAGGCCTCGGAGGTCGCCTGGGTATAAAACCGGGCGAGGTACTTAAACCAAGCATCATAGGCGCTCACCGACATATCTCCCTGTTCCAACTTTAGGGACTCAGCTTCCTTCGCAAACCTTACGCTATCGGGGAAGTATTTCTCCAGGAACCTCACCCTGAAGCTCGCCCAATCCAATACCTCTTCTCGTGCCTCCATCATCTGCTGAGCTCCCATCCACCAGAACTCAGCTTCTCCTGATAGCAGATACGTGGCAAACAACAGCTTCTTCTCTTCAGGGCAGGAGGTCGCCCTAAAGATTTTCTCCAGCTCTCTGACCCACTGATCTGCCTGATCAGGGGTAGCATTCCCACTGAACTTAGGTGGGTTGTGCCTCATGAACTCGGCTAATCCCATATGTTCTTGGGGCTGACCAACGTGGGAGTTTGTTGTAGCCGATCTGGCGGTCTCCTACTGCTGCAGCGTGGCTGGGTGATTCTGAGACATCGCCGCACTCTGCTGCTGGATGGCACTCGCCATCATCCCAATGGACATGGCGATCTGGCCCATTACAGCAGAAGGTTTGGGAGGGGTAGGCTATCTAGGAGCCATTCTTCTCTGTAGAAGATTTGGAAACTATTTGCTTCTATATCCTTCCCACAACTATAAGAATGACATCGATAAGAAATCGATTCATTCCAAAGGTAACATCTAGACCTTGCAAAGGTCAGCAGCTCAAATCATTAAGAATTTGAGTTCATCAACAGAGTTACAACACTTGTAATCTCAAACAAAACACCAGAACAGTTACTGGTGTGCAAACATCAATCCACTAACCACCCACAGTCAAATACAAGGACACGCAATACATCACACCAGACTTCAGGGTAGGCTAAACATCAAACCTTTGGAATTAAGATTAAGAATTATCTTGACCCAGTTATGAGTGTGCACCCTCACCACTTTATCAAGACCTTCTCATTCTTAATACTAAGATTTTCAGTTAGGCATACATTCACTAAGGCACACACAAAATTCAATACAAAAACGTTTTGAAAACCTTCCACTATAGTGGTTATTTAAAACTCAAATAAGCTTTATGAGCAGAAGAAACACAATGGATCCACAGCCCTCAGGTCATCCTAAGGACGAACTGCTCTGATACCATTAATGTAACATCCCGCCAAAATAATCCATACATACATGTGTAATGAAAATAGGATAAAACAATAATGTTGAAGAATACAAGATAATATATATATAAGAAATGAAGTTGCTCCTCTTAGGGAGTTTAATACATCACTAAATCAAATGTTTTTCAAAGTTTAAAGAAAGACAATCAAATACAGCGAGACCGGCGGTCTCCATACATAAAACGGCGATCCCAAACAGAAGACCTCAAAACAGGCGATCTCCTATCAGGACACAAATCCGGCGATCACCACCGAGAGATGGAAATGGGGCGATCTCCTTCCCCGGCGACCACCCACTAGGGAGCTCTTCTTCCTGGAAGATCATCTGCTCCCGTGTAACAATTACACGATCATCACAGTTTTGAGAAAACAACCACAATAACAGATAAAAGGGTAAGCTAGATAATTTAAAAGCAGTTTAAATCATGAACATGAAAATCCAAGTAAACGTAGAGCTGCTCATAGCATTCAGCAGATCGCCCAAAATCATACTTTTCATAACATTCACCCATAGTCATTCCATTGCACAATACAGCATCAAGTGCCTATCAATATTCATGTTTCTCATTTCACATGTCAGACTTTCCACTGACCCACAATGCATAGACACATGACACTACTTCCGGATTGACTCGTGCGTTGAACTTAGTATCCAGAGACATGCACTTATCATACTGCCCACTGTGGAATCTCACACATCCACAGGGTCGCCGTGAAATCTCACACATTCACAAGCATACGATGAATCTCAACACATCACCATACAGCATGACAAGGTTAATCCATACAACAGGTCGAGCTCGTTCCCATTTGAGCAACTCGCCCATACGTATGAACCTCCTTCGACTCTCACCACTGAATAACTTCATCTACGTGATTCCATTACCTCAGCAGAGTCAGGATCGTCTCATTAACAGGTTACTCACTGATCAATGCACTTCCTAACCAAATCTCAACACGGTATTTCCTTTCCTGAAAATACTATGCCTCGATCCCACATTCACAGCATTCAAACACATCATACCATTCAAGTAAATGATTCAAATCACATCAACAAACATTTCAAAGCTTCAGATCTTCGAATATCTCATGTAAATCTCAAGTAGTTTCAAAACAACATCAAAAACAGAGATTTCGTAAAACAGCGCCAAAACCGGCGACCTGGTTCGAAAACAAGGTATTTCGAAGGCTTTATATAAAACCGGCGACCACGTCGCCCAAGCATACAAACAGAGTATTTCACACAGATAAAACGAAAATGGCGACCACGTCGCCCTCACTTCAGAAAGACTACGCTAAGGCTTGTATGGAAAAGAGGTCTAGCTTCCCTTACCTGGACTTGCGCAACTACCAGGAGCTTCGAAATCCAACAGAGCTTGATGAACGCCTTGGCTCTGTTCTTGAGTCTGGTTTGAAGGAGCTTGCAGAGAGCCACCCAAGTGCTCCAATGGTGTTGCTTCGTCGTACTCTTGTGTGGAGAGGCTGAAGTCGCACGCGGAAGAGGAAACTCACTCTTTCCCTCTTCGAATACAACAATGCTTTTCTTTCTCTCAGGCCTGGATTTCTGCAACTTAAACCCCTTTTATCCCTCCAAAAGCAGCTGACACCGCCCACTCTGCAGGGAAGTTTGCGTGTACGCTTCCCTGAACAGTACCACTACGCGTGCTTTTGCGCAGGCTACGCTCTGAGGTCACTATTCTGAACCACCTTTTCGTCTACGTGGCGCGCTTGCAGAACGTCTCTTGCTGGGAGTCTGGGTCCCACGTTCTCTGGGTGTAACTCAACGTCGCGCGATGACCTTTCGCCGATGACTACCATCGCGAAGACAAACCACTGATGACCTCTCGCGCGAAGACGAACCACCGATGACCTCGCGCGAAGGCTAACCACCGATGACCTCTTGCGCGAAGACTAACAACCGATGACCTCTCGCGCGAAGGCTATCCACCGATGACCTCGCGTGGAGACGACCCACCGATGACATCTTCCTGGCGAACGACCGATGCCTCCCCCTTGATGATGCACGCATGCCCCTCGCGCCCAGGCGATCCTGCATGCCCTGCGCCCTGGCGATGCCCGATGACAAGTCGCCACGCCTTCCTTGAGGTCCTTCATTCCACTATGTTTCGTCTAAGGTATCTTCTTCACACGAATCGGGGACGTCGGTAGCTTCATATTTCCAAGAGTAGATCAGCACTTCTCCTCGTTTACTCTTCTTGGTCCACATGTCATCCGACCGACCTCTACTAGTTTACTCCAGATCATGGGCGACGTCCGATGTCTGCTACTACGAAACTTCATTTATCAACTCTTTGCATTTTAAATAATGACATCTTCCGAAATTATTTAAATATACCACTTTTATTCCCACTCAATTTTCCAGGTCCTTACACCAATCGTTCAAACGACAGCTCCTCCACTATATGGCCCAAGCTCGGTTGCACACCGATTTGACACAAAAGAGTGTGTCTCTCCAGAATCAAACAAAACTATAACGTATCTATCAGCTATAAACAAGTATCTTGTACTAGATTACCTGATTGAGAGGCTTCCGCTCCAGACATGGCAAACACTCTCCCTCCTGTCTGAGGTCTGCTGCCTTCGTTCCTCAACTGCTGTGAATTAACGGGTTGAGTCATCCTTTTTCTGTTGGGACAATCTCTAGAAAGGTGCCCTATCTCTTGGCATGTGAAACACCTGGGTCTCCATGTTTGTTGTTGCTGAAATTGGGACGAAGCTGTTCCCACCCGATGTGGTGGAGATCTCACATATGGCTTGCTGTGTGGGTGCTGCACCTTCGCCTTCCCACTGGAAGAGCCTCCTTGGTGTGACCTGATCACTCGAGGATCACCCCTTTCCAGGGTCTCTACCATCTTTGCCTTCTCTACTAAGGCGTGAAATTCCCTGATGCACATCGGGGCTATGGTCCTCTTCAGTCCATGCTTCAGCCCCTCTTCGAATTTTCTACACCTCCAGGCCTCGGAGGTCGCCTGGGTATAAAACCGGGCGAGGTACTCAAAACGAGCAGCATAGGCGTTCACTGACATCTCCCCCTGCTCCAACTTCAGGAACTCAGCTTCCCTTGCAAACTTGGCACTGTCAGGGAAGTATTTCTCCAAGAACTTCACCCTGAAGCTCTCCCAATCCAGTACATCCTCTCGTGCCTCCATCATCTGCTGAGCTCCCATCCACCAGAACTCAGCTTCTCCTGATAACAGATACGTGGCAAACAACAGCTTCTTCTCTTCAGGGCAGGAGGTCGCCCTAAAGATTTTTTCCAGCTCTCTGACCCACTGATCTGCCTGATCAGGGGTAGCATTCCCACTGAACTTAGGTGGGTTGTGCCTCATGAACTCGGCCAGTCCCATCTGTTCTTGGGGTTGACCGACGTGGGAGTTTGTCTCAGCAGATCGGGCAGTTTCCCAGTGCTGCATCGTGGCTTGATGGTTCTGAGCCATCGCTGCATTCTGTTGCTGGATGGCAGTCGCCATCATTTCCATGGCCCTGGCGATCTGACCCATCTCCGAAGAAGGTTGGGGTGGGGTAGAGGGTCTACGTGCCATCTTTCTTCGTTTCAGATTCTGAATCTATAGGCTTCTATATTCCCTACAACTATAAGAATGAAATCGATAAGAATCAATTCATTCAAGGGGTAACAGCTAGACCTTACAAAGGTCAGCATCTCAAAGTCATTAAGAATTTGAGTTCATCAACAGGGTTATAACATTTACAACTTCAAACAAAACACCAGATCAGTTACTGGTGTGCAAACATCAATCCAAACTACCACTTCAGTCAAAATCAAGAACACTCAAAAATCACACCAGAATTCAATGTAGGCTAAATATCAAACCTTTGGAATTAAGATTAAGAATTATCTTGATCCAGTTATGAGTGTGCACCCTCATTCCTTTATCAGGATCTTCTCATTCTTGATACCAAGATTTTCAATTTGAGCATACATTCACTAAAGCACAGAAGCACACACAAACTTTTCAATACAAAACGTTTGAAAACCTTTCACTATAGTTGTTATTTAAAAACTCAAATAACTTTTATGAGCAGAAGAAACACAATGGATCCACAGCCCTCAGGTCATCCTAAGGACGAACTGCTCTGATACCATTAATGTAACATCCCGCCAAAATAATACATACATCCATGTATAATTGAAATTAAGTGTAACCAAATAATATTGAAGAGTGCAAAATAATATGTATTTATATATATCAGAAATGAAGTTACTCCTCTTAGGGAGTTTAATACATAACCAAATCAAATGTTTGCAAGATTTTACGAAAATAAAAGAAATGCAGTAAGACAGGCGGTCTCAAAAGAAAACGGCGATCTCCAACTTTAAAACGGCGATCCCTAACAGAAGACCTCCAAACGGGCGATCTTCTATCAGGACACGAAAACCGGCGATCACCACCGAGAGGTAGAAACCGGCGATCTCTCCCTCGGCGACCACTCACTAAGGAGCTCTCCTTCCTGGAAGATCATCTGCTCCCGTGTAACAATTACACGATCATCACAGTTTTTAAAGAGAACCAAGCACAACACCAAAGAAACACCACAGGGTAAGCTAGACATTTTAAAGAGAGTTTAAATAGGAACATTAAAATTAAGGTAAAACAAGTTTCAAGATTATCCATGTAAAACGTAGAGCTGCTCATCCCTTCACCTGATCGCCCAAAAATCATAAACTTCACAACATTCCTCAGAATCATTCTATTTCACAATACAGCATCAAGTGTCTATCAATATTCAAGTTTCTCATTTCACATGTCAGACTTTCCACTGACTCACAACACAAGACACTTGACACTACTTCCGGATTGACTCGTGCGTTGAACTTAGTATCCAGAGACATGCACCTGTCATACTGCCCACTGTGGAATCTCACACATCCACAGGGTCGCCGTGAAATCTCACACATTCACAAGCATACGATGAATCTCAACACATCACCATACAGCATGACAAGGTTAATTCGTATAACAGTCGAGCCCATTCTTTTTCAAACTACTCGCCCATTCATACGAACCTCCTTCGACTCTCACCAACTGAATAACTTCATCTACGTGATTCCATTATCTCAGCAGAGTCAGGATCGTCTCATTAACAGGTTACTCACTGATCAATGCACTTTCCTAACCAATCTCAACACGGTATTTCCTTTCCTGAAAATACTATGCCTCGATCCCACATTCACAGCATTCGACACATCATACCACTCAAGTAAATGATTCAAATCACATCAACAAACATTTCAAAGCTTCAGATCTTCGAATATCTCATGTAAATCTCAAGTAGTTTCAAAACAACATCAAAAACAGAGATTTCGTAAAACAGCGCCAAAACCGGCGATCTAGTTCAAAAACATGGTATTTCAAAGGCTATGTTTAAAACCGGCGACCACGTCGCCCAAGCACACAAACCAAGCATTTCACGAAGACAAAAGCGAAAACGGCGACCACGTCGCCCACACTTCAGAAAAAGCTACACTATGGCTTGTATGGAAAAGAGGTCTAGCTTCCCTTACCTGGACTTGCGCAAACACCAGGAGTTCCGAAATCCAACGAAGCTTGAAGAACGCCTTGACTCTGTTCTTGTGTCTGGTTTTGAAGAGCTTGCAGAGAACCACCCAAGTGCTCCAATGGTGGCTGTCGCTCGTCGTATTCCCGCGTGAAGGTGTACTAGAATCGCAGTGTGAAGGAGAGAAATGGAGAGGAAGGAGGTAACTCACTCTTTCTCTCTTTGAATGTTGCAACGTTTTCTCCCTCTGAGCAGTGGCTTTCTGCATCTTAAACCACTTATCCACCAAAAGCAGCTGCCACCACCCACTCTGCAGAGAAGTCTGAGAACCACTGCCCTGAACAGTACGACCACTGTTGTCTCTGGTGCATGCCAACCACTGCTCTGAACAGTACTGCCACTGTTTGTCGTTTGTGCATGCCAGCCACTGCTCTGAACAGTACGACCGTGAGTGTCTCCCGCGCATGCCAACATTCTGATGTCACTATTCTGAACCACCCTTTTCGTCTACGTGGCGCGCGTGCAGAACGTCTCATGCTGGATGTCTGGGTCCCACGTTCTCTGTGTATAACTTAACGTAGCGCGATGACCTTTTCACCGATGACCACAGGCGCGAAGACTATCCACCGATGACCTCTCGCGCGAAGGCTAACAACCGATGACCTCTCGCGCGAAGGCTAACAACCGATGACCTCTCGCGCGAAGGCTAACAACCGATGACCTCTCGCGCGAAGGCTAACAACCGATGACCTCTCGCGCGAAGGTTAACAACCGATGACCTCTCGCGCGAAGGTTAACAACCGATGACCTCTCGCGCGAGGGCTAGCAACCGATGACCTCTCCCCCTGATGATGCCCGCATGCCCCTCGCGCCCAGGCGATCCTGCATGCCTTGCGCCCTGGCGATGCTCGATGACACATCGCCACGCCTTCCTTGAGGTCCTTCATTCCACTATGTTACGTCTAAGGTATCTTCTCCACATGACTTGGTGACGTCGGTGGCTTCATATTTCCAAGAGTAGATCAGCACTTCTCCTCGTTCTTCCATGCATGCTACACTAAGGGTGATCTCTTTCGCTCAAGCATAGAGTTCGCATGCACAGCGCATCTAAGGTTTAACCCACACCTTGATACGCGTGGCTGTTGAAACCCACTCTGGTTGATCCAGGATGGTGACCACCTACTACGTGCATTTTCGGTGATCATGTACAACCTACTCGACAGGCGATCATGTCCCAGGTCAAGGGCGACGTCCGATGTCTGCCACTACGAAACTTCATTTACCAACTTTGTATTTTAGATAATGACACCTTCCGAAATTATTTAAATATACCACTTTTATTCCAATTTAATTTTCCAGGTCCTTACATTCTCCCCATCAAGAAAAATTTTCGTCCTCGAAAATTGGGTTACAAGGAAGGAGGTAAGGATATGCTTCTCTCATGGTTTCTTCAAATTCCCATGGTGAATCACCCGATCTTCACGTTGTCCACTCCCAACACGTGAGTAGGGTCTGCAAGGGACTTCCTTAGCTATGATACGTGGAATACATTATGTAGACTTGCTAATTGGGGAGGTGGGGCGATCTCATAAGCCACTAGACTTATCCTCCTTAAGATCCGATATGGCCCAACAAACTTAGGGGACAGCTTCTTTGATCTGATCGCCTACCCTACACCCTTGGTTGGTGTCCCCCTTCATAAAGACATGACCCCAGCAGCAACCTCCAAAGGTCTTCTCCTCTGCTCTGCCTAGGACATTTGCTGACCTTAAGAAACTTTTATTCTGTCCTGTATCAGATTCACCCTCTCGGTGATCTATTGAACCAACTCTTCCTACCTCAATACTTCATCAAAATCCATTTTACATCCCTGTACATGGGATATGCTGCCCCATAGAGTGCCAACTCCAGCATTCACACTCTACTTCCAACCTTGAAGACTTTGTTGAACAAGTCTAGAACTAGGTCCTTAACGTAACCAGGACTAGCCCCTTTAGAGAAAGCGGGCAAGATCCCTTCATTGGGAGGAAAGGGGACAGCTGTCCACAACTCATGCCACCCCCTAGCGAACTCAAACTAGGGTCCGAAGTGTCCTTCTAGGAATCAACTCCTGCATCTTGATCAAATCATTCACCGACTTCTCAACTGCTGATCAAATTCCCATGCTCCCAAAAGGGACACTTTTTATTCATTACTCCGCTGCATAATTCTGTACCTTACAAAGACAAGGTTTCTGTTGCTGTTACCTTCCAAATTATTATTATGACCCCTTTTGCCAACTCGACTTCCTGTTCCCATTACGACCTTCTTCTTCAATGTATACGTTGGATGCATTGACGTTGGTTTCAGGTGCCTATCCAGAAGGCATACGAGAACGAACGCACCTCTGCCTCCAGAATCTCTTGCCTAAGGATAACTCTATTCTCCTTCTGTCCCAGATACCACAGGCTATTTCCACTCACAATCCCTTCCACACCCATCATTCTGAAATTTACTACATCTCTAGAAAGACTCAACATCATCATAACACGGCCTACCCTCATTTTTATCCACAGCCATATCCTCCTTCCCTTCTACATTCACAGGTCGATCTACATCTTATTTGCCAAAAACTTCGGAGGCTTACATTTTCGGAAGCCTTTTATCTCAACCCACCATTTCCATAATCCTCTTTCAAATCCCGGTCAGCCAAACAGCATCCATTCTGCGTGAAGCCTAAGCTAGAACCATCTCATGCTGTTTCATTGACATGAGCATCTTCTACGCTTCAAAAGAAAATTCCTTCCTTGGAATTTAACTCTGGTACTTCCCATGGTTACACATGCTTAAGCTTTAAACCCCCAGCCTCTTGCTTATTTACTCTCCATGACTTATACGTAACTGGGACTAAACCTTGGTACTACCAAATCTAACTCACACTTGTTCCTTTCATTCCATCTACTACCACTGGGCATTCAGAGCAACCTAGGGAGGTCAAAACCTGTTTTTGAAGCAGGTGCAGAGGCCAATCGTTCAAACGACAACTCCTCCACTATATGGCCCAAGCTCGGTTGCACACCGATTTGACACAAAAGAGTGTGTCTCTCCAGAATCAAACAAAACTATAACGTATCTATCAGCTATAAACAAGTATCTTGTACTAGATTACCTGATTGAGAGGCTTCCGCTCCAGACATGGCAAACACTCTCCCTCCTGTCTGAGGTCTGCTGCCTTCGTTCCTCAACTGCTGTGAATTAACGGGTTGAGTCATCCTTTTTCTGTTGGGACAATCTCTAGAAAGGTGCCCTATCTCTTGGCATGTGAAACACCTGGGTCTCCATGTTTGTTGTTGCTGAAATTGGGACGAAGCTGTTCCCACCCGATGTGGTGGAGATCTCACATATGGCTTGCTGTGTGGGTGCTGCACCTTCGCCTTCCCACTGGAAGAGCCTCCTTGGTGTGACCTGATCACTCGAGGATCACCCCTTTCCAGGGTCTCTACCATCTTTGCCTTCTCTACTAAGGCGTGAAATTCCCTGATGCACATCGGGGCTATGGTCCTCTTCAGTCCATGCTTCAGCCCCTCTTCGAATTTTCTACACCTCCAGGCCTCGGAGGTCGCCTGGGTATAAAACCGGGCGAGGTACTCAAAACGAGCAGCATAGGCGTTCACTGACATCTCCCCCTGCTCCAACTTCAGGAACTCAGCTTCCCTTGCAAACTTGGCACTGTCAGGGAAGTATTTCTCCAAGAACTTCACCCTGAAGCTCTCCCAATCCAGTACATCCTCTCGTGCCTCCATCATCTGCTGAGCTCCCATCCACCAGAACTCAGCTTCTCCTGATAACAGATACGTGGCAAACAACAGCTTCTTCTCTTCAGGGCAGGAGGTCGCCCTAAAGATTTTTTCCAGCTCTCTGACCCACTGATCTGCCTGATCAGGGGTAGCATTCCCACTGAACTTAGGTGGGTTGTGCCTCATGAACTCGGCCAGTCCCATCTGTTCTTGGGGTTGACCGACGTGGGAGTTTGTCTCAGCAGATCGGGCAGTTTCCCAGTGCTGCATCGTGGCTTGATGGTTCTGAGCCATCGCTGCATTCTGTTGCTGGATGGCAGTCACCATCATTTCCATGGCCCTGGCGATCTGACCCATCTCCGAAGAAGGTTGGGGTGGGGTAGAGGGTCTACGTGCCATCTTTCTTCGTTTCAGATTCTGAATCTATAGGCTTCTATATTCCCTACAACTATAAGAATGAAATCGATAAGAATCAATTCATTCAAGGGGTAACAGCTAGACCTTACAAAGGTCAGCATCTCAAAGTCATTAAGAATTTGAGTTCATCAACAGGGTTATAACATTTACAACTTCAAACAAAACACCAGATCAGTTACTGGTGTGCAAACATCAATCCAAACTACCACTTCAGTCAAAATCAAGAACACTCAAAAATCACACCAGAATTCAATGTAGGCTAAATATCAAACCTTTGGAATTAAGATTAAGAATTATCTTGATCCAGTTATGAGTGTGCACCCTCATTCCTTTATCAGGATCTTCTCATTCTTGATACCAAGATTTTCAATTTGAGCATACATTCACTAAAGCACAGAAGCACACACAAACTTTTCAATACAAAACGTTTGAAAACCTTTCACTATAGTTGTTATTTAAAAACTCAAATAACTTTTATGAGCAGAAGAAACACAATGGATCCACAGCCCTCAGGTCATCCTAAGGACGAACTGCTCTGATACCATTAATGTAACATCCCGCCAAAATAATACATACATCCATGTATAATTGAAATTAAGTGTAACCAAATAATATTGAAGAGTGCAAAATAATATGTATTTATATATATCAGAAATGAAGTTACTCCTCTTAGGGAGTTTAATACATAACCAAATCAAATGTTTGCAAGATTTTACGAAAATAAAAGAAATGCAGTAAGACAGGCGGTCTCAAAAGAAAACGGCGATCTCCAACTTTAAAACGGCGATCCCTAACAGAAGACCTCCAAACGGGCGATCTTCTATCAGGACACGAAAACCGGCGATCACCACCGAGAGGTAGAAACCGGCGATCTCTCCCTCGGTGACCACTCACTAAGGAGCTCTCCTTCCTGGAAGATCATCTGCTCCCGTGTAACAATTACACGATCATCACAGTTTTTAAAGAGAACCAAGCACAACACCAAAGAAACACCACAGGGTAAGCTAGACATTTTAAAGAGAGTTTAAATAGGAACATTAAAATTAAGGTAAAACAAGTTTCAAGATTATCCATGTAAAACGTAGAGCTGCTCATCCCTTCACCTGATCGCCCAAAAATCATAAACTTCACAACATTCCTCAGAATCATTCTATTTCACAATACAGCATCAAGTGTCTATCAATATTCAAGTTTCTCATTTCACATGTCAGACTTTCCACTGACTCACAACACAAGACACTTGACACTACTTCCGGATTGACTCGTGCGTTGAACTTAGTATCCAGAGACATGCACCTGTCATACTGCCCACTGTGGAATCTCACACATCCACAGGGTCGCCGTGAAATCTCACACATTCACAAGCATACGATGAATCTCAACACATCACCATACAGCATGACAAGGTTAATTCGTATAACAGTCGAGCCCATTCTTTTTCAAACTACTCGCCCATTCATACGAACCTCCTTCGACTCTCACCAACTGAATAACTTCATCTACGTGATTCCATTATCTCAGCAGAGTCAGGATCGTCTCATTAACAGGTTACTCACTGATCAATGCACTTTCCTAACCAATCTCAACACGGTATTTCCTTTCCTGAAAATACTATGCCTCGATCCCACATTCACAGCATTCGACACATCATACCACTCAAGTAAATGATTCAAATCACATCAACAAACATTTCAAAGCTTCAGATCTTCGAATATCTCATGTAAATCTCAAGTAGTTTCAAAACAACATCAAAAACAGAGATTTCGTAAAACAGCGCCAAAACCGGCGATCTAGTTCAAAAACATGGTATTTCAAAGGCTATGTTTAAAACCGGCGACCACGTCGCCCAAGCACACAAACCAAGCATTTCACGAAGACAAAAGCGAAAACGGCGACCACGTCGCCCACACTTCAGAAAAAGCTACACTATGGCTTGTATGGAAAAGAGGTCTAGCTTCCCTTACCTGGACTTGCGCAAACACCAGGAGTTCCGAAATCCAACGAAGCTTGAAGAACGCCTTGACTCTGTTCTTGTGTCTGGTTTTGAAGAGCTTGCAGAGAACCACCCAAGTGCTCCAATGGTGGCTGTCGCTCGTCGTATTCCCGCGTGAAGGTGTACTAGAATCGCAGTGTGAAGGAGAGAAATGGAGAGGAAGGAGGTAACTCACTCTTTCTCTCTTTGAATGTTGCAACGTTTTCTCCCTCTGAGCAGTGGCTTTCTGCATCTTAAACCACTTATCCACCAAAAGCAGCTGCCACCACCCACTCTGCAGAGAAGTCTGAGAACCACTGCCCTGAACAGTACGACCACTGTTGTCTCTGGTGCATGCCAACCACTGCTCTGAACAGTACTGCCACTGTTTGTCGTTTGTGCATGCCAGCCACTGCTCTGAACAGTACGACCGTGAGTGTCTCCCGCGCATGCCAACATTCTGATGTCACTATTCTGAACCACCCTTTTCGTCTACGTGGCGCGCGTGCAGAACGTCTCATGCTGGATGTCTGGGTCCCACGTTCTCTGTGTATAACTTAACGTAGCGCAATGACCTTTTCACCGATGACCACAGGCGCGAAGACTATCCACCGATGACCTCTCGCGCGAAGGCTAACAACCGATGACCTCTCGCGCGAAGGCTAACAACCGATGACCTCTCGCGCGAAGGCTAACAACCGATGACCTCTCGCGCGAAGGCTAACAACCGATGACCTCTCGCGCGAAGGTTAACAACCGATGACCTCTCGCGCGAAGGTTAACAACCGATGACCTCTCGCGCGAGGGCTAGCAACCGATGACCTCTCCCCCTGATGATGCCCGCATGCCCCTCGCGCCCAGGCGATCCTGCATGCCTTGCGCCCTGGCGATGCTCGATGACACATCGCCACGCCTTCCTTGAGGTCCTTCATTCCACTATGTTACGTCTAAGGTATCTTCTCCACATGACTCGGTGACGTCGGTGGCTTTATATTTCCAAGAGTAGATCAGCACTTCTCCTCGTTCTTCCATGCATGCTACACTAAGGGTGATCTCTTTCGCTCAAGCATAGAGTTCGCATGCACAGCGCATCTAAGGTTTAACCCACACCTTGATACGCGTGGCTGTTGAAACCCACTCTGGTTGATCCAGGATGGTGACCACCTACTACGTGCATTTTCGGTGATCATGTACAACCTACTCGACAGGCGATCATGTCCCAGGTCAAGGGCGACGTCCGATGTCTGCCACTACGAAACTTCATTTACCAACTTTGTATTTTAGATAATGACACCTTCCGAAATTATTTAAATATACCACTTTTATTCCAATTTAATTTTCCAGGTCCTTACATCTGCCACCATGTGTAGTGTGAGCTGCGATGCCCAGGGTTAACCAGCTCGCCATGTTAAGGTTGCGCCCAGAGTAGCCTGTGTACTAAGCTACTCCCTGTGTGGATAACTTAGTCGCAGGGGCACAGTGGAAGTAACGTTTTAGCTGCAGATACTCCAGATGGTGACACGTGTATGACCAGATGTTATCCATGTGTCAAGAGGAATAACCGTCAGGAGAGAGAAAGACTCAGGTATATATACAAACTCTTAACAAAATTGAGAAGGGGTTTTTTACAGATTCTTACAGCTTACACATTTGAAAGTTTCAGTTACACACGAGTCTCACAGAGAGATTCAGATATAGTTTTGGTGTTCCTGTTGCCTGACTTGAGCGTCGGAGCTACAACGGCCGCCAGAGGCGCCGTCTGTGTGTTTTGCAGGCAACGTTTGGAGTTCCGGCGATGGTTCTTTGAGTGTTCCTGCAGAACAGAAGTCTAGACGAAGGAGTGACGAGGCAATCCTCCACGTTCGAGTCAAGCAGCAGGATCATATTTCAAAATAATATCCCTTCTCTAGGGAATTTTAATACATAACCATCCAGTGTTTCCAATAAAACAAAATACAGCATAAGAACAGGCGATCTCCTTGTCCAACTACTCACTGAGGAGCTCTACTACCTGCAACATCATCTGCTCCCGTGTAAATTACACACGATCATCACAGGTTTAAGAAAACAAAACACAAAACAATACACAGGGGTAAGCTAGCTATTCAAAGAAAACTTGAAGTACGAAACTTTAAAATCAACATAAATCAGCTTTTAAACACCCACATAAATCCATCTTCTTTCTCATTCATATCACACAACCATCAAGTGTCTATCAACAATTTTCAATATTCATCTTTCTCACGTCAGAATTCCCACTGACTCACAACACATAGACACTTGACTCTACTTCCGGAAGACTCGTGCGTTGACTCAGACTCAGAGATCTGCACCTGTCATACTACACCACTGTGAATCCACACAGGGTCGCTGTGAATCCACACAGCCATGCGCATAAATAAATCTCAATATCATCACTCTCCCAGTATGACAAGGTTAATTCATAGAACAGGTCAAGTTAGTTATCTTTCAAACAACTCACCCATTCATATGAACCTCCTTCGACTCTCAACACCTGAATAACTTCATCTATGTGATTCCATTATCTCAGGAGAGTCAGGATATCTCCTTCTAGACAAGTCCCTAGTCAATGCACATTACACACGATCTTACACGGTATTTTCTTTCCTGAAAATACTATGCCTTGATCCCACATTCACAACATTCAATGCATCATACAACACGTAGATGGACGGTTCCAAATCACAGCAACAATCAAAACCAAGTTCAGAATTTCGAAAATCATATATAGTTCACATTTCAATATCAGACAATTTCAATTCGTCACTAAAACAGGGGATTTCGAAACAAACATTAGAACCGGCGATCACGTCACCCAAATTTCAGAATCTTCTAGCCTAAGGTTTTTATTGAACGAATGCTAGCTTCCCTTACCTAGACTAGCGTAAAATCTCACTACGAGCTCTAACCCACCGAACTTAAGGATACCCGAACTCTGTTTTAGCGTTCTGATCGGAAAACTTGCAGAGAACTTCCCAGAAAGACAATGACAGTCGCCGATCGTAGCACTGGTATGTAAGGACCTGTAAAATTGAATTGGAATGAAAGTGGTATATTTAAATAATTCCAGAAGATGTTATTATTTAAAATACAAAGAGCTGGTAAATGAAGTTTCGTAGTAGTCGGACCTCGGACGTCGCCCAAGATCTGGGGTCAGCTGGTAGAGGTCGGTCGGATGATGTGTGGATCAAGAAGAGTAAAGGAAGAAAAGTTAAGTTTAGAAGGCTATGGGATCGCCGGTCGCCTGCTAAACATGAGCGCCAGGTCGACGTTGCCAGGGCGCGAGGCATGCGGGCATTGCCAGGGCGCGAGGCATGTGGACGTGACCAAGGCGCGAGAGGCATGCGGGCATTGCCAGGGCGCGAGGCATGTGGACGTGGCCAAGGCGCGAGAGGCATGCGGGCATCGCCAGGGCGCGATGCATGTGGACGTAGCCAGGGCGCGAGAGTTATGAGGGCGTCGCCAGGGAAGACATCGGTCGTCTTCCAGGGCGAAGGAGACATCGGTCGTCTTCCAGGGCGAAGGAGACATCGGTCGTCTTCCAGGGCGAAGGAGACATCGGTCGTCTTCCACGGCGAAGGTGACATCGGTCGTCTTCCAGGGCGAAGGAGACATCGGTCGTTCGCCAGGATGAGTCAGCAGTGGAAGGTTATCGCGCGATGTCGAGTTGCACACAAAGAAGGTAAGACCCAAACTCCCAGCATGAAGCGTAGTGCACGCACGCCACGTAGACAAAAAGGGTGGTTCAGAATGGTGACATCAGAATGTTGGCATGCGCAGGAGACACTCGCGGTCGTACTGTTCAGAGCAGTGACTGGCATGCACAAGCGACAACAGAAGTCGTACTGTTCAGAGCAGTGGTTGGCATGCACAAGCGACAACAGTGGTCGTACTGTTCCGGGCAGTGGTTCTCAGACTTCTCTGCAGAGTGGGTGGTGGCAGTAGCAGCATGCGTGGACAGGTAAGTTGAGATTCAAAAGCCACTGCGTGAAGGCAAAGAGCATTACAGACTCAAGAGTGTGAGGGTGAGTGCAAACTCCCTCCCCCCTTCTCCTCTCCTTTGCGCTGTAACTCAGGCAAACTCCAGCACCTGTGCGACGAGCGACGACAGCCCTTAGAGCACCTGGGAGTTTCTCTGCAAGTTCTACCAACCAGGCACTGAAAACAGAGCTAAGGCATCCTTCAAGCTCGGTGGGTTTGAGCTCTCGGTGTTTTGCGCAAGTCCAGGTAAGGGAAGCTAGCCTTCATTTTCAATACAAGCCATAGATTAGCTGTTTCTGAAGTGAGGGCGACGTGGTCGCCGGTTTCGTTTTCATCTTCGTGAATGCTCTGTTTCTATGTGTTTGGGCGACGTGGTCGCCGGTTTTATATACAGACTTCGAAATACCTTGTTTTTGAACCAGATCGCCGGTTTTGGCGTTATTTGCAAACTCCCTGTTTTTGATGTTGCTTTGAAACTGTTTGAGATTTAAATGAGATATTCGAAAATAAGAACCTTGGATTGAGTTTTGCTGTGATTGAAATCATTCCTTTAAGTGTTATGTGATGTGTTGAATGCTGTGAATGTGGGATCAAGGCATAGTATTTTCAGGAAAGGAAATACCGTGTAAGATCGTATGTAATGTGTATTGACCTGGGGCTTGTCTAGAAGGAGATATCCTGACTCTGCTGATATAATGGAATCACGTAGATGAAGTTATTCAGTTGTGGAGAGTCGAAGGAGGTTCATACGTATGGGTGAGTTGTTCAAAAGGGAACGAGCTCGGCCTGTTATATGAACTAACCTTGTCATACCGGGGGAGTTATTGACATTGAGACTATATGCGCATGGCTGTGTGGATTTCACAGCGACCCTGTGTGGATTTCACAGTGGTATGGTATGACAAGTGCAAATCTCTGGGCCTGAGTCAACGCACGAGTCAATCCGGAAGTAGTGTCAAGTGTCTTGTGTGATGAGTCAGTGGAAGTCTGACGTGAGAATGAGAAACTTTGATTCGATAGACACTTGATGAATGTTGAGATTTCAATGACCTTTGAGGAATCGTGCAATATGTGTTAGTTGATGGTTCACGTGGGTATCTTGAATTTGTTTTACCTTGATTTTAAAGTTCATATCCAACTCTTTTTAAATGTCTAGCTTACCCTGTGTTTTCTTTTGTGTTGTGGCCTCTTCTTAAACCTGTAATGATCGTGTATAATTTACACGGGAGCAGATGATGCTGCAGGTTGTAGAGCTCCTTAGTGAATTGTCGCTGGAAGGAGATCGCCCGTTTCCTATTCCCGATAGGCGATCACCCTTTTGCTGCTTTCTGATAGGAGATCACCTTTCTGATAGGAGATCGCCCTCCTAGCAGGAGATCGCCCTTTCTGTCAGGAGATCGCCTGTCTTTCTATTGTATTGAATTTTGTTTATGTTTCTGGAAAATTTGACCGAATTTGTATTAAACTCCCTGTGAGGAGGAACTACATTTCATATATATAATATTTTGTTCACTTCAATCTATTTGTTACCTTTATTTTCATTATATACATTTGTATAGTATTTTGGCGGGATGTTACATTAATGGTATCAGAGCAGTTCGTCCTTAGGATGACCTGAGGGCTGTGGATCCATTGTGTTTCTTCTGCTCATGGAATTTATTTGAGTTTAAAATAACAACTATAGTGAAAGGTTTTCAAACGTTTTTGTATTGAAATTTTGGGCGTGCTTTGGTGAATATATGTTCTAACTGAAAATCTTAGTATTAAGAATGAGAAGGTCTTGATAAAGTAGTGAGGGTGCACACTCATAACTGGATCGAGATGAGTCTCAATCTTAATTCCAAAGGTTTGATGTTTAGCATATATTGAATTCTGGTGTGAGCTATTTCATTTTCTTGAGTGTCTTTGTAATGATTGAAAATGGTTGATTGGATTGATGACTGCATACCAGTAGTTGTTCTGGTATTATGCTTGATGTTATAAGCATTATGATTCTGTTGATGAGCTCAAATTCTTAATGACTTTGAGATGCTGACCTTTGTAAGGTCTAGATGTTACTTCCTGAATGAATTGATTTTTAATCGATCTCATTCTTGTAGTTGTAGGGAATATAGAAACCCATAGTTTCAAAATCTGAAAACGAGGAAAGATGGCGCGTAAACCTCCTACCCCTCCCCGACCTTCTTCAGAGATGGGTCAGATCGCCAGGGCCATGGAGATGATGGCAACTGCCATCCAACAGCAGAATACGGTAATGGCCCAGATTCATCAGGCTGTAATGAATCATTTGGAAACTGCTGGATCGGCTGCAACAGCTTCCCATGTCAATCAGCCTCGGGAGCAGGTGAGGATGACCGAGTTCATGAGGCACAACCCAACCCAGTTCCGTGGGAACGTTTCTCAGAACCAACCAGATCAGTGGATCAGGGAGTTCCATGCCTTAGTGGGGAAGGCAAAGAGGGTGGAGACCCTGGAGAGGGGTGGTTCCAGAGTAATCAGATCACAACCAGGGGGTCCCTCCAGTGGGAAGGCCAAGGTGCAGCACCCACAAAGCAAGCCTTATTCGAGACCCCCACAGCATAGGGCAGAAGCAGCACCGCCCCAGTTTCAGCAGCAACAACCCTGGAAACTTAAATGTTTCCACTGTGGTGGACCACACACAGCCAATGTGTGCCCCAAGAGAGATTCAGAGAGAAGATGTTTTGCCTGTCAAAAGACGGGACACGTTGCTAGAGATTGTCCTACCCAGAATAGGATGACTCAACCCAGTGGATCCCAACAGTTGAGGAATGGAGGCAGTCGACCTCAGGCAGCAGGGAGAGTGTTTGCCATGCCTGGAGCGGAGGCATCTCAGTCAGGTAACTTAGTACAGAGTGTTGCTTTATAGCCGGTAGATACGTTAGAGTTTTGTTTGATTCCGGAGCGACACACTCTTTTGTGTCAAGCTTGTGTGTAGCCGAGTTGGGCCTTCTAGTGAAGGAGTTGCCTTTCGAACTGTTGGTCTCTACACCTGCATCAGGACAGGTGTTGACCTCTACAGTTTGCCCTGAATGTCCAGTGATGGTAGAGGGACGCAGATTCAAAGTAAACTTGATCTGCCTACCTCTTCAGGATCTGGATGTTATCCTGGGAATGGATTGGCTAGCTGCCAATCACGTTCTCGTAGTCTGCGGTAATTTGAAGTTAGCGTTTCCAGATCTCCAAAAGCCAGATGGCGAGGTGCTTCGTGATGCTAGCTCGGTTAGAAGTGAAGAATGAAGAGGACGTAAGCAAGATACCTTGGTGAAAGATTTCATGGATGTATTTCCAGAAGAGATACCTGAATTACCCCCTAAGAGAGAGGTGGAACTCTCTATTGTTTTGGGTGCCTGGAGCTGGACCGGTGGCAATGGCTCCAGCTGAGTTGATGGAATTAAAGAAGGAAGTGTAATTTAGATTTAGTGTACCAAAGTTTAGTTTCAGCTACATATAAGTTATGGAGAGTATATAAGCAGAATGTTGAGGGTTTAAAGACTTAAGCATGTGTATCCATAGGAAGTACCGGGGTTAAGTTCCAAAAAAAAAATGAAAGAATGAATTTTCTTTTATTTGAAGCTTGGGAGATGTTTATGTCGATGAAACAACATGAGATATTGTATTTATGTCTAAAGTTCAATTAGATAGAGAAATTTGCTGAAAAATACCAAGTAGAGAAGTTACTGGGAGAAGAGAGAAAGCTTCACGCAGAATGGATGCTGTTTTGTGGATCGTGAATTGGAAGATGAGTATGGAAATGGTGGAGGAGGAGTGATGAGAAAGGGAAATGGAAAGATATTCTTGTATCCAAATATGACTCGGAACTTGGGAGAAGCCGAGCTCATTCGAAATATAAATCGTGGTGGTGGAGAGACGTACGTAGGATGTGCGAGGAGGGTGAAGATGATGGTTAGTTCCAAAAAGTCATTGTTTGGAAAGTTGGAGGCGGAGGGGATGTGAGATTTCAGGAGGATGCGTGGGCCACTAACTTTAACTTTAAAGCAACGTGGCTGGTCTATGTGCTTCAAGTGGATAAGTGTTCTACTTGTTCGACATAAGGATTTGAGGTCCCACCTTGAGAACTTTTATCTTATACGTATGTCATCCAAGTAGGATCAGGTGTGGAAGGGAGTGTGGGTGGCAATAGTATGTGGTATCTTGGAGAAGAGGAATAGAGTTGTCCTTAAGCAAGAAATTCTGGATGCAGAGGAAATTTTCCAATCGGCTCCACTACTTACATGGTTGTGGTTAAGATATATAGTGCGTTCGTTCTTGTATGCCTTTTCAGATAGGCACCTGAACCCAAATCAATGCATCCAATGTATACATTGAACAAGGAGGAAATGATGGGAACAGGGAGCCGAGTTGGCAAAAGAAGTCATAATGATGATTTAGAAAGTAACCGCAACAAGAACTTTGTTTTTTTATAAGGTGTTCCTTTAGGGAGCGTGAGAATTAGATCAGCAGTTGGGAAGTCGATGGATGGTTTTGATCAAGATGCGGAAGTTTATTCCTAGAAGGAGATTTCGGATCCTAGTTTGAATTGGCTGGGGGACACGAGCAGTAGTCAGCTGTCCTCTTTCCTTCCGATGAAGGGATCTTGCTCACTTTTTCTCTACAGGGGGCTAGTCCTGGTTCTGTTAAGGGCTTAGTTCTGGACTTGCTCGACCAAGTCTTCAGGGTCGGAAGTAGAGTGTGAGTACTGGAGTTGGCGCTCAATGGAGCAGCATACTCCATATGCAGGGATGGAGAATGGAATTTAATGAAGTATTGGAGTAGTAAGAGTTGGTTCAACCGACAACCAAGAAGGTGAAACTGATGCAAGGCAGAATGAAAGCTTCTCAAGGTCGACAGATGTCCTATGCAGATCAGAGGAGAAGACCTTTGGAGTTTGCTGTTGGAGATCATGCATTTATGAAAGTGACACCGACCAAGGGTGTAGGACGAGCTATCAGATCTTAAGGAGAATCGGTCTAGTGGCTTATGAGATCGCCCTACCTCCCCCTTTAGCGAATCTGCACAATGTCTTTCACGTGTCACAACCCTAGTCACGTGTTAGAAGTAGACGATGTGCAGATCAGGGATGACTTGTTGTTGGGAGCAAAACCAGTCAGGATTGACGTTCAGCAGAGTAGGCAACTCAGAGGCAAGACCATCAATATGGTGAAAGTGGTGTGGGATGAGAGATCGGGTGATACAACTTGGGAATTAGAAGGAACCATGAGAGAAGCCTATCCCTACCTCTTTTCCTTGTGATTCAATTTTCGAGGACGAAAATTTTTCTTGTTGGGGAGAATGTAAGGACCTGTAAAATTGAATTGGAATGAAAGTGGTATATTTAAATAATTCCAGAAGATGTTATTATTTAAAATACAAAGAGCTGGTAAATGAAGTTTCGTAGTAGTCGGACCTCGGACGTCGCCCAAGATCTGGGGTCAGCTGGTAGAGGTCGGTCGGATGATGTGTGGATCAAGAAGAGTAAAGGAAGAAAAGTTAAGTTTAGAAGGCTATGGGATCGCCGGTCGCCTGCTAAACATGAGCGCCAGGTAGACGTTGCCAGGGCGCGAGGCATGCGGGCATTGCCAGGGCGCGAGGCATGTGGACGTGGCCAAGGCGCGAGAGGCATGCGGGCATTGCCAGGGCGCGAGGCATGTGGACGTGGCCAAGGCGCGAGAGGCATGCGGGCATCGCCAGGGCGCGATGCATGTGGACGTAGCCAGGGCGCGAGAGTTATGAGGGCGTCGCCAGGGAAGACATCGGTCGTCTTCCAGGGCGAAGGAGACATCGGTCGTCTTCCAGGGCGAAGGAGACATCGGTCGTCTTCCAGGGCGAAGGAGACATCGGTCGTCTTCCACGGCGAAGGTGACATCGGTCGTCTTCCAGGGCGAAGGAGACATCGGTCGTTCGCCAGGATGAGTCAGCAGTGGAAGGTTATCGCGCGATGTCGAGTTGCACACAGAGAAGGTAAGACCCAGACTCCCAGCATGAAGCGTAGTGCACGCACGCCACGTAGACAAAAAGGGTGGTTCAGAGTGGTGACATCAGAATGTTGGCATGCGCAGGAGACACTCGCGGTCGTACTGTTCAGAGCAGTGACTGGCATGCACAAGCGACAACAGAAGTCGTACTGTTCAGAGCAGTGGTTGGCATGCACAAGCGACAACAGTGGTCGTACTGTTCCGGGCAGTGGTTCTCAGACTTCTCTGCAGAGTGGGTGGTGGCAGCAGCAGCATGCGTGGACAGGTAAGTTGAGATTCAAAAGCCACTGCGTGAAGGCAAAGAGCATTACAGACTCAAGAGTGTGAGGGTGAGTGCAAACTCCCTCCCCCCTTCTCCTCTCCTTTGCGCTGTAACTCAGGCAGACTCCAGCACCTGTGCGACGAGCGACGACAGCCCTTAGAGCACCTGGGAGTTTCTCTGCAAGTTCTACCAACCAGGCACTGGAAACAGAGCTAAGGCATCCTTCAAGCTCGGTGGGTTTGAGCTCTCGGTGTTTTGCGCAAGTCCAGGTAAGGGAAGCTAGCCTTCATTTTCAATACAAGCCATAGATTAGCTGTTTCTGAAGTGAGGGCGACGTGGTCGCCGGTTTCGTTTTCATCTTCGTGAATGCTCTGTTTCTATGTGTTTGGGCGATGTGGTCGCCGGTTTTATATACAGACTTCGAAATACCTTGTTTTTGAACCAGATCGCCGGTTTTGGCGTTATTTGCGAACTCCCTGTTTTTGATGTTGCTTTGAAACTGTTTGAGATTTAAATGAGATATTCGAAAATAAGAACCTTGGATTGAGTTTTGCTGTGATTGAAATCATTCCTTTAAGTGTTATGTGATGTGTTGAATGCTGTGAATGTGGGATCGAGGCATAGTATTTTCAGGAAAGGAAATACCGTGTAAGATCGTATGTAATGTGTATTGACCTGGGGCTTGTCTAGAAGGAGATATCCTGACTCTGCTGATATAATGGAATCACGTAGATGAAGTTATTCAGTTGTGGAGAGTCGAAGGAGGTTCATACGTATGGGTGAGTTGTTCAAAAGGGAACGAGCTCGGCCTGTTATATGAACTAACCTTGTCATACCGGGGGAGTTATTGACATTGAGACTATATGCGCATGGCTGTGTGGATTTCACAGCGACCCTGTGTGGATTTCACAGTGGTATGGTATGACAGGTGCAAATCTCTGGGCCTGAGTCAACGCACGAGTCAATCCGGAAGTAGTGTCAAGTGTCTTGTGTGATGAGTCAGTGGAAGTCTGACATGAGAATGAGAAACTTTGATTCGATAGACACTTGATGAATGTTGAGATTTCAATGACCTTTGAGGAATCGTGCAATATGTGTTAGTTGATGGTTCACGTGGGTATCTTGAATTTGTTTTACCTTGATTTTAAAGTTCATATCCAACTCTTTTTAAATGTCTAGCTTACCCTGTGTTTTCTTTTGTGTTGTGGCCTCTTCTTAAACCTGTAATGATCGTGTATAATTTACACGGGAGCAGATGATGCTGCAGGTTGTAGAGCTCCTTAGTGAATTGTCGCTGGAAGGAGATCGCCTGTTTCCTATTCCCGATAGGCGATCACCCTTTTGCTGCTTTCTGATAGGAGATCACCTTTCTGATAGGAGATCGCCCTCCTAGCAGGAGATCGCCCTTTCTGTCAGGAGATCGCCTGTCTTTCTATTGTATTGAATTTTGTTTATGTTTCTGGAAAATTTGACCGAATTTGTATTAAACTCCCTGTGAGGAGAAACTACATTTCATATATATAATATTTTGTTCACTTCAATCTATTTGTTACCTTTATTTTCATTATATACATTTGTATAGTATTTTGGCGGGATGTTACATGGTACGTGAGGATAGCCGCGTCTTCGAGTGGAGGAGAAAGGAGAAAGGGGAACTAAATGAGCTGATTCCCTCAGCTCTTAAGGTCGAACGACCCTTTAGCCTTCACTGCCATTACCCACTCTCTGAGCAACCTTGCGTGTGGGTTTCCTCTAACAGTATGGCTACGTGGGTCTCTGCGCACACCACTCTCTTGAGCCACTGTTCTGAAGCACTCTCACTAACTACGTGTCGCGCATTCAAGACGCTCATGCTGGGAGCCTGGGTCCTACCTTTTCTGTGTGAAACACGACATCACGCGATGACCATCCACCGACGACTGATGTGCCTCTCATTCCGGCGATGACTGATGTGCCTCTCATCCCGGCGATGACTGATGTGCCTCTCATCCCTGCGATGACTGATGTCACATCGCCACACCTTGCTGAAGGTTCATTAACCCACTATGCTACGTCCAAGGACACCAAAGACTTCCACCTTCAATTCCTCAAAGAGACCTGAAAGAACAGCATGGCGCCTTTGCGGCCGGTGTAGCTCCTGCGACTAAGTTATCCACACAGGGAGTTGCTTAATGCACAGGCTACTCTGGGCACAACATTAACATGGTGTGCTGGTCAACTCTGGGTATCACGACTCACACTACTCATGGTGGCAGATATGCCACCTATCTTCTATATCACTCATCTTCTGTATTTAGACCACATACTTAGTGCTTACCAAGTCTTATCGAATACTCGGCGATGTGCTCTTTTCGGCGATCATGTACACCATAGGCGATCGGCGATCATGTGAAATCTTCGCACACGGCGATCATGCGCAAAATAGGCGATTACTGATTTCATACGGGGGAAGTCGGAGGCCGCCGCCTTCTTCAACAAACGACGATCTCATCAACTTTTAAGCTACACCTTCCTTTCTCTTACCCTTCTTGATTCACGTGCCCCCCCTCAAGCACGCCCACGTGATTACCTCACGATAAAGTCATCGCACTTGACTACTTGGTTAGTACAATGGTCAACCGACCGCCCTCTACCAGCTGACCCCAGACCTTGGGCGACCCCAGACCTTGGGCGACGTCCGAGGTCTGACCACTATGATATTTTCTATTTTTATGTCCTTTTTATTTTAAATAATAACATACTCAGAAATTATTTAAAATCTATCACTTCTATTCCAAATAATTTATAGGTCCTTACAATGCCGACGTTCGAGGTCTGACCACTACAATTACTTTTTTTATTTTAAATGTAAAGAGTGAAAAAAAAAATAACTACTAAACCATTTAAATATCAAACCATTATTGAAAATAGTAAAAAATATTTTTTTTCTCATATATTGAAGTAGACAAAATGTTAAGCAAGGAAAAAATAAAAGCGTGTTTAGTAGGGTGTAATCCTCGTACCTCCACCCCATCTACGAGAAACTAAAATTCCAATTTATATTTTCATTATTCAATTTCAATTTAATTACAACTTTCATATTAAACAAAATTAAGAAAAAAAAAGTTTTATCTTCAGTTATTCTTTTTTTGGTTTGTTTTCAAATATAACAATTTTATTTCAGTCGTTCTTTCTTAATTTCTAAAATTATTAATTTATATAAAACACCAAAACGTGAAATTAACTTCTCTAAAATGTGTATAATAAAATCATAATTATTTATTTAAATTTTATGTTTATAAAAACATGTTTATTTAAGTTTTATGATATTGTAGATTTTGTAACATTTTCTTTGGTCGCTCATTTTCATTTATTTTTAAGTATTTCTTTTACCTATTATTTTCTTTATACTCTAACTTTTATCTCTTTTTTTTCATTTCTTTCCTAATCTTTTTAAATTTTTCTTCTTAATAATTTTAATATTAGAAGTTTTTTTTAATTATATTAAATATTAATCAACACAATAATACTCCTTCAATTCATTTTTAACACTTATAATCACTTTAATAATTAAATTTTCAATTACATTTATTTATCATCAATAAAAAATAAAATGATATCCTCAAAAATAAATAAAAATTAAAAGTTAACATGCATCATCCTAGTCAACAGATTTCCAAAATAAAGTTTAATGAAAAATTATCATAATTATGTATGGATTCAACCCATACTAATATTTCTAAAAATTAAAAATATATTATTTGGTCACCTAAGTCATGTAATATATTTTTATTTTATTTTATTTCATATTTCAGTTAGCATCTTAGTCCATGTATTATTTGTAAATAATTTAAAAATTAATTTTATCTGTGTCATCTTCACTGACAAAATGCATTTTTTTATTTTACTTATTTTTTTAACTAGTGTCTATTTATTTTGCGTTCAACCATTCTATTTGCCTTCCACGCTTAATCTACACTTAAGTACGCAATTATTCTCAGCTTTTCTTGCAGTGACACACTTATTAAATAAAAATGAAAAGTACACGCAACGAAGTTCTAATTTATTGGATTGGCCAAGAGGCCTAACCTTTATTTAATAGCAAACCGGAACAACACTCTTATAGAGCCAAAGCAGTCGAAATTGTAAAGCAAAAACATAGAGATGGTAACACCATGGTTTAACACAGCAAGTGTTAAATGGCACATCAACAATTACGTACAAATATTGAGCATGTTGGTGGTGGTGGTGGTTTCGCAGGTGGAATGCATCTCCTATAAGCGGGATCACATTTAATAGCAGGACTATTAGGGTCTCCCGTCCCAGACGACACTCCTGCATAATACCATATATATACATCATTAACTCTACTGCTTTATTTCAATTCAAACAAACATAATATAGATGGAGTGTTAGAGAGTATATATTATTACCCTTGAGTTCTCGACCCAGAGTTGAAGTGGGAAGCATGAAAAGAGAAGCAAAGAGTAAGAAAGCAATAAGAATAGCCTTCATGGTTGGAAAATATGTTTGATAATGCTTATTATTCAATTTTCCCTTTGCATATGAATATGTGAAGAGTGTTATCATGTATTTATAGTCTCAATTCAGTGAAGTAAGTGCTGCAAGAAGACTTCCAAGAAGACTTCATACAGTGCTGCACAAAACATTACCTATTACCTCATTCATATAAACATTTTAGAAAGTAGAGTACCATTGCAGATTTATCAAATCTAAATGTCAAGTTTAACCTTTGACTAATTCATATCAAGAGATACAGAGAGAGAGAAAATGTTTACTTGTCACATCTAGATAGAGATGGCGAATTCACTATACTTAACCTTTGACTAATTCATATCTAGGGATACAGAGAGTAAGAGGGAAAATGTTTACTTGTCACATCTTTATCAAGATGGCCAATCATTCACTATACTTTTGTGTATATACACACCAATTTTAGGTTATTTCCTGGAAATGCAAACATTTGTTTGGGGAATTAAATTCATTGAGACAAATGTATATTTCTTTATTGATATTGGACTAAAAATCAATGGATGTTTTTAAATTTCCATCCAATTTATTCCTAGTTGTCTTCAACTAGTAGAGTTTTGTATGCAGAGAGGGAGATAAATTTTGATAACAACATCAAAATAAGTTTTTGAGGTGCTTTGATGGATTCAGAAAATTCTGGTTTTCAAATTTACTGGGATGTCTCTTAGATTAAGACTCCTTTCCACATATCAAGGTTTCTTTTGTGAAAAAGTCGAGAAGAATTTTTTTTCCCAGACGGTAAACAATACTTGCGATATTCCTTTGTCTCAATTGCCACCTTCTTGCATGAAAGGGGATGGTTGTGGTAGAGATTGTTGAGGATGTTTATAATAGTAGGTTTTGAATAATGCAAGAATCATCTCCACAACAGGATTGTGTTGGCAAAGGGTGATAACCACTTACATAAAATGATTTTTTTGCAAGAAACTTAGTTCGATTTGGAGCTCTATAAGTCCCTCGAAAGCAATACCTTTACGGAATGACTTTTATGAATTTACTTTCTCCTCTCTTAAAGATTTAAGGAAAAAATGTGTTTTCCTTTTTCAACCTGTCTTTAGTATGAATGAACTTTGGTCATATTATCCTATTAACTTGTATGTCAATATTTTTTATACAAATTTTATTGTATTTTAAAAATAAAATGAAAAATATTTTCATTAATATAATTTAAATTTTAAAATTATACTTTGATCCCGCCGCTGACTCGAATGTGGAGGATATGTCTCGTCACTCCTTCGTCTAGCCTTCTGCAACTGCGTGTTCAGCAAGAACGCTCCAAGAACCTTCTCTGGAACTCCAAACGATGCCTGCAAAACAACACAGACGGCGCCTCTAGCGGCCGTTTGCACTCCGACGCTCAAGTCAGGTAACAGAACCACCAAAAACTCTCCCTGAATCTCTCTGTGAGACTTGTGTGTCCTCTCAAATCCACTTTCTCTCTCTATAACTGAATTCTGTTATCACTGTGCAACGTGTGTAAAACGTGCTCACAATGACTCAGAAATGTGTGTAATGAATATTCTCTCTGTGTAAAAACTCTCAAATCTGTAAAATCTGTGTAAAAACTCTGTAAAAATTGTGTACCTTACATGACGTGGAGTGCTTTATACCTGGGTCGTGCCTCTCTCTCAGATGGTGACACGTGGAGGCATGCAACTTACATCTAACCGTACGCGTGTCACACCTGAAGGGCCTTTGCGCTTTCCTCTGTGCGCCTAAGTTATTCCGTAAGTTATTCCCTTGCGGAATAACTTAGCGCATTTCTTCCCTCTGAGTGAGTTGCATGCTCCTAGGAGAGCACCAGGTGTGGCTGGTCTCAACACACTCACCAAGCGCTGCATCCTGCATGCATGATCTCACCGCACAGTGCCATACACGTAATGGGTTAAGAGAGTCACTAATCACTGACCAGCTTACTAGCTCTCTTATACCATCCTCATGCACGACTCTACTGGTGAGCAGCTCTTCTTCTTCTGGTTTGGAATCATGCGAGGTGCATGCGTAACGCTCTCGCTGGGAGCCTGGGTCCCAGTTTAACTGCGTGTAGCAAGAAACCCCGATGACCATGCACCGATGACTGATCGGTGCTTCATCACTTCTCGCGCTCTGCTTCCAGGCACTCATCTAGGCACTGATCTGGGGGTGGTGGTCACTCGGTAACTGACCACCGATCACCGTTCTGAGTGATCTCCTCCCTGATTCACCTGCTATCTTTATTCCACGTGTTACCTTGTGAATGGTCCACGTGGTCATCTGCTGTTGACGTCATCGACTACCGATGACCGACCGGATCACAAGCCCCCCAGTCTCGAGTTGTGAACTCGTTCTCAGCGAAGAGACTAAGTGGTCGCGCCCTCGGTCCGTGTGGCAGGTGGGGCCGCGCCACGTGCTGCTCACGTGTATGCTCTTTAACGTTATGACTTCCACGCTTTATCTCTCGACACGTGGACTCATCAACGGCCCACATTGAGTGTCGTTAACGTTTCCTTCATTTAAAAGAGGCGCACGCATCTTCTTTGATCATTCGACCTTCATCCTTTCTCCAATCATCTAAAGAGGCACGCGCATTCTCCTCGATCTTTCGACCTTCAACCCTTCTCCGATCATCTAAAGGTTCATCTTTTCTTCTCCCTTGGTTCATTTAGAGCATTTCTACTGTTTGCATTCATGTTTTTCATCACTGTTCATCATCTTCTCTGTTTTCTTCTTCTTAACCCGCGTTAGGGTTCACTGTCACTCTCTGCTTCTTCTTCTTCCTCTTCTTCACCTGAACCTTCCTTCTTACTTTCTCCCTCTGTTTTTCACTGAACCATTCATCATTTCCCTCTTCTTTCATTCATCTGATTCTGCCCCTTCCTTTTTTTCCCCATTGCAGCTTTTGGTAATGGCTCGTGTAAAGCAAAAGGCACGCCTCGTTGCCTCTTCTTCTGGTGCCCAGCCCCCAAGGCCTGCACCATCGCCACCCTCTGCCCCAACTCCACCCCAACCTAACGCACAAGCCAGGATGTATGAGTGGGCTTCCTTGGCGCTCCTAGCTGAGACCTCCACGCAACTCCCTCCATATCACCTAAAAACCATACTTAGCAACGACCCAAATGAACCCTCGTGCGCCATTCATAAGGAGAATGACTTCCAAGTAGGCGTACGTATTCCTCCACGAGGGATACCCATCTGCGCTGATGACAGGGCTACCAATGGGGTACCCTTCACCTTTGTGTACTCCGCCATCTTCAAGAGGTTGAAGCTGCGTCTGTCCTTCACCTTCTTTGAGAAAGAACTGATGATGGAGCTGAATGTCACACCATGCCAGCTTCATCCAAATGCTTAGGCCTTCATCCGATCATTTGAAATTCTGTGTGATTACTTCGATCACCCTCCCTCCGTCGACGTCTTCCTACACCTTTTTTAGGCGAAGAACCCAGGGGACAGGTCTTGGGTGAGCTTAAATGGGGTTGCTGGTAGAGTCATCTTAGGCTTATACCAGCAATCCTTCAAGGACTAGAAAGGCAGGTTTTACATGATCTCTGCCACCCCTCGAGACCCCACACTGCTCGAAGGATTTCCACTTTACTGGGTCCCAGGGGTAGAGTTCAAGAAGCCCAGGGATTTGGAAACCCTGACCCCCTATGAATGTGAACTGTGCAGACTTCTGCTAGGGGTAAAATACAACTCTGCTACACTCGTCAAACATGAGTTTGATGTAGTATCCCTGAAGAAATACATAGGTAGATCATCCTTCCACTTAACTCTTGCATCACTCCATGCATCTGCATGGCATTCTCATGTGCATTTGCTTTCAACTTACTGATTCAGTCTTGTTATCTGATTTTTCCTCTTAACCTTTGATGCAAATATGACTTCAGGGAAAGATAGGAAGAATGCCTTGCTAGCACTGGCTCAGTCCATGCTTGCTTCTGCACCAACGAGGACCGAGAATGCTCCTGTCTCCACCTCCTCCACCTCCGAGCCACTTGTGGCTTCTCCACTCTCGGTGGCACCTGCAAGAGGTCCTGAGGCTGGAAGGAGAAAGAGGAAGCTGGTTAAGGCATTCCCTACTCGTGCAGCCATTGCTGCTGCTACTGCTGCCTCGACCGAAGAGGAGAGTTCTGATGTTCCCCTTCTTCGCCGCAAGAGGATTCGGCAGGAGATTAGGGGGTCTTCAGCAGCTAAGGCTGGAGAAACCGAAGTGGTGCAGGTTGAGGAAGAAGGAGAAGATGGAGCCTTAGCTCCTACCTCTCAACCTGCATCTGCGCCTACCCCACCATCATCTCCCCCACAGCTACCTTCTTCAACACCTCCATCACCAACCCCTCAACAACCTTCTCCAAGCGCCCTTCCTTCCCCTTCAACTCCACCTGCACCACCACTCCCAGTGGGCCAAACGCTCAATCTACCTGCTGGGAGTGGACCTGCTCACTCAGGGGGTCCACCAAGGCCTCATGCCTCACCACCAATGCAAACCACTGTTGCAACCTCTCAAGGTGGTGGGGCCTCTTCTCAACCGAGCATTCCTGGGGCTACCAAAGAGAACCTCAGCAAGGTAATCTCCTTGGCGAGGCGTTACATCCAAAACCGGGAATTGATCGCGTGGAGTGGGGCAGGATGTGGATGCTCATCTGGCCAAGAGCCTGGTGCTCTCTCTGCAATTCTCCACCCAGCAGCACAAACAGGAGCTCTTAGAAAAGAAGATCCTAGAGCTTGAGCATGATAAAGACTCCTTGATGAGCGACCTTGAAGCCTCTCAAGGTATGGTGAACATGCTGAGTGGTATGGTGGAGAAGGCCAAGAAGGACTACTTTCTGCAGGTGCAGGAGACCATCAGGACTGAGCTCCTGATGGGTGAGGCTGTGACTGCTTTAGACGGTCAAGCCATGGAGTTGAAGGGGCAGAACATCCGTCTAGAGTCTGAGACTTCTTCCTTGCGCCAACTGAACGACAAGCAGGCGGAGGATCTCAAGGCTTCTAGGGAGGAGATTGCTCTGAAGGAGAAGAAGCTCGAAGAGGTCCAGGTCCAACTCCTCGAGGCGCAGAACAAGCTGACAAATGCGCACAGCGAGTTGACCAAGACACAGGAGGAGCTCAAAGGAGCCAGGGGCAAACTGGAAGAGGCTGAGTCTTCCTTTGCCAAAGAGAAAAAGGAGCTTGAAGCCGATGTATCCGAGACCATGGCTGCTGGTGCTGAGGCTTTGATAGATGGGTTTAGGATGGCCTTGGAGCAGGTTCACTGCGTCCTACCAGACTTGGACCTTACCCAATTCAGCCTCCGCCATTCAGTGGTCGATGGCAAGCTCATTCCTCCTCCTTGAGCTTCTCCCTTGCAACTTCTTCTTTTGTGTAATTTCTCTTTCTGCTACATAACTTGTGTATAAACCTTTTAGCTGTAAAGGCTCTCTGTATTGACTTCAATGTGAATGAAATCTATTTGCTTTAGCTGCTTGTCTCTCTCCATCTTTAACTCTCTGCATGTGACTACCTGTTAACTAGCTTAGGCTTTAGCGCGATCTCACTGTAACCCTTCAAACTTGGTTTCTGACTTGATCGCGACTAACTGTTACCTTAGCATTGTCTTTAACAGTTTTTATGCATAACTTCATGTTGGATGACTGACTTAACGGGGCCTAAATGCTTCGGCTTATCGCACAAGAACTTGCTTGGAAAAGCTTTCTTACTCAAAGCTTTTACCACTGACCACCGACTAGCATGTTAGTTTACCACTCATCAGTCATCGCGCTTCAGGTTTTGCTTTACTTCTCTGTCAGTCCAGCGCTAAGTGCATAGAGGGCCTGAACGCTAAAGATGATGCCTTGCTCTGGGGAGGAAGAGTGTTTCTCGATGACCCCTCTTGCCTCATCATGCTTCAGGCTTTCTCTGGGGAGGAAGAGTGTTTCTCGATGACCCCTCTTGCCTCATCGCGCTTCAGGCTTTGCTTTACTTCTCTGTCACTCCAGCGCTAAGTGCATAGAGGGCCTGAACGCTAAAGATGATACCTTGTTTTGGGGAAGAAGAGTGTTTCTCGTTGACCCCTCTTGCTTACCCCAAGGCCATCGACCTTGAGATCTGAACGCCGATCACCGTTGATAACAGCTCGTTCTGGGGAGGAAGAGTGTTTCTCGATGACCCCTCTTGCCTGCCCTAAGGTCATCAACCTTAAGATCTGAACGCCGATCACCGTCGATGACACCTTGTTCTGGGGAGGAAGAGTGTTTCTCGATGACCCCTCTTGCCTGCCCCAAGGTCATTGACCTCACACGAATCGGGTTATTCTATCCCTTTCTCACTCCTGGGGTGAGAAGAGCCTTAACTAAGGGCTTTACTAAGCCAATATTGGTATACGCCAAGTGGGTAAGGACGTTTCTCGAAATCCTCCCTTTCCCTCTCTTGGTCTTACTAGTACCCCTGGCTTTTCAAACCTTAGCTGCCTGCACTCACGCCTGGGGTGAGGAGGATCTAGGTCGGTTGTCCGTACTCGCACCTGGGGCAAGTAGGCTCCAACCGATCACCTGCACTTGCACCTGGGGCAAGGAGAATTTTAAACTGGGAAACACTTGCACACTTGATATACTGGAATCTTTTTTATTGGGTGGCCTCGTTAAAAACCCTCCTTAGGGAAAAGAGTGCCCCCTGATCTACTCAACTGTTTACAATATATATACTGAGTGTGTGTGCAGCACAAGAACGCATCTACTTTACACCTTAACTAAAGTAGAATTTCAAGTGTGTGGCGTTCCATGTCCTGGGGATAGCTGCTCCATCCAGAGTCTCCAGCCGATAAGCTCCATTCTCCAACGCCTCAACTACTCTGTATGGACCCGTCCACTTTGGAGATAACTTGTTCTCCATCTCATTCTGATGTGCTTTCCTCATCACCAGATCGCCCTCCTGGAAGCGCCTTAGCCTCACCTTGGAGTTGTGCCTGCGTTCTACTCTTCTCTTGACAGCTTCGGCACTAACTCTGGCTTCTTCTCGCACTTCATCCAAGAGGTCGAGATTCACCTTTCGCTCTTGATTGGACTCTTTAGGGGAGCTCTCTTGTATCTCCATGGGGATCATAGCATCTGTCTCATAGACAAGACTAAAGGGTGTCTCATGGGTGCTAGACTGTGGAGTGGTATGGTAAGACCATACAATTCTGGGAACTTCTTCTGCCCAATTCCCCTTAGCTTTCTCTAGTCTTCGCTTCAGTCCCCTGAGTAGCACTCGGTTGGCTAACTCCACCTGACCGTTGGTCTGCGGGTGTTCTACCGAGACGAACACTTGTTGTATCTTCAACTCTTCGCACATCTTTCTCAACTGATGACTGGTGAACTGAGTGCCATTGTCGGATACCAGCCTCTTGGGTACTCCGAAACGACAGACGATGTTCCTCCAGACAAAATGCTCGACCTTCTGAGCGGTGATGTGCGCCACTGGTTCTGCCTCCACCCACTTGGTGAAATACTCGATGGCCACTATGAGGAACTTCATCTGCCTGATCGCCAGAGGAAAAGGTCCCAGGATGTCGATTCCCCACGTGTGAAATGGCCACGGGCTATGGATGGACTTCAACTCTTCGGGGGGTGCCTTATGCCAGTCTGCATGAAGTTGGCACTGTTTGCACCGCTGAGCATACTTCACGCAGTCTTCCTTCAGCGTTGGCCAGTAGTACCCCGCGCGGAGGATCCTACTTGCCAAAGCGCAACCAGCAACGTGGCTTTCGCCCACCCCCTCGTGCAACTCAAACATGAGTCTGGTGCATTGCTCCCCATGCACGCAGATTTGTACAGGATGGGAAAAGCCAAATCTAAACAAATTCCCATCAATTAGAGTAAACTTACTCAAGCTCGTCTTTATCTTCTTTGCCTCTGCCGGGTCCAGTGGAAGCACACCATCTTCTAGGTACAACTGGTATGGTGTTATCCACGTATCGGGCTCCTTGACAGCGCAGACTTCCATCGCCTCATCGGTCCTTGCCGGTCGCGCCCTCACCCTCGGCGCTTTCAGCGTTTCTTGAGTTAGGGACCGATGACTGATCGCCAGACGCTCCATCGACTTGGATACTTGAAGCACTTGGTTGTCTGACACGAACGCTCGTGGCACCTTCAGAGTCTCCTGAATGACGGTCCTCTGCCTTCCCCCCTTGCCTGAGCTGGCCAGCTTGGCAAGCAGGTCTGCTCTGGCATTTTGCTCTCGGGGCACATGAACCAATTCAAACTCATCGAAGGATGTCTTCAGGAGCTGTACGTACTCCAGGTAAGTTGCCATTTGAGGATCTTTCGCCTGGAACTCTCCTGTAACTTGTCCAGTGACTAGCAAGTACTTTCATTGGTGATGACCGCCCTGGCGATGCCGGACTCACGAGGAGCGATCATGCTCTCTGCTTCAGCTTCCACCTGAGCTACCTGGGAGCCCCCCAGCGTAGCATCTTCCATCACCTGATCTGCCTGTGTACCACGAACCACCGATCGCTCCTCGAGCACGCCTAATGGTGGTGTCGTAGTGACATGGCAGATGCTTCTCTTCTGCTTGAGGCTGTTCTCATAACAGCGCCTAGCCTCAGCCTGATCTGACTTGATGGTAATGACAGCCCTTTCCATCGACGACAGCTTCAACTTCATGTGCCTTGTCGACGGCACTGCACCCAACCTGTTGAGCGTGGGTCTTCCCAGCAAGATATTGTATGCAGATGGGGCATTCACCACCAAGTACTTTATCTTCTCTGTGCGGGACGCCACTCCATCGGTGAACGTCGTTCTCAGCTCTATGTAGCCCCGCACCTCGACCTGGTCCCCCGCGAAACCATAAACCCTAAACCATAAAGACACCCAACATATGGCCTTAGCTAATTGGGGGACAGCTGCAACTTGTTGAACGTCGGCCAGAACATGACGTCTGCTGAGCTTCCTTGATCTACGAGCACCCTGTGCACTCGTCTTCCTGCTATCACAAGGGAGATGACCACAGGATCGTTGTCGTGGGGTACAACGTCCTGCAGATCAGCCCTTGTGAATGTGATATCCACCTCGGGGAAATGGCTTTCATTCACTGAGTCTACAGTCATCACTGAGCGTGCGTACCTTCTTCTTTGCGACGCGGAGCACCCTCCGCCAGAGAAGCCCCTCGCGATCGTCCTCACTTCCCCGTGCACAGGGATTTCATGTTGCTGATTACCTGCCTGGGACCTCGAAGCGCGATCACCTTGCGCCTCCCGCAGGTAATCGGTTAGGAATCCTGTCTTCACCAATTCAGCAAGTTGATGCCCCAACGCCAGGCAGGTGTGGAGTGTGTGTCCATAAGCCTGATGGAATTCACACCACTCATCCTTCTTCCTTCTAAGTACCTTGTTAGTTTTCTCTGGTACTTGGAGTCTTGCAGCCACGGCAGGGATGGCGATTAGCTCCGCCAACTCTACCATGAAATCATACCTAGGGGGTGCGTTGTTCACCCTTGCACGCCCCTTGGTCTGATCCTTCCTGGGTGCATAAGGATGAGGCCTTCCCTGCGCCTTCTTCCCTTCCTTGGCCTCATGTACCCGCGCCTGTTACTGCTGCTTCCCCTGACCTCCGCGCGGCTTCGATGGTGCAGCACTGCCTCTCTTCTCAGAGACCTCTGTCTCTGCTACTATGTGCTCCACCGCGCGTCGCCGAATCTTAGCGAAGGTGGCAGGGTGGCTCCTGATGAGCGATTCACTGAAAGGACCAGGCAGTACGCCTTTCTTGAATGCATGCACCAGCATGTTCTCGTCCTTGATGGGCTATCTCACCACCTGCGCACCAAAACTGTTGAGGTAGTCCTTCAGTGACTCCCCCTGGTACTGGCGCATGTCGAACAGATCGTAGGATACCATCGGTGGCGCTCTGTTGGCGATATACTGCTCCGTGAACATCTTCGAAAACTGATGGAAGGAGGTGATGTGGCCCTCTGGCAGGTTCACGAACCACTCCATAGCTATTCCGCTCAGTGTACTCATAAACATTTTGCAGTACACGGCGTCTGAGCCTCCAGACAGCATCATCTGAGTGTGGAAGGCTATCAGATGTGCTTCTGGATCTTCCACCCCCGTGAACGACTACTTCACTCCCACCAGGTTGGGAGGCACCATTGTGTTCATGATCTCGGGGGAGAAAGGCATAGGGAATGCTCTAGGAGGCGATGGCGGCATCGACGTCCTATCTTCGATTGCACGCTCCTTCTGCGCCTGCAATTCCCTACGCAATTCCTTGTTTATACGACTCAACTCTTCATTTCTGCTCTGCGATGCAGTCAGCTCTGCATGCATCTTCTCCTGCTCAGCTCTCGATGCCGCGACATTATCCTGCAGCGCACGCATTATCTCCATGACCTGCACCATGGTAACAGCTCCTTCTTCAGCAGATGGCGCAGGAGTGGTTTGTCTGGTTCTTCTACTCATCTTCTCAGCAAAACCTTCGACGAAAAATTCAAGAAACTTCAAGAACTGCGATGTGGATGGGAACAAGATTCACACGTGCCCCACGGTAGGCGCCAAATGATCCCGTCGCTGACTCGAATGTGGAGGATATGCCTCATCACTCCTTCGTCTAGCCTTCTGCAACTGCGTGTTCAGCAAGAACGCTCCAAGAACCTTCTCTAGAACTCCAAACGATGCCTGCAAAACAACACAGACGGCGCCTCTAGCGGCCGTTTGCACTCCGATGCTCAAGTCAGGTAACAGAACCACCAAAAACTCTCTCTGAATCTCTCTGTGAGACTCGTGTGTCCTCTCAGATCCACTTTCTCTCTCTATAAATGAATTCTGTTATCACTGTGCAACGTGTGTAAAACGTGCTCACAATGACTCAGAAATGTGTGTAATGAATATTCTCTCTGTGTAAAAACTCTCAAATCTGTAAAATCTGTGTAAAAACTCTGTAAAAACTGTGTACCTTACATGACGTGGAGTGCTTTATACCTAGGCCGCGTCTCTCTCTCAGATGGTGACACATGGAGGCATGCTGTAAGGATCTGTAAAATTAAATTGGAATAAAAGGAATATATTTTAAATGAATTCTAAGTATGTTTTATTTAAAATAAAAAGGAAGGAAAGTGTAGCTTAGAAGACTATGAGATCGCCTGGTTAGTACATAATCGCCTGTCGCCTAGACTACACATGAACGCCAATCGCCTGTAGTGTACATTGTAAGGACCTAGAAACTTTAATTGGAATGAAAGTGTTATATTTAAATAATTTTAGAAGATGTTATTATTTAAAATACAAAGAGCTGGTAAATGAAGTTTCGTAGTAGTCGGACCTCAGACGTCGCCCAAGGTCTGGGGTCAGCTAGTAGAGGTCGGTCGGCTGACCATTGTATTAACCAAGTAGTCAGGTGCGATGACTTTATCGTGAGGTAATCACGTGGATGTGCTCGAGGAAGACATGTGGATCAAGAAGAGTAAAGGAAGAAAAGTGTAGCTTAGAAGTCTACGAGATCGCCGTTGTTGAAGACAGAGGCGATCTCCGACTTCTCTGGCACATAATCGCCTGTCGCCTGGAGGAGACATGACCGCCAATCGCCTATGGTGTACGTGATCGACGGGAGTGCACGTAGTATGTGGTCATGATGCTGGATCAACCATAGTGGGTTCCAAAAAACCACGCGTATCAAGGTGTGGGTTAAGCCTTAGATACGCTGTGCATTCGAAGCTCTATGCTTGAGCATAAGAAATCGTCCTTAGTGTTGCATGCATGGGCGCACGAGGAGTAGTGCTGATATACTCTTCGAAATGTGAAGCTACCGACGTCACCAAGCCATCTGGAGATGATACCTTGGACGTAACATAGTGGGATGAAGAACCTTCAGCAAGGCGTGGCGATGTGTCGTCGGGCATCGCCAGGGCGCGAGGCATGCGGGCATCGCCAGGGCGTGAGGCATGCGGGCATCGCCGGGCGCGAGGCATGCGGGCATCGCCGGGCGCGAGGCATGCGGGCATCGCCAGGGCGCGAGACATCGGTCGTCTCCCAGGGAGAGACATCGGTCGTCTGCCAGGATGAGACATCGGTGGATAGCCATCGCGCGAGCGGTCATCGGTGGAAGGTTATCGCGCGATGTCGAGTTTCACACAGATAAGGTGGGACCCAGGCTCCCAGCATGAGACGTCCTGCACGCGCGACACGTAGACAAAAAGGGTGGTTCACAATAGTGACATCAGAGAGTTGGCATGCGCAGAGTCACGCGTGGTCGTACTGTTCAGGGAAGTGTGCACGCAAGCTTCCTGCAGAGTGGGTGGTGGCAGCGGCTTTTGTGGACAAGTTGGTTTAGATTCAAAAACTCACTTATGAGGGCAGAGAACGTTGCTGTGGTTCAAGAGTGACAGAGTGGGTTCACCTTCATCCTTCTCTTTTCTCTCCTTCGCGCTGCGATTCAGGCACCCTCAAGCACCAGTACGACGAGCGACGACTACCCTTAGAGCACCTGGGAGGTTCTTTTCAAGTTCTGCAAACCAGACGCTAAAACAGAGCTAAGGCATCTTTAAGCTTCGGTGGGTTTTGGAACTCTTGGTGTTCTGCGCTAGTCCAGGTAAGGGAAGCTAGCCTTATTTCCAACGAAAACCTTATATTAGATGATTGAGATGATGAGGCGACGTGGTCGCCGGTTTTCAACTGTTATTGCATAATCCCCTGTTTTTGGACGAGATCGCCGGTTTTGGCGTTGTTTTTCGAACTCTCCTATTTTTGTGTTGTTTGAAACTGTTTGAGATTTAAATGTGATATTCGAAAATCTGAACCATGGAATGATTGTTGTTGTGATTGGAATCATTCATTTAAGTGTTATATGATGTGTTGAATGTTGTGAATGTGGGATCAAGACATAGTATTTTCAGGAAAGGAAATACCGTGTTGAGATTGGTTATGAGGTGTATTAATCAGTGAGTATCCTGTGAATGAGACGATCCTGACTCTGCTGATATGATGGAGTCACATAGATGAAGTCATTCAGTTGGTGAGAGTCGAAGGAGGTCCATATGTATGGGTAAGTCGTTTGAAAGATAACTGACTTGACCTGTTATATGGATTAACCCTGTCATACTGTGAGAGTGATGAAATTGAGATCGAGATCGTGTTGATGCGCATGGCTGTGGGAACATTACAGCAATGAAGTATGACAGGTACAGGTCTCTGGATGCTAAGTTCAACGCACGAGTCTTCCGGAAGTAGTGTCAAGTGTCTTGTGTGATGAGTCAGTGGAAGTCTGACGTGAGAAATGAGAAACATTGAATTGATAGACACTTGATGAATTATGTGAATTGAAAGACTCTTGAGGAAATTGTGAAATCTGTGATTACTTGATGGTCATGTGAAGGGAATGAGAAAGTTGATGGTTTTACGTGGGTGTCTTAAATTTGTTTCATCTTGATTTTAAAGTTCATATCTAAATTCTCTTTCAAATATCTAGCTTACCCTGTGTTTTTGGTGTTGTGTTTGGCTTTTTCTTAAACCTGTGATGATCGTGTATAATTTACACGGGAGCAGATGATGTTGCAGGGAGTAGAGCTCCTCAGTGAGTGGTCGCCGGAAGGAGATCGCCTGTTTCTGTTTCTGTTAGGCGATCACCCTTTTTCTGTTTTCTGATAGGAGATCGCCTTTTTCTGATAGGAGATCGCCTTTTTCTGTTAGGAGATCGCCTGTTTTTCTATTTTGCTGTATTTTGTTTAAGTTTTGGAAAACTGACCGGATATGTATTAAACTCCCTGTGAGGAGAAATTTCATTATATATATATACACATATGTTCACTTCAATATTATTGTTTTACCTTATTTTTTTTTTTTAATTATGAAAAGAATTTGGAGGGATGTTACATACATGATCGCCAATCGCCTATGGTGCACATTATCGCCGAAAGTGCACTCAGTATGTGGTCAAGATACTGGATCAACCATAGTGGGCTCCAAAAACCACGCGTATCAAGGTGTGGGTTAAGCCTTAGATACGCCGTGCATGCGAAGCTCTATGCTTGAGCATAAGAAATCGTCCTTAGTGTTGCATGCATGGGCGCACGAGGAGTAGTGCTGATCTACTCTTGGAAATGTGAAGCTACCGACGTCACCAAGTCATGTGGAGATGATACCTTGGACGTAACATAGTGGGATGAAGAACCTTCAGCAAGGCGTGGCAATGTGTCGTCGGGCATCGCCGGGGCGCGAGGCATGCGGGCATCGCCAGGGCGCGAGGCATGTGGGCATCGCCAGGGCGAGAGACATGCGGGCATCGCCAGGGCGCGAGACATGCGGACATCGCCAGGGCGCGAGGCATGCGGGCATCGCCAGGGCGAGACATCGGTCGTCTTCCAGAGAAAGACATCGGTCGTCCGCCAGGATGAGGCATCGGTGGAAGGTTATCGCGCGATGTCGAGTTTCACACAGATAAGGTGGGACCCAGGCTCCCAGCATGAGACGTCCTGCACGTGCGACACGTAGACAAAAAGGGTGGTTCAGAATAGTGACATTAGAGAGTTGGCATGCGCAGAGACACACGTGGCCGTACTGTTCAGGGAAGAGTGCACGCAAGCTTTCCTGCAGAGTGGGTGGTGGCAGCGGCAATTGTGGACAAGTTGGTTTAGATTCAAAAACTCACTTCTGAGAGGAAAAGAAGGTTGCAGTGGTTCAAGAGTGACAGAGTGAGTTTACCTTCATCCTTCTCTTTTCTCTCCTTCGCGTTGTGATTCAGGCATCCTCAAGCACCAGTACGACGAGCGACGACTGCCTTTGGATACCTGGGGAGTTCTCTGCGAGTTTTCCGTCAGGACGCTAGAACAGAGTTAAGGCATCTTTAAGCTTCGGTGGGTTTTGGAGCTCTTGGTGTTTTGCGCAAGTTCAGGTAAGGGAAGCTAGCATTTTCGTTTATAAAAACGTTAGGCGAGTATGTTCTGAAGTGAGGGCGACGTGGTCGCCGATTTTCATATTCTTTTTCACAATGCTCTGTTTTTATGTGTGGGGCGACGTGATCGCCGGTTTTAAATGTTGATTTCGAACTCCCCTGTTTTAGTGTCGTTTGAAACTGTTTGAGATTGAAATGTGATATTCGAAAAATCTGAACCTTGGAATGATTGTTGCTGTGATTGGAATCGTTCATTTAAGTGTTATATGATGTGTTGAATGTTGTGAATGTGGGATCAAGGCATAGTATTTTCAGGAAAGAAAATACCGTGTAAGATCGTGTAGGATGTGCATTGATCGGTGATTTCTATAATGAGATATCCTGACTCTCCTGATATAATGGAATCATATAGATGAAGTTATTCAGGCGTTGAGAGTCGATGGAGGTTCATACCTATGGGTAGGTTGTTTGAAAGATAACTACTTGACCTGTTGTGTGGATTCACCCTGTCATACTAGGAGAGTGATGAGATTGAGATTGAGATTATGTTGATGTGCATAGCTGTGGGAACTTTACAGCAGTGTAGTATGACAGGTGCAGATCTCTGAGTCTAGTCAATGCACGTGTCTTCCGGAAGTAGTGTCAAGTGTCTATGTGTGATGAGTCAGTGGAAGTCTGACGTGAGAAATGAGAAACATTGAAATTGATAGACACTTGATGGATTATGTGAATTGAAAGACTCTTGAGGAAATTGTGAAATATGTGATTACTTGATGGTCATGTGAAGGGAATGAGAAAGTTGATGGTTTTTACGTGGGTGTCTTAAATTTGTTTTATCTTGATTTTAAAGTTTCATATCTAAATTCTCTTTCAAATACCCTGCGTTTTGTTTTGTGGATGTTTTCTTAAACCTGTGATGATCGTGTATAATTTACACGGGAGCAGATGATGTTGCAGGAAGTAGAGCTCCTCAGTGAGTGGTCGCCGGAAGGAGATCGCCTGTTTCTGTTTTTGTTAGGCGATCGCCTGTTTTCTGTTTCTGATAGGAGATCGCCTGTTTTCTGTTAGGAGATCGCCTGTTTTCTGTTAGGAGATCGCCTGTTTTTCTATTTTGCTGTATTTTGTTTAAGTTTGGAAAACTGATTGGATATGTATTAAACTCCCTGTGAGGAGAAATTTCATTATATATATATATATATATATATATATATGTTCACTTCGATATTATTGTTTTACCTTTATTTCATTATATAAATATGAAAAGAATTTGGCAGGATGTTACACATGCAACTTACATCTAACTGTACGCGTGTCACACCTGAAGGGCCTTTGCGCTTTTCTCTGTGCGCCTAAGTTATTCCCTTGCGGAATAACTTAGCGGATTTCTTCCCTCTGAGTGAGTTGCATGCTCCCAGGAGAGCACCAGGTGTGGCTGGTCTCAACACACTCACCAAGCACTGCATCCTGCATGCATGATCTCACCGCACAGTGCCATGCACGTAATGGGTTAAGAGAGTCACTGATCACTGACCAACTTACTAGCTCTCTTATACCATCCTCATGTTGAACCAAGTGGTGTTCAATGTTTTGAAGAATCCAAATCCTTTGAAGGATGATGAAGCCTCTGCTTTGCTTGATGCTGCTGTGCTGGTTTATTGTTTTGTTCTGGGGTAGTTTTATGTTGTAATCCACCCTTAGATTAAATCTCAAAGCACTTAGAATCTCAATCCTTAAACAAAGTAAAGTGTTTTTCAAACTAAGTTGAAACAACTGATTGTTCTGTCGAAACAACCGATTGTTTACACTTAGATGTTTTGAGAAAGTTTGAAAACTGTTTTCAAATAGTGAAATCTGTTAAGTAACAAAACAACCGATTGATTCGAGGAAACAACCGAATGTTTGTTTTGGAACCTTAACAGAAAAACTGTTTTCTTTGACTGAGCTTTAAATGATTTGAAACTGAATATGCTCCAGTCATTAAATGCTTTGACAAATCTTTTTTGAAAGCAATTATGGGTTTGTTAAGATTTGGTAACAAACTTCTTTATATAAATTCAGAAAATCTCTTTTAAAGAAGAGAATGCTTTTGACAAAGTTTTTCTAAGAGAGTTTTCAAAAAGTGCTGAGATTGCTTAAGAGCTAAAGAGATTGATCAAGGTGTTGGAATAGGATTCTACTTGTATTGATTTCAGATCTTCATCTGTAACAAGTGTAATCTGTGTAAACTGCTGAAACATTTCTTCTGTGTATTGTTGTTGAGATTGGCTGTGTGTTCTTGAGGTGTTCAAGATCAACAATCTTAGTGTTGACCAAGGATAATGTGTGTCTTGAGGTTTTCAAGGTCATTCTCTTGGTTGTTGTGTAAGTGATCAAGGTGTGATTGCTTAGTGGATTTTGTACCGACCAGTCCTCGGACACCGAGAATAGATGGTATAGGGCAAACCACGTCAGCTGGGTCCCACAGCATGGGCCAAAGCCACGTGGAGTGGACCCCGTAGGCAGCTTGGATCAGAGGGTGATCATTCATCAGTGTGTCCCCTTAGAGAAGGGTGATTAGTCATCCGCACGTCCCCACAGAGAAGGGCGATTAGTCATCAGCACGTCCCCACAGAGAAGGGCGATTATTCATCGCTGTGATGATCACCAGAAGGGACTGATGTGTCCTCGTCACTCCGCAGGGTGATCAGTCCTTGGCAACAGAGTGTGACGAGGTGACATCGGTCTCGGGTGATGTGAACAGCGTAACCAGAACAGCTAAGATTGGTTCCCAGAGGGGGCCAATGACCAGTTAAATACCCAGAGGTAGGGAGAGGCCTAAATCACGAAGAGCCAATGCGGGTAGCAGGGAGAGCACAGTTAGGTGCAGAGTCCTGAGGGGTTGAGTTCTCATCAGAACTAGGGTTTCCCAGTAAAGGCTACATGCATGGCACGTGAACAGCAAGGGCACTCCCAGAACAGGTGGCCCCAGAGACTAGGTGCACAAGGAGGCATCCAGGTGGTCACCCCGTTAGAGTTTGCACTTCAGAGAAGGAAACCTTATGTGCTAGATTGCCCTAAGATTGGGTGATAGTGGCGTAAGGGTATTCCAGTAAACCCTGAATATGGCTAGCAGCGCAGTGAATCCTAATTAGGGCTAGCGGCGCGGTAAACCCTAGACTATATAAGGGACAGTAAAATACTTCACAAAGGTACGCAGTTTCTAGACCTAAACACTGAGAAACTCAATACATTGGTGTTGCTTGCCCAATCTTGACTTGAGCGTCGGAGTGCAAACGGCCTCTACGGCGTCCCCTTTCTCTTTTGCAGGTGCAGATTGTTTCGAAAGAACCAAGCACGTATCAACGTGAGGGAGGAGGCGTGTGAGTGTCGTGGAGTCAACTGACAGACGAGTCAACCAGCAAGAACAGATTTCCTCAGGGTTCTAAGAAGACTGGATGTAGCTCTGGGTTGGAGTGAACCAGTATAAACAACTGTGTACAATCTCTCTATCCCTTACTCTTTAAATTCAGTTTGTTTGTTGTTTGTTGATATAAACAACCGATTGTTTCACAGAAACAACCAATTGTTTTCCTGGCAGTGCTGTTTTGCTTGCTGTTTTGGAAAACTGAATTGCTTAATCAACTGATTTCTGAAAGATATTCATTCCAGCTTGCAAAAAGTTTACGAATACCTCTTTAAACAATTCACCCCCCTCTAGTTTAAAGCCATCTTTCCTAACACCTCATGCATGACCCTACTAGCGAGCAGCCCTTCTTCCTCTGGTTTGGAATTATGCGAGGTGCATGCGTAACGCTCTCGCTGGGAGCCTGGGTGATGGAAGAGGGCCAAGCACAACCTTCCATGAAAGGCAAGAGCCAAGTCAAAAGCGTCTAAGACCAAGCTAGGAGCGTCTAAGACAAGCTAGGAGCGTCTAGGACGAGAAGGCCAAGCTAGAAGCGTCTAGGACAAGAAGACTTGGATCAAAGCTATGAATGGGAGAGTGGCATACTAGCACATATTCCGTGAAGGCCCATCAAATGTAGTTTAGCTTTAATTGGGGTGTAAATAGCATAGCCATGTGGACAAATGTTTATTTTTCTGCACATTAGAATTAAGGAGAAGTTAACCTTCCCACTATTCTAGAAAGCCCATGGAGGGGGTGAACTTACAAACTAGACACACCCCTCCCCATGTGCTCACACTTTCCATGTGGCCCATGTGCTTCACATTTACATTTCATTTGGCTAGCATTAGGGTTGCATTATGGTCCTCCTTAGCCTATAAAAGGAGGAGCCTACACCTTGTATTTTCAAGATTAAATAGAGTATTGTTATGCTGCCCAAATTGTGCCATACACTACTCCTTGCCTAACACTTAGGTTTTAGTCTTCAATTCATCACTACCAAAGGGGCTGGCCAAACCTCCCCATTTCCTCACTCTTCATGCACCTTCAAGGCACCCATGCTTCCTAGGAAGGCCTTGCTCACCTCCTCCATAAGCTTCCGCATCCATCATCACCAAGGAACTCCAAAATCCAAAGAAGAGCTCATAGGAATGCTATCACTGGGTCCCAGTTTAACTGCGTGTAGCAAGAAACCCCGATGACCATGCACCGATGACTGATCGGTGCTTCATCACTTCTCGCGCTCTGCTTCCAGGCACTTATCTAGGCACTGATCTGGGGGTGGTGGTCACTCGGTAACTGACCACCGATCACCGTTCTGAGTGATCTCCTCCCTGATTCACCTGCTATCTTTATTCCACGTGTTACCCTGTGAATGGTCCACGTGGTCATCTGCTGCGGACGTCATCGACTACCGATGACCGACCGAATCATATTTAATTTTAATTTTTTTCATTAAAAAATGCATTTTTTCAATAATAAATAAAATAAAATCTAAAAATTTCAATACATTTTTCTTCTCCATTTTTTCTAACCATTATGGGAAGTATGACATGCTCAAACCTTCAAGAAATGGAGAAGGATGAACAGGGTCTTTATTTCGCAGAGGCTGAATAGGTAGGGTAAAAGATTTGTTTGGTAAGCACTACGACGTAAGGAATGCAAGACAGATGGGGAAAAAATTAGACAACATTCGAATAGGGAACATTAAACTACCTGTCAATATACCAAGATATAGAAGGAACGAAACCTAACTCTATCAAGGACCAATCAACACGAAACGACTAACAAATGCCAATACAACAAAACAGAGGACACATCTTGTTTGGTGGGTGTACTGGACCAGAAATCGTAGTCTTAAAGCTCATCGGTCGGACCTCGGCATTTCCCTTAAACAGGTCAGCTCGACACATGGTCCCACTTGTATGTTATGTAACTGAGCTCCAGGTATGTGTATATATTAACTTTCATTCATGTGCATAATATAATCCTTCACACATGAGATTAATTGCTAAAGTAAAGAAACATAATAGGCTTAGGAGTGTGCTTAGCGTGTCCAGTCTATGATAAGTATAGTGTTAACTATAGGGCCCAAGCCCAATAGCGCTAAGACAATCCAAGCTAAGTTGCATGCATGGCACGTAACAGCATATGAATGAGAGTGTATCAGTGGGAGCGCATTTGTATGTGAATGAATACATGATTATTGTATTGGGCAAGGTTGCGACGCTGGCCTAATTTTTTTAATGTGCCCGAAACGCATAACCAAGCTGCTATGTGCTAATAATCAGTGGCATGCGCTTAAAGATAAATGTATATATATGGTTGCTCATTTGTTACGATTATGTATAGATATGTTTGTTGTAATCATGTTAGATATTTTCTGTTGCCTAGCTGTTACACGTACATGTTTGTTACATGTAAAATACCTGTTGATAATGGTTGTTAACCTTAAAAAGATAGGTATGTGCATGTATAACAGAAAGATAAGCCTGCAGTTTCGCACTTGAAGATTATTGGTGCCTGTGTCAGGTGGTTTTCTGTTAGAGATATAAGATAATTTGCTTATTTTCAGTTAATATTTGTTTATCTCAAGTACAGTTGGTGCATGACATGCTAGAAAAGGGGCTGAATGTCCCAGGTGAAGGTATGCAATTCTGAATACACTTTTTGAATACTGAAACTGCTTTCATTTCTTATTCTTTGATAAGCCCTTACTGACTTGATCGTCGGAGTGTGGCTGACCATAAGGGCGCCCTCTACTTCACAGGAACAACATCAAAACAAGCAAGGAAGGCACAGTTTCCAACGGAGCCAAAAGGAGCCAGAACCAGTTATTGGAGTCAACTGGCGGCTAAGTCAACCGACAAGAACATTTGGCGCCCACCGTGGGACCCGATAAAACTAGGTCACATCCATATCAGTGAATAAGCAATCAGAAGAAATGAGAAATACTCGACAAAGAGGTCCCGCAAGATCTGAAGGAGGCGACGCCCCCACAACCCAACAGCTTATGGAGATCATCACATCTCTTCAGGAAACAGTGGCGACAACTAGGGCTGAGAAGGCTCAAAGACAAGACCAATTTAGGGCTGAGTTGGATGTATCACGAGCAGCTAACGAGGAGTTGTGCAGAGCTAATGACGAACTATGCAGGAATTGGCAGCGTGCAAGAGATCACGTCACGAGCGACCAGTGCCCACCTATCCAAAATAGGGCTCGCAAAATGCCCTTCTCACAAGAAATCCTAGACTCGGTTGTAAGGACCTATAAATTACCTGGAATAGAAGTGATAGATTTTAAATAATTTCTGAGTATGTTATTATTTAAAATAAAAAGGACATAAAAATAGAAAATATCATAGTGGTCAGACCTCGGACGTCGCCCAAGGTCTGGGGTCAGCTGGTAGAGGGCGGTCGGTTGACCATTGTGCTGACCAAGTAGTCAGGTGCGATGACTTTATCGTAAGGTAATCACGAGGGCGTGCTTGAAGGGAGGGGGCACGTGAAGTAGGAAGGTTAAGAGAAAGGAAGGTGTAGCTTAGAAGTCGACAAGATCGCCGTTTGTTGAAGAAGGCGGCGGCCTCCGACTTCACCCGTATGAAATCAGAAATCACCTATTTTGCGCATGATCGCCGTGTGCGAAGATTTCACATAATCGCCAATCGCCTATGGTGCACATGATCGCCGAAAAGAGCACATCGCCGAGTATTCGAGAAGACTTGGTAAGCACTTAGTATGTGGTCTAAATACAGAAGATGGGTGATATAGAAGATAGGTGGCATATCTGCCACCATGAGTAGTGTGACTCGTGATACCCCAGACTTAGAGGAATGGGAGGATGAACCTTCAGCAAGGTGACGTTGTGACATCGGTGACCAGAGTAAGGCGATGTGTTCTCGTCACACATAAGGGCGATAAGAGATCGCCAACAGGATGAGAGGAGCATCGGTCATCAACCAGGATGGGAGACACATCGGTGGTCTGCCAGGGTGAGACATCGGTTGTCTGCCAGGGTGGCACATCGGTGGTCTGCCAGGGTGAGACATCGGTGGTCTGCCAAGATGAGACATCGGTTGTCTGCCAGGGTGAGACATCGGTGGTCCTCCAGGGTGAGACATCGGTTGTCTGCCAGGATGAGGAATCAGTCGTCCGTCAGGAAGAGGAACCAGTCATCGCCGGGATGAGAAGGACATCAGTCATCGCCGGGATGAGAGGCACATCAGTCATCGCCGGAATGAGAGGCACATCAGTCGTCGGTGGATGGTCATCAAGCGATATCGTGTTTCACACAGATAAGGTAGGACCCAGGCTCCCAGCATGAGCGTTCTGCATGCGCAACACGTAGACGGAAAGAGGTGTTTCAGAACAGTGGCTCCAGAGAGTTGGTAGGGAAAGTGACCCAGAGTTGGTGTGCGCAGAGACCCACGTGGCCATACTGTTAGAGGAAACCCACACGCAAGGTTGCTCAGAGAGTGGGTAATGGCAGAGAAGGCTAAAGAGCCGTTCGATCTTAAGAGCTGAGGGAATCAGCTCATTTAGTTCCCCTTTCTCCTTTCTCCTCCACTCGAAGACGCAGCTATCCTCACGTACCAGTGCTAGGATCGGCGACTGCCTTTGTCCTTCTGGGAAGTCTCTGCAAGTTCTCCCGTCAGGACGCTAGAACAGAGTAAGTCGTTTTACTCTGTTTTTCGAGTCGAATCTGAGCTTGAGAGGGTTGCCTCTGCATAGGCGTTGCCGGCGACTCCCTTAGCTCCAGAAATCGTCTCTGTTAGCGTAGAAAATGAGTAGTATAGTTAGTTTTGTGATAAAGGCTCCATGGTGCAGGTTAGGACATCTTTAAGCTTCGGTGGGTTTTGGAGCTCTTAGTGATTTTGCGCAAGTTCAAGTAAGGGAAGCTAGCATTTTCGTTTATAAAAACTTTAGGCGAGTAGGTTCTGAAGTGAGGGCGACGTGGTTGCCAGTTTCATATTCTATTTCACGATGCTCTGTTTTTATGTGTGGGGCGACGTGATCGCCGGTTTTAATGTTGATTTCGAACTCCCCTGTTTTAGTGTCGTTTGAAACTGTTTGAGATTGAAATGTGAAATGCATGTGATATTCGAAAATTTGAACCTTGGAATGATTGTTTCTGTGATTGGGATTGTTTAAGAAAAGATTCAAAATATTATATGATGGAATTGTGCTTTTACGTGTTGTATGATGCATTGAATGTTGTGAATGTGGGATCAAGGCATAGTATTTTCAGGAAAGAAAATACCGTGTAAGATCGTGTGTAATGTGCATTGACTAGGGACTTGTCTAGAAGGAGATATCCTGACTCTGCTGATATAATGGAATCACATAGAGGAAGTTATTCAGTTGTTGAGAGTCGAAGGAGGTTCATATGTATGGGTAAGTTGTTTGAAAGATAACTGACTTGACCTGTTATATGAATTAACCCTGTCATACCGGGAGAGTGATGATATTGAGATTATGTATGCGCATGGCTGTGTGGATTTCACAGCGACCCTGTGTGGATTTCACAGTGGTGTGGTATGACAGGTGCAGATCATTGAGTCTGAGTCAACGCACGAGTCTTCCGGAAGTAGTGTCATGTGTCTATATGTTATGAGTCAGTGGAAAGTTTGACGTGTGAACCATGAGTATTGAATGTATTGAATAGACACTTGACGAGTTTGTGGAGTATGGGGATATTGATGGCTGAAATTGTTATAGATTATGAATGGTGTGAAGATTTATGCTTTCTTTTGATATAAAGTTTCATATTTAAAGTTTTAAAAATATCTAGCTTACCCTTTTGTTTTGTATCGTGGTTGTTTTCTTAAACCTGTGATGATCGTGTATATTTGCACGGGAGCAGATGAGGTTGCAGGTAGTAGAGCTCCTCAGTGAGCATTTTCTGGAGGAGGAGATCGCCGGTTTTGAATGCTGTTGTTTTGTTTTATTTTTTTTGAAAACTCCAGTATGGATATGTATTAAAATTTCCTCAAAAAGGGATATTATTTTGAGGCACATTTGTATTAATGGATGAATTATATTATGTATATATATCTATGTTAAATTTTGATATTATTGTTTCCCCTTTATTTTATTATATAAAAATGAACAATACTTTGAGGGGCGTTACATTAATGGTATCAGAGCAGTTCGTCCTTAGGATGACCTGAGGAGAGTGGGTTCATTGTGTTTCTTCTGCTATTGGAGTCTTAATCAAAGCTATAGTGAAAGGTTTTCAAATGTTTTCTGATTGAAATCTTGTTTGTGCTTTAGTAGATATAGGCTCTAAATGAAAAATTTTAGTATTAAGAGTGAAAGGATCTTGATAAAGTAGTGAGGGTGCACACTCATAACTGAATCGAGATGTTCTCAATCTTAATTCTAAAAGTTTGATGTTGAGCATATATCCACTTCTGGTGTGTTTTATCCCAATTATTAAATGTGGTGATATTTGATTGATAGTCTTGTACCCATGACTGTTCGGTGTTATGCTTTCTATTTTGAGCATTATAATTCTGTTGATAAACTCAAATTCTAGATGGATTTGAGATGCTGACCTTTGTAAGACCTAGTGTGTCTTCTAAATGAATTGATTCATTATCAAGTTCATTTTATAGGAGTATGATTAGAGAAAAATAGTTTCCTAATCTTACGCAGAAAATGGCTCCTATACCGCCTACCCCTCCCCAACCTTCTGCAGAAATGGGCTAGATCGCCAGGGCCATTGAGATGATGGCGAGTGCTATCCAGCAGCAGAATGCGGCAATGGCTCAGAACAGAGTAAGTCATTTTACTCTGTTTTTCGAGTCGAATCTGAGCTTGAGAGGGTTGCCTCTGCATAGGCGTTGCCGGCGACTCCCTTAGCTCCAGAAATCGTCTCTGTTAGCGTAGAAAATGAGTAGTATAGTCAGTTTTGTGATAAAGGCTCCATGGTGCAGGTTAGGACATCTTTAAGCTTCGGTGGAATTGATTCTTTATCAAGTTCATTTTATAGGAATATGATTAGTGAATGATAGTTTCCTAATCTCGAACAGAAAATGGCTCCTAGACCGCCTACCCCTCCCCAACCTTCTTCGGAAATGAGCCAGATTGCCAGGGCTATAGAGATGATGGCAAGTGCTATCCAACAACAGAATACGGTAATGGCTCAAATTCATCAGGCTGTAATGCATCATTGGGAAACTGCTGGATCGGCTGCAACAGCTTCCCATGTCAGTCAGCCTCAGGAGCAGATGGGGCTGACCGAGTTCATGAGGCACAACCCACCCCAGTTCCGTGGGAATGCTTCTCCGGACCAAACAGATCAGTGGATCAGGGAGTTTCATGCCTTAGTGGAGAAGGCAAAGATGGTGGAGACCCTGGAGAGGAGTGATTCCAGGGTAATCAGATCACACCCAGGGGGTTCCTCCAGTGGGAAGGCCAAGGTGCAGCAGCAGCAGAATAAGCCTTATTCGAGATCTCCACAACATAGGGCAGGAGCAGTTCCGCCCCAACTTCAGCAGCAACAACCATGGAAACCAAGATGTTTTCGTTGTGGTGGGCCACATAACGTCAACGTGTGCTCCAAGGGGAATTCAGAGAAAAGATGCTACAAATGCCAAAAGATGGGACATGTTGCTAGAGAGTGTCCTAACAAGAATAGGATGACTCAACCCGGTGGTTCTCGGCAGTTTAGGAATGAAGACCGTAGACCTCAGACAGCAGGGAGAGTGTTTGCTATGTCGGGAGCTGAGGCATCTCAGTCAGGTAACTTAGTACAAAGTGTTTGCTCTATAGCTGGTAGATGCGTTAGAATTTTGTTTGATTCCGGAGCGACACACTCTTTTGTGTCAAGTCTGTGTGTAGCCGAGTTGGGCCTTCTAGTGAAGGAGCTGCCGTTTGAACTGTTGGTCTCTACACCTGCATCAGGATAGGTTGCGACCTCCACAGTTTGCTCTGAATGTCTAGTGATGGTAGAGGGACGCAGGTTCAAAGTAAATTTGATCTGCCTACCTCTTCAGGATCTGGATGTTATCCTAGGAATGGATTGGCTATCTGCCAATCACATTCTCATAGATTGCGGTAGGCAGAAAGTGGTGTTTCCAGATCTCGAAGTGTCAGATGTAATGTCTGCTCAGCATGTGTGGTCGGAGTTGAAAGAAGGGGCGAGGTGCTTTGTAATCCTAGCTCAAGGGGGAGTGAAGAATGAAGAAGATATGGGCAGTATACCTGTGGTGAAGGATTTCATGGATGTATTTCCAGAAGAAATACCTGGACTACCTCCTAAGAGAGAAGGTTTCACGCAGAATGGGTGTTGTTTTGTTAATCGGGATTTGAAAGATGAGTGTGGGAATGGTGGGTTGAATGTTAAAGGCTCCTGATTCCGAAAGTCTCCTGAACTTGGCAAATGAGGATGCAGCTCTGTCTGTGAATGTAGAAAGGAAGGAGGTAATGGCTACGGATAAGAATAAGGATAAGCCATGTTATGATGGTGTTGATTCACTTCCGTTGAGTTCTTCTGGTGATGTTAGTGAATTGCAAAAAGTTGGATGTGGAAGCAAAACTTTCTGTGCCTTGTGTTTCTGATGGGATGGGATTTAGAGCTAATCCATTAGGTGGCAGTTGTGGTGATCAGCATTTGGTTTCTGATCCTAGAAACAATGTTGCATCGTCAGCTGTTGTAACATCCCGCCAAAAGCTTTTCATATTTATATAATGAAATAAAGGTAAAACAATAATATCGAAGTGAACATATATATATATATATATATATATATATATATATATATATATATAATGAAATTTCTCCTCACAGGGAGTTTAATACATATCCAGTCAGTTTTCCAAACTTAAACAAAATACAGCAAAATAAAATAAAAAAAACAGGCGATCTCCTAACAGAGAACAGAAAACAGGCGATCTCCTATCAGAAACAGAAAACAGGCGATCGCCTAACAGAAACAAAAACAGGCGATCTCCTTCCGGCGACCACTCACTGAGGAGCTCTATGTAAGGACCTGAAATTTATTGGAATGAAAGAGTATGTTTTAAGTAAATTCTAAGTATGTTTTATCTAAGTTAAAAAGGAAGGAAAGTGTAGTCTAGAAAAAAACTATAAGAGTTCCTTGTTTATACATCATCGCCGGTCGCCTAGACTACACGTCATCGCCTGGGCACGAGGCATGCAGGCATCGCGCGGGCGCGAGAGGCATGCAGGCATCGCGCGGGCGCGAGAGGCATGCAGGCATCGCGCGGGCGCGAGGGGCATGCGGGCATCGCGCGGGCGCGAGAGGCATACAGGCATCGCGCGGGCGCGAGAGGCATGCAGGCATCGCGCGGGCGCGAGGGGCATGCGGGCATCGCGCTGGCGCGAGGCACGCGGGCATTGCCAGGGCGCGATGCATGTGGACGTGGCCAAGGCGCGAGAGTTATGAGGGCGTCGCCAGGGAAGACGTCGGTTGTCTCCCAGAGGAAGACATCGGTCGTTCGCCAGGAAGATGTCATCGGTGGTAGTCTTCGCGCGAGGTCATCGGTGGTGGTCTTCGCGCGAGGTCATCGGTGGTCGTCTTCGCGTGAGAGGTCATCAGTGGTTTCTCTTCGAGCTGGTAGTCATCGGCGAAAGGTCATCGCGCGACGTTGAGTTACACCCAGAGAACGTGGGCCCCAGACTCCCAGCAAGAGATGTTCTGCGCGCGCGCCACGTAGACAAAAGGTGGTTCAGAATAGTGACCTCATAGCGTAGCCTGCGCAGAGGCATGCTTAGTAGTGCTGTACAGGGAAGCGTACACGCAAACTTCCCTGCAGAGTGGGTGGTGGCAGCTGCTTTTGGAGGGATAAGTTGGTTTAAGTTACTGAAATCCACTACTGAAGAGGAAGAAAACGTTGTTGTAGTCGAAGAGAGAAAGAGTGAGTTCCCTCCTCCGCGTTGCGATTTCAGCCTCTCCATACAAGAGTACGACGAGAAGCAACACCATTGGAGCACTTGGGTAGTCCTCTGCAAGTTCTTCAGACCAGACGCGAAAAACAGAGCCAAGGTATTCTGCAAGCTTCGTTGGATTTCGAAGCTCCTGGTGGTTGCGCAAGTCCAGGTAAGGGAAGCTAGACCTCTTTTCCATACAAGCCATAGTGTAGCTTTTTCTGAAGTGTGGGCGACGTGGTCGCCGTTTTCGCTTTTGTCTTCGTGAAATGCTTGGTTTGTGTGCTTGGGCGACGTGGTCGCCGGTTTTAAACATAGCCTTTGAAATACCATGTTTTTGAACTAGATCGCCGGTTTTGGCGCTGTTTTACGAAATCTCTGTTTTTGATGTTGTTTTGAAACTACTTGAGATTTACATGAGATATTCGAAGATCTGAAGCTTTGAAATGTTTGTTGATGTGATTTGAATCATTTACTTGAGTGGTATGATGTGTTGAATGCTGTGAATGTGGGATCGAGGCATAGTATTTTCAGGAAAGGAAATACCGTGTTGAGATTGGTTAGGAAAGTGCATTGATCAGTGAGTAACCTGTTAATGAGACGATCCTGACTCTGCTGAGATAATGGAATCACGTAGATGAAGTTATTCAGTTGGTGAGAGTCGAAGGAGGTTCGTATGAATGGGCGAGTAGTTTGAAAAAGAATGGGCTCAACTGTTATACGAATTAACCTTGTCATGCTGTATGGTGATGTGTTGAGATTCATCGTATGCTTGTGAATGTGTGAGATTTCACGGCGACCCTGTGGATGTGTGAGATTCCACAGTGGGCAGTATGACAGGTGCATGTCTCTGGATACTAAGTTCAACGCACGAGTCAATCCGGAAGTAGTGTCAAGTGTCTTGTGTTGTGAGTCAGTGGAAAGTCTGACATGTGAAATGAGAAACTTGAATATTGATAGACACTTGATGCAGTTTGTGAAATAGATTGATTCTGAGAAATGCTGTGAAATGTTTGGATTTTTGGGCGATCAGGTGAAGGGATGAGCAGCTCTACGTTTTACATGGATAATCTTGAAACTTGTTTTACTTTAATTTTAATGTTCCTATTTAAACTCTCTTTAAAATGTCTAGCTTACCCTGTGGTGTTTTCTTTGGTGTTGTGCTTGGTTCTCTTTAAAAACTGTGATGATCGTGTAATTGTTACACGGGAGCAGATGATCTTCCAGGAAGGAGAGCTCCTTAGTGAGTGGTCGCCGAGGGAGAGATCGCCGGTTTCTACCTCTCGGTGGTGATCGCCGGTTTTCGTGTCCTGATAGAAGATCGCCCGTTTTGAGGTCTTCTGTTAGAGATCGCCGTTTTAAAGTTGGAGATCGCCGTTTTCTTTTGAGACCGCCTGTCTTACTGCATTTCTTTTATTTTCGTAAAATCTTGCAAACATTTGATTTGGTTATGTATTAAACTCCCTAAGAGGAGTAACTTCATTTCTGATATATATATATATAAATACATATTATTTTGCACTCTTCAATATTATTTGGTTACACTTAATTTCAATTATACATGGATGTATGTATTATTTTGGCGGGATGTTACACTCTACTTCCTGCAACATCATCTGCTCCCGTGTAAATTATACACGATCATCACAGGTTTAAGAAAACATCCACAAAACAACAACGCAGGGTAAGCTAGATATTTTAAAGAGAATTTAGATATGAAACTTTAAGATCAAGATAAAACAAATTTAAGACACCCACGTAAAAAAAAACATCAACTTTCTCATTCCCTTCACATGACCATCAAGTAATCACATATTTCACAATTTCCTCAAGAGTCGTTCAATTCACATACTCCATCAAGTGTCTATCAATTTCAATGTTTCTCATTTCTCACGTCAGACTTCCACTGACTCATCACACATAGACACTTGACACTACTTCCGGAAGACACGTGCATTGACTAGACTCAGAGATCTGCACCTGTCATACTGCACCACTGTGAAATCACACACATTCACAAGCGTATAAATGAATCTCAATATCATCACTATCCTAGCATGACAGGGTTAATCCATACAACGGGTCAAGCTCGTTCTCTTTCAAACAACTCACCCATACATATGAACCTCCTTCGACTCTCACGCCTGAATAACCTCATCTATATGATTCCATTATATCAGGAGAGTCAGGATATCTCATAATAAACGAATAACCGGTCAATGCACACTCTACACGATCTTACATGGTATTTTCTTTCCTGAAAATACTATGCCTTGATCCCACATTCACCACATTCAACACATCATATAACACTTAAATGAACGATTCCAATCACAGCAACAATCATTCCAAGATTCAGATTTTCGAATATCACATTTCAATCTCAAACAGTTTCAAACGACACTAAAACAGGGGAGTTCGAAATCAACATTAAAACCGGCGATCACGTCGCCCCACACATAAAAACAGAGCATTGTGAAAAGGAATATGAAAACCGGCGACCACGTCGCCCTCACTTCAGAACCTACTCGCCTAACATTTTTATAAATGAAAATGCTAGCTTCCCTTACTTGGACTTGCGTAAAATCTCACTACGAGCTCTAACCCACCGAACTTAAAGATACCCGAACTCTATTTTAGCGTCCTGATCGGAAAACTCGCAGAGAACTTCCCAGGAGTCCAAGGGCAGTCGTCGCTCGTCGTACTGGTGCTTGAGGATGCCTGAATCGCAGCGCGAAGGAGAGAAAAGAGAAGGATGAAGGTAAACTCACTCTGTCACTCTTGAACCACAACAACGTTCTTTTCCTCTCAGAAGTGAGTTTTTGAATCTAAACCAACTTGTCCACAATTACCGCTGCCACCACCCACTCTGCAGGAAAGCTTGCGTGCACGCTTCCCTGAACAGTACGGCCACGTGTGTCTCTGCGCATACCAACCCTCTGATGCCACTATTCTGAACCACCCTTTTTGTCTACGTGTCGCGCGTGCAGGACGTCTCATGCTGGGAGCCTGGGTCCCACCTTATCTGTGTGAGACTCGACATCGCGCGATAACCTTGCACCGATGACTCATCCTGGCGGACGACCGATGTCTCTCTCTGGAAGACGACCGATGTCTCTCTCTGGAAGACGACCGATGTCTCGCCCTGGCGATGCCCGCATGCCTCGCGCCCTGGCGATGCCCGCATGTATCTCGCCCTGGCGATGCCCGCATGTCTCTCGCCCTGGCGATGCCCGACGACACATCGCCACGCCTTGCTGAAGGTTCTTCATCCCACTATGTTACGTCCAAGGTATCACCTCCACCTGACTTGGTGACGTCGGTAGCTTCACATTTCCGAGAATAGATCAGCACTACTCCTCGCGCCCCCATGCATGCAACACTAAGGACGATTTCTTATGCTCAAGCATAGAGCTTCGCATGCACAGCGTATCTAAGGCTTAACCCACGCCTTGACATGCGTGGTTTTTGGAACCCACTATGGTTGATCTAGCATCTTGACCACATACTAAGTGCACTTTCGGCGATCATGTACACCATAGGCGATTGGCGATTATGTACCAGAGAAGTCGGAGGTCGCCTCCGTCTTCAACAACGGAGATCTCGTAGACTTCTAAGCTACACTTTCCTTCCTTTATATTTTAAATAAAAACATACTTAGAATTTACTTAAAATATATCACTTTCATTCCAATTAAAGTTTCTAGGTCCTTACAGCTGTAGCAACAAGTCCTCACCCTGAACACAGTGAGGGATTTATGATCTGTGTGTTGAATACTGAGCACCCTGAGATCCCATGCAATGCTAATATGGATGTATCCATTGGAATTCCTGAGTTAGCAGCTCTGAAATCCCAACCAGTTGCTAAAGAGGTGGGTTTTTCATAATCTGCTATTAGTAATCAAAGAAGAAATGAACCAGATGGGCGCCTGAAGGAAAGAACTCGTTCTCTTTCAGTCTTTTACTGCTTCACAATCGGTTCGACAAGAAACGGTGCCTAATGTGAATTCGAGCTATAAACCTGTCATTTTTGAACTGAAAAGTGAAAATCCTGGAAGAAACTCTATCTCTGCAGTTTCTAGACAGAATAACAATGTTGATGCCAACCCAAATCATGGCAAATCAGTTCGTGCCAATGATGGACATCTGAAACAAGAGGAATTAGAAGTTTAAGGATCAAATTTTGAGAGGGGTTTTCTGGTCTGCAAGTCTCTACTCCTACCAATGAAATGAAAAAATGTGGACCAAAGCCTAAACTGCTCTTTCAGGCCGGTGCTAGGATAGAGGTACTTTGGCAAGATAGTGGCATTAGAGAATGCTGGTTTAGATGAAAAATCTGGAGTGTGTCTCCAAGGCTGCTGAAGGTCCAGTACGATGATTTACTTGATAAAGAGGGACCACAGAAACTAGAGGAATGGGTCCCTTCATCTAGAGGGGCAGCTACTGATTAATTGGGTATGCGATGTTCAGGCCGCTTAACAGTCAAGCCATGCTCTCCTGAACGCCATTCAGGTCGCACTCTTGAGTTTGAATCAGCAGTGGATGCCTGGTGGTGTGATGGATGGTGGGAAGGTGTTGTAACTGCAGCTAATGTCAGTGGTAAATGGATCTTAGTCAGATTGCTCTGCCTTAGAAAGTGAATCATCATCCATCCCCAAAGTTGAAGTTGCTAAGAAGGTTGAGCAAGAATCGTTTGGTTTGGAAACCCCTGTGGATTTGGAAAATATGAAGGGAATAACTTTGAGGGAGCCACTCTATGTCGTTCATGAGGACAAGGGTAACAACTCTGGTGGTGGCTGTGATGATGAAGCTGACAAGGCTGTGAAGACACTTCTGGCCTTAAATGAACACAAGGATAATAACTCTTGTAGAGGCAGTGATGATGTTGACAATGAGGAGAAAACCTTTGGAGTTTGTAGTTGGAGATCATGTATTTATGAAAGTGACACCGACCAAGGGTGTAGGACGAGCTATCAGATCAAAGGAGCTGTCTCCTAAGTTCGCCGGGCCATATCAGATCTTAAGGAGGATCGGTCCAGTGGCTTATGAAATCGCCCTACCTCCCCAATTAGCGAATCTGCATGATGTCTTTCATGTATCACAGCTGAGGAAGTACAGGGCAGACCCTAGTCACATGCTGGAAGTGGACGATGTGCAGATCAAGGATGACTTGTCTTTTGAAGCAAAACCAGTAAGGATTGACGCTCGGTAGAGTAAACAGCTCAGAGGCAAGACCATCAACATGGTGAAAGTAGTGTGGGATGACAGATCGGGTGATTCAACTTGGGAATTAGAAGAAACCATGAGAGAAGCCTATCCCTACCTCTTTTCCTAGTAGTTCAATTTTCGAGGACGAAAATTTTTCTTGTTGGGGAGAATGTAAGGACCTATAAATTATTTGGAATAGAAGTGATAGATTTTAAATAATTTTTGGGTATGTTATTATTTAAAATAAAAAGGGCATAAAAATAGAAAATACCATAGTGGTCAGACCTCGGACGTCGCCCAAAGTCTGGGGTTAGCTGGTAGAGGTCGGTCGGTTGACCAGTGTACTAACCAAGTAGTCAGGTGCGATGACTTCATCGTGAGGTAATCACGTGGGCGTGCTTGAAGGGGGGGAGGCACGTGAATCAAGAAGGGTAAGAGAAAGGAAGGTGTAGCTTAGAAGTCAAGGAGATCGCCGTTTTTGAAGAAGGCGGCGGCCTCCGACTTCCCCCGTATGAAATCGCCAATCGCCTATGGTGTACATGATCGCCGAAAAGAGCACATCGCCGTGTATTCGAGAAGACTTGGTAAGCACTTAGTATGTGGTCTAAATACAGAAGATGAGTGATATAGAAGATAGGTGGCATGTCTGCCACCATGAGTAGTGTGAATCGTGATAACACAGACTTAGAGGAATGGGAGGATAAACCTTCAGCAAGGTGTGACGATGTGACATCGGTGACCAGAGTGGGGCGATGTGTACTCATCACACACAAGGGCGATAAGAGATCGCCAACAGGATGAGAGGAACATCGGTCATCAACCAGGATGGGAGACACATCGGTTGTCTGCCAGGGTGAGACATCGGTGGTCTGCCAGGGTGAGACATCGGTCGTCCGTCAGGAAGAGGAATCGGTCATCGCCGGTATGAGAGGCATAGTCATCGCGCGAGCAGTCATCAGTGGAAGGTTATCGCGCGATGTCGTGTTTCACACAGATAAGGTGGGACCCAGGCTCCCAGCATGAGCGTTCTGCATGCGCGACACGTAGACAGAAAGGGTGTTTCAGAATAGTTAGCATCAGAGAGTTGTTATGCGCAGAAACCCACGTGGTCATACTGTTCAAGGAAGTGTGCACGCAAGCTTTCCTGCAGAGTGGGAGGTAGCAGCGGCATTTCTGGGCAAGTTGGTTTAGATTCAAAACTCACTCCTGAGAGGCAGTGGACGTTGCTGTGGTTCGAGAGTGAGTGAGTGAGTTAGCTTTGGTTCCCTATTTCTTTCCTCTCCTTCTCCCTGCGTTCAGACGTCCTAGTGAACCAGTTGAAGATCGGCGACTGCCCCTGGATTCCTGACGTTGTGCCCTGCAAGTTTTCTGCTCAAGGCCCTAAAACAGAGTAAGTCGTTTTGCTCTGTTCTTTAAGTCGAGTCTGAATTTGAGAGGGTCGTCTCTGCATAGGTTGTTCTGCAACTCTTTTAACTTCAGAAATCGTCTCTGTTAACACAGAAAATGAGTAATCTCGTTAGATTTGTGATCGGGACTCTATGGTGCAGGTTAAGGCATCCTTGAGTTCTCGGTGGGTTTGGAACTCTTAGTGTGATCGGCTCAAGTCCAGGTAAGGGAAGCTAGCTTTATTTTCAAGAAAACCTTAAGCTAGAAGATTTTGATGTTGGGGCGACGTGGTCGCCGGTTTCAAATGTTATTGCATAATCCCTTGTTTTTGGACGTGATCGCCGGTTTTAATGTTGATTTCGAATTCCCTGTTTTAGTGTCGTTTGAAACTGTTTGAGATTGAAATGTGAAATGCATGTGATATTCGAAAATCTGAACCTTGGAATGATTGTTGCTGTGATTGGAATCGTTCATTTAAGTGTTATATGATGTGTTGAATGTTGTGAATGTGGAATCAAGGCATAGTATTTTCAGTAAAGAAAATACCGTGTAAGATTTTGTAGAGTGTGCATTGATCGGTGATTTCTATAATGAGATATCCTGACTCTCCTGATATAATGGAATCATATAGATGAAGTTATTCAGGCGTTGAGAGTCGATGGAGGTTCATATGTATGGGTAAGTGGTTTGAAAGATAACTACTTGACCTGTTGTATGGATTAACCCTGTCATACTAGGAGAGTGATGAGATTGAGATCGAGATTATATTTATGCGCATAGCTGTGGGAACTTTACAGCAATGTAGTATGACAGGTGCAGATCTCTGTGTCTAGTCAATGCACGAGTCTTCCGGAAGTAGACTCAAGTGTCTACGTGTTGTGAGTCAGTGGAAATTCTGACGTGAGAAAGAGAAATATTGAAATTGTTGATAGACACTTGATGGTTGTGAGATATGAATGAGAAAGTGATGGATTTATGTGGATGTTTAGAAGCTGGTTATGTTGATTTTAAAGTTTCATATTTAAAGTTAGTTTTTTAAAAATATCTAGCTTACCCCTTTTGTTTTGTTTTGTGGTTGTTTTCTTTAAAACTGTGATGATCGTGTAATTACACGGGAGCAGATGATGTTACAGGTAGTAGAGCCCCTCAGTGAGCGTGTTGGAGGAAGGGACAGATTTAGTTTAATGTTTTCCTTCATGTATTTTGGAACATTTGATGGAGATGTATTAAAACCCCTATAAGAGGGATGTTTTCTTTTGAAACACAATGTCTGGGATGAATGTATTTTATTATATATACATATGTTAAATTTGATATCTCTTATTTTAATGTATTTCATATTATATACGTATGAGTGGAAAATGAGGGGCGTTACATTGTCCCACATGACAATGATTTTGTAGTGATATCAGTGGTACCTGCAAGAAGAAGAGTGCATCGGGTTCTTGTTGACCAGGGTGCATGTTTTGGTCAATGTTCAACAAATTGTAGTTGTCACCAGATCAGCTAAGGCCCTATGATGGATGTTTGTATAGTTTCGCAGGGGACCAAGTAGAGGTAAGGGGGCACATGGAATTGACGACGACCATCTAAGATGAAATCTTATCTCGGGCCATTAGCATCAGGTACTTGGTCGTGAACGCTCCTTCTGCTTATAAAATTCTTTTAGGAAGACCTGCCATATATAGGTTAGGGGCAGTGACCTCATCAAGGCACATGAAGATGAAGTTGCCCTCTCAAGAAGGGGATGTAATTGTTATTATGTCCAACCAGAAGGTGGCGAGAAAATGCTATGAGAATAGTTTGAAGACATAGTGAGGACTATGCATGATTATCGCTCAACCAATAGAAGTTGGAGACACCACACACATGGAAATCGCCACTGATAGGCAACCTGAGCCAGTAGGCGAGGTTCAGAAAAGGGAGATTGGGGGTAATAAATTTAAGCTTGCAAGTCTCTGAGCCAAGAATTGCATAATAAGACTGTCGAGGTGATAGCACGACATCTGGATGCCTTTGCATGGTCCGCATTAGATATGCCAGACATTAACCTAGACTTTCTCCGTCATCGGCTCATGATGGACCCGAAGGTCAGGCCAATTATTCAAAAAATAATAAAAATCAATGAAAAGAGACGTCTTGTAATTAGGCAAAAAACACAGAAGTTGCTAGATGTTGGCCATATCAAGGAAATCCAATACCCTGAGTGGTTAACAAACATGGTATTGGTCAAGAAGGCTAGTGGAAAGTGGAGGATGTGTGTGGACTTTACGGATCTCAACAAAGCCTGCCCCAAAGATTCGTATCCATTGCCCAACATTGACACTTTGGTAGACAGTGCATCTGGATGCCGGCTTCTTAGTTTTCTAGATGCGTTCTCAGGGTACAATCAGATTCGTATGCAACCTCGAGATAAAAGTAAGATTGCTTTCATGACGGAGCTCGCCAGCTATTGCTATAAGGTGATGCCATTTGGGCTGAAGAATGCTGGAGCGACATACTAGAGATTGATGGATAGGATTCTCACCCCCATGATAGGGCGAAATGTGCAGGCGTATGTTGACGACATGGTTGTCACCTCGACAGAGCATAAATGACATGTGGCGGATTTGGAAGAGCTATTTGTTACGATAGCTAGGTATAATCTGAAATTGAACCCTGAGAAATGTGTGTTTGCGGTAGAAGCAGGAAAGTTCTTGGGGTTTCTCCTCACAGAACAAGGGATAGAAGCAAATTCTGAGAAGTGTGCGGCGATCATTACCATGAGGAGTCTCGCCACCATGAAGGAAGTGCAGCAGTTGACAGGAAGGATGGTCGCCCTCTCTTGCTTCCTGTCAACCGAGGGAGATCGGAGATACCCTTACTTCTAGTGTTTGAAAAGGAATAATTGCTTTGTGTGGACAGCAGAATGTGAATAAGCATTTGTGAAGCTGAAAGAGTACCTGATCAGCCTACCAGTTCTTTGCAAGCCATTGCCAAGTACTCCTCTTTGTCTCTATTTGCAATCATAGATCGAGCGATCAGCTCGTTCCTAGTGCAAGAGTAGGAGCACGCCTAGAAGCCCATCTATTTTGTAAGTAAGGTGTTGCAGGGACTAGAGGTGCGTTATCAGGCCATTGAGAAAGCAGCCTTAGCAGTGGTATTTGCAGCTCGGAGACTCTGTCACTATTTCCAAAGTTTCATGGTGATAGTGATGATTGACCTGCCGATTCGCAAGATACTATAGAAACTAGACATGGCTGGCAGAATGGTGTGATGGGTAGTTGAGCTTTCTAAGTTCAATGTACAGTATGAACCCAGAGGTCCTATCAAGGGGCAAGTTTATGCTAATTTCGTGGCAGAACTCTCTACGGGAACTACCCCACCAGATGTGGAGACTTTCAGTGGATTCTTTCAGTAGATGGGTCCTCCAACCAACAAGGTAATAGAGCAGGTATTATCTTGGAAGGGCCAAATGGGTTATTGATTGAGCAGGCCCTAAAATTTGCCTTCAAGGCTAGTAATAATCAGGTTGAGTATGAAGCATTGGTGGTTGGAATGTTGCTTGCCAAGGAGATAAGCACTCAAATCCTATTGGTAAAGAATGATTCATTGCTGGTGACTGTGCAAGTTATAGGAGGATATCAGGCCAAGGACCCCCAAATGGTCTCGTATTTGAAATATGTCATGTTGTTGAAAGAAACTTTTCCCGCGTTTAAGCTGATACATGTTTCAAGAGAGCAAAATGCACTAGCAATCCTGATGGCAAAGCTCGCCAGCTCAGGCAAAGGGGGTTGCCAGAGGTCGATAATCCAAGAGATCTTGAAGGCGCCCAGAACTGTTGTAGATGATACAGGTGACAAACAGCGGGTGAATCTAGTGGATATTGAGAAAAGAAGGCATCGATCGCTGACTTAGGAGACTTTGAGGGTGCCTAAGATAAGTGTTTACAACTTATCTGAAGAAGGACCTTTGGACATCTACCTTATTGATATAGGTGAGACCTAGATGACACCCTATAGGCGTTACCTTGCTGAAGATGTGCTTCCAGTGGAGTCTACGGAGGCCAAGACTATGAAGAAGAACGCGAGAAGGTATACTTTGATAGATGGGAAACTGTTCAGGCATGGTTACACCCATCCCACTCTGACTTGTATAAGTGGTGATCAGTATACACGTATTATGGCAGAGCTCCATAAGGGTATCTACGGGAACCACATTGGAGGACGAGCTCTCTCTTTGAAAGCTATTCGAGCAGGTTATTACTAGACGACTATGCGGGAGGATTGTATGAAGTATGCGCAATGGTGCATGCAGTGCCAGAAACATGCTGATTGACATCATGCACCCCCAGAGGAATTGCGTACTTTCACACATGGGGCATTGACATTCTGGGACCCCTCCCATTGGCCATTCTACAAATGAAGTATTTGGTAGTGGCTATTGAGTTCTTCACCAAGTGGATAGAAGTTGAACCTGTAGCACAAATCACTGCTCATAAAGTTCAGCACTTTGTATGGAAGAATATTTTTTGTCGTTTTGGGATTCCAAAGTGCTTGGTGTCTGATAAAGGTACTCAATTCGCAAGTCAGCAGTTCAGAAAGTTCTGCACGGAGCTCAGCATTAAGCAAATATTTGCATCTCTAGAACACCCCTAAACCAATGGGCAGGTCGAGTTTGCCAACATGGTTTTGCTCAAGGATTTGAAAAGGAGACTGGAAAAGGAAAAGGGGAGTTGGGCAGAAGAGGTTCTACGAATTCTATGGGCCTACCACACCACTCCTCAATGCACTACAAGGGAGACGCCCTTCAGCCTGGTATATAGATCTGATGCCATGATCCCAGTAAAGATATAGAGATATAGGAGAGCTCGCCATGGTTATAGAACTTCGTGCTAGAGGAATCTAATTGCAAGGACCTATAAAATTAAATTGGAATAAAAGGAATATATTTTAAATGAATTCTAAGTATGTTTTTATTTAAAATAAAAAGGAAGGAAAGTGTAGCTTAGAAGACTATGAGATCGCCTGGTTAGTACATAATCGCCTGTCGCCTAGATTACACATGAACGCCAATCGCCTATAGTGTACATGATCGCCAATCGCCTATGGTGCACATGATCGCCGAAAGTGCACTCAGTATGTGGTCAGGATACTGGATCAACCATAGTGGGTTCCAAAAACCACGCGTATCAAGGTGTGGGTTAAGCCTTAGATACGCTGTGCAGGCGAAGCTCTATGCTTGAGCATAAGAAATCGTCCTTAGTGTTGCATGCATGGGCGCACGAGGAGTAGTGCTGATCTACTCTTGGAAATGTGAAGCTACCGACGTCACCAAGTCATGTGGAGATGATACCTTGGACGTAACATAGTGGGATGAAGAACCTTCAGCAAGGCGTGCCGATGTGTCGTCAGGCATCGCCAGGGCGCGAGGCATGCGAGCATCGCCAGGGCGCGAGGCATGCGGGCATCGCCAGGGCGCGAGGCATGCGGGCATCGTCAGGGCGCGAGGCATGCGGGCATCGTCGGGCGCGAGGCATGCAGGCATCGCCGGGCGCGAGGCATGCGGGCATCGCCAGGGCGCGACGCATGCGGGCATCGCCAGGGCACGAGGCATGCGGGCATCGCCAGGGCGAGACATCGGTCGTCTCCCAGGGAGAGACATCGGTCGTCCGCCAGGATGAGACATCGGTGGATAGTCATCGCGCGAGCGGTCATCGGTGGAAGGTTATCGTGCGATGTCGAGTTTCACACAGATAAGGTGGGACCCAGGCTCCCAGCATGAGACGTACTGCACGCGCGACACGTAGACAAAAAGGGTGGTTCAGAATAGTGACATCAGAGAGTTGGCATGCGTAGAGAAACACGTGGCCGTGCTGTTCAGGGAAGCGTGCACGCAAGCTTTCCTGCAGAGTGGGTGGTGGCAGCGGCAATTGTGGACAAGTTGGTTTAGATTCAAAAACTCACTTCTGAGAGGCAAAGAACGCTGCTGTGGTTCAAGAGTGACAGAGTGAGTTCACCTTCATCCTTCTCTTTTCTCTCCTTCGCGCTGTGATTCAGGCATCCTCAAGCACCAGTACGACGAGCGACGACTGCCTTCGGATACCTGGGGAGTTCTCTGCGAGTTTTCCGTCAGGACGCTAGAACAGAGTTAAGGCATCTTTAAGCTTCGGTGGGTTTTGGAGCTCTTGGTGTTTTGCGCAAGTCCAGGTAAGGGAAGCTAGCATTTTCGTTTATAAAAACGTTAGGCGAGTAGGTTCTGAAGTGAGGGCGACGTGGTCGCCGATTTTCATATTCTTTTTCACGATGCTCTGTTTTTATGTGTGGGGCGACGTGATTGCCGGTTTTAAATGTTGATTTCGAACTCCCCTGTTTTAGTGTCGTTTGAAAATGTTTGAGATTGAAATGGGATATTCGAAAATCTGAACCTTGGAATAATTGTTGCTGTGATTGGAATCGTTCATTTAAGTGTTATATGATGTGTTGAATGTTGTGAATGTAGGATCAAGGCATAGTATTTTCAGGAAAGAAAATACCGTGTAAGATCGTGTAGGATGTGCATTGATCGGTGATTTCTATAATGAGATATCCTGACTCTCCTGAGATAATGAAATCATATAGATGAAGTTATTCAGGCGTTGAGAGTCGATGGAGGTTCATACGTATGGGTAAGTTGTTTGAAAGATAACTACTTGACCTGTGGTGTGGATTCACCCTGTCATACTAGGAGAGTGATGAGATTGAGATTGAGATTATGTTGATGCGCATAGCTGTGGAAACTTTACAGCAGTGTAGTATGACAGGTGCAGATCTCTGAGTCTAGTCAATGCACGTGTCTTCCGGAAGTAGTGTCAAGTGTCTGTGTGTGATGAGTCAGTGGAAGTCTGACGTGAGAAATGAGAAACATTGAAATTGATAGACACTTGATGAATTATGAGAATTGAACGACTCTTGAGGAATTGTGAAATATGTGATTACTTGATGGTCATGTGAAGGGAATGAGAAAGTTTATGGTTTTTACGTGGGTGTCTTAAATTTGTTTTATCTTGATTTTAAAGTTTCATATCTAAATTCTCTTTCAAATATCTAGCTTACCCTGTGTTTTTGGTGTTGTGTTTGGTTTTTTCTTAAACCTGTGATGATCGTGTATAATTTACACAGGAGCAGATGATGTTGCAGGAAGTAGAGCTCCTCAGTGAGTGGTCGCCGGAAGGAGATCGCCTGTTTCTGTTTCTGTTAGGCGATCACCCTTTTTCTGTTTTCTGATAGGAGATCGCCTTTTTCTGTTAGGAGATCGCCTGTTTTTCTATTTTGCTGTATTTTGTTTAAGTTTTGGAAAACTGACCGGATATGTATTAAACTCCCTGTGAGGAGAAATTTCATTATACATATATATATATATACATATGTTCACTTCGATATTATTATTTTACCTTTATTTCATTTTATAAATATGAAAAGATTTTGGCGGGATGTTACATTAATGGTATCAGAGCAATTCGTCCTTAGGATGACCTGAGGGCTGTGGATCCATTGTGTTTCTTCTGCTAGTGGAGTCTTAATCAAAGCTATAGTGAAAGGTTTTCAAATGTTTTCTGATTGAAATCTTGTTTGTGCTTTAGTAGATATAGGCTCTGAATGAAAAGTTTTGGTATTAAGAGTGAAGGGATCTTGATAAAGTAGTGAGGGTGCACACTCATAACTGAATCGAGATGTTCTCAATCTTAATTCCAAAAGTTTGATGTTGAGCATATATCCACTTCTGGTGTGTTTTATCCCAATTATTAAGTGTGGTGATATTTGATTGGTAGTTTGTACCCATGACTGTTTAGTGTTATGCTTTCTATTTTGAGCATTATGATTCTGTTGATGAGCTCAAATTCTTAATGACTTTGAGATGCTGACCTTTGTAAGGTCAAGATGTTACCTCCTGAATGAATTGATTTCTTATCGATCTCATTCTTGTAGTTGTAGGGAATATAGAAACCAATAGTTTCAAAATCTGAAACGAAGAGAGATGGCACGTAGACCTCCTACCCCTCCCCAACCTTCTTCGGAAATGAGCCAGATTGCCAAGGCTATTGAGATGATGGCAACTGCCATCCAACAACAGAATGCAGCAATGGCTCAGAATCATCAAGCTGCAATGCACCATTGGGAAACTGCTCGGTCGGCTGAGACAAAGTCCCACGTCGGTCAGCCTCAGGAACAGATGGGACTGACCGAGTTCATGAGGCACAACCCACCCAAGTTCAGTGGGAATGCTACCCCTGATCAAGCAGATCAGTGGGTCAGGGAGTTGGAGAAAATCTTTAGGGCGACCTCCTGCCCTGAAGAGAAGAAATTGGTGTTCGCCACCTATTTGCTATCTGGAGAAGCCGAGTTCTGATGGATGGGAGCTCAGCAGATGATGGAAGCCGGAGCTGATGTTTTAGACTGGGAGAGCTTCAGGGTGAGGTTTCTGGAAAAATACTTCCCAGATAGTGCAAAGTTTGCGAAGGAAGCAGAATTCCTCAGATTGGAGCAGGGGGAGATGTTAGTGAATGCTTATGCTGCTCGGTTTGAGTACCTCGCCCGATTCTATACCCAGGCGACCTCTGAGGCTTGGAGGTGTAGGAAGTTCGAAGAGGGACTGAAGCATGGGCTGAAGAGGACCATAGCCCCGATGTGCATCAGGGAATTTCACGCCTTAGTAGAGAAGGCGAAGATGGTGGAGACCCTGGAAAAGGGTGATTCTCGGGTGATCAGGTCACACCCAGGGGGTTCTTCCAGTGGGAAGGCCAAGGTGCAGCACCCACAAAGCAAGCCCTATGCGAGACCTCCACCACATCGGGCAGGAGCAGTGTCATCCCAGTTTCAGCAGCAACAACCTTGGAAACCCAAGTGTTTCCATTATGGTGGACCACACACGCCCAATGTGTGCCCCAAGAAGGCTTCGGAGAGAAGGTGTTTTGCATGTCAAAAGACGGGACACATTGCTAGAGATTGTCCTACCCAGAATAGGATGACTCAACCCGTTAGTCCTCAGCAGTTGAGGAATGGAGGCAGTAGACCTCAAGCAGCAGGGAGGGTGTTTGCCATGACAGGAGCAGAAGCGTCTCAGTCAGGTAACCTAGTGCAAGGTGTTTGTTTTATAGCTGGTAGAGGTGTAAAAGCCTTGTTTGATTCTGGAGCGACACACTCCTTTGTGTCAAGCCTGTGTGTAGCCGAGTTGGGCCTTCTAGTGAAGGAGTTACCGTTTGAACTGTTGGTCTCTACACCTGCGTCAGGACAGGTGTTGACCTCTACAGTTTTCCCCGAATGTCCAGTGATAGTAGAGGGACGCAGGTTCAAAGTAAACTTGATCTGCCTACCTCTTCAGGACCTGGATGTTATCCTGGGAATGGATTGGCTATCTGCCAATCACGTTCTCATAGACTGCGGTAGTCAGAAAATAGCGTTTCCAGACCTCCAAGAGTCAGATGTGATATCTGCTCAGCATGGGTGGTCGGAGTTGGAGAAAGGGGCGAGGTGCTTCGTGATCCTAGCTCGATTGGAAGTGAAGAATGAAGGGGACGTAAGCAGGATACATGTGGTGAAAGATTTCATGGATGTATTCCCAGAAGAAGTACCTGGATTACCTCCTAAGAGAGAAGTGGAATTCTCTATTGATTTGGTACCTGGAGCTGGACCAGTGTCAATGGCACCTTACAGGATGGCTCCAGCCGAGTTGGCAGAATTAAAGAAGCAAGTGGAAGAGTTGTTGGAGAAACAATTCATCAGACCCAGTGTATCTCCATGGGGGGCTCCAGTGCTCCTAGTTAAGAAAAAGGATGGAGGGTCTCGGCTGTGTATAGATTACAGGCAGTTGAACAAGTTGACCATCAAGAACAAGTACCCCCTACCTAGAATTGACGATTTGATGGATCAAATACATGGGGCCTCGGTGTTCTCAAAGGTTGATCTGAGATCGGGGTACCACCAAAATTTGGTAAAAGCTGAAGACGTTCAAAAGACAGCATTTAGGTCTCGTTATGGGCACTATGAGTATGTGGTGATGCCGTTTGGAGTAACGAATGCTCCAGCTCTGTTCATGGACTACATGAATAGGATTTTTCGCCCTTTCTTGGATAAGTTTGTGGTAGTCTTCATAGACGACATACTCATTTATTCAAGGACCGAGGAAGAACATGAAGAACATCTGAAGACAGTGTTGGAGATTCTGAGGGAGAAGTAACTCTATGCCAAGTTCTCTAAGTGTGAGTTCTGGCTGAAGGAAGTCAACTTCTTAGGACATGTAATATCTGCCCAGGGGATCTCGGTGGATCCAGCCAAAGTGGAGGCAGTGCTTCAGTGGGAACGTCCTAAGACAGTTACTGAGATAAGGAGTTTTGTGGGTTTAGCAGGCTATTATCGGAAGTTCATTGAGGACTTTTCCAAGGTAGTGGCTCCCTTAACACAGTTGACCCGCAAGGATCAACCTTTTGCTTGGACCGACCGATGTGAGCAGAGCTTCATGGAACTAAAGGTAAGGTTGACCAGTGCTCCAGTGCTGGTGATCCCAGATGTAGGAAGACCTTTTGATGTCTACTGTGATGCTTCACATCAGGGTTTGGGATGTGTTTTGATGCAAGAGAAAAGAGTGGTTGCATATGCTTCAAGGCAACTCAAGGTTCATGAGAGGAACTATCCTACTCATGATTTGGAGTTGGCGGCTGTGGTGTTTGCCTTGAAGATTTGGAGGCACTATTTATATGGAGCTCAGTTCCAGGTGTTCAGTGACCATAAGAGCATGAAATACCTTTTTGATCAGAAGGAGTTAAATATGAGACAAAGGAGATGGATGGAGTTCCTAAAAGACTATGACTTCCAACTGATATATCATCCAGGGAAGGCCAACGTAGTGGCAGATGCCTTGAGTAGGAAATCAATACAAGTATCAACCATGATGATTGAAGAGCAGAAATTGATTGAGCAGTTTAGAGATTTAAACTTTGGAGTGGAATTTCATGTAAATCACATTAGTTGTAGTAAGCTGGCTATAACTAATGACTTTCTTGGAGTGATAAAGGATAAGCAGTTGGAGGACCCTAGTCTGAAGCGTACTGTGGAGTCACTAGGGACCGACCAGGCTAGAGACTTTGTGATGGGCGATGATGGGATCTTGAGATTTAATGGCAGAATTTGCATACCTGCAAATGAAGAGTTGAAGAAGATGATCCTAGAAGAAGGTCACCAGAGTCGCCTTAGCCTACATCCAGGCATGAACAAGATGTACCATGACTTGAAGGAGTCATTTTGGTGGTCGGGCATGAAGAGAGACATCGCCCAGTATGTTACTACCTGCTTGACGTGTCAAAAGGCAAAGGTAGAGCATCAAAGACCTGGTGGTTTGTTACAGCAATTGGATATCCCTGAATGGAAATGGGACAACATCGCCATGGATTTTGTTACCCATTTACCCAGATCGGTAAAGGGTCATGATGCAATCTGGGTCATCATTGATCGGCTGACGAAGAGTGCTCACTTTCTTCCGGTGAATATGAGGATGCCTATGGCCAAATTGGCACAGCTGTACATCAGAGAAATTGTGAGGTTGCATGGAGTGCCTTCCAGCATTGTTTCGGACAGAGATCCCAGGTTCACTTCACGGTTTTGGCAGACCTTACAAGATTGCTTGGGAACCAACTTGAGAATGAGCTCGGCATATCATCCTCAAACAGATGGACAGTCAGAGAGAACGATCCAGTCCTTGGAAGATCTGCTGAGGACGTGTGTCTTGGATCAATTGGGAAGTTGGGATGAGGTGTTGCCGCTGGTGGAGTTTACTTATAATAACAATTACCACGCCAGTATTGGGATGGCACCATATGAAGCCCTGTATGGGAGGAAATGCAGAACTCCCTTATGTTGGTACCAGGAGGGCAAAGCAGTCTTGGTTGGGCCAGAGTTGATTCAGCAGACGACCGAGAAGGTGAAACAGATACAAGGCAGAATGAGAGCATCTCAAAGTAGGCAGAAATCTTATGCAGATCAGAGGAGAAAACCTTTGGAGTTTGCTGCTGGAGACCATGTGTTCATAAGAGTGACACCAACCAAGGGTGTAGGACGGGCGATCAGATCAAAGAAGTTGTCCCCTAAGTTCGTGGGACCATATCAGATCTTAAGGAGGATTGGTCCAGTGACTTATGAGATCGCCCTACCTCCCCATTTAGCGAATCTGCATAATTTCTTTCACGTATCACAGCTGAGGAAGTACATGGCAGACCCTAGTCATGTGCTGGAAGTGGACGATGTGCAGATCAGGGATGACTTGTCCTTTGAAGCAAAACCAGTTAGGATTGACGATCGGCAAAGTAAACAGCTCAGAGGCAAGACCATCAACATGGTGAAAGTGGTGTGGGATGAGAGATCGGGTGATTCAACTTGGGAGTTAGAAGAACCCATGAGAGAAGCCTATCCATACCTCTTTTCCTTGTAATTCAATTTTCGAGGACGAAAATTTCTCTTGTTGGGGAGAATGTAAGGACCTGTAAAATTAAATTGGAATAAAAGGAATATATTTTAAATGAATTCTAAGTATGTTTTTATTTAAAATAAAAAGGAAGGAAAATGTAGCTTAGAAGACTATGAGATCGCCTGGTTAGTACATAATCGCCTGTCGCCTAGATTACACATGAACGCCAATCGCCTGTAGTGTACATGATCGCCAATCGCCTATGGTGCACATGATCGCCGAAAGTGCACTCAGTATGTGGTCAGGATACTGGATCAACCATAGTGGGTTCCAAAAACCACGCGTATCAAGGTGTGGGTTAAGCCTTAGATACGCTGTGCAGGCGAAGCTCTATGCTTGAGCATAAGAAATCGTCCTTAGTGTTGCATGCATGGGCGCACGAGGAGTAGTGCTGATCTACTCTTGAAAATGTGAAGCTACCGACATCACCAAGTCATGTGGAGATGATACCTTGGACGTAACATAGTGGGATGAAGAACCTTCAGCAAGGCGTGGCGATGTGTCGTCAGGCATCGCCAGGGCGCGAGGCATGCGGGCATCGCCAGGGCGCGAGGCATGCGGGCATCGCCAGGCGCGAGGCATGCGGGCATCGCCAGGGCGCGAGGCATGCGGGCATCGCCAGGGCGCGAGGCATGCGGGCATCGCCAGGGCGCGAGGCATGCGGGCATCGCCGGGCGCGAGGCATGCAGGCATCGCCGGGCGCGAGGCATGCGGGCATCGCCAGGACGCGAGGCATGCGGGCATCGCCAGGGCACGAGGCATGCGGGCATCGCCAGGGCGAGACATCGATCGTCTCCCAGGGAGAGACATCGGTCGTCCGCCAGGATGAGACATCGATGGATAGTCATCGCGCGAGCGGTCATCGGTGGAAGGTTATCGCGCGATGTCGAGTTTCACACAGATAAGGTGGGACCCAGGCTCCCAGCATGAGACGTACTGCACGCGCGACACGTAGACAAAAAGGGTGGTTCAGAATAGTGACATCAGAGAGTTGGCATGCGTAGAGACACACGTAGCCGTACTGTTCAGGGAAGCGTGCACGCAAGCTTTCCTGCAGAGTGGGTGGTGGCAGCGGCAATTGTGGACAAGTTGGTTTAGATTCAAAAACTCACTTCTGAGAGGCAAAGAACGCTGCTGTGGTTCAAGAGTGACAGAGTGAGTTCACCTTCATCCTTCTCTTTTCTCTCCTTCGCGCTGTGATTCAGGCATCCTCAAGCACCAGTACGACGAGCGACGACTGCCTTCGGATACCTGGGGAGTTCTCTGCGAGTTTTTCGTCAGGACGCTAGAACAGAGTTAAGGCATCTTTAAGCTTCGGTGGGTTTTGGAGCTCTTGGTGTTTTGCGCAAGTCCAAGTAAGGGAAGCTAGCATTTTCGTTTATTAAAACGTTAGGCGAGTAGGTTCTGAAGTGAGGGCGACGTGGTCGCCGGTTTTCATATTCTTTTTCATGATGCTCTGTTTTCATGTGTGGGGCGACGTGATCGCCGGTTTTAAATGTTGATTTCGAACTCCCCTGTTTTAGTGTCGTTTGAAAATGTTTGAGATTGAAATGTGATATTCGAAAATCTGAACCTTGGAATAATTGTTGCTGTGATTGGAATCGTTCATTTAAGTGTTATATGATGTGTTGAATGTTGTGAATGTGGGAGCAAGGCATAGTATTTTCAGGAAAGAAAATACCGTGTAAGATCGTGTAGGATGTGCATTGATCGGTGATTTCTATAATGAGATATCCTGACTCTCCTAAGATAATGAAATCATATAGATGAAGTTATTCAGGCGTTGAGAGTCGATGGAGGTTCATACGTATGGGTAAGTTGTTTGAAAGATAACTACTTGACCTGTGGTGTGGATTCACCCTGTCATACTAGGAGAGTGATGAGATTGAGATTGAGATTATGTTGATGCGCATAGCTGTGGAAACTTTACAGCAGTGTAGTATGACAGGTGCAGATCTCTGAGTCTAGTCAATGCACGTGTCTTCCGGAAGTAGTGTCAAGTGTCTGTGTGTGATGAGTCAGTGGAAGTCTGACATGAGAAATGAGAAGCATTGAAATTGATAGAAACTTGATGAATTATGTGAATTGAACGACTCTTGAGGAATTGTGAAATATGTGATTACTTGATGGTCATGTGAAGGGAATGAGAAAGTTTATGGTTTTTACGTGGGTGTCTTAAATTTGTTTTATCTTGATTTTAAAGTTTCATATCTAAATTCTCTTTCAAATATCTAGCTTACCCTGTGTTTTTGGTGTTGTGTTTGGTTTTTTCTTAAACCTGTGATGATCATGTATAATTTACACGGGAGCAGATGATGTTGCAGGAAGTAGAGCTCCTCAGTGAGTGGTCGCCGAAAGGAGATCGCCTGTTTCTGTTTCTGTTAGGCGATCACCCTTTTTCTGTTTTCTGATAGGAGATTGTAACATCCCGCCAAAATACTATACAAATGTATATAATGAAAATAAAGGTAACAAATAGATTGAAGTGAATAAAATATAATATATATGAAATGTAGTTTCTCCTCACAGGGAGTTTAATACAAATTCGGTCAAATTTTCCAGAAACATAAACAAAAATACAGAAAAGAAACAAAGCAGGCGATCTCCTATCGGAAGAGACCGATCTCCTATCGGACGAGGCCGATCTCCTACCAGAGGACCCAAAACAGCCGATCTGCTACCAGAACAGAAATCAGGCGATCTCCTTCCGGCGACCACTCACTAAGGAGCTCTACTTCCTGGAAAATCATCTGCTCCCGTGTAAGTTATACACGATCATCACAGTTTAAAGAGAACAACAGCCAACGAGCAAAACACGCAGGGTAAGCTAGATATTTTAAAGAGAGTTTAAATAAGAACATTTAAAATCAGGGTAAGCAATTTTCAAGATATTCACGTAAAGCTATAGATTTCCTCAATACCCTTCACCTGATCACCCAGAAATCACACATTTCACAATATTCTCAAGAGTCATTCTATTTCACAAAACTGCATCAAGTGTCTATAAATTTCAAGTTCCTCATTTCACATGTCAGACCACCACTGACCCAGCACACAAGACACTTGACTTACTTCCGGAAGACTCGTGCATTGACTAGACTCAGAGATTCTGCACCTGTCATACAAGCTGTTGTAATGTTTCCACAGCTATGCGCATCAACACATTCTCGATCTCAAGTTCACCATTCTCACAGTATGACAGGGTTAATCCATATGACAGGCCGAGCTCGTTCTGTTTCACACGACTCACCCATACATATGAACCTCCTTCGACTCTCAACGCCTGAATAACCTCATCTATATGAATCCATTATCTCAGGAGAGTCAGGATAATCCCATTATAGACATCACCGATCAATGCACATCCTACACGATCTTACACGGTATTTTCTTTCCTGAAAATACTATGCCTCGATCCACATTCACCACATCCAACACATCACATAACACTTAAAGGAATGATTTCAATCACCGCAAAACTCAATCCAAGGTTCTTATTTTCGAATATCTCATTTAAATCTCAACAGTTTCAAAGCAACACCAAAAACAGAGAGTTTCGCAAACAACGCCAAAACCGGCGACCTGGTTCAAAAACAGGGTATTTCGAAGTCTGTATTCAAAAACCGGCGACCACGTCGCCCAAACACATGGAACAGAGCATTCACGCAGATGCAAACGAAACCGGCGACCACGTTGCCCTCATTTCAGAAATAACTAAACTATAGCTTGTAATGAAAATGAAGTCTAGCTTCCCTTACCTGGACTTGCGCAAACACCTAGAGTTCCGAAACCCAACAAAGCTTGAAGAACGCCTTGGCTCTGCTTTTGCGTCTGGTTGAAGGACTTGCAGAGGACTGCCCAGGTGCTCTAATGGTGGCTGTCGCTCGTCGTACTCTCGTGTGAAGGTGCTAGAATCGCAGCGCGAAGGAGGCAACTGGAGGAGAAGGGAGGTAACTCACTCTTTCTCTCTTTGAAGGCTGCAACGTTTCTTTTTCTCAGCAGTGGGTTTTCTGCATCTTAAACCAACTTATCCACCAAAAGCAGCTGCCACCACCCACTCTGCAGAGAAGTCTGAGAACCACTGCTCTGAACAGTACTGCCACTGTTGTCGCTTGTGCATGCCAGCCACTGCTCTGAACAGTACGACCGCGAGTGTCTCCTGCGCATGCCAACATTCTGATGTCACCACTCTGAATCATCCGTTTTGTCTACGTGGCGTGCGTGCAGGACGTTTCATGCTGAGAGTCTGGGTCCCACTTTACTCTGTGTGAAACCCGACGTCGCGCGATAACTTTCCACTGCTGACTCATCCTGGCGAGCGACCGATGTCTCCTTCGCCCTGGAAGACGACCGATGTCTCCTTCGCCCTGGAAGACGACCGATGTCTCCTTCGCCCTGGAAGACGACCGATGTCTCCTTCGCCCTGGAGGACGACCGATGTCTTCCCTGGCGACGCCCTCATGACCCTCGCGCCCTGGCTTCGTCCACATGCATCGCGCCCTGGCGATGCCCGCATGCCTCTCGCGCCTTGGCCACGTCTACGTGCCTCGCGCCCTGGCAATGCCCGCATGCCTCTCGCGCCTTGGCCACGTCCACATGCCTCGCGCCCTGGCAATGCCCGCATGCCTCTCGCGCCTTGGCCACGTCCACATGCCTCGCGCCCTGGCAATGCCCGCATGCCTCGCGCCCGCGCGATGCCTACATTCCTCTCGCGCCCGCACGATGCCTTCATGCCTCGCGCCCTGGCGACGTCCACCTGGCGCTCATGTGTAGCAGGCGACCGGCGATCTCATAGCCTTCTAAACTTAACTTTTCTTCCTTTACTCTTCTTGATCCACACATCATCCGACCGACTTCTACCAGCTGACCCCAGATCTTGGGCGACTTCCGAGGTCCAGCTACTACGAAACTTCATTTACCAGCTCTTTGTATTTTAAATAATAACTTCTTCTGAAATTATTTAAATATACCACTTTTATTCCAATAAAATTTTCTGGGTCCTTACAGAGATCGCCTTTTTCTGTTAGGAGATCGCCTGTTTTTCTATTTTGCTGTATTTTGTTTAAGTTTTGGAAAACTGACCGGATATGTATTAAACTCCCTGTGAGGAGAAATTTCACTATACATATATATATACATATGTTCACTTCGATATTATTGTTTTACCTTTATTTCATTTTATAAATATGAAAAGATTTTGGCGGGATGTTACACTAATGAAGGGAGAAAGATGAATCTTGACCTACTTGATGAGGTGCGAGAGTAGGCACGCATTAAAGCTGAAGTTTTGTAAAGAAAGGTGAAGTAGAAGTAGAGGTCCAAGTTAAGACCTCGGCATTTCTAGGTTGTCGACCTGGTAATGCGAAAGGCTCACCCATATCAGTTGGAGAACAAGTTATCTCCCAAATGGACTGGCCCATTTCGCGTGGTAGAGGCACTAGGAAACGGAGCTTATAGGCTTGAGAGTTTGGGGGTTCGAGCTATTCCTCAAACGTGGAATGGGGCCAACCTTAAATTTTATTTCAGTTAATGTATAATGTCAATCATGAACAGTTAAGGAGACACTCTTTTTCCCTCACGAGAGTTTTTTAACGAGGTCACCCAATGAAAAAGTATTTGAAAAGAAGGTTATCTGTCATTATATTGTTGCCATTAAGCATTTGGGGCCTCATCATTCTGAGCATAGGCACCCCTAAATCGCTGCGCGCCAAAGACTGGTTTGAGCCCTACCATTAAGCATTTGGGGCCTCAGCATTCTGAGCATAGGCACCCCCAAATCACTGCTCGCTAGAGTTTGGTTTGAGCCCTGCCATTAAGCATTTGGGGCCTCAACATTCTGAGCATAGGCACCCCCAAATTGCTACTCGCCAGAGTCTGGTTTGAGCCCTGCCATTAAGCATTTGGTGCCTCAGCATTCTGTGCATAGGCACCCCCAAATCGCTGTTCGCCAGAGTCTAGTTTGAGCCCTACCATTGAGAATTTGGGGCCTCAGAATTCTGAGTGTAGGCACCCCCAAATCGATTGTGGCCATGGAGTGTGAGTTATCCTATGATTGACTCTATTGAGAGCATCATCCTTGTTATGTTTGATTGACACATCAGTTACTTGAAATGCATTGTGAATTGCCTTGTTTGTTTGGAGTTGTTATTAATGGATTGAGTTGTGAAATTCGTATTTTTTTTTAAAGTAGTTGAGAGTGTTGCTCATTAATTGGTTAAGTTATGTTAGTTGCATGTATTAACTCTAAATTAGCAAAGGGACAATAAGTGCCATACATATATACATCAGATGGTACATTGTTCAGCCAGCCACAGAAGGTAAATAAGTACAAGGTATTCACGGTTGCTCCTTATCTTCAAACAGCAAGTGTTTGTCCACCATGACTTTCCCTGGGCCGAGTTGGGAGAAGACACTTGTGGCTTGGGTAATAGCGTCCTCGAAGCCAACAATGTTTGAATTACCAGCATCATCCGTGACTTCCTCCTTGGTTTTGGCCATCAACTCATCCTTCTATCTAGCTCTGCTTTTTGTTTGGCCAACAGCTTGGCCATTTCTTCCTTCAACGCCTCTACCTTAGTATGAAGATTGTCGTTCCTTGCATAGAGACTCAAGGTCTCTTGGTGGCTCTTTCTCAGCTCCTCCGCCTCTAGAGTAAGACCTCTCACCTGCTGAGCAAGTTCTTTAGCCTTAGAAGCTTCACCCTGGGAAGCACCTCTTAGTTTGGCAAGGAATAGGCAGCTCGTGGCCAATGCTTTCCCTAGTTGTCTTGTGTAGCTTGCTCCAACATCTGGTTCTCCTCCAGGGGTTCAGTTTCTCTTTAGTCTTAGGAGGAAGCAGGGCATTTTGTATTGTGAGAATGAGATCTAAGAATCCCACAGTCCCTCCTCCAAATTGTGTTTCTTCCTGCTCTCTTAGACTGAGTTTGGAGAATGGGAAGTTGAAGGAGCTCGCCCACCTGAATTTGAGTGTGCGGAGGATGCTGCATCATTTTGTTTTCTCTTGAAAATGAGTCCATAATATGTTTCTTCATCCCCCGAGGTCGCCATTTCAATTATGGCCTTTCGTTTGCGGTCCTCGACAAGAAGGGCCTCCACAGCAGCCTTTTTCAGCCTGACTAGGGCAGCTAGGTTCTTCCTTTTTTATGCATCCAACATGTTATCTACATAACAGGCCAAGAAAAATTCAGCAATTACACCAACAAAGCAAAAACAACAATACCTAAGCAAAGCAAGGAATAGGAAGATACCAATATAAGCCTTGAGTCTTACTGGGGAAAACTCCTCTCGTATCAGGATGAAAATATAAAAAACCACCTTGAGGTTGGAGAGATGGATGCAAACCTCACGTTTTGGTGGGGGTAGGTCGTCCAGGTGTTTGGGGCTCTGAAAAATAGGTTTTTGGGTCCAGTATAAGGGAAACCCGTCCAGAAGGGTTGGATCCCTCCTGTCACTCTGAATTTCTTTTTAAAACCCTTATAGGATTGCTGGAAGAGGGATACCAGAGATCTCCCAACAACCCCGTTGAAGGCCTAAATGCTTGGCCTTAAAGAAATATAAAAAGACATCCACTGAGGGCAGAAGGCCAAAGTGGGTGCAAAGGATGGTGAAGGCCCGTATAAACACCCAACTATTTGGGTGTAGCTGGACAAGGGCGACATTGACTTCGGTAAGCAAGGCTATCTCAAAGGGGAATAGGGGTAGGCAAAGAAGGATTTTCTGGAAAGGGTTAGAATAAAAGAAGCAGAAGCGGCCTTCGGGATCTGTGGACTCATCGCTACACACAGGTTCACCCTCCCCACAGGGTACTACACAGACAAAGTTATCGTGTTCTCTACCGAACATGATTCTTTTGGGATCTTTTTTGTACTTAACTTTCCTATAGTCTACTATTTTCTTCTTAGAAATAAACTCTGAGGTTTCGGTTAAGGGGTTCATAGGGGCCCAAGAATATTTTGACTGGTAATCCATCTAAAACCGGAGCAAGCAAACAAATAGGAAACATAGATACATTCAGATTCAACAAATACATGCATTCGGAAAAGGGAACAACAAGCATGAACAGTAATATCAATATCACAGAGTATGAACAACCCCAGCGCAGTAAGCAAGAGCAGAGCGGAAGCAATAAAAGTACATTAGGGGGTAGGGCAAGGAAAAGTTAGTACCTTTGTGATAATCGAAAAGGTTTTGGGGACGAGATTGTGAGGATGACGATGAGGATGTAGAAAGCCTGAAGAAAAGTGCGAAAATTGCTAAGAGCGTAATGAAATAGTAGAGATGTTTAAGTTTTTGGAGCCCTATTATAGTAGGGGAGCGTAAGACGTCTTTGTCCAGTGCTCCCATCTTGTCAGGGCTCCTTGCCCTCCTGAAGCTATCCTTGGAGCCTTTATTTCCCTTGTCCACCCAGTACAAGGGAAAGCCATCGAGCAAAGAAGGGTCCTCGTCGTTTTTACAAACCTTTACAAACTTTCCCTTCCAATCCTTATAAGATTGCTGGAATATCGAGAAGAAGGACCTTCCAGCAATCCCGTTCAGGCTTACCTAGAGGCGATCTCTAGGATTTTTGGCTTCGAACAAGAATAAGAAGACATCCACTGAAGAGGTCCTCCTCAGCTTATCAGCCAAGGTCGACTCAGGAGGAATCTCCCATCACCATAGTATAAACAAGAGGTATTCTGGAGCTTATCAATCGAGAAGGGGGAATTTAAAGATTAATCAGTCAAGGAAACCAGCATGAGTCAAGAAGTAAAGTTAGCACCACATCAAGTTAGCTCAGGAAAGGTTTCTGTTGTGGATTGAAGGGTGAGATGCACACATCAGTTAGCACGGTCACCAACCACAACCCACACAAGATGAAAGTTGAGCTGTAAAGGAGAAAGAGTGATTCGAGTTGTAAAGACAAGATTTATAATTCATTCATTACAAGCAGATAATGGTCGTCGAAGGAAAGGGGCAGAAGTAAGAACATTTATGTAGTGGCAAGACCTCGGTCGTCGGCCAAGAGGTGAGAGCCCGTCAGCCCGGTAGGGCCAATAGCGATCAGGCGAGTTGTAAGGCTCTTCGTTGAGACAAGTCACAACTCGAGCCTGGGGGGCTTGTGTAGTGGCCAGACCTCAGTCGTCGAGAATAGATAGTAAAGGGTGAACCACGTCAACTGGGTCCCACAGCATGGACCAAAGCCACGTGGAGTGGACCTCGCAGGCAGCTTGGATTAGCGGGTGATCGGTCATCAGTGTGTCCCCTCAGAGAGAGGTGATCAGTCATCAGTGTGTTCCCTCGGAGAAGGGTGATCGGTGTGCCTCCTCGGAGAGGGGTGATCAGTCATCAGTGTGTCCCCTCAGAGAGGGGTGATCAGTCATCGGTGTGTTCCCTCGGAGAAGGGTGATCGGTGTGCCTCCTTAGAGAGGGGTGATCAGTCATCGGTGTGTTCCCTCGGAGAAGGGTGATCGGTGTGTACTGACCAAGTAGTCAGGTGTGATGACGTAATTGTGAGGTAATCCTGTGGGCATGCTTGAGGAGGGCACGTGGATCAAGAAGAGTAAGAGAAAGGAAAGTGTAGCTTAGAAGTCGATGAGATTGTCGTTTGTTGAAGAAGACGGTGGTCTCTGATTTCTCTCGTATGTAATCAGTAATCGCCTAGATTGCACATGATTTCCGTGTGTGAAGATTAGGAGATCAGGTGGTCAACAAGTCGCCGAAAGGAGCACATCGCCGAGTATTTGAGAAGACTTGGTAAGCACTTAATATATGGTCTAAATACAGAAGATAAGTGGCATGTCTGCCACCAAAGTAGAGAAGATAAGTGGCATATCTGCCACCATGTGTAGTGTGAGCCGTGATACCCAGTGTTAACCAGCTCACCATGTTAAGGTTGTGCCCAGAGTAGCCTGTGCACTAAGCTACTCCCTGTGTGGATAACTTAGTCGTAGGAACAAAGTGAAAGTAACGTTTCAGCTGCAGGTACTCCAGATGGTGACACGTGTAGGACCAGATGTTATCCACGTGTCAAGAGGAATAACCGTCAGGAGAGAGAAAGACTCAGGTATATATATAGAATTCTTAACGGAATTCGGGAGAGGTTTTTCTTTTCATTGGTGGTGATTCACTTGCACACGGTTCTGAGTTTTCTCTGAAATTATTTGTTGATTCGATCACTGACTTGAGTGTCAGAGCGCTACCGGCCGCAGAGGCGCCATACTGTTTTTTCAGGTCTCTTTGAGGATTATCAGGTGAAGGTCATCTGTGTACTTGGCGTGAAGCTGGAGAGGATGAGGTTTGAAAAGGAGAAGTTCCAACGCTTTGGTCAAGATGTTGGATCAGGGAGCGTAAGCGGCAATGTTTTGTGACGTTGATGAAAGCCATGTGGAAGCACGCGATGGAGTGTGGTGAGACGTCAACTCAGGGTACTGTGCACGTAGCGTTACACATTTGCCATGTAGGTCGACTTGGGTGAGCAAATAGCCTCTTCACTGAAGCAAGTTCAGCTTGAGCCTGGGGGGCTTGTGTACTGGACCAAAACTGATAGCGCTCAGAGCTTGCCGGTCGGACCTCGACATTTCCCTCAAGCAGGTCAGCTCGGCACATGGTCCCACTTGTATTTCATGTAACTGGACTCCAAGTATGTGTATATATTAACTTTCATTCATGAGCATAATATAATCCTTCACGCATGAGATTAATTGCTAAAGTAAAGAAACGTAATAGGCTTAGGGGTGTGCTTAGCATGTCCAGGTCTATGATAAGTAAAGTGTTAACTGCAGGGCCCAAGCCCAATAACGCTAGGACAACCCAAGCTAAGCTGCACGCATGGCACGTAATAGCATATAAATGGGAGTGTATTAGTGGGAGCGCATTTGTATGTGAATGAATGCATGATTATTGTACTGGGCAAGGTTGCGATGTTGGCCTAATTTGTTTAATGGGCCCAAAACACATAACCAAGTTGCTATGTGCTAATAATCAGTGGCATGCGCTTAAAGATAAATGTATGTATATTGTTGCTCATGTGTTTGTTACGATTACATATAGATATGTTTGTTGTTATCATGTTAGATATTTTCTGTTGTTTGGCTATTACACGTACATGTTTGTTTGAATAATGAAACTGCTTTTGTTTCTTATTCTTTGATAAGCCCTTACTGACTTGATCGTCGGAGTGTGACCGGCCGTAAGGACGCCCTCTGCTTCACAGGAACAGCATCCAAACAACCAAGGAAGGCACAGTTTCCAATGGAGAGAGAAGGAGGCAGAACTAGTTACTGGAGTCAACCAACGGCTGAGTCAACCGGTAAGAACAATGAAAAAAGAAAGGAAACCAACTTATGTTGAAGTTACAAAAGGATTGTCTCGATCTACGTCAACACAAGATAGATTGAAAGGACCAATGATACAAACCAAGAAGGAAGATTTACCATGGTTGGAAAGCAGCTTTGTTGCATGCAACCAGATGTTTCATTTAAAACTACAAGAAATTCTTGAATTTACCTACAGATTTGTGTACGTTAACAATTTTTTAATTATGAAAAAAATTTACCTATAAATGAAATTATCAATGAATTTGAGTATGTTAATAATTATCGACAAATTTTACCTACATATATATAAAATTATTATATTTTTCAAATTTGTCAATAATTGAGCACGATTTAATATTTATCGGTAATTGATCCCGCCGCGGACTCGAGCGTGGATGGGCTCCGTGTTCCTCCCGCGTCCGTATCTGTTCCTCCGGTTGGCTTCCCTTCGTTCGAAGCAAACGGTTCCTGCAAACACAGAGGGGCGCCCTAGCGGCCGGTGTAGCTCCGACGCTCAAGTCAGTTAGGCAAGGAAACATCAAGAACTCTCTCTCGGATCTCTCTGTGTGAGACCCATGTGTGTGCCCTCAGTCCTCTTTGATTCGAAAACTGAGTGTTCTTCGTTTTGTGTTGTGTATTGTGTGGCAAAGATTGCATACCTGGTTTGGTGTTCTTCTTCCTCATATAAACCCGCGTCGCCCCTACTGGCTACCTCTAGGGCCACTTGATTACTCTGCACCGCCGTTTCTACTCCCCAGGGCTACCTTGCGTACCAGCCTTCTTCACTTGAGTGCAAAGTCTGACAGGGGAGGCTGCGTGGGTACCTCTGTACCCCTCGATGTCTGTGCCTATCTGCCCTACCTATTCTCTGGGAACATCTTCACGGTCCACGTGGCAGGCAAGCAACCCTACTGGGAGACTCTAACCTTGATGGGTTCTTGTCCCAGCAGGATTCTGCACCTAACTGCGTCTTCTCATCTTCATGCATGGTCGTCTCGCGACTAAGGCCACTCCCTGCCTCTGGGTGCTTTACTGATCACTGGTCACATTGTTCACATTGTGCGGCCGATGTCACCTCAACACACACCGATGACCGAGGTAACTTTCATCCTGGCCGATGTCCGATGGCGCTTCTTCACGTTGTCGTGCTCTGCTTATGGAAACAGGCGAGGTCCTTGAGTAACGTTCTCGCTGGGAGCCTGGGTCCCAGTTTAACACGTGTTGGCCAGGAACCCCCGACGACTGATCACTCTGCATGCACCGATGAGTGATCACTCTGCATGCACCGATGACTGATCACTCTGCATGCACCGATGACTGATCACTCTGCATGCACCAATGACTGATCACTCTGTATGCACCGATGACTGATCGGTGCTTCATGACTTCTCGCGCTCTACTTCCAGGCGCTCAAGTAGGAACCGATCTTCTGGTGGTGGTCACTCGGTAGCTGACCACTGATCGCCATTCTTGAACGATCTCCACCCTGGTTCATCTGCTATCTCGTGCCACGCGTTACTCTATGACAGGCCCACGTGGTCATCTGCTGCTGACGTCATCGGATACTGATGACCCACCGGATCACAAGCCCCCCAGTCTCGAGCTGTGAACTTGTTCTCAGCGAAGAGACTAAGTGGTCCTCCAAAGAGAAGAAGGAGCTCGAAGCCAATGTACCTGAGACCATGGCTGCTGGTGCCGAGGCTCTGATAGATGGGTTCCATGGGCTTGCAGCAGGTTCACTGCGTCCTGCCAGACTTGGACTCTACCCAACCTAGCCTCCACCATTTAGTGGTCGATGGCAGGCTCATTCCTCCTCCTTGAGCTTCTTCCCTTGCCACTTCTCCTTTTGTGTAATTTCTCTTTCTGCTACAAACTTGTATATAAATCTTTTATGCATAAGTTCATGTTGGATGACTGACGTGATGGCGTCTAAATGCTTCGACTGATCGCCCAAGAGCTTGTTTGGGGAAGCTTTCATACTCGGAGCTTTACTACAGACCACCGACTAGCATGTTAGCGCACCACCGATCAGTCACCGCCCTTCAGGTTTCGCATTACTTCTGTGTCACTCCAGCGCTAGTTGCATAGAGGGCCCGAACGCCAAAGATAACGCCTGTGTTTTTGGGGAATGCTTCTCGATGACCCCTCTTGCCTCAGCCTTGCTGTAAGAAGTCGAGGTGAGGTCTTTCTCCTCTCGCCTCAGCCTCGCTGTGCAAAGTCGAGGTGAGGACTTTTTATCTTGCCTCAACCTTGCTGTAAAAAGCAGAGGAAGAGGACTTTCTCTGTTGCCTTAACCTTGCTGTATGAAGCAGAGGAGAAGGACTTGGTTCTCTTGCCTCAACCTTGCTGTAAGAAGCAGAGGAAGAGGACTTTTCTCTCGCCTCAACCTTGCTGTAAAAAGCAGAGGAAGAGGGCTTTCTCTGCCTGCACCCCGCTGTACAAAGTCGAGGGTGAGGACTTTCTCCTCTGAGTGGGTGCATGCTCCCAGGGGAGCACCAGGGGTGGCTGTCTAAGCGCACTCGCCAGGCGCATCCCTTCCTGCATGGTATCACCGCACGCCCTTTGAGTGGGCAACTCCTCTTCTTCTGGTTTGGAATCATGCGAGGTGCATGCGTAACGCTCTCGTTGGGAACTTGGATCTCAACTTAACACGTGTTGGCAAGCCCCCGATGACCGATCTTTTTCTAGAATCACGCGAGGTGCATGCGTAACGCTCTCGCTAGGAGCCTGGGTCCCAGCTTAACACGTATTAACAAGACCCCGGTGACCAATCTTCTTCTGGAATCATGCGAGGTGCATGCGTAACGCTCTCGTTGGGAACCTGGGTCCCAGCTTAACGTGTGTTAACAAGACCCCGATGACCAATCTTCTTCTGGAATCATGCGAGGTGCATGCATAACGCTCTCGCTGGGAACCTGGGTCCCAGCTTAACGCATGTTAACAAGACCCCGATGACCAATCTTCTTCTGGAATCATGCGAGGTGCATGCGTAACGCTCTCGCTGGGAACCTGGGTCCCAGCTTAACACGTGTTAGCAAGACCCCGATGACCAATGCACCGACCGAGTACTTACCCCCGACATGCACCGACGGCTGATCTTGCTTTGGGTGCACCGATGACTGATCGCGCTCTGCTTCTTGGTGCTTAAACGCGAAGATGATGTCTTGCTTCGGGGAAGAAGAATTTTTCTTGTTGACCCCTCTTGCTTGCCCCAAGGTCATCGACCTTTAGGTCTGGTTCCTGTTGGACGTTTCTCGAAATCTTCCCTTTCCCTCTCTTGGTTTTACTAGTACTCCCGAGTTCCCAAACTTTAGCCACCTGCACTCACTCCTGGGGTGAGGAGAATATAGGTCAGTGGTCTGTACTCGCGCCAGGGGCGAGCAGGCTCCAACCGATCACTTGCACTTGCATCTGGGGCAAGCAGAACTTGAAACTGGGAAACATGTGCACACTTGACATACTGAAATCTTTTTTATTGGGTGGCCTCGTTAAAAACCCTCATCAGGGAAAAGAGTGCCCCCTGATTTGCTCAACTATTTACAGTATATACATTGAGTGTGTGTACAGTGCAAGAACGCATCTACCTTACAACTTAACTGAAGTAGAAACTTGAGTGTGTAGCGTTCCATGTCCATGGGATAGGTGCTCCATCCAAGGTCTCCAGCCGATAAGCTCCATTCTCCAGCGCCTCAACTACTCTGTATGGGCCCTGGCGATGACCGACCTGGCGAGCACACCATTCTTCCAGCAACGAGGAAAAGCTGTCCTTAATTTCAAACTTGTTCGCGCCTCCCAAGTTCTCCATAAGCTCGTTGCTTCCCCTTCGTTACACCATCGCGAGGTGTGTTAAAGCGAACTGACTGGACTTCCTTGAACTTGTGCGGGAAGCTCATGATTTCAAGTGCTTCACCAATCCCTCTTTCTCCTGCAAACGTGCAGAAATCCCACACTATCTGGGTTCTGGCGAGGTTCACAGAAGCGTAAGCCTCGTTCATCCACGTCTTGGGATCGACTGGCGGATATACAAAGTCAACAGCTAGAGAACTAGACTATTCGCCTTTCTCTTTGCAACTTTCTATCGCCGAGCTTAAAGACTCTGCCTCAGCTTCCACCTGAGCTACCTGGGAGCCCCCCCAGTGTAGCATCTTCTATCACCTGATTTCCCCGTGCACAGGGATTTCATGCTGCTGATCACCTGCCTGGGACCCCGAAGCGCGATCACCTTGCGCCTCCCTCAGGTAATCAGTCAGGAAACCTGTCTTCACCAACTCAGCAAGTTGACGCCCCAACGCCAGGCATGTGTGGAGTGTGTGTCCATAAGCCTGATGGAACTCACACCACTCGTCCTTCCTCCTTCCAAGTACCATGTCAGTCTTCTCCGGTACTCGGAGCCTTGCAGCCACGGCAGGGATGGCGATCAGCTCCGCCAACTCGACAATGAAATCGTACCTAGGGGGTGCGTCGTGCTCCCTCGCACGCCCCCTGACCTGGTCTTTCCTGGGTGTATAGGGACGAGGCCTCCCTTGCACCCTCTTTCCTTCCTTGGCCTCATACACCCGCGCCTGTTGCTGTTGCTTCCCATGACCCCCGCGTGGCTTTGATGGTGCGACACTGCTTCTCTTCTCAGAGACCTCTGTCTCCGCTACTATGTGCGCCACCGCTCGTCGCCGAATCTCAGCGAAGGTGGCAGGGTGGCTTCTGATGAGCGATTCACTGAAAGGGCCAGGTAGCACGCCTTTCTTGAATGCATGCACCAGCATGCTCTCATCCTTTTTGGGCAATCTCACCACCTGCGCACCAAAGCGGTTGAGGAAGTCCTTCAGCGACTCCCCCTGGTTCTGGCGCACGTCAAACAAGTCGTAAGTTGTAACATCCCTCCAAATTACTTTGAAATAAATATAAAATGAAAGTAAAGGTGACAAATAGATTCTATGAACAAAATATTATATATATGAAATGAAGTTGCTCCTCTTAGGGAGTTGAATACAAATTCGGTCAAATTTTTTCAGAAACATAAACAAAATGCAGTAAAAAAAACGAAGCAGGCGATCTCCTATCGGAAGAGACCGATCTCCTATCGAACGAGGCCGATCTCCCATCGGAGGACCCAAAACAGCCGATCTGCTTCCGGCGACCACTCCCTAAGGAGCCCTACTTCCTGGAAGATCATCTGCTCCCGTGTAAGTTATACACGATCATCACAGTTTTAAAAGAACAGCCACAGAACCAAAACACGCAGGGTAAGCTATATAATTTAAAAGAAGTTTAAATCAAGAACATGAAAATCCAAGTAAACCAAGTTCCAAAATATCCATGTAAAACGTAGAGCTGCTCATAGCATTCAGCTGATCACCCAAAATCACATTTCACAACATTCACCCATAGTCATTCCATTTCACAATACAGCATCAAGTGTCTATCAATATTCAAGTTTCTCATTTCACATGTCAGACTTTCCACTGACTCACCACACAAGACACTTGACACTACTTCCGGATTGACTCGTGCGTTGATTAGACTCAGAGATCTGCACCTGTCATACCACACCACTGTGAAATCCACACAGGGTCGCTGTGAATCCACACAGCATGCGCATATATCATCTCAATGTTACCATAGTTCTCCTGGTATGACAGGGTTAATCCATAGGACAGACGGAGCTCGTTCTTTTTCACACGAGACGCCCATCATATAGACCTCCTTCGACTCTCAACAACTGAGTAACTTCCTCTACGTGATTCCATTACCTCAGCAGAGTCAGGATATCCCCTTAGGAATCACCGATCAATGCACCTACCACAAGATCTTACACGGTATTTTCTTTCCTGAAAATACTATGCCTCGATCCCACATTCACAGCATTCAAAGACATCATGCCACACTTAAAAGAATGATTTCAATCACAGCAATAGCCATTTCAAAGGATTCATATTTTCGAATATCTCATGTAATTCTCAAGCAGTTCTCAAAACAACATCAAACACAAGGAGTTCGCAAAACAGCGCCAAAACCGGCGATCTAGTTCAAAATATGGTATTTCGAAGGCTGTATATTAAAACAGGCGACCACGTCGCCCAAGCACACAACACAGAGCATTTCACGAAGACGAAAGCGAAAACGGCGACCACGTCGCCCACACTTCAGAAATGGTTCAACTATGACTCGTAGTAAAGATGAAGGCTAGCTTCCCTTACCTGGACTTGCGCAACCACCAGGAGCTTCGAAATCCAACGAAGCTTGCAGAATACCTTGGCTCTGTTTTTCGCGTCTGGTCTGAAGAACTTGCAGAGGACTACCCAAGTGCTCCAATGGTGTTGCTTCTCGTCGTACTCTTGTGTGGAGAGGCTGAAATCGCAACGCGGAGGAGGGAACTCACTCTTTCTCTCTTCGACTACAACAACGTTTTCTTCCTCTTCAGTAGTGGATTTCAGTAACTTAAACCAACTTATCCCTCCAAAAGCAGCTGCCACCACCCACTCTGCAGGGAAGTTTGCGTGCACGCTTCCCTGAACAGTACTACTAAGCGTGCCTCTGCGCAGGCTACGCTCTGAGGTCACTATTCTGAACCACTCTTTTGTCTACGTGGCGCGCGCGCAGAACATCTCTTGCTGGGAGTCTGGGGCCCACGTTCTCTGGGTGTAACTCAACGTCGCGCGATGACCTTTCGCTGATGACTACCAGCTCGAAGAGAAACCACTGATGACCTCTCGCGCGAAGACGATCCACCGATGACCTCGCGCGAAGACTACCACCGATGACATCTTCCTGGCGAACGACCGATGTCTTCCTCTGGGAGACAACCGATGTCTTCCCTGGCGATGCCCTCATAACTCTCGCGCCTTGGCCACGTCCACATGCATCGCGCCCTGGCAATGCCCGCGCGCCTCGCGCCCGCGCGATGCCCGCATGTCCCTCGCGCCCGCGCGATGCCTGCATGCCCCTCGCGCCCGCGCGATGCCTGCATGCCTCTCGCGCCCGCGCGATGCCTGCATGCCTCTCGCGTCCGCGCGATGCCTGCATGCCTCTCGCGCCCGCGCGATGCCTGCATGCCTCTCGCGCCCGCGCGATGCCTGCATGCCTCTCACGCCCGCGCGATGTCCACCTGGCGCTCATGTGTAGCAGGCGACCGGCGACCTCGTAGCCTTCTAAACTTAACTTTTTCCTCCCTTTCTATTCTAAATAAAAACATACTTAGAATTTATTTAAAACATACTCTTTCATTCCAATAAATTTTTCAGGTCCTTACATAAGTCACCACCGGCGGCGCTCTGTTGACTATATACTGCTCCGTGAATAGCTTTGAGAACTGATGGAAGGAGGTGATGTGGCCCTCTGGCAGGCTCACGAACCACTCCATGGCTATTCCGCGCAATGTATTCTGATCCGGTCGGTCATCGGTAGTCGATGACATCAGCAGCAGTTGACCACGTGGACCATTCACAGAGTAACACGTGGTAGAGGAAAGCAGGCGAAGCAGAGAGGCGATCACTCAGAATGATAATCGCCTGTCGCCTGTGATGTTGAGTAATCGCCTATCGCCTTGAGGTGGGTAATCGCCTATCGCCTTGAGGTGAGTAATCGCCTATCGGCTGAGGATGAGTAATCGGTCATCGCCGGTATGGATGAGTAATCGCCTAGATTGCACATGATCGCCATGTGTTAAGGTTAGGAGATCAGGTGGTCAGCAAGTCGCCGAAAGAGCACATCGCCAGGTGTTTGAGAAGACTTGGCAAGCACTTGTTGTATGGTCTAAGTACAGAGGATAAGTGGCATATCTACCACCATGTGTTGTGCGAGCTGCAATGCCCAGAGTAGCCTGTGTACTAAGCTACTCCCTGTGTGGATAACTTAGTCGCAGGGGCACAGTGGAAGTAACGTTTCAGCTGCAGACACTCCAGATGATGACACGTGTACGACCAGATGTTATCCACGTGTCAGGAGGAATAACCGTCAGGAGAGAGAAAGACTCAGGTATATATACAAACTCTTAACGAATTAGAGGGGAGGTTTTTACAGATTCTCACTGCTCACACATCTGAGAGTTTCAGTCACACACGGGTCTCACAGAGAGATTCAGATATAGTTTTAGTGTTCCTGTTGCCTGACTTGAGCGTCGGAGCTACAATGGCCGCTAGAGGCGCCGTCTGTGTGTTTTGTAGGCAGCGTTTGGAGCTCCGGCGGTGGTTCTTGGAGCGTTCCTGCAGAACAGAGGGTTAGACGAAGGAGTGACGAGGCAGTCCTCCACGTTCGAGTCAAGCGACAGGATCATACTCATAAACATTTTGCAGTACACAGCGTCGGAGCCTCCAGACAGCATCATCTGAGTGTGGAACGCCGTCAAATGCGCTTCTGGGTCTTCCACCCCAGTGAACGACGCTTTCACTCCCACCAGGTTGGGAGGCACCACCGTGGTTATGATCTCGGGGGAGAAAGGCATAGGGAATGCCCTAGGAGGCGACGACGGCATCGACGTTCTATCTTCGACTGTGCGCTCATTCTGCGCCTGCAATTCTCTGCGCAATTCCTCGTTCACGCGGTTCAACTCTTCATTCCTGCTATGCGATGCAGTCAGCTCTGCATGCATCTTCTCTTGCTCAACTCTCGACGCCGCGACGTTATCCTGCAACGCGCGCATCATCTCCATGACCTGCGCCATGGTTACAGTTCCTTCACCAGCAGGTGGTGCAGGTGTCGTTTGTCTGGTTCTTCTACTCAACTGTGCGATTTCTATTCTCGTTCTTGTGTATGGGGGCTTCGTTTTACTTCGTGCCCCACGGTGGGGGTCAAATGATCCCGCCGCGGACTCGAGCGTGGATGGGCTCCGCGTTCCTCCCGCGTCCGTGTCTGTTCCTCCGATTGGCTTCCCTTCGTTCGAAGCAAACGATTCCTGCAAACACAGAGGGGCGCCCTAGCGGCCGGTGTAGCCCCGACGCTCAAGTCAGTTGGGCAAGGAAACATCAAGAACTCCCTCTCGGATCTCTCTGTGTTAGACCCGTGTGTGTGCCCTCAGTCCTCTTTGATTCGAAAACTGAGTGTTCTTCGTTTTGTGTTGTGTATTCTGTGGCAAAGATTGCATACCTAGTTTGGTGTTCTTCTTCCTCATATAAACCCGCGTCGCCCCTACTGGCTACCTCTAGGGCCACTTGATTACTCTGCACCGCCGTTTCTACTCCCCAGGGCTACCTTACGTGCCAGCCTTCTTCACTTGAGTGCAAAGTCTGACAGGGGAGGCTACGTGGGTACCTCTGTACCCCTCGATTTCTGTGCCTATCTGCCCTACCTATTCTCTGGGAACATCTTCACGGTCCACGTGGCAGGCATGCAACCCTACTGGGAGATTCTAACCTTGATGGGTTCTTGTCCCAGCAGGATTCTGCACCTAACTGCGTCTTCTCATCTTTATGCATGGTCGTCTCGCGACTAAGGCCACTCCCTGCCTCTGGGCGCTTTACTGATCACTGGTCACGTTGTTCACATCGCGCGGCCGATGTCACCTCAACACACACCGATGACCGAGGTATCTTTCATTCTGGCCGATGTCCGATGGCGCTTCTTCACGTTGTCGTGCTCTGCTTATGGAAACAGGCGAGGTCCTTGAGTAACGTTCTCGCTGGGAGCCTGGATCCCAGTTTAACACGTGTTGGCCAGGAACCCCCGACGACTGATCACTATGCATGCACCGATGACTGATCACTCTGCATGCACCGATGAGTGATCACTCTGCATGCACCGATGACTGATCACTCTGCATGCACCGATGACTGATCACTCTGTATGCACCGATGACTGATCGGTGCTTCATGACTTCTCGCGCTCTACTTCCAGGAGCTCAAGTAGGAACCGATCTTCTGGTGGTGGTCACTCGGTAGCTGACCACTGATCGCCATTCTTGAACGATCTCCACCCTGGTTCATCTGCTATCTCGTGCCACGCGTTACTCTATGACTAGCCCACGTGGTCATCTGCTGCTGACGTCATCGGATACCGATGACCCACCGGATCAGTAACATTTGTCGGTGATTGAATGTCAACATTATTCATCAGTAAAATTCACCAGTAAAAGAGATTGATAAATTTCATAATATTAATATAATTATAATAATACTAATAATACTAGTAATAATATTAATAACAATAATAATAATAAGTTTTTCTAATCTTAATAAAAAAAATTTATAATAATAATACTAATGATTTTATTTTATATAGTATATAAGAGAATTAAAATATTAATTTAATAAATTGATATAATAAAAATAAAGATAATAATAATAATAACAAAATAATAATATTATTATTATTAAATTAAATTATGATAATAGTTATAATGATAATAATTATAATAATAATATTAATATTAATTTATGATAATTTTAATGTTAATAAGTTTATTTTGTATTCATATACATTAAAACAAAATTATTAATTTAATAAATAGATGTAATAATAATAATGATAAAAATAATATTAAGAATAATAATAATAATGTTAATATTAATATTATTATTATTAATTGTAATAATAATAATATTATAAGATAATAATTTTAGTAACAATAATAATAATAATTTTAATAAAAAATATTCAATAATAATAATAATGATATTAACAATAATAAAAATATTAATAATATTATTATTATATTAATAATAATTTTAATAAAAACAATATCCAATAATAATAATAATGAAAATAATAATAATAACAATATTAATAATATTAATAATAATAGTATATATATTAATCTTGATAATAATGTATTAGAACTCTGTAACATTTGGATAAAATAGCCATGGTAAATCGATATAGGTTGAGAAATTGACCAATTCACTTGCCCTCCATGGTTTAAGGAATATAATGATGCAGAGTCGAAAACCTAGATAAACAGTTGTTATAAAATGATTTATTGGGAATGAAACATTTTTCGAATGAGTATTCATATTCAACCTCGAACGATGTGTGCATTAATGTTGGTTTAAAAGTTATGTGAAAGGTTTTGTATTGATATTCGTTTAGAGTGGGATCTAATGGTGGTGGTTTCGTGTCGTTTCATATTTCGAACCTTGATAACTCCTATAAATAGAGGGTCTCTTTCAATTGTATTCCGCACCTTTCTTTTTGTATCTTTGAAGTACTGAGAAATATTCTTGAATTTTCGGTAATGTCTTCCTCTAGCTATATCTCTGTATTTGAGGGGTTTTCGAGTGGGGAAGATATGGGAGTGATAATGGTATCGATAGTAGTTCTCGATCGGGGTCACCTGGGAGCGCTTCATCTACTCCATCAAACCAAGGTAGTACGGGTTCAAATGGTTAGAATCTAAAAGTTGATAAAGATATTCCTAATTTGGCTGCGGAAGAAAGGACCGAGAGGATGAAAGAAAATTGGTGTTTAAGGAGAGGTTACGAATGGGTTTATTACCGTGTTAGAGAATATTTTTTAAAAATACTGATGATTTTCTTTTCTTCGTTCTTTCGTTATAAGTGTAGATGTTTACGCTAAAAATATTAATGAGGAAGTTATAGCTTTTCTAACTTGTCTGGCTATTGATAATGTGTGACATGGTGAAGAGATTCTAATGAAGATTTTTTCTATTTTTACTTATGTTTAGTGAGTAATAATGAACTTGTTGGCCTCTCAACCTATATTGTTTTACCCTGATTTATCGGCTATTCGATCAAAATGTTGTGGAGTTCTAATATACTCAAATGACAAAATGTGTCATTAGCCATTGTGCTCAACAAAGTAAGGTAAAAGTCAAACATTAAAGCTTAATGACAATAATTATTAATATTTACAAGTAAGATTAAATGATAAAGATAATGAACTTGCATTGAAGTAATATTAAGATGTTAGGCTCAATAAGTCTATTATTCGTTAATTAAGTTAATTAAATAAGTAGTGTATTTAATTTAATGGGTAAGAGAATTAATAACATTGAATGTAAAACTAACTTAAGCTTAAGAGAACCTTTACATGTACGTCCATATTATAAAATAGAACAGAGATGAACAAAAGAGTAAACTAAAGACAAAGGATATGAGAATGAATATCTCTTCTTTTTTTTTTTTTTTTTTGAAAAGACACCTAATTATTCTCCTCTATAAAGAGAAACAACTGATAATTAGGAAAGACACCCAATTAATATTAGGATCCTTCTATAACTTTGGTATCTGTATCCTTTAATACACGCCGCAAGCTGGGGAGCAAATATTGATGAGACCCAGCTTGGAACAAATATTCTTAAAAGATTGAGGACTTAAAAGCTTTGGTATAAATATCAACCAGTTGCTCTATGGTGGAAATGGGAAGCAAATGGATGAGACCCTTCTTTAATTTTTCCCAGACCACAAGACAATCTATTTCTATATGTTTTGTATGCTCGTGAAACACTGGATTTGCTGCAATGTATCTTGTTGAGTCATTGTCACAGTATAAAAGAGATGGTTGCTCAAAAGGAACTTTGAAATCTTGAAGAAGATAAGTTAGCCATTGAATTTCACATGTAACAGTGGTCATTGCCTTGTATTCAGCTTCACAAGAACTCTTTGATATTGTTCCTTGCTTCTTTGATTTCTAAGATATTAGAGAATTCTCAAGATACACACTAAAATCAGTCACTGATTGTCTTGAATCACTGCAGGTGCCCCAATCAATATCACAAAAGGCTTTGAGATGAACAGAAGTAGTGGAAGAGAAAAATAGACCAAGACTTAGAACTCCTTTGATATATCTGAGGATTCTAATCACTGCATTATAGTGATCAATTGTAGGCTTAGCAAGAAACTGAGAAACTTGTTGCACAGAAAATGTTATGTCAGGTCAGGCATTAGTTGTTGGAACAAAGACTTTGATGAATCAAATCTGTGAAGAATCTGTCCTGAGCTTGGTTGCTGTGATGATGTTAGGTTTAGATTTTTTGTTTCTGTTTTAGAATTTGTTTTATTCGTCCTTGATTCGAAACCTTAGCTTGAGTAACTTGTTTTAAAAGAGAAAATGTTTTTTCAAAAGCTAAGTGATAAACAACCGGTTATTTTAGCGTTTTAACCGATTGTTCCTTACTGACCTGTTTGGTGGGTTTTTTAACTGTTTTATAACAGCTTTAACCGAATCAACCGGTTATTTCAAAACTTCAGCTGGTTTTCCTAACAGATTCAAACGGACATTTTGTGAGGTTTACAAATAGAGACTCTCTTATCTTTTGAAAATATAGAAAAAGCGAAATATATTTTGATGTACAAAAAGAGTTTGAAAAAGAGAGTTCTACAGAGATTTGAAAAAGTTTTGAGAAATCAGTTTTGAGAAGAGTTTTTGCTGAAGTTTAAAGATTGCTCAAATAGTTGATGTTCTGATCAATACACAAATTTAGGAACTGCTAAGCGAGGTGTTTTCTTCTCCTTTCTTTGTTTCTGATATTGTATTCTTTCAATTCTTGTAAGTGTGTAAAATCCTTTAAAATCAGAGGGTGTTCTGGTTTAAGGTATGTGGTGTGTTGAAGAGAGTGTGTGTAATCTTAGGTATAAAAGATCCTCTCTTGTTGTTGTTGTGTGTATGCAATCTGTTATGTATTACATAGTGGAACTCAGAAAGTTTTTCTGAAGAACTGGATGTAGCTTAGGGGTTGGGTGAACCAGTATAATTGCTTTGTGTATTTCTCTCTTTCTCTGCCTTGGTTTATCTGTTTAATATCTATGTATCTGATATAAAAATCGGTTGTTCTATTTCTATAATCAGTTAAAATTCAGTGTTTCTCTTTCTGTTATTCTAACAATCTATTATCTCGATATTTTAACCGGTTAAAATTTATGTCTTGAACATTGCTTGTCTCTTGGCTATGCTTGCATAATAAAAACAATCGGTTATTTCATAATATCAATCGGTTGATTTTCTGCTGCTTGTTTTGAAAGTTTGATTTCTTTATTTTCTTTGATCTTTCTCTTTGTGATTTGATAAAGGAATTCACTCTGAATCCACCCTTAGATTAAATCTCAAAGCAATTAGCATCTCAATCTTTAACAAAGCAAAGAGTTTTTCAAGCTAAGTTGAAACAACCGATTGTTCTGTCGAAACAACCGATTGTTTACACTTAGGTGTTTTGAGAAAGTTTGAAAACTATTTTTAAATGGTGAAATCTGTTAAGTAACAAAACAACCGATTGATTCGAGGAAACAATCGATTGTTTGTTTTGGAACCATAACAGAATAACTGTTTTCTTTGAATGAGCTTTAAATGATTTGAAACTGAATACGCTCCAGTCATTAAATGCTTTGACCAATCTTTTTAAAGCAATTAAGAGTTTGTTAAGATTTGATAACAAACTATATCTTGGTATAAATTTAGAAAAACTGTTTTTAAGAAGAGAGAATCTTTTGTAAAAGTTTTTCTAAGAGAGTTTTTAAAAAGTGTTGAGATTGCTTAAGAGTTTTGTGATTGATCAAGGTGCTGGAATAGGATTCTACTTGTATTGATTTCAGATATTCATCTGTAACAAGTGTAATCTTAGTAAACTGCTGAAACAATTCGTCTGTGTGTTTTTGCTGAGATTGGCTGTGTGTTCTTGAGGTGTTCAAGATCAACAATCTCAGTGTTGGCCAAGGAGAGTGTGTCTCTTGGTTGTTGTGTAAGTGATCAAGGTGTGATTGCTTAGTGGATTTCCTTAGGGTTTCTGAGAAGACTGGATGTAGCTCTGGATTGGAGTGAACCAGTATAAACAACTGTGTATAATCTTTCTATCCCTATCTCTTTAAATTCAATTTGTTTGTTGTTTGCTGGTATAAACAACCGATTGTTTCGAAGAAACAACCGATTGTTTTTTCTAGTGTTACAGTTTTGCTTGCTGTTTTGGCTTACTGAATTGCTGAATCAATTGGTTTCTTAAATATATTCATTCTAGCTCTGAAAAGTTTGCGAAAACCCCTTTAAACAATTCACCCCCCCTCTAGTTTAAAGCCATCTTTTCTAACAGTAAAAAGGCTAGATTTGATTGGATTGCTAAAAATATAATAACTTCTGCTTTGAGCTGTGATGAATTTTTCAAGGTCTCTCAATGTGAAACAGCAAAGGAGATGTGGGAGATTCTATAAGTTACTCATGAAGGCACAAGTGATGTGAAGAGAGCTAGAAAGCATGCCCTCATTCAAGAATATGAATTATTCAGAATGCAGAAGGGATAAACGATTTCAAATGTGCAGAAAAGGTTTTCTCACATTGTGAACCATCTGATTGGACTTGGCAAAAGCTTTGAGAAGGAGGAACTCAATATCAAGATCTTGAAGTGTCTTGATAGATCATGGCAACCCAAAGTAACTGCCATCTTAGAATCTAAGGATCTGTCCTTAATGTCCACAACATCTCTTTTTGGCAAACTTCGAGAGCACGAGCTGGAAATGAACAGATTGTTGATTCAAGAAGGTGAGGACAAGAACAACAAGAGTATTGCTCTAAAAGCAACCGGTTATCTCGCAAAATCAACCGGTTATAAAAGGCATCAGGACTTCAGTGACAGTGATGAAGAAACCATGAGTCTGTTGACAAGGAAATTCAGCAAGTTCTAAAGAAGAGGAATCAGTTTTCAAAGAGGTATGGCTTCAAGAAAGCTAATGATTCTAATGTTAGCAAATACACTTGTTTTGGTTGTGGAGAACAGGAACACATCAAATCAGAAGGTCCCAACAATGAGAGAACAAATTTCAAAAGTGAGAAAAGGGAAAAGCAAAGAACGCTTATGTAGCATGGGATGAAAATGACATCTCATCCTCAAGTTCTTCTGATGATGAAGAAGCTAACCTTTGCCTTACAGCCTCTGTGTCAAGTAGTGACAGTTTAGCATCATCAATCAAAGGTAACTCATACTACCAATTACTTGATGCTTGTAATGAAACTCATGAAGAGGCTAACCAGTTGGCACTTTCTAATAACCGGTTGAAAGGTCTTAATAATTGGATGGAAAACCAGATCAAGACTCTTGAAGAAGAGGTTAAAAATTCAAAAGAAGATTTTGAAAACCTTGATCTGATTTTTAGAAACTCTCTTTGTGATTGTGAGTCAAAAGTTTGTGAAAATTGTGAAAACCTTGAGAAAAAGATTCACAACCTTTTGAAAACCTTGGACAAACTCACAACTGGAAAATCCAATTTCGAAAATGTCCTTTTATCCCAAAAATGTTTTTTTGGTAAAGTTGGATTAGGCTTCTACCCCCAAAGCAAAGCCAAAAAGATTTCAAAACCTTTTTCCACTGCACCAGTAAAACAATCGGTTAAAAGATCAATTCAACCGATTGTTCAATGCTTTTATTATATGAAGAAAGGCCACATTGTTAGGTTCTGCAGATTTTAAAAATCTCTTGCTCCTAAAGGGCTTTTTAAATGGATTCCAAAATGTTTTGATGTATCTAAAGAAAGTTCTAACTCCAAAGGTCCAAAATTTGCAAAGGGATCAAACCTTGAGATCTAACAAGTTTCTTGTGATGCAGGTTTTAGGGAATCTATTGATTATGGGTTTCCAGAAAGCTTCTAGTTGATCTAGACTGTGGTTCTTTTGTATTTGTTCTTTAGCTTGAATCTGTAAAGAATCATAGAAGTGAATAATGTAGTATTCTTCTTTTCTTGGATATATAATTCAATGCTTATCAATATAGAGGTTTCTGCACTTGTTTCTATTGTGTAGCAATTAATCTCTTCCATTTAAATCTCTTCTGGTTATACATTTGTGTTTTTCAGGCTCTATCGAGGGATTTGAATTAATCAATTTCAAAATCCCTGTCACAGAAAAATAATTGGGTAAATGTGCGATATAACCAATTGTTTCTACTTTGTATATTTTGTTGTTCTTTCTGGTTCTTGATTCTTTGATATCTGTGTGATTTTCTGTTACCCATCACTGTTAGTACTCTATAATGCTTTAACTGCAGCGTTGAACGAATCCTATCTCTGCTTTTACTGATATTCAAGGCTTGGATTCTTGTCTTTATTGGAAATAAACAACTCTTTAATGTTTGGTCAAAGGTACCATGTGACTTCTGTGCATTTCTGTTTGGAACTGACATATGCAGCTTTAATGTGTTGAATTGACTCCTTTATGATTGAATTCTTGACTCATTTATTTTTAATGTTCAATTGTCTCTACTGGGTCTATATATTGGATATTTTAACAGGTTGTTCTACAAAAACAACCAACTGTTCTTTGCTCTTCTTCTACTATATCTCTATAGTGTACCATTCACCTTCCTGCCATGAAAACTGTCACTCCTCCCTCTTCAAAAAGAGTGAAAACAACAACTAGAAGAAGTGGAAAGCTAGAGAGCTGGTTCTCTAGTAACCTTGATATGATGAACAAATATCTACTTGAGACTAGTAGAAAAGCCATGAACACTCCAAAAGTGCTTTCTTTTACTTGGCTAAAAGAGCAGAAGATCATGGAAGTAAGAAGACTACTGAAGGAACAATATCTCAGGCACTTTCTGGAATTAAATGGAAACATTTATCCAGACTTGGTAAGGGTCTTTTATACCAATCTTCAATTTAATGGTGATGTGCTTTTGTCTCATGTGAAAGGTAAAACTTGGAGATTACCAATGAGGTTTGGACTGCAATAACTGGGTTAAAGTTCTCTGGATTGCGTATCAACCGAGACCACTCAGAAGCAGTTGATGAGTTCAATAAAATGTTGTTTTTCAAGAGCTGTCTCAAGGATACTCAAGCAAGGGTAAAAAATTTTGTTGTTGGAGGGCTGAAATTGGATGCTAGGTTGATAGCCTTGGCTGTCTCATGGATTCTAATTCCTAGGGGGAGCAACCATTCAACCCTATCTGAAGAAGATCTTGTATTGATCTACAACATAATGAATGAGATCAAGCTGAACTGGATTCATATCATCAAAGAGCATATGCAAAAAGCAACAAGGTTAAGTGATTTTCACTACCTCTATGCTGTTTTGATCACTAAGTTTCTACAATATTTTGAAGTGGATCTAGGAGGAGAAAAATCAGAAATTGTGAAGTCTTCTAGTGAGGTCAATAGTGGATCCCTAAGCAAGATGGGATTTACCAAGATCAATGGAAGATGGGTGAGCAAGGATGGAAGTGACCAAGCTGGCCCAAGTGGAGCTAATGAACCAGAAACTGCAGCAGCTCAAAAAAGCTCCAGCTGCTGATGAAGGAGGTCCCAGTGATTACAACAAGGGAGAAAGGATGACATCAATGTCTCCTTTTTGAAAGATTCATGGTGAACAGAATGGACAATTTTGTGGAGAGAATGGTCACCTTTGCTGAAAATCAAAGGACCTTGCAAGATTCTCTCACCACAGGTTTTCAATAGTTTGATACAAGGTTCAACCATGTGGAGGCACGTTTCTCAAACCTTGATGGACAAATAGAAGATCTTCATAATTAGTTGTTTGGCATGCAATTTGACAGGGACAACAATCATTCCTTTTAAAAGTGTATTATTTTCTCTTTTCCTGAACAATTTCGTTATATTTGCTGATTTTAATCCCTAATTTTTTGTCTATTTGTGAAGACAAATAGGGGGAGTACTAAGTTGTGCTTTGGTTTGTAATATTTTATGCTTTGAACTGTTTTAATTCACTTTGCATTAGATAGAAGGTTTTGCTACTATGATAGGTTTAACTAGCTATATATGTGGTTCAACTGGTTGTTCTTCTGCTTCTGTTGAAGCACCTCTGTTTGAATGTGAAAAATGTTTTGTGGTGCACTAGCCTTTGGAAAAGAATATTATGTGCTCTATCTGTGAGTGCAGGTGATCAAAATTCTAAAACATCTCTTCCAAAGCAACCAGGGATTTGTCTTCATCAAATAGGAGGAGAATGTTGGAACAGGAGAATGTTGGAACAAAGGCTTTGATGAATCAAATCTACGAAGAATCTGTGCTAAGCTTGGTTGCTGTGATGATGTTAGGTTTAGATTTTTTGTTTTTGTTTTAGAATTTGTTTTATTCGTCCTTGATTCGGAACCTTAGCTTGAGTAACTTGTTTTAAAAGAGAAAATGTTTTTTGAAAAGCTAAGTGATAAACAACTGGTTATTTTAGCGTTTTAAATGATTGTTCCTCACTGACCTGTTTGGTGGGTTTTTTAACTATTTTATAATAGCTTTAATCGAATCAACCGGTTATTTCGAAACTTCAATCGATTGAATTTTTAAAATCTATTTTGCCAATAACAACTGGTTTTCCTAGCAGATTCAAACGGGCATTTTGTGAGGTTTACAAATAGAGACTCTCTTATCTTTTGAAAATATAGAAAAAGAGAAATATGTTTTGATGTACAAAAAGAGTTTGAAAAAGAGAGTTCTACAGAGATTTGAAAAAGTTTTGAGAAATCAGTTTTGAGAAGAGTTTTTGCTGAAGTTTAAAGATTGCTCAAATAGTTGATGTTCTGATCAATACACAAATTTAGGAACTGCTAAGCGAGGTGTTTTCTTCTCCTTTCTTTGTTTCTGATATTGTATTCTTTCAATTCTTGTAAGTGTGTAAAATCCTTTAAAATCATAGGGTGTTCTGGTTTAAGGTGTGTGGTGTGTTGAAGAGAGTGCGTGTAATCTTAGGTATAAAAGATCCTCTCTTGTTGTTGTTGTTGTGTGTATGCAATCTGTTATGTATTACATAGTGGAACTCAGAAAGTTTTTCTGAAGAAGTGGATGTAGTTTAGGGGTTGGGTGAACCAGTATAATTGCTTTGTGTATTTCTCTCTTTCTCTGCCTTGGTTTATCTGTTTAATATCTATGTATCTGATATAAATAATCAGTTGTTCTATTTCTGTAATCGGTTAAAATTCAGTGTTGTTCTTTTTGTTATTCTAACAATCGATTATCTCGATATTTTAATCGGTTAAAATTTATGTCTTGAACATTGTTTGTCTCTTGGTTATGCTTGCATAATAAAAACAATTGGTTATTTCATAATATCAATCGGTTGATTTTCTGCTGCTTGTTTTGAAAGTTTGATTTCTTTAGTTTCTTTGATCTTTCTCTTTGTGATTTGATAAAGGAATTCATTCTTAATCAAACATTTGCGAAAAACAATTCTCCCCCCCCTCCCCCGCTCTTGTTTTAGCCATCAATTCTAACATTAGTGAGATACATAAGCCTTCCAATCAATCTTCTATAGGCTTGAATATCTGTGAAAGGAACAGTTCCAGTAGAAGAGAATTTCTCATGATTATCAATAGGAGTGGGTGCAGGTTTGGAGGCTAAAAGACCTGCATCTGTTAACAATTCCAATGCATATTTCCTTTGATTTACCATTATTCCTGTCTTACTTCTTGCTACTTCTAGACCAAGAAAATATCTTAAATTTCCAAGATCTTTAATCTTGAATGTCTGATTCAAGGCTTGTTTGATTCCAACAATCTCTTCTTTATCTTTTCCTGCCAATGTTATATCATCCACATATACCAATAATACTGTAAAAGATCCTTCAGAAGAATTAATGAACAAGGAATGATCATTCATAGACTGAGTATATCCCATAGAAAGCAAAAATGATGACAGTTTGACAAACCATTCTCTATTAGCTTGTTTAAGGCCATATAAAGCCTTTTTTAGTTTACAAACTTTTCCTGGTGGAATAGAAGTCAATGCAGGAGGAGCAACCATGTATACATCTTCTTTCAAATCTCCATGTAAAAAGGCATTGTTTATGTAACATCCCTGAATTTCTACTCATATATATATATATATATATATATATACTAAAAATAAAACAGATAATATGAAATTAACATATACATACATCTATCTTATAAATGTATTTCAAAATAAACATCCCTCTTCGCAGGGATTTTAATACATACATCAAAGTTTTAAAGAAAAAAAACAAAATACAGCATTCAAATTATCTATCCCTTTTCTCCAAAAACTCACTGAGGGGCTCTATCACCTGCAACCTTGTCTGCTCTTGTGTAAATTAACACGATCATTACAGATTAAAGAAAACAAAACAAAACACAAGGTAAGCTAGCTATTTTTAAAACTTCAAATACAAAACTTTATATCAACATAAACCATCAATATTCACACATTTCACAATTTCATCAAGTGTCTATCAGGTACATCATCCACATTACTCTTGTCAGATTTCTACTGACTCACTACACATAGACACTTGACTCTACTTTCGGAAGACTCGTGCATTGACTCAGACTCAGAGATTTGCACCTGTCATACTATATCACTGTGAATCCACACAGCTATGCGCATAAATAATCTCAAAATCATCTCTCTCCTAGTATGACAGGGTTAATTCATATAACAGGTCGAGTTAGTTATCTTTCAAACAACTTACCCATTCATATGAACCTCCCTCGACTCTCACCACCTGAATAACTTCATCTATATGATTCCATTATCTCAGGAGAGTCAGGATATCTCCTTCTAGACGAATCCCTAGTCAATGCACATTCTACACGATCTTAACATGGTATTTTCTTTCCTGAAAATACTATGCCTTGATCACACTTTTACGTCATTCCATATATCATACAACACATTCATGAACGATTCAATCATATCATATTTTAAACCTTTTCTAAACAATCCAAATCACAAAAATCAAATCATACCAAAGTTTAGAATTTCGAAGATCATATACATTTCACAGCATCTACTATATTTAAAATTTCAAATTTCAATCTCAAACAATTTCCGATCTACACAAAAACAAGGCATCGTGCAAGAAAATTTGAAACTGGTGACCACGTCACCCCAACTTCAGAATCTTCTAGCCTAAGGTTTTATGGAAAAAAAATAAACTAGCTTCCCTTACCTGGATTTGAGCAGATGCTCACTAAGGTTCCAAACCCACCAAACTTAAGGATGCCCTAACCTGCACCATAGAGTTTTGATCACAAATCTAACTAGATCACTCGTTTTCTGCGTTAACAGAGACGAACTCTGAACCTAAAAGAGTCACATGCAAAGCCTATGCAGAGACGACCCTCTCAAGTTCAGAATTGACTCAAAGAACAGAGCAAAACAAACTTACTCTGTTTTAAGGCTTTGATCGGAAAACTTGCAGAGTAAACGCCAGGAGTCCAGGGGCAGTCGCCGATCGTAGAACTGGTACGTGTGGAAGTCCGAAACGTAGAGGGAAGGAGAGGAAAGGAAAAGGAAACCAAAAATAAACTTAATCCCTCAGAGATTTTTGATCGAACATGTCTTGTAGTCTTCGCTGCCGTTACCCACTCTGAAAGAACTTTTGCGTGCAAGTTTCCTCTAACAGGATGGCCACGTGGTGTCTCTGCGCGCACCAAAACTCTGGATCACCTGCCCTACCAAATCTCTGGCGCCAACTGCTCTGGGCACCTTCACAGTCCACGTGTCACGCATGCATAACGCTCTCTTGCGGGGAGCCTGGGTCCCAGCTTAACATGTGTAGCAGGGAACCCTGATGACCATGCACCGATGACCAATCAGTGCTTCACTACTTCCCCCGATGACTGATCGCGCTCTGAGTGCACCGATGTCTGATCGTGCTCTGAGTGCACCGATGACTAATCGCGCTCTGAGTGCACCGATGACTGATCGCGCTCTGCTTCTAGGCACTTTACGGACCACTGATCCTCCCTCCATCTTTAAATCTCTGCACGTGACTAACTCTTAACTGGCTTAGGCTTTAGCGCGATCTCACTGCAACCCTTCCAACTTGGTTTGTGACTTGATCGCGACTAACTGTAACCTTAGCATTGCCTTTAACAGCTTTATGCATAGCTTCATGCTGGATGACTGATGTGTCTCTCATCCTGGCGATGACCGATGTGTCTCTCATCCTGGCGATCTCTCATCATGGTCGATGACCAATGTGTCTCTCATCCTGGCGATCTTTCATCACCCTTGTGTGTGACGAGGACACATCGCCTCACTCTGGTCACCGATGTCACATCGTCACACCCTTCTGAGGGTTCATCGACTCACTACTCCACGTCTGTGGTATCACCCCCACATGGCTTGGTGACGTTGGTAGTTTCTCCTGCCCGAGGACAGTTCGGTACAAACCTCTCACTTGCCAATGCATGTAACACTAAGGGTAAATCTCTTATGCCAAAGCATAGAGTTTCGCAGTTATCCCGCATGCATGGTGCATCTAAGGTTCAAATCACACCTTGATACATGTGATTTCTGGAACCCACTATGGTCCACCGACCGACCTCTACCATACTGACCTCAGGCCTCTTGGGTGACGTCCGAGGTCTGACTACTATGAATTTTCTATTATATGTTCTTTTCATTTCAGATAATAAAGTATTCAGAAAGCATTTAAAATATACCACTTCTACTCTAAATTAATTTTCTAGATCCTTACAGTTTATGTCTAATTGTTTCAATTCCCAATTATAAATAGAAGCTAAAGAAAGAAGCAACCTTACGGTGGTCATCTTTGTTACTGGAGAGAATGTATCAAGATAGTCAATGCCTTCTGTTTGTGTATATCCCTTTGCCACTAACCTTGCTTTATACCTTTCAATTGTCCCATCAGCCTTATATTTTATTTTGAATACTCATTTGCAACCTATGGCAGTTTTGTCCTGAGGCAGAAGAGCAGTCTCCCAAGTTTGATTTGACTCTAAAGCAGATATCTCACATTGTATAGCTTTTCTCCAATAGTCATGTTTCACAGCTTCAGAATAAGTGTTTGGCTCAACATGTGAAGAAAGAGACATAACAAAAGATTTGTAAGAAGGTGATAAATTGGTATAAGACAAAACACAATTCAAAGGATATTTAACTCTTGAAAATGTATTGGAAACATTAAGATTACAATGATAATCCTTTAAATACTTAGGTGGTCTTTTTATTCTTGTGCTCATTTGGACAAATGGATTTGATTCAGAACTTTGTTCTATGTCATGATCTTCATTGAGGTTTTGGTTTATATGGGAACAATCTTCTTCTGAAACCTTAATGTGTGACTCACAATTATTATCACTGCTATTTTCAACATTATCACAAGGTGCAAGAATGGTTTGTGATGGCTGGCTTAAGACAGGTTGATCTTCACCAAATAAAATTTGATCATTAATGTCAGGATTGTTAGTTTCATTGCTAGTATCTTGAACCCTTTGGTATGGAAAAACATGTTCATAAAAGACAACATCCCTAGATACAAAAATTTCTCTTGATTGAATATTTAACAAAATATATCATTTTGTCCCCCTTGGAAAACCAAAAAAAAACACATTTTGATGCTCTTGGATCAAATTTTCTTCTATTTGTTGACAGAGTGCTAGCATAACATAAAGAACCAAACACCTTTAATCCATTAAAATCTGCATCAATTTTTTTTCATGAGGAGAAGAATAGTTTAAAACAGGTGTGGGAAGCATGTTTATAATATGCGCAACATGTATCACAGAATATGACCAATAAATTTTGGGTAAATGAGATTGTATCATAAGAGCTATTGCTACATCGAATAAATGACCATGTTTCCTTTCAACTATGCTATTTTATTGTGGAGTATTGACACATGATGTTTGATGTATTATTCCTTTACTGACAAAAAAATTAGTCATGAAAAATTCAGTTCCATTATCACTTCTTATTATTTTTATTGTTGTCTCAAACTGTATTTGAATAAAAATAACAAAATTTTCTAAAACCTTAACAACTTCAGATTTTTGTTTCAAAAGAAAAATCCATGTGTACCTTGAATAGTCATCAACTATGGTCAAGAAATATTTATGACCATGAATTGACGGTATTGAGTATGGTCCCCAAATATCTACATGAATCAAATCAAAACATTTTTTTGATTTAGATGGACTAATAGGAAATGAAAATCTTTTTTGCTTTGCAAAATGTCAAGCATCACAAACAAAAGATTTGTTATATTTAACAAAAGGAAATTTATTCTTGATAACATCAATACATTTATTTGAAATATGACCTAATCGAAAATGCCTCTCTAGCACTAACTCTAACAGTATTGATGGTGTGTGTAGATTTGATGGGTGTGATTTGAAGTTTTTGGTAAGAAGGGTTCCTGAGTATATAAAGTCTACCCTGCATCGTAGCGAATCCAATCATTTCATTAGATATCTTGTCTTGAATGTGACAGCCGTTAGAGTCAAAGGTAATAACACGAGATAGTTTATCAATCAATTTTGCTACTGAAAGAAGATTAAAATTGAAGCAAGGAATGTACAAAAACATTGTTTATGACATGATTTTGATTGAGAAAAATACTTCGAAAATAATTGGCAATGACTTGATTTCCATTTGGTAATTTGACATAAATAGGATTAATTTGACGATATGAAGTGAAATAAGTTAATGATGAACAAATGTGATCAGTAGCACCACTATCAATAATCCAAGAACTGAAAGAAGAAATAAAATTATTACTTGTTTGATTGGAGGGATTGGAGAGAATAACAGAGACTTGATTAGAAGCATTGTCAATGGATTGGACCTGTTGTAAAAGAGCTAACAATGTTTGAAACTGCTCAGGAGTAAAACCACTTTGTTGAGACTCCACTTCTGACTTTGAACCTTGATGATTCTGCTCATTATTACTAAACTTTGTATTCTGAAAAACTACATAACTCTAATCATGGTTCCGATTTTGAAGCTTGAAATGGGGTGGAAAGCCATGCTTTTTATAGCATGTATCAATGGTATGCCCTGTCTTTCCACAATAACTGCAAATTTTGGAAGTATATCTTCTTCCATATCCACCACCCATGCCATAGGTCATAACATTATTTTTATAACCTCCTTTGCTAGTAGTAATCATTGCCTTGGATTGATCACCAAAACTTGCCTCTCTTGTGTAATGAGAGAGTAAACTCTATTCAAGGATGAATTATCTAATGAACTAACATGGTAAGGTGAACAAAGATCTTGTGAGGGATCAACAACTTCACCCATAGATAAATGTAGCAACCAGAGCTCTGATACCATATTACAAAATAGAACAAAGATTAACAAAAGGGAACAAAGATGAACAAAAGAGTAAACTGAAGGCAAAAGATATGAGAATGAATATCTTTTTTTTTGTTTTTTTAAGAAAAGACACCCAATTATTGTCCTCTATAAAGAGAAACAATTGATAATTATAAAAGACACCCAATTAATATTAGGATCCTTCTATAACTCTGGTATCTGTATTCTTTAATAGTCCATCCTCTATTCATCAAGTTGTGAAACTGTGATCTTGCACCGATCAAGAAACCGAGAAGATTCACTGCAGAGCTGAAAATTGAGGAGAATACAAACTGAATTTACTCTTGCTCCTACATTATAAGAACAAGATATATTTTACATTCAAATGTCCAAAGTTTTTATGCCATAACCACCTTTCATCTTCTATGAAATAGACCATATATTGATCTTTCTTAAAAGAGATAATATAATCACAATCACACAAATAGCTTATGCTCTACTTGAGTACTTGAGTTCTCTCAAACACACACTTTAACTCAATCTTTAAAATTAAACATGCAAATACTTTGAAACATTTTTAAATGATGTATCGTTAATTTATTATGCTAAGCCACATTCAAAATAAAGAACATTTTACTGAAAAAATGTAAAATAAAATTATTTTAATATGAAAGGGATGTATCACGTTCAATTGATTCTGGTCGTGCAGCTCACAAAGATCACCGTACAGATATTAGAGGTTTATCAAATTGTAAATGTCAAATTTAACTCTTAAACTTTTAACCACGATGAGCTAAACAACAGCAATATTGAATTTGACTCTCAGTTATATTCTACGTGGCTTAAATTATTTTTTTATTGCCATTATACAATTTTAATCATTATAAAAATTTAATCACCTAATTTAGGAAACTGATTAATTTTAAAATTTAATTATATATGTAATCTTCTAATTTGATTAAAAACTACCAATTTAAGTACACTATTAATATGTCATAACAATAGTAGTTATTTATTCATATAAAATATTAATAATAATAATAATAATAAAATTTGACATCTTTTATCATTAAAAAAATATTAGTAATTTTTTCAATAATTAGAGATATATATGAATATTAGACGCAAATTGTTTAATTTTAAAATTAAAGGTTAAAATTGGTATTAAACTTTTACAAAAACCAAAATTATCATTCACGAAATTGTAAGAAAAAGAAAGTGAATTTAATTCTAATTATTTTATTCACTCATGTTTTGAAACATTTCTCTATAAATAGTTTAAAAAAATCCGTTTGAGTCTGATGCTATTTTGATTCTGTGAGAACTAATTAATATTATCACATTTTTATTAATACTCTTTTTGGACTTACTTGTGGAATTTCTGTCCAAGTAGACTTGGTCTTTACGTCAAGAGTCTATAAAAATCTTTTCATCGCCCACAAAGTTTGAGCAAAATGCTCTACTCCAAAATACCAAAATAATATTACATTGAGTAATTGTTAAATTCATATAAACTGTAAGGTCGTTCAACAACGCAACAATAAACAACAATTCAAAGTCATTTTTTGAAAGTTCAATTCCAATCAAATATTTATTTTAGACCTTTTAATAATTTCTATGGGTTCTATTGTCTACTTGATAATTTTTAATATAATGGAATGTGATCCGGTCGGTCATCGGTATCTGATGACGTCAGCAGCAGATGACCACGTGGGCCAGTCACAGAGCAACGCGTGGCATGAGATAGCAGATGAACCAGGGTGGAGATCGTTCAAGAACGGCGATCAGTGGTCAGCTACCGAGTGACCACCACCAGAAGATCGGTTCCTACTTGAGCGCCTGGAAGCAGAGCGCGAGAAGTGATGAAGCACCGATCAGTCATCGGTGCATGCATTGTGATCAGTCATCGGTGCATGCAGAGTGACCAGTCATCGGTGCATGCATTATGATCAGTCATCGGTGCATGCAGAGTGATCAGTCATCGGTGCATGCAGAGTGATCAGTCATCGGTGCATGCAGAGTGATCAGTCGTCGGGGGTTCCTTGCCAACACGTGTTAAACTGGGACCCAGGCTCCCAGTGAGAACGTTACTCAAGGACCTCGTCTGATTCCATAAGCAGAGCACGACAACGTGAAGAAGCGCCATCGGACATCGGCCAGGATGAGAGACACCTCGGTCATCGGTGTGTGTCGAGGTGACATCGGCCACGCGATGTGAACAACGCGACCAATGATCAGTAAAGCGCCCAGAGGCAGGAAGTTGCCTTAGTCGCGAGACGACCACGCATGAAGATGAGAAGACGCAGTTAGGTGCAGAATCCTGCTGGGACAAGAACCCACCAAGGTTAGAGTCTCCTAGTGGGGTTGCATGCCTGCCACGTGGACCGTGAAGATGTTCCCAAAGAATAGGTAGGGCAGATAGGCACAGAAATCTAGGGGCATAGAGGTACCTACGCAGCCTCCCCTGTCAGACTTTGCACTCAAGTGAGGAAGGCCTGCACGCAAGGTAGGCCTGGTGGGTAGACAGCGGCGGTGCAGAGCAATCAAGTTGCCCTAGAGGTAGCCAGTAGGGGGCGACGTGGGTTTATATGAGGAAGAAGAACGCCGAACCAGGTATGAGATACGTAACCCAGAAATTAGACAAAGAGAGTTCTTGATGTTTCCTTGCCCAAACTGACTTGAGCGTCGGAGCTACACCGGCCGCTAGGGCGCCCCTCTGTGTTTGCAGGAACCGTTTGCTTCGTTCGAAGGGAAGCCAACCGGAGGAACAGACACGGACGCGGGAGGAACGCGGAGCCCATCCACGCTCGAGTCCGCGGCGGAATCATTTGGCGCCCACCGTGGGGCCCGAAGTAAAATGAAGCCCCCATACACAAGAACGAGAGTAGAAATCGCACAGATGAGTAGAAGAACCAGACAAACGGTACCTGCGCCATCTGCTGAAGAAGGAGCTGTTACCATGGCGCAGGTCATGGAGATGATGCGCGCGCTACAAGAGAATGTCGCGGCATCGAGAACTGAGCAAGAGAAGATGCATGCAGAGCTGACTGCATCGCATAGCAGAAATGAAGAGCTGAACCGCGTGAACGAGGAGTTGCGTAGGGAATTGCAGGCGCAGAATGAGCGCGTATTCGAAGATAGAACGTCAATGCCGCCGTCGCCCCCTAGAGCATTTCCTATGCCTTTCTCCCCCGAGATCATGAACACGGTGGTGCCTCCCAATCTGGTGGGAGTGAAGGCGTCGTTCACGGGGGTGGAAGACCCAGAAGCACATTTGACAGCCTTCCACACTCAGATGATGCTGTCGGGAGGTTCAAGCGCTGTGTACTGCAAAATGTTTATGAGCACGCTGAGCGGAGTAGCTATGGAGTGGTTCGTGAGCCTGCCGGAGGGCCACATCACCTCTTTCCACCAGTTCTCAAAGCTGTTCACAGAGCAGTACATCGTCAACAGAGTGCCACCAGTGGTGTCTTACGATTTGTTCGACGTGCGCCAGTACGAGGGGGAGTCGCTGAAGGACTTCCTCAACCGTTTCGCTGCGCAGGTGGTGAGATTTCCCAGCAAGGACGAGAACATGTTAGTGCACGCGTTCAAGAAAGGCGTGCTGCCTGGTCCTTTCAGTGAATCCCTCATCAGGAGCCACCCCGCCACCTTTGCTGAGATACAGCGACGCGCGGTGGCGCACATTGTAGCAGAGGCAGAGGTCTCTGAGAAGAGAGGCAGCACTGCGCCGACGAAGCCGCGCGGAGGTCAGGGGAAGCAGCAGCAGCAGGTGCGGGTGTATGAGACTAGGGAGGAGAGGAAGGCGCAGGGAAGGCCTCGTCCGTGTGCACCCAGGAAGGACCAGCCCAGGGGGCGTGCAAGGGAGAACAACACACCCCCTAGGTATGATTTCGTGATAGAGTTGGCAGAGCTGATCGCCATCCCTGCCGTGGCTGCAAGACTCCGAGTACCAGAGAAAACTGACAAGGTACTTGGAGGGAGAAAAGACGAGTGGTGTGAGTTCCATCAGGCGTATGGACACACGCTCCACACATGTCTGGCGTTGGGGCGTCAACTTGCTGAGTTGGTAAAGACAGGTTTCCTGACCGATTACCTGAGGGAGGCGCAAGGTGATCGCGCTTCGGGGTCCCAGGCAGGTGATCAGCAGCATGAAATCCCTGTGCACGGGGAAATCAGGTGATAGAAAGTGCTACACTGGGGGTCTCCCAAGTAGCTCAGGTGGAAGCAGAGGCAGAGTCTTTAAGCTCGGCGATAGAAAGTTGCAAAGAGAAAGGCGAAGAGTCCAGTTCTTTTGCTGTTGACTTTGTATATCCGCCAGTCGATCCCAAGACCTAGATGAACGAAGGTTACACTTCTGTGAACCTCGCCAGACCCCAGATAGTGTGGGATTTCTGCACGTTTGCAGGAGAAAAAGGGATTGGAGAAGCACTTGAAATCATGAGCTTCCCGCACAAGTTCAAGGAAGTCCAGTCAGTTCGCTTTAACACACCTCGCGATGGTGTAACGAAGGGGAAGCAACGAGCTTATGGAGAGCTTGGGAGGCGCGAACAAGTTTGAAATGAAGGACAGCTTTTCGTCGTTGCTGGAAGAATGGTGTGCTCGCCAGGGCCCATACAGAGTAGTGGAGGCGCTGGAGAATGGAGCTTATCGGCTAGAGACCTTGGATGGAACACCTATCCCATGGACATGGAACGCTACACACTCAAGTTTCTACTTCAGTTAAGTTGTAAGGTAGATGCGTTCTTGCACTGTACACACACTCAATGTATATACTGTAAATAGTTGAGCAAATCAGGGGGCACTCTTTTCCCTGATGAGGGTTTTTAACGAGGCCACCCAATAAAAAAGATTTCAGTATGTCAAGTGTGCACGTGTTTCCCAGTTTCAAATTCTGCTTGCTCCAGATGAAAGTGCAAGTGATCGGTTGGAGCCTGCTCGCCCCAGGCGCGAGTACGGACCACTGACCTATATTCTCCTCACCCCAGGAGTGAGTGCAGGTGGCTAAAGTTTGGGAACTCGAGAGTACTAGTAAAACCAAGAGAGGGAAAGGGAAGATTTCGAGAAATGTCCAACAGGAACCAGACCTAAAGGTCGATGACCTCGGGGCAAGCAAGGAGGGTCAACAAGAAAAATTCTTCTTCCCCGAAGCAAGACATCATCTTCGCGTTTAAGCACCAAGAAGCAGAGCGCGATCAGTCATCGGTGCACCCAAAGCAAGATCAGTCGTCGGTGCATGTCGGGAGTGAGTACTCGGTCGATGCATTGGTCATCGGGGTCTTGCTAACACGTGTTAAGCTGGGACCCAGGTTCCCAGCGAGAGCGTTACGCATGCACCTCGCATGATTCCAGAAGAAGATTGGTCATCGGGGTCTTGTTAACACGTGTTAAGCTGGGACCCAGGTTCCCAGCGAGAGCGTTACGCATGCACCTCACATGATTCCAGAAGAAGATTGGTCATCGGGGTCTTGCTAACACGTGTTAAGCTGGGACCCAGGTTCCCAGCGAGAGCGTTACGCATGCACCTCGCATGATTCCAGAAGAAGATTGGTCATCGAGGTCTTGTTAACACGTGTTAAGCTGGGACCCAGGCTCCCAGCGAGAGCGTTACGCATGCACCTCGCGTGATTCCAGAATAAGATCGGTCATCGGGGTCTTGCTAACACGTGTTAAGCTGGGACCCAGGTTCCCAGCGAGAGCGTTACGCATGCACCTCGCATGATTCCAGAAGAAGATTGGTCATCAAGGTCTTGTTAACACGTGTTAAGCTGGGACCCAGGCTCCCAGCGAGAGCGTTACGCATGCACCTCGCGTGATTCCAAAATAAGATCGGTCATCGGGGTCTTGCCAACACGTGTTAAGCTGGGACCCAGGCTCCCAGCGAGAGCGTTACGCATGCGCCCCCGCATGATTCCAAGCCAGAAGAAGAGGAGTTGCCCACTCAAAGGGCGTGCGGTGATACCATGCAGGCAGGGATGCGCCTAGCGAGTGCGCTTAGACAGCCACCCCTGGTGCTCCCCTAGGAGCATGCACCCACTCAGAGGAGAAAGTCCTCACCCTCGACTTTGTACAGCGGGGTGCAAGCAGAGAAAGCCCTCTTCCTCTGCTTTTTACAGCAAGGTTGAGGCGAGAGAAAAGTCCTCTTCCTCTGCTTCTTACAGCAAGGTTGAGGCAAGAGAACCAAGTCCTTCTCCTCTGCTTCATACAGCAAGGTTAAGGCAACAGAGAAAGTCCTCTTCCTCTGCTTTTTACAGCAAGGTTGAGGCGAGATAAAAAGTCCTCACCTCGACTTTGTACAGTGAGGCTGAGGCGAGAGGAGAAAGACCTCACCTCGACTTCTTACAGCGAGGCTGAGGCAAGAGGGGTCATCGAGAAGCATTCCCCAAAAACACAGGCGTCATCTTTGGCGTTCGGGCCCTCTATGCAACTAGCGCTGGAGTGACACAGAAGTAATGCGAAACCTGAAGGGCGGTGACTGATCGGTGGTACGCTAACACGCTAGTCGGTGGTCGATAGTAAAGCTCCGAGTATGAAAGCTTCCCCAAACAAGCTCTTGGGCGATCAGTCGAAGCATTTAGACGCCATCAGGTCAGTCATCCAACATGAATTTATGCATAAAAGATTTATATACAAGTTTGTAGCAGAAAGAGAAATTACACAAAAGGAGAAGTGGCAAGGGAAGAAGCTCAAGGAGGAGGAATGAGCCTGCCATCGACCACTGAATGGTGGAGGCTAGGTTGGGTAGAGTCCAAGTCTGGCAGGACGCAGTGAACCTGCAGCAAGCCCATGGAACCCATCTATCAGAGCCTCGGCACCAGCAGCCATGGTCTCAGGTACATAGGCTTCGAGCTCCTTCTTCTCTTTGGAAGACCACTTAGTCTCTTCGTTGAGAACAAGTTCACAACTCGAGACTAGGGGGCTTGTGATCCGGTCGGTCATCGGTATCCGATGACGTCAGCAGCAGATGACCACGTGGGCCAGTCACAGAGCAACGCGTGGCATGAGATAGCAGATGAACCAGGGTGGAGATCGTTCAAGAACGGCGATTAGTGGTCAGCTACCGAGTGACCACCACCAGAAGATCGGTTCCTACTTGAGCGCCTGGAAGCAAAGCGCGAGAAGTGATGAAGCACCGATCAGTCATCGGTGCATGCAGAGTGATCAATCATCGGTGCATGCATTGTGATCAGTCATCGGTGCATGCAGAGTGACCAGTCATCGGTGCATGCATTATGATCAGTCATCGGTGCATGCAGAGTGATCAGTCATCGGTGCATGCAGAGTGATCAGTCATCGGTGCATGCAGAGTGATCAGTCGTCGAGGGTTCCTTGCCAACACGTGTTAAACTGGGACCTAGGCTCCCAGCGAGAACGTTACTCAAGGACCTCGCCTGATTCCATAAGCAGAGCACGACAACGTGAAGAAGCGCCATCGGACATCGGCCAGGATGAGAGACACCTTGGTCATCGGTGTGTGTCGAGGTGACATCGGCCACGCGATGTGAACAACGCGACCAATGATCAGTAAAGCGCCCAGAGGCAGGGAGTGGCCTTAGTCGCGAGACGACCACGCATGAAGATGAGAAAACGCAGTTAGGTGCAGAATCCTGCTGGGACAAGAACCCACCAAGGTTAGAGTCTCCCAGTGGGGTTGCATGCTTGCCACGTGGACCGTGAAGATGTTCCCAGAGAATAGGTAGGGCAGATAGGCACAAAAATCGAGGGGCACAGAGGTACCTACGCAGCGTCCCCTGTCAGACTTTGCACTCAAGTGAGGAAGGCCTGCACGCAAGGTAGGCCTGGGGGGTAGACAGCGGCAGTGCAGAGCAATCAAGTGGCCCTAGAGGTAGCCAGTAGGGGACGACGTGGGTTTATATGAGGAAGAAGAACGCCGAACCAGGTATGAGATACGTAACCCAGAAATTAGACAAAGAGAGTTCTTGATGTTTCCTTGCCCAAACTGACTTGAGCGTCGGAGCTACACCGGCCGCTAGGGCGCCCCTCTGTGTTTGCAGGAACCGTTTGATTCGTTCGAAGGGAAGCCAACCGGAGGAACAGACACGGACGCGGGAGGAACGCGAAGCCCATCCACGCTCGAGTCCGCGGCGGGATCAGAATGGATATTATTTCAAAGTAAAGGAAACAGATCATTTAATTTCTCCCAAAAAAAAAAAAACTCTACTCAGTTTATAAAACGGTTTATCTTTTCCTAGATTTGAAACGGATTAATTACTGAAAAATTAACTTCTAATAATTAAGGGTAGTGAGGCAAAATTCTAGTTTCTTATTTTTATTCTCACCAGTTGATTGAAGGGAGACATTTTTCTCTTCGTGCATACTGTTAACCAGTAGCATACATTTTTTATTTTTTATGACGGTTAAAATAAACACTTTTATATTGATTTTAGAACCTTCATAGATATATGTGATATAGAAAGTCTATATTTTCTATGACGATTGTACAAATCATAGAAGGTTCACTTTCTATGTCTGACATTGCATCGTTCTTCCGATTACACTTCACCAACTCGCTCCAAGAAAATGAAGCAATGTTGACGCATGCACGGAAAACGCTAACAATAGATGTCCACTAATGATCTTGTCACCTATCTTACTAGAGAACTCTTCATCATTACGCCCATTAATCTCTCCAAAATCTCTCCAAGAAGTGAATGATAGAGATGCCCTTGTTTGATTCGTAAAAAGAAAATTCCAAAACAAATTGAAATTGCTCTTCACACTAATAGTTATCAATTAGTTAGAATATAGTTTCACTCATATTTAGAGTTATACCACCAAATAACTTATTATGACAAGAAAAAAAATTCATCATAATAATAAAATTATGTGAATTAAATTTACAACTGACATAGAAAATGTCTTTATATTTATAATTTTGCCACTACATAATTTTATTACGACGTGTGGATTAGAACCGTCATAATAAGTTGTCATTAAATGTCATTTTTCTATTAGTGACTTGCATAAGAATATATGGTTGATAACGATATCAATCATTTTGCGATCAAATTAAAAGAATTTCCAATTCCATTATCTAACAATAGTGTTATACAGTCTAGTACTAGAAAGATGATGATATAAAAGTGGTTAAATTACTACAAGTCATCTTTCAATGAATCCAATCCAATGAAACAAAATTCAAAACATACCTCTAAGCAACAAAAATTAGCAATAATAGTAAAGAAAATGGGGTTTGTGTTTGTTTAGCAAGAGGAAATAATAGACTTTGTAAGATGAAAAGTAGGTAACTCTTCACATGTTATCTAAATATTATTATTTTCAATTCTCACACAGTGTTAAATTAAATCAAACATGCGCTAATCCAATTCAACTTAATCTTATAAGCAAAGCATGTGATATATTCAATACCTCACTTGTATCCATGTGTCTATCTATGGGATGTTTTTCTTTTACCTTTTGAATCATGGACCCAAGAGATTAATTAGAATAGTGTGAACTAACCAAGAAATCCAAATTATAGAGAATTGAATCCTCAACATATGTTTGAGAACAACCTTTTACAAAATACCATTTCAAAAATATCAAAATGTTAAAACAAATTGCTATAGAGAATTGAAAAGGGAAATTTTATCGATCAAAACCTCATAACTCAATGAAAAATTACAAAGGAATCAACTCAGAAGGTTTAACCTTCTATGAGGAAGACGAAAGCAAAAGGAAAATGATTATAGCTCTAAGAGTGTTATTCAGCTATGAAACTCGATTCCCTATTTTTTCTCTGAAGTCTCTTTTATAATCTTCTTTCTTTGCATGAAATCGAATTCAAAATCTGTCTCTAGATATTGTTTTACAATTATCAAATATTTTCTTTCTCTGTTACATATTATCAAGTAGATATCTTCTTTTCCAATTAGTTTCAGATCTCGTTCTCACTTCTCTTCCAAATATTTTTTTTCCAAACTCGATTCAGATTTGCACATTGATTATAACTAAACCCAACATTGTTGCGAGAGATATTTGCAGAACATTTACTTGAAAAATACCTTCAAAGGAAATTTGTTCTATTCTTGGTGAATTGAACAAGGGATTTTTAATTTCAGAAATTCGAGAGAATTGTTAGAATGTGTGGCCAAAATAAGAGGGGGTTGAATTGTTTTCGCAAGATTTTCGCAAAGATTAGAAGAAGAGTGAAAAGTTTTGAAAAATCAACCAATTGATTTTCTGTTCAATTAGATAAAATTTCAGTTTTATAGTTCTTTATAAAAAATCAACCAGTTGTTTTCTCGAAACAACAGGTTGTTTATACCAGCAAAAAAAGAACAATTTACAAGGCAGTGAATAAGAGTAAGGATAGAGAGATTAACATAAGGATATTTATACTGGTTCACTCTTAACCAAGAGCTACATCCAGTCCTCAGCTAACCACTGAGAGTTCACTATGCAATCAAAGCTAGATTACAAAACACACACCAAGAGTGTTGATCTTTAACCCCTCAAAAACATACAACACTTCTTGGCAACACCATAGTTTTCATAAACCCTTTCTGAAACTGCCTTACACAAAATTACAGTGTTCAAAAGAAGGAAATAGAGTACACCTGGGCTTTTCAAAGCATTGATACAGAAGTATACAAAACCTAATTCTATTACGCACACAAGTGATGATCCAAAGCTCTTGATTCTCTTGAAAATGTTTTTGATAGACTCTCTATCTTAGGTTATTGAAAATATCATAAAACAGTCTTTATATAGACTCAAGGAAGTGGTTAAAACTGTTAGATCATAAATCAAAAGCAGTTGGAATCATTTAAAAATAGATTCAAACTCTTAACATAATTTTGTTATAGAAATAACAAATTGTTTTCCAAAACAACAGATTGAAATAAATTTTTTGTTAAGGATTTCAAATAAAATAGTCAGTTGTTTTATCAAAATAACCGGTTGTTTCAGTTTGACAACAAGGACAAAATAAAACAAAGCTTTTCCAAAACATTTTGAAAACCACTAAGTATCAAACAACCAATTGTTTCAACAATTCAACTAGTTGAAAAACTTGCTTTAGGCTCAATACCTTTGAGTAGCAGCTTTTGTAACTGGTTGATTTGAAAAACAACTGACTAAAATTTCTCAACTTTTTAGAAAACATTTCATTTAAAAGAGATGAAGATTCAAGTGAGCTTGGATCAATACAAGGTGTGAATTAACAAGTCAAAAACTAATTAACCACACACACACACATAACAGTAGGTTCTTCAAGACCTCTACACAAATTTGGAGGAATCAAAGCATCTTGTTCAACAAGAATATCCCTGCATAAGATTAAGTTGGCCCGAATTTTGTTTCCTTAGAATGTAATATAATCATCAAACCAATATCTTCTTTTCCCAAAATGGATCATCCATTAGTAGATGCTTCTAGAAGACCGTCTAATGACTTTCAACATAGGGAACATTTAGTCATTCCATAACCAAGCCTTCCAATCTTCAAAGTGACATAATTCTTCACAGGGAAATCTTCAACATCTTCATGAATTCAAATCTTTATCTTTAAAGAAGTTTTTCCAATAATAGATGCTTTAGGGAGACCGTCTAATGTGTGAACAAGTGAGACCGTCTAATGGGTGAACAAATGAGAATGTCTAGTCCTTCTTCAGTGAGACTTTTCAGATTTCAACACACTGTAATTCTTCATCTAATTTATGATTAATAAGGTCTAGAATCTCTATAGATGGTCAAGATCATGATGAAAGCAAAATATATTTAAAAATCATATTTAAGCAATGATTCTAATCATGGTCCAATTTCATCTAATTATGCAAATCCCATTTACAACAATGGGTTTTACTCTCAATTACAATCTAAGAATCTAATGTTAGTCGTTCAAAGAATGAATAGAAATGTACTCATCAATGGCCCATTCATTAGAGCATTTCATATGTCCTTATCAATTGATTCCATAAAGATTTGAATTCTTACTTTTCAAAAGGGATAATTTTAACCACAAAAGTTTTGTTTTGTAAGCTCTTTTTTTAGGATCTTTGATTTGAATAACTTTCAAAATCAGCTCTAAGTTCAAATGTTGGAAAAAAAATATGAACTAAGCTAAATCAAGAGAAGATGAATTGATTTTGATAATTTTTAAAAAAGATTAACCCTTTCTTAAACTCTTTTTAAAAATAATCTTATTAGAAAACTAAATGCAATTAATTTTAAAATTATATATAAATATTTCACACAAAATATCAAAATAGTAATAAAAAAATGTAAAAGATAAAGAAAGGATGAGCAAGATTGACTAAAACAAACCAATATTATCAACTATAAAAAAATCTATCGATAATACCAAAATTTCATCGTTAAATAAAAATTATCAATAAAAAAGCAAGCATTAAGAAATCTGTTGATAATTAATAATAATATTAACTATTATAATTAACATTTAAAAAATATATTATTTATAGTTAAAATTTTCATTATTATTTACTATTATTTGTTATATAATGTTATTAAAGATAATATTACCATTACCATTTTGCTGCAATAAGAATTTGAAACCAGGTCCATTAAATACATGTCATTGTAACCTAGTTTAGTTGTTAATTATATTATAATTTTCATTTTTCTTATAATATTATTAGTATTTTAATTATTATTATTATTACTATTATTATTTTTATTATTATTAATATTATTATCAATACTAATATTATGATTAATATTATTATTTTGAATATAATTATTATCATTAATATTATTGTAATTATTATTAGTTTTATTAATATTATTATTATTCATATTGTTAATGTTATAATTATTAATTCAATTATCATTATTATTGTAATTAGTATTAGTATTATAGTTTTTCATTATTAATATTATTTTAATTATTAATATTACTATAGTATTATTATTATTATTTAATAGATTATTTTAAGTTGATAATTAATTCTCATTAAAAAATGAATATTAATGAAAAATGTTCTTTATTTTAATCAATTACTTAACAAATTAATCGATTATTTTATTCTATGTTTCTAAAAAGAACTTAAAATAATATTAGTCAATTATTAAATGTGTTAATCGATTATTCTCATAGAGTAGTTAAAAATTGATTTTCTTACTATGTATTTAATCCATTATCAAAATTGATAATGGATTATCCTATTATGAAAATATATAAAAAAATATATTTATTTATTCAAACAAAACTTAAAATCTTTTTTAATATATTTTAATCTTTCAAAAACAAGTTTTATGTTTAAGGTTAAGATTAGGTTGTGTACTAAACTAAATTTCTTGTAATTACCTAGTATGCAAGACTAACAAACACATACACTAAAAGTTATAACAACCAATGCATCTTTAGTATCACCTTCTTCAAATCATCATCATCAAAGAACTTCTCTAACACTTGACTTTACTCTTCAAGTCCAACACAAGATTATTTATTTTGTGTAGGGATTTATCTCACATCTACACATCAACACAATTGTGCTTAGACTATATTAGATATTTGTCTTCACCAAATAAGGAGGGTTTGTTGGAGCTATGATTAATTTAGATAATATTTTTTTTTTAGTGAATCTTGCTCGTCCTTTCTCTATCTTTTACATTTTGTTATTACTATTTTGATATTTTGTGTGAAATATTTATATATAATTTTACAATTAATTGCACTTAGTTTTCTAATAAGATTACTTTTCAAAAGAGCTTAAGAAAGGGTTGATCTTTTCTAGAAATTCTCAAAATCAATTCACCTTCTCTTGATTTAGCTTAGTATCACATTTTAATAAATTAATTTAGTCTCACACAAGATAAATTAAATAAATCAATTTAACTAATTTTTCGAAGATATTTTTCGCATAATCTAGGACGTGATTATGATTCACAAAGAACTCTGATAATTATTATTACTATCATTTATTAAGTGTCTTGCCTTGACACGATTGATTGATCATTAAAATCAAATGATTGACTCGTTCGATACCAATACACTATGTATAGTACTAATTTTACTATAAGAAACAAATGATGTGTAAATAAGTTTCATGATTTTTTATCCCAGTTTCGATCTTTATGTTTTTAAAAACAAGTAAAATGTAATCATTATCAAATTTACGAGTGACATAAACATTATTTCATGTCAATTCATCCAAAAAGTTAAATTTGATTGGTGATTTATTATTATTTTTTGTTTATACTAAATGTAAAGAGTGAAAAAAAAAAAAAAAACTACTAGACCACTTAAATATCAAATCATTATGGAAAATATTAAAAGATATTTTTATTTCTCATATATTGATTTATGTAGACAAAATGTTATGCAAGGGAAAAACAAAAGCGTGTTTATTAGGGTTGTAACCCTCGTACCTGCCTTCACCCCATTTACGAGAAATTAAAATTTGAATTTATAGTTTCATTATTCAATTTCAATTTAATTACATCCTTCATATTAAACAATATTAGGAAAATAAAGTTTTTCAGTTATTTTTTTTCTAGGTTTGTTTTCAAATATTACAACTTTATTTCAATCCTTATTTCTTAATTTTATTTGTATCGTCTTGACCGATGGAATGCATTTTTATTTTACTTAGTTCTTTTAACTAGTGTCTATTTATTTTGCGTTCGTTTAAACCCATTCTATTTGCTTTCCACGCTTAGTCTACACTTAAGTATGACAATTATTCTCAGCTTTTCTTGCAGTGACACACTTAGTAAATAAAAATGAGAAGTTTACACAATCAAGTTCTAAGTTATTGGATTGGCCTAAAGGCCAAAGCTTTATTTAATAGCAAACCGGAACAACACTCTTATTGAGACAAAGCAGTCGAAATTGTAAAGCAAAAACATAGAGATGGTAACACCATGGTTTAACACAGCAAGTGTTAAATGGCACATCAACAGTGACGTACATATTGTGAGCATGGTGGTTTCGCTGGTGGAATGCAATTCCTATAAGGCTTACCGGGATCACATTTAACAGCAGGATTAGGGTCTCCTGTCCCAGACGACACTCCTGCATAGTACCATATATATACATCATTAACTATACTACTTTATTTCAATTCAAACTTAAATATAATATATATGGAGTGTGACAAAGCCTTGCATACATAATATTATTATGAAGATTAAGATGCATGCGTATGAGAATTGAGCAAGTATAGAGAAGTTAGAGAGTATATATTATTACCCTTGAGTTCTCGACCCAGAGTTGAAGTGGGAAGCATGAAAAGAGAAGCAAAGAGTAAGAAAGCAATAAGAATAGCCTTCATGGTTGGAAAATATGTTTGATAATGCTTATTATTCAATTTTCCCTTTGCATATGAATATGTGAAGAGTGTTATCATGTATTTATAGTCTCAATTCAGTGAAGTAAGTGCTGCAAGAAGACTTCCAAGAAGACTTCATACAGTGCTGCACAAAACATTACCTATTACCTCATTCATATAAACATTTTAGAAATTAGAGTACCATTGCAGATTTATCAAATCTAAATGTCAAGTTTAACCTTTGACTAATTCATATCAAGAGATACAAAGAGAGAAAATGTTTACTTGTCACATCTCTATCAAGATGGCGAATTCACTATACTTAACCTTTGACTAATTCATATCTAGGATACAGAGAGTAAGAGGGAAAATGTTTACTTGTCACATCTTTATCAAGATGGCCAATCATTCACTATACTTTGTGTATATACACACCAATTTTAGGTTATTTCCTGGAAATGCAAACATTTGTTTGGGGAATTAAATTCATTGAGACAAATGTATATTTCTTTATTGATATTGGACTAAAAATCAATAGATGTTAAATTTCCATCCAATTTATTCCAAGTTGTATTCAACTAGAAGAGTTTTGTATGCAGAGGAAAATAAATTTTGACAACAACATCAAAATAAAAGTATATATATTTAATTATAAATGTTAAAATAAATTTTTGAGGTGTGGTTTGATGGATTTAGAAAATTCTGGTTTTCAAATTTATTGGAGATGCCTCTATGATCAAGACTATCTCTTCACATATCAGGTTTCTTTTGTGGAAAAAGTTGAGAAGAAATTTTTTGCACAGGTTGTAAACAATGCTTGCAATATTCCTTTGTCTCAATTGTCACCTCTTGCATGAAAGGGAACATGGTTGCGGTACAAATTGTTGATGAGTTTATTGGCAAAGGATGATAAACTGCCTACACAATGATTTTCGCAAGAAACTTAGTTCGGTTTGAAGCTCTATTAGTCCCTCGAAAGCAATACCTTTAAGTAAAGACTTTTATGAATTTACTTTCTCCTCTCTTGAAGATTTCATGAAAAAACGTGTTTTTCTTTTTCAACCTGTCTTTAGTAAGAATGAACTTTGTTCATATTATCCTATTAACTTATATGTTAATATTTTCTATACAAATTTTATTATATTCTAAAAATAAAATAAAAATTATTTTCATTAATATAATTTAAATTTTAAAATTATATTTAATTTTAGTTTGTTTTCATTGAAAAATGCATTTTTCAATATTAAAAATTTCAATACGCTTTTCTTCTCAATTTTTTCTAATAGTTATGGGGTGTATGACATGCTCAAAATCTTCCAGAAATGGGGAAGGATGAACGAGGTCTTTATTTGACGGAGGCTCAATAGATGGGGTAAGATATTTGTTTGGTAGGCTCTACAACGTAAGGAGTGCAAGACAAACGGAGAAGGAATTAGACAACATTCGAATAGGGAACATTAAACCACATGTCAATATACCAAGATATAGAAGGAACGAGACCTAACTCTATTAAAGACCAATTAACATGAAACGACTAACAGATGCTAATACAACAAAACAGAGGAAACATCTTTTTTAGAGGGAAAAGAAAGGGAAATTAACCTGTGTTGAAGTTACAAAAGAATTGTTTCGATCTACGTCAATACAAGATAGATTGAATAGTTTAATGATTCAAACTGATCCAGCCGCGGACTTGAACGTGGAGGATGTGCCTCGTCACTCCTTCGTCTAGTCTTCTGCAACTGCACGTTCTGCAAGAACGCTCCAAGAACCTTCGCCGGAACTCCAAACAATGTCTGCAAAACAACACAGACGGCGCCTCTAGCGGCCGTGTGCACTCCAACGCTCAAGTCAGGCAACAGGAACACCGAAAACTCTCACTGAATCTCTCTGTGAGACTCGTGTGTGCTCAGATCCACTTTCTCTCTCTCTGTAACTGAATTCTGTTATCACTGTGTCATGTGTACAAACGCTCCCACAATGACTCAGAAACTCTATGTAGTAAATTTGTGTAAACTTGTAATCTGAAAAACTTGTCTGTACCTGACATAAGGTAGAGTACCTTTATACTTGGGCCACGCCTCTCTCCCAGATGGTGACACGTGGAGGCATGCAACTGGCATCTGACCGTACACGTGTCACACCTAGAAGGCTTCTGCGCTTTTCTCTGTGCGGCTAAGTTATCCTCTTGCGGAGTAACTTAGCTCGTTTCTTCTCTATGGGTGAGTGCATGCTCCCAGGGGAGCGCCTGGTGGGGCTGGTCTAAGCACGCTCACCAGGCGCATCCTGCCTGCATGGCCTCTCCGCACGTCCTCTGAGTGAGTGCATGCTCCCAGGAGAGTGCCTGGTGGGCTAGTCTAAGCATACTCACCAGGCGTATCCTACCTGCATGGTCTCACCGCACGTCTTCTGGTTTGACATCAAGCGAGGTGCATGCGTAACGCTCTCGCTGGGACCCTGACGACCATGCCCCGACGACCGTGCGGTGCCTCATTACCTTCCACCGATGACCGTGCGGTGACTCATGACTTTCCACCGATGACCGTGCGGTGCCTCATTACTTTCCATCGACGTCCGTGCGATGACTCATGACTTTCCACCGATGACCGTGCGGTGCCTCATGACCTTCCACCAACGTCCGTGCGGTGCTTCCAGGCGCTTATCTAGGCACCGCTCTGGGGGTGGTGGCCACTTGGTAATTGATCACCGATCACCATTCTAAGTGGTCTCCTCCCTGATTCGCCTGCCATCTCATGCCACGTGTCACCCTGTGACTGGTCCACGTGGTCATCTGCTGTTGACGTCACTGACTACCGATGACCGACCGGATCACAAACCAAGAAGGAAGATCTACCATGGTTGGAAAGCAACTTTGTTGGTCGCATGCAACCAGATGTTTCATTTAAAACTATAAGAAATTCTTGAATTTATCTACGTATTTATGTACGTTAACAATTTTTTAATTATATAAAAATTTTACCTACAAATGAAATTACCGACAAATTTGAGTCCATTGGTAATTACAGACAAATTTTACCTAAATATAATATATATATATATATATATGAAAAATAAATAAAAAATTATTATATTTTTCAAATTTGTCAATAATTGAGCATGATTTAACATTGTGTTCTCGCCGGTTGACTCTCTAGTCGGTTGATAGGGTTGAACGCCTCTTCTTGAATCTACCTCAGCTGGGTATTGACTCGTGTCTCCCTGCTGCTATGAATCGTGGCTCTGTTGTGACAGAGGGCGCCCGACTTGTTGATTATACTCTGATGCTCAAGTCAGTAAGGGCTCACAAAAAGTAACAATTTTCAGTATAGTGTGCAAAAACAACGTACCTTCACCTGGGGTCATAGGCCCCTTTTATAACCGCACATGCAACACGCAACAACTCTCACTTGAGAGAAGCAAATCTTAACTGAAAATAAGCACATTTATCTTTTATCTCTAATAGAAAAAACGGCCTACCACGTGCACTAATGATCTTTAGGTGCTAAACCGCAGGCTAACATTCTGTTACAAATGCACATCCTTATCTTTTTAGGATTAACAACAACCATCAATAGGTATTTACGTGTAACAAACATGCAACAGAATATAATAACAAATATGCACAATAATGATAAATATTATAGCAATTGCTCTCACATATATATATCTATACACGTGTAAATAAGGGTGTATCTCGTACAACAACCTTACCATGCGCTTTGAGCCTATCATTGAAATTGGGCTTAATCACACAAAGCTTACTTCGGCCCAACAGCTGAGCTGACCACGACCCTACCCGAGCACTGAGCTACCATTCGTCGACACCTGAGGACCGAGCCCTGTTCAGTACACAAGCCCCCCCAGGCTCGAGCTGAGCTTGTCTAGGCGAAGAGTCTCCCAAGTATCTTCTGACAACTGATGTGATCGTTTCGCAAGGTTAGGTGATGTCCGGCGCACGAAGCGTCTTTGAGATGACATTTTACTACACGCGATCCTACGCATACACGTGTCCTAGCATCAACGGTGGTGAAAACCTACCGTTTCAAATTCCCTCTTCCCCTTAAACCTCGCTTAGGGTTTACTGCTTCATTATCTTTGTCCTTCGAAATTTCTTCTTCTAAAAAACTCCTATCGCTATTCAGGGCTTGTCGCGCACTTCTTCAAAGTTTCTTCTTTTACAACCATACAAGGTATCCCTTTTTCACCAATCTTAACTATTTATTGCTACAATACCTACTCTGCCTAGGATCACCTTCTGACTTGCTTATACATTTGATATCGACCATGTGTATGTTATCGCATGAACCCTTAAATACCTGTTTATCTCGCTTCTTTGTCATGATCTGTTATGCTGGGTCTGAGTTACTTTTTCGCTTTTTGCATGTGACTGTGTTTAGATGCAACCTACGCCGGATTACAAATCCTGATATCCCTGGGCAACACCAAATCTCTTATCTGAAACCTCTTCCTTTACCTCTCAAAAATGGTTGCCATTTCAGTAGGGAGGATGATCGGATTAATCTAGCATCTTGTAGAATAGATGAACCCGTCTGTTGCGACGAGTCTATCTCCCCTAAGAAAACCTTCTGTTATTTCTATGCCACTGTATTTAAAAATGTCCTCCTTCGCTTTCCCCTGTCCATTTTTGAGAAAGGACTACTAACTGAGCTCAACGTAGCTTGAGCCCAGCTACATCCCAATAGTTGGGCGTTTGTTTGAGCTTTCTCCATCCTCTGTGACCAACTCGGCATCTCACCCTCTGTGGATGTCTTCCTTTATTTCTTCGAGGCCAAAAAATTAGGCCATCAGCTTTGGGTGTCCTTGAATGGCATCTCTGGAAGGGGAATTCTTACCCTCTTCCAATCTTCCTATAAAAATTTCAAAGGCCACTTCCTAAAAATCCATTTCAATAAGAAGTATCCCGACCTCCTTGACGGATTCCCTCTATATTAGACCCAGGAACCCACCTCCAATGTCACTTGGCACTTGGAGGACTTAGCTTCCGCTGACTTGGAGGTCTGCAAATTTTTATCAAGCCTCAACGTTGTCTTTGATATCGCTTACCTTTTGGCCAATGAGTTTGTCCCAAACTCTTTAAAGAGATACATCGGTACATCTTTTTTTTTTTTCACTAGCCTTAGAGAGTAAACTTTTTTCTCTGTGGAATGTAATGGATTCATCTCTTCTTTCTTTGCAGAAAAAATGTTGGCACGTTTCAATAAGGAAGATCTGCTAAATATGGCCAAGAAGGCCAAAGTGGCTTGCCAAATGCTACTGAAGGCAGTGGCCCTCCCCTCCTCCTCCGAAGACGACGAGGACACTAACTCGGGCTTTATCTTTGTCAGGAAGAGAGGAAGAGATTGAGCTGCTAGCCCACGCCCCTCCAGCACTGTCCAATCTCAAAGGGGGTGCGGAGAGATCGAGTAGGAAAGGCCTATGGGACCCCGATCTCGACATCACCTCCTACTTAGAGGACTCCTTGATGCGTCCCGAGGATGAGGAGAGAATGAGAGCCCATGAGGGTCATCATCTCATCCAAGAGGGTATGAAGTAGTTCGACCACGCCTTGGTCACAAGCTACCTAGCCGTGAAGAAGCTACGGAGCCATGAAGCTGCTACTGAGACGTCAATTCATGAGAACCACGACCTTCATCAAAAGGTGGTGACCCTTCAGCAAGAAATTCAAACTCTTCATGCTCTCCACCAACGAACTGAGTAGCTCCTAGTGGACAAGACAAAGGAGGCTGCCGAACAAGCTGCTTGTTTGGGAGAGCAACAGGATCACCTTTCCACCCTGCAACAAGAACTAGCCGAGAAGGAGAAGTTCTTCGCTAACGAGACTGAAGTCTAAAAGGGAGAAGTTGATCAAGCCCTCCTGGTTGGGTTCGAGGTTGCCATCGAGTAAGCCTCTAGCCTTTACCCGGGTGTGGAATTCTCTCAACTAGAACCGAGCAAGTAGGTGGTGGACAACCAAGTAATAGAAAAGTAGAGTGTTCAACAATTTGTAATTATTAATGCACCTTTCGTACTCTTGCTATTTATAAGTACTTTAACTTGCTTTTACCTTTTGTCACGCATGAGTGCTTGTTATCACTTTGCACACACATGCCATAATACAACTTGACTAACTTAAGTGCAACAATTCTCGTTAATCCATACATGCTTAAGTACGAAAATTATACATACGGGTCCTTACTACTTAAGCTAACTTGTTTCATCATGGAATAACAAAGATAACAAGAATTTAATTGTAACAAGGAACTAACCTTTCGCTGGACTATACCCCGTAGCCACTACGAGCTACTGCTCGAACTCAACGTATACAAGTGTATTCAACAAACTTGGGCAAAAGTCGCATACCTTGATCTTGCCAAGTATTGCTTCACATAATGCATACTCGGATAACTGTGCCATCCTGGGTGTGACCTCGTCACCACAGTCCTTTGACGAGCACTTGTCAGCGTGCAACTGTACAATTAAACTATGTAACTGAAAATCATCTCACGGAGTGCCTAACCCAGGTGAACATTAACACTTGAGTTAGGTGTCTTATCCCGAATAATTCACCTGCACAATTTTCTCATTTCACACAACACCTAAGCTTGGGTGAACACTTTCACGCCAAGTTAGTTCGTCTTACCATGTGTTAAGCTGGCTGGTTTATCCATGCAACTTCACTAACCCCACAGAGCGTCTAGACTCAGGTGTTTACTTACATGCCAAGTTAGCCTGACTTATTCTGTACTAGATCAAGTGATCGACCTGTGCAACTGTTACGCATCCTATAAAGCACCTAAGCTCGGGTGAACACTCTCACGCTGAGTTAGCCCGACTGTGCTGAATCAAGTGATTCATCTATGCAACTTCATTTATCCCACAGAGTGCCTAAACTTGGGTGACTATTTACACGCCGAGTTAGCCTGACTTACCATATATTAAGCTAGATGGCTTATCTATGCAACTTCACTTACCCCACAAAGCGCTTAGCTTGGGTGAATACTCTCACGCCAAGTTAGGTCGACTGGGTCAAGTGATTGGGTTATGCAACTGTTACTCATCCCACACAGCGCCTAAGCTCGGGTGAATTCTCTCACGCCGAGTTAGCCCGACTGTACTGATTCGGATGAGGCATCTATACAACTTTACTCATCCCACAGAGCACTTAAGCTTGGGTGAATGCTCTCACACCAAGTTAACCCGACTGTGTTGGTCCGGATAAGGCATCTATGCAACTTTACCTGTAGGGCAACTTCACAAGGAAGGTCGATTTATCTGTTAATGGTAATTATTCGCACACACGGCCTTTACTCAGAAATCTCTTCGAGAAAGGTCGTCACATCATATGTCAAGATAAACAAGAAAGAAAGGCAATAGTGTATTATAAACAATCTTTTTATTAGATGGCCTCGTTAAAAAACCCTCTTCAGGGAAAAAGAACGCCACCTTTTAGCATTGTATTCTTCAGTGACAAAGATCAGGTAAATTAACTGAAATAAACTTGAGATTGGCAGTGTTCCATGTCCGAGGGATTGGCCCTCAACTACGTGGAACGATCCTATCCACTTTGGAGACAACTTGTTCTCCAACTGGTAAGGATGAGCATTCCGCATCACCAAGTCGGCAACCTGGAACTGTCTAAGCTTGACCTTGGTCTTCTGTTTCAACTCAACCCTTCTTTTTAGCGCCTCTGACTTAACATGGGCTTGCTCTCAGACTTCATCTAATAAGTCCAAGTTCACCTTTCTCCCTTCATCGGACTTTTCCGTAATGAAATTCAGAAACTGGGGAGAGTTCTCTTGGATTTCCACTGGAATCATGGTGTCGGCCCTATACACCAGACTAAAAGGGGTTTCTTTGGTGGTCGACTGGGGTGTGGTGTGGTAAGCCCAGAAAATCCGAGGAACTTCCTCCGTCCATGTTCCCTTCATTTTTTCTAACCTTCTTTTCAGGCCTCTGAGTAAAACTCTGTTGCCCGATTCTACCTAGCCATTCGTCTGGGGGTGCTCCACAAAAGTAAATATCTGCTTTATCTCGAGCTCCGAACACAACTTGCCTAACTGCTGACTGGTGAATTGTGTTTTGTTATCGGACACCAAATGTTTAGGGATTCCAAAGCGGCATACTATGTTCTTCCATACAAAGTGTTGCACTTTGTGGGCAGTGATCTGCGCAACTGGCTCAGCTTCAATCCACTTCGTGAAGTATTCGATGGCTACCATGAGATACTTCATCTGGCATATCGCCAAAGGCAAAGGACATAGAATATCTATTCCCCAGGTATGGAATGGCCATGGACTGTAAATCGACCGCAACTCTTCTGCGGGTGCGTGGTTCTAGTCGGCGTGCTTCTGGCACTGCTCATATCGCTGGGCATATCTCCTACAGTCTTCTTTAATTGTCAGCCAATAGTACCCAACTCAGATGACCTTTAACGCAAGTGCTCGACCCCCTATATGACTTTCGCAGATGCCTTCGAGCAGCTCGGCCATTACACAAACACATTGGTCTTCTCTGATACAGGCAAGGGTAGGGTGAGCATAGCTATGATGGAACAACATGCCATCAATTAGCGTATATTTTCCTGCGTTCTTCTTAATCGCTTTGGCTTCTACAGGCTCGGTTGGAAGCAACCCATCAGTTAAGTATCGCTAGTATGGGGTGATCCAGGTCTCCACTGCACCGTCCTGTGAAACAATAATCACATCCTCCCCTTGCATTTGGCATGCCACTACCTTGGGAACCTTCTGGATTTCCCGGGTCAATGACCAATGACTTCTTCCTATCTTAAAGTTTATCACCAAAATTTTTGCTTGGCCGCTCTTTGGTAGGCTGTCCTCCGTCATTCTCGAGAACTTCAAGGTCTCTTGAATCACTAACCTCTACCTGTTACCCTTTCCCGAGCTGGCTAGCTTGGCTAAGAGGTCAGCCCGAAAATTCTGCTCTCTCAGCATGTGGACAAGTTTGAACTGGGTGAAAACCCTCATCAACAACATGACATATTGAAGGTATGCAGCCAATTGTGGATCTTTGGCTTGATATCTACCTTTCACCTGTTCAGTAACAAGTAACGAGTCGCTCTTCACCAACAGGTTCCTAGCTCCTAACTCCTGGGCTAGTAACATTCTTGCTATCAGTGCTTCATACTCGTCTTGAGTATTGCTAGCCTTAAATGCAAACTTCAAGGATTGCTCAATCAATAAGCCACTAGGTCCCTTCAGAATAACCCTTGCTCCACTACCATATTGGTTGAAGGACCCATCTACTGATAGAATCCATCGAAAGTCTTTGGGGTCTAAGTGAGGAACCTCAGACACCAATTCAACCATGAAATCGGCATATACCTACCCCTTGATCGGTCCTCTCGGCTCATAGTAGATATTGAACTTGAAAAATTCTATCGACCATCGCACCATCCGACCCGCAATATCTGGTTTCTGCAAAACCTTACGAATAGGCAGATCAGTCATCACTACCATGGTAAAGCTCTGGAAGTAGTGTCGTAGCCTCTTAGCCGTGAACACCACTGCCAACGTAGCCTTTTCAATCACCTGGTAATGCTCCTCTGGCCCTTGTAGCACCTTGCTGAAAAAATAAATCGGCCTCTGAAACTGTTCCTGGTCCTGTAATATCACCGAGCTAATTGCTCGGTTCGTGATGGCGAAGTACAGGTAGAGACGAATACCTGGTATCGGCTTCTCGAGGACAGGGGGCTGGCTAAATATTCTTTCAACTTGACAAAAGCTTCTTCGCACTCAGAAGTCCACACAAATCGGTTCTTCTTCTTCAGGCACTAGAAGTATGGGTAACCCTTGTCTCCACTAGCTGACAGGAAACGAGAGAGCTACCATACGTCCAGTCAATTGTTGAACTTCATTGACGATTGCAGGGCTCCTCATCTCTATGATGGCGACACATTTTTCAGGATTAGCTTCTATGCCCCTTTCGGTCAATAAGAACTCGGGAAACTTCCCTACTTCCACCCCGAACACATATTTTTCGGGATTTGACTTCAGATTGTACTTGGTAATGGTTGCGAATAGCTCCTCGAGATCATTAACATGCTGCTCTTTCTCCTTGGAGGTGATGACCATGTCATCCACGTACACCAGCACATTTCGCCCGAGCAAGGGGGCGAGAATCCTGTCCATCAACCACTGGTAAGTGGCACCAACATTTTTAAGGCTGAAGGGCATGACCTTGTAACAATAGCTAGCAAATTCTGCCATAAAGACAATCTTACTCTCATCATTTGGGTGCATCCGAATCTGATTGTACCCTGAGAATGCATCAAGAAAGCTCAACAGGCGGCAACCTAAGGCACTGTTTACCAAGGAATCAATGCTCGACAGCGGATAGGAATCTTTCGGACAAGCTATATTCAGGTCCGTGAAGTCAAAGCACATCCTCCACTTTCCATTTGACTTCTGGATCAACACCATATTTGTAAGGACCTAGAAACTTTAATTGGAATGAAAGTGTTATATTTAAATAATTTCAGAAGATGTTATTATTTAAAATACAAAGAGCTGGTAAATGAAGTTTCATAGTAGTCGGACCTCGGACGTCGCCCAAGGTCTGGGGTCAGCTGGTAGAGGTCGGTCGGCTGACCATTGTATTAACCAAGTAGTCAGGTGCGATGACTTTATCGTGAGGTAATCACGTGGATGTGCTCGAGGAAGACATGTGGATCAAGAAGAGTAAAGGAAGAAAAGTGTAGCTTAGAAGTCCTCTACGAGATCGTCGTTATTGAAGACGGAGGCGATCTCCGACCTCTCTGGCACATAATCGCCTATGGTGTACATGATCACCGAATGTGCACTTAGTATGTGGTCAAGGTGCTGGATTAACCATAGTGGGTTCCAAAAACCGCGCGTATCAAGGTGTGGGTTAAGCCTTAGATACGCTGGGCATGCGAAGCTCTATGCTTGAGCATAAGAAATCATCCTTAGTGTTGCATGCATGGGCGCACGAGGAGTAGTGCTGGTCTGTTCTTGGAAAGGTGAAGCTACCGACGTCACCAAGCCATGTGGAGGTGATACCTTAGACGTAACATAGTGGGATGAAGAACCTTCAGCAAGGTGTGCCGATGTGACATCGGTGAGCAGAGTAAGGCGATGTGTTCTCGTCACACACAAGGGCGATAAGGGATCGCCAACAGGATGAGAGGAACATCGGTCATCAACCAGGATGGGAGACACATCGGTGGTCTGCCAGGGTGAGACATTGGTGGTCTGCTAGGGTGAGACATCGGTGGTCTGCCAGGGTGAGACATCGGTGGTCCTCCAGGATGAGACATCGGTTGTCTGCCAGGATGAGGAATCAGTCATCACCAGGATGAGGCAATCAGTCATCGCCGGTATGAGAGATAGACGGTCATCCCCAGGATGAGGGACACATCGGTCGTTTTCCAGGAAGAGACATCGGTCGTCCGCCAGGATGAGACATCGGTGGATGGTCATCGCGCGAGCGGTCATCGGTGGAAGATTATCGCGCGGTGTCGAGTTTCACACAGATAAGGTGGGACCCAGGCTCTCAGCATGAGACGTCCTGCACGCGCGACACGTAGACAAAAAAGGGTGGTTCAGAATAGTGACATCAGAGTGTTGGTCTGCGCAGAGGCACGCGTAGTCGTACTGTTCAGGGAAGCGTACACGCAAACTTCCCTGCAGAGTAGGTGGTGGCAGCGGCTTTTGTGGACAAGTTGGTTTAAGATTCAAAAACCCACTTCTGAGAGGCAAAGAACGTTGCAGTGGTTCAAGAGTGACAGAGTGGGTTCACCTTCATCTTTCTCTTTTCTCTCCTTCGCGCTGCGACTCAGGCACCCTCAAGCACCAGTACGACGAGCGACGACAACCCTTAGAGCACCTGGGAGGTTCTCTGCAAGTTCTCCAAACCAGACGCTAAAACAAAGCTAAGGCATCTTAAAGCTTCGGTGGGTTTTGGAGCTCTTGGTGTTTTGCGCAAGTCCAGGTAAGGGAAGCTAGCCTTATTTCCAACGAAAACCTTATATTAGATGATTGAGATGATGGGGCGACGTGGTCGCCGGTTTTCAACTGTTATTGCATAATTCCCTGTTTTTGGACGAGTAGGTTCTGAAGTGAGGGCGACGTGGTCGCCGGTTTCATATTCTTTTTCACGATGCTCTGTTTTTACGTGTGGGGCGACGTAATCGCCGGTTTTAATGTTGTCTTCGAAATCCCCTGTTTTAGTGTCGCTTTGAACTTGTTTGAGATTGATATGTGAAATGCATGTGTTATTGGAAAAATCTGAACCTTGATACGTTTGTTGCTGTGGTTGAGATCGTTCATTTAAGTGTTGTATGGTGCATTGGGTGAATTGATGATCTTTAGCTGTCCTGTGTGGACTTTACTTGCTGTCCTGTGTGGACTTTACTTGCGGTCCTATGTGGACTTTACTTGCTGTCCTGTGTGGACTTTACTTACGGTCCTGTGTGGACTTTACTTGCTGTCCTGTGTGGACTTTACTTGCTGTCCTGTGTGGACTTTACTTGCTGTCCTGTGTGGACTTTACTTGCTGTCCTGTGTGGACTTTACTTGCTGTCCTGTGTGGACTTTACTTGCTGTCCTGTGTGGACTTTACTTGCTGTCCTGTGTGGACTTTACTTGCTGTCCTGTGTGGACTTTACTTGCTGTCCTGTGTGGATTTTACTTGCTGTCCTGTGTGGACTTCATTAGCTGTCGTGTGTGGACTTTACTAGCTGTCCTGTGTGGACTTTACAGTGGTGTGGTATGTGTCTATGTGTGTTGAGTCAGTGGAAGTCTGACGTGAGAGATGAGAAACTTTGAAATTAATAGACACTTGATGAATTATGTGAATTGAAAGACTCTTGAAGAAATTGTGAAATGTGTGATTACTTGATGGTCATGTGAAATGAATGGGAAAATTGATGGATTTTACGTGAGTGTGTTAAAATTGTTTTATCTTGAATTTTAAAGTTTCATATCCAAATTCTCTTTAAAATATCTAGCTTACCCTGCGTTTTTGTTTTGTGGATGTTTTCTTAAACCTGTGATGATCGTGTATAATTTACACGGGAGCAGATGATGTTGCAGGAAGTAGAGCTCCTCAGTGAGTGGTCGCCGGAAGGAGATCGCCTGTTTCTGTTTCTGTTAGGCGATCACCCTTTTTCTGTTGTCTGATAGGAGATCGCCTCTTTCTGTTAGGAGATCGCCTATTTTTTTTATTTTGCTGTATTTTGTTTAAGTTTTGGAAAACTGACCGATTATGTATTAAACTCCCTGTGAGGAGAAACTTCATTACATATATATAATTATGTTCACTTCGATATATTTGTTTCACCTTTATTTTATTACATAAATATGAAAAGGTATTTGGCGGGATGTTACATTAATGGTATCAGAGCAGTTCGTCCTTAGGATGACCTGAGGGCTGTGGATCCATTGTGTTTCTTCTGCTCATAAAATCTATTTGAGTTTTAAATAACAACGATAGTGAAAGGTTTTCAAAACGTTTTTGTGTTGAAATTTTGTGTGTGCTTTAGTGAATATATGCCCTAACTGAAAATCTTAGTATTAAAAATGAGAAGATCTTGATAAAGTAGTGAGGGTGCACACTCATAACTGGATCGAGATGATTCTCAATCTTAAATTCTGAAGGTTTGATGTTTAGCATATATTGAATTCTGGTGTGTTTTATTTCAGTTTATCGAGTGTTTTTGTATTGATTGAAAGTGGTTATTTGGATTGATGGTTGTATACCAGTAGCTGTTCTGGTGTTTTGCTTGAGGTTATAAGTATCATGATTCTGTTGATAAACTCAAATTCTAAATGACTTTGAGATGTTGACCTTTGTAAGGTCTAGATGTTACCTCCTGAATGAATTGATTTCTTATCGATCTCATTCTTGTAGTTGTAGGGAATATAGAAAACCTATAGTTTCAAAATCTGAAACAAAGAGAGATGGCACGTAGACCTCCTACCCCTCCCCAACCTTCTTCGGAAATGAGCCAAATTCCAAGGCTATTGAGATGATGGCAACTGCCATCCAACAACAGAATGCAGCAATGGCTCATAATCATCAGGCTGCAATGCACCATTGGGAAACTGCTCGGTCGGCTGAAACAGCTTCCCACGTCGGTCAGCCTCAGGAACAGATGGAACTGACCGAGTTCATGAGGCACAACCCACCCAAGTTCAGTGGGAATGCTACCCCTGATCAAGCAGATCAGTGGGTCAGGGAGTTGGAGAAAATCTTTAGGGCGACCTCCTGCCCTGAAGAGAAGAAATTGGTATTCGCCACCTATCTGCTATCTGGAGAAGCCGAGTTTTGGTGGATGGGAGCTCAGCAGATGATGGAAGCCAGAGCTGAAGTGTTAGACTGGGAGAGCTTCAGGGTGAGATTTCTGGAAAAATACTTCCCAGATAGTGCAAGATTTGCGAGGGAAGCAGAATTCCTCAGATTGGAGCAGGGGGAGATCTCAGTGAATGCATATGCTGCTCGGTTTGAGTATCTCGCCCGATTCTATACCCAGGCGACCTCTGAGGCTTGGAGGTGTAGGAAATTTGAAGAAGGACTGAAGCATGAGCTGAAGAGGACCATAGCACCTATGTGCATAAGAGAATTTCACGCCTTAGTGGAGAAGGCGATGATGGTGGAGACACTGAAGAAGAGTGACTCTCGGGTGATCAGGTCACACCCAGGGGGTTCTTCCAGTGGGAAGGCCAAGGTGCAGCAACAGCAGAATAAGCCTTATGCGAGACCTCCACAGCATGGGGCAGAAGCAGTACCGCCCCAGTTTCAGCAGCAACAGCCCTGGAAACTCAGATGTTCCCATTGTGGTGGACCACACACATCCAATGTGTGCCCCAAGAGAAATTCAGAGAGAAGATGCTACGTCTGCCGAAAGACGGGACACCTTGCTAGAGAATGTCCTAACAGGAATAGGGCGACTCAACCCAGTGGTTCCCAGCAGTTGAGGAACGAAGGCAGCAGACCTCAGGCAGCAGGGAGAGTGTTTGCCATGTCTGGAGCGGAGGCATCTCAGTCAGGTAACCTAGTACAAGGTGCTTGTTTATAGCTGGTGGATACTTTAGAGTTTTGTTTGTTTCTGGAGCGACACACTCTTTTGTGTCAAATCGGTGTGCAACCGAACTGGGCCTTCTAGTGAAGGAGCTGCCGTTTGAACGGTTGGTCTCTACACCTGCATCAGGACAGGTTTTGACCTCCCCAGTTTGCTCTGAATGTCCAGTGATAGTAGAGGGACGCAGGTTCAAAGTGAATTTGATCTGTCTACCTCTTCAGGATCCGGATGTTATCCTAGGAATGGATTGGCTATCTGCCAATCACGTTCTCACAGATTGCGGTAGCCAGAAGGTGGTGTTCCCCGATCTCCAAGAGTCAGGTGTGATACCTGCTCAGCATGTGAAGTCGGAGTTGAAAGAAGGGGCGACGTGTTTTGTGATCCTAGCTAAAGGGGGGAGTGAAGAGTGAAGAGGACGTAAGCAGGATACATGTGGTGAAAGATTTCATGGATGTATTTCCAGAAGAAATACTTGGACTACCTCCTAAGAGGGAAGGTTTCACGCAGAATAGGGTTGTTTTGTTGATCGGGATTTGAAAGATGAGTGTGGGAATGGTGGGTTGAAGTTAAAGGCTCCTGAACTTGGCAAGATAGTGGCGTTAGAAAATGCTGGTTTAGATGCAAAATCTGGAGTGTGTCTCCAACGCTGCTGAAGGTCCAGTACGATGACTGGCTTGATAAAGAGGGACCACAGAAACTAGAGGAATGGGTCCTTTCGTCTAGAGTGGCAGCTACTGATTAATTGGGTATGCGATGTTCAGACCGCTTAACAGTCAAGCCATGCTCTCCTGAATGCCATTCAGGTCGCCCTCTTGAGTTTGAATCAGCAGTGTATGCCTGGTGGTATGATGGGTGGTGGGAAGGTGTTGTAACTGCAGCTAATGTCAGTGGTAGAGGGATCTTCGTCAGATGGCTCGGCCTTAGAAAGTGAATCATCATCCATCCCCAAAGTTGAAGTTGCTAAGAAGGTGAGCAAGAATCGTTTGGTTGGGAAACCCCTATGGATCTGGAAAATATGAAGGGAATAACTTTGAGGGAGCCACTCTACGTCGCTCCTGAGGACAAGGGTAACAACTCTAGTGGTGGCTATGAGGACGAAGCTGACAAGGCTAAGAAGACACTTCTGGCCTTAAATGAACACAAGGATAATAACTCTTGTAGAGGCAGTGATGATGTTGACAATGAGGAGAAGACCTTTGGAGTTGTAGTTGGAGATCATGCATTTATGAGAGTGACACCGACCAAGGGTGTAGGACGAGCTATCAGATCAAAGGAGCTGTCTCCTAAGTTAGTCGAGCCATATCAGATCTTAAGGAGGATCGGTCCAGTGGCTTATGAGATCGCCCTACCTCCCCATTTAGCGAATATGCATAATGTCTTTCACGTATCACAGCTGAGGAGGTACATGGCAGACCCTAGTCATGTGCTGGGAGTGGACGATGTGCAGATCAGGGATGACTTGTCCTTTGAAGCAAAACCAGTTAGGATTGACGATCGGCAAAGTAAACAGCTCAGAGGCAAGACCATCAACATGGTGAAAGTGGTGTGGGATGAGAGGTCGGGTGATTCAACTTGGGAGTTGGAAGAACCCATGAGAGCAGCCTATCCATACCTCTTTTCCTTGTAATTCAATTTTCGAGGACGAAAATTTTTCTAGTTGGGGAGAATGTAAGGACCTAGAAACTTTAATTGGAATGAAAGTGTTATATTTAAATAATTTCAGAAGATGTTATTATTTAAAATACAAAAAGCTGGTAAATGAAGTTTCGTAGTAGTCGGACCTCGGACATCGCCCAAGGTCTGGGGTCAGCTGGTAGAGGTCGGTCGGCTGACCATTGTATTAACCAAGTAGTCAGGTGCGATGACTTTATCGTGAGGTAATCACGTGGATGTGCTCGAGGAAGACATGTGGATCAAGAAGAGTAAAGGAAGAAAAGTGTAGCTTAGAAGTCCTCTACGAGATCGCCGTTATTGAAGACGGAGGCGATCTCCGACCTCTCTGGCACATAATCGCCTATGGTGTACATGATCACCGAATGTGCACTTAGTATGTGGTCAAGGTGCTGGATTAACCATAGTGGGTTCCAAAAACCGCGCGTATCAAGGTGTGGGTTAAGCCTTAGATACGCTGGGCATGCGAAGCTCTATGCTTGAGCATAAGAAATCATCCTTAGTGTTGCATGCATGGGCGCACGAGGAGTAGTGCTGGTCTGTTCTTGGAAAGGTGAAGCTACCGACGTCACCAAGCCATGTGGAGGTGATACCTTAGACGTAACATAGTGGGATGAAGAACCTTCAGCAAGGTGTGCCGATGTGACATCGGTGAGCAGAGTAAGGCGATGTGTTCTCGTCACACACAAGGGCGATAAGAGATCGCCAACAGGATGAGAGGAACATCGGTCATCAACCAGGATGGGAGACACATCGGTGGTCTGCCAGGGTGAGACATCGGTGGTCTGCCAGGGTGAGACATTGGTGGTCTGCTAGGGTGAGACATCGGTGGTCTGCCAGGGTGAGACATCGGTGGTCCTCCAAGATGAGACATCGGTTGTCTGCTAGGATGAGGAATCAGTCATCACCGGGATGAGGCAATCAGTCATCGCCGGTATGAGAGACAGACGGTCATCGCCAGGATGAGGGACACATCGATCGTTTTCCAGGAAGAGACATCAGTCGTCCGCCAGGATGAGACATTGGTGGATGGTCATCGCGCGAGCGGTCATCGGTGGAAGATTATCGCGCGGTGTCGAGTTTCACACAGATAAGGTGGGACCCAGGCTCTCAGCATGAGACGTCCTGCACGCGCGACACGTAGACAAAAAAGGGTGGTTCAGAATAGTAACATCAGAGTGTTGGTCTGCGCAGAGGCACGCGTAGTCGTACTGTTCAGGGAAGCATACACGCAAACTTCCCTGCAGAGTAGGTGGTGGCAGCGGCTTTTGTGGACAAGTTGGTTTAAGATTCAAAAACCCACTTCTGAGAGGCAAAGAACGTTGCAGTGGTTCAAGAGTGACAGAGTGGGTTCACCTTCATCTTTCTCTTTTCTCTCCTTCGCGCGGTGACTCAGGCACCCTCAAGCACCAGTACGACGAGCGACGACTACCCTTAGAGCACCTGGGAGGTTCTCTGCAAGTTCTCCAAACCAGACGCTAAAACAGAGCTAAGGCATCTTTAAGCTTCGGTGGGTTTTGGAGCTCTTGGTGTTTTGCGCAAGTCCAGGTAAGGGAAGCTAGCCTTATTTCCAACGAAAACCTTATATTAGATGATTGAGATGATGGGGTGACGTGGTCGCCGGTTTTCAACTATTATTGCATAATTCCCTATTTTTGGACGAGTAGGTTCTGAAGTGAGGGCGACGTGGTCGCCGGTTTCATATTCTTTTTCACGATGCTCTGTTTTTACGTGTGGGGCGACGTAATCGCCGGTTTTAATGTTGTCTTCGAAATCTCCTGTTTTAGTGTCGCTTTGAACTTGTTTGAGATTGATATGTGAAATGCATGTGTTATTGGAAAAATCTGAACCTTGATACGTTTGTTGCTGTGGTTGAGATCGTTCATTTAAGTGTTGTATGGTGCATTGGGTGAATTGATGATCTTTAGCTGTCCTGTGTGGACTTTACTTGCTGTCCTGTGTGGACTTTACTTGCGGTCCTGTGTGGACTTTACTTGCTGTCCTGTGTGGACTTTACTTGCGGTCCTGTGTGGACTTTACTTGCTGTCCTGTGTGGACTTTACTTGCTGTCCTGTGTGGACTTTACTTGCTGTCCTGTGTGGACTTTACTTGCTGTCCTGTGTGGACTTTACTTGCTGTCCTGTGTGGACTTTACTTGCTGTCCTGTGTGGACTTTACTTGCTGTCCTGTGTGGACTTCATTAGCTGTCCTGTGTGGACTTTACTAGCTGTCCTGTGTGGACTTTACAGTGGTGTGGTATGTGTCTATGTGTGTTGAGTCAGTGGAAGTCTGACGTGAGAAATGAGAAATGAGAAACTTTGAAATTAATAGACACTTGATGAATTATGTGAATTGAAAGACTCTTGAAGAAATTGTGAAATGTGTGATTACTTGATGGTCATGTGAAATGAATGGGAAAATTGATGGATTTTATGTGAGTGTGTTAAAATTGTTTTATCTTGAATTTTAAAGTTTCATATCCAAATTCTCTTTAAAATATCTAGCTTACCCTGCGTTTTTGTTTTGTGGATGTTTTCTTAAACCTGTGATGATCGTGTATAATTTACACGGGAGCAGATGATGTTGCAGGAAGTAGAGCTCCTCAGTGAGTGGTCGCCGGAAGGAGATCGCCTGTTTCTGTTTCTGTTAGGCGATCACCCTTTTTCTGTTGTCTGATAGGAGATCGCCTCTTTCTGTTAGGAGATCGCCTATTTTTTTTATTTTGCTGTATTTTGTTTAAGTTTTGGAAAACTGACCGATTATGTATTAAACTCCCTGTGAGGAGAAACTTCATTACATATATATAATTATGTTCACTTCGATATATTTGTTTCACCTTTATTTTATTACATAAATATGAAAAGGTATTTGGCGGGATGTTACAACATTTGCCACCCACTCAGGGTATTGGATCTCCCTGATATGGTCGGCATTCAGCAACTTTTGAGTTTCTGCCCTAATGATCAGGTGTTTCTCCTCATTGAACTTCCTTTTCCTCTGTACTACTGACCGAACCCTGGTATCCATAGTGAGTCTGTGGCATAGGAAATCAGGGTCTATCCCAGGCATGTCAGCGGAGGACCAAGCGAACGCGTCCATGTGCCTAGCTATCACCGCGGCTATTTGGTCCTGCAGCTTCTGACCTAGTGAAGCATCGAGCTTTAATGTCTTACCCTCAATCTCCCTTTCGTGAACATCGTTGGCAGGTCCCACCCATTGTCTGTTGCCGACTTCTGTTTCTAGGACCTCGGCCACCTTCCCTTCGTGAGCGATGGTGGTAGAGTTTAAGCTCCTTCTGTTCTTCAGATACTCTCATAGCACTTCCGAACAGCTTTCTGGTCAGACTTGATTGTGGTAACCCCCTCCCCTCAAGGGATGGTAGCTTCATCTTCAAGTGTTTTGTTGAAGCCACCACACCTAACCTGTTCAAAGAGGGTCTCCCCAAAAACAAGTTATAAGCAGAGGGAGTATTTACCACAATGTACCTGACAACCACAGTTCTAGCCGTTTCTTCATCTGAAAGAGTCATCCTCAAGTCAACATACCCTCGCACCTCCACATGATCACCTGCAAAGCCAACAAGGCACCCATCATGCGACCTCATTTGGTCGGGAGATAGCCGCAAATTGACAAACGAGGACCAAAACATTACATCTGTCGAGCTCCCCTGGTCAATGAGAACCCAGTGTACCTTTCTACCCACCATAACAACAGAGATCACCACTGGGTCGTTGTGGTGAAGGACCACTTCCACCAAATCAGCCTTCTTGAAGCAGAGATCTAGTTCAGGCGTGTCATCATGATCCCTCGCTTCTAAGTACATCACAGTCCTTGCATACCACTTGCGCTTGGTGGCTGTGCTCCCTCCCCCGGAGAACCCGCTTGAGATATTGTTCAACTTGGCGTGTGCAGGCACTTCATGCGCCTGGTCCCTTGGAGCAACTTCCCCTTGGGGTTCTCGTTGTTCGAGCTCGAGGTATTCCTTCAAGAAACTGTCCTTCAATAGCTTGGCTAACTGATAGCCTAAATCCATGCATTACTCGTTATCGTGCCCGAACCCCTTGTGGAATTTGCACCAGACATCCTTTCTTCCCCCCAAATTTCTATCAGCTTTCTGGGGGAATCTCAGCTTCTCGACTACCGCAGGTATGCTAATCAACTCCTTGTATGATACTCGAAACTTGGGGCAGAACTCCTCTTCCTTACCCCTTGTCTTGAACTCGCTTTTTCTGTACGGGGCATGCCTTGTTTCTGCCTTCTTTCCGATAGAGGTCTCATGAGCCCTCAAGGGCCGAGAAGTTTTACTAACCTCCTTTGGCTTAGCTGTCCAAGAATGCGAACCATTATTTCTAGCCACCACTGCTTCTTCGGCATTCATGTGGGCGACTGCTCTTTTTCTAATCTTAGAAAAAGTCTCTACCGGATTTCTGATCAGGGAATCACAGAACAATCCTATGGCAATCCCCTGTTCGAAAGCAGAGACCATAATGTTCTAATCATGAGTTCAGAGTCTCATAGTGAAAGCCCAAAATCTATTCAAATTAGCTTTCAGCGACTCCCCTTCTCTCTGCCACACAATGAGGAGGTCATATAACACTAGAGGTTTGACTCGATTGGTATAAAACTACTCTCGAAATAGTTTGGTGAACTGTGCAAAAGAAGTAATGTGGCCGTCTGGGAGTCCACTGAACCACTGTATCGCTGTACCCGTGAAAGTTGTAAGGACCCAGAAAATTTTATTGGAATGAAAGGGTTATATTTAAATAATTTCAGAAGATGTTATTATTCAAAATACAAAGAGCTGGTAAACGAAGTTTCATAGTAGTCGGACCTCGGACGTCACCCAAGATCTGGGGTCAGCTGGTAGAGGTCGTCGGATGACATGTGGACCAAGAAGAGTAAAGGAGGAAAAGTGTAACTAAGAAGTCTTCTACAAGATCGTCGTTAGTGAAGACGGAGGCGATCTCCGACTCCTCTGGCACATAATCGCCTGTCGCCTAGAGGAGACATGAGCGCCAATCGCCTAGAGTGTACGTGATCGGCGGGAATGCACGTAGTATGTGGTCAAGATACTGGATCAACCAGAGTGGGTTCCAACAACCACGCGTATCAAGGTGTGGGTTAAGCCTTAGATACGCTGTGTGTAAGAACCTAGAAGTTTATATTGGAATAAAAGTGTTATATTATAAATAAATTCGAAGCACGTGTTTATTTAAATATAAAGGAAGGAATGTATAGCTGAGAAGCCTACGAGATCGCCGTTATTAAGCGGGTAGGCGATCTCCAACTTCTCTGGCACTTGAACGCCTATCGCCTAGATTATGCTTGAACGCCTATCGCCTAGCTTATGCTTGAACGCCTATCGCCTGTGTGTACCTAGTAGCCTGTCGCCTAGAGTACACCTAATCGCCGAAACTACACTTAGTGTGTAGTTTAAATGTTGGATCAACCCTGGTACGTCCCAAAAGCCACGCGTATCAAGGTGTGGGTTAAACCTTGGATACGCTGGGCAGGCGAAGCTCTATACTTGAGCATAAGAGAATCATCCTTAACGTTACACGCTTGGGCGCACGAGGACTTGTGCTAATCAACTCTTGGAAGTGTGAAGCTACCGACGTCACCAAGCCTTGTGGAGAGAATACCTTGGATGTAACATAGTGGAATGAAGAACCTCCAGGAAGGCGTGGCGATGTGTCATCGAGCATCGCCAGGGCGCAAGGCATGCAGGATCGCCTGGGCGCGAGGGGCATGCGGGCATCATCAGGGGGAGAGGTCATCGGTTGTTAGCCTTCGCGCGAGAGGTCATCGGTTGTTAGCCTTCGCGCGAGAGGTCATCGGTTGTTAGCCTTCGCGCGAGAGGTCATCGGTTGTTAGCCTTCGCGCGAGAGGTCATCGGTTGTTAGCCTTCGCGCGAGAGGTCATCGGTTGTTAGCCTTCGCGCGAGAGGTCATCGGTGGATAGTCTTCGCGCCTGTGGTCATCGGTGAAAAGGTCATCGCGCTACGTTAAGTTATACGCAGAGAACGTGGGACCCAGACATCCAGCATGAGACGTTCTGCACGCGCGCCACGTAGACGAAAAGGGTGGTTCAGAATAGTGACATCAGAATGTTGGCATGCGCGGGAGACACTCACGGTCGTACTGTTCAGAGCAGTGGCTGGCATGCACAAGCGACAAACAGTGGCAGTACTGTTCAGAGCAGTGGTTGGCATGCACCAGAGACAACAGTGGTAGTACTGTTCAGGGCAGTGGTTCTCAGACTTCTCTGCAGAGTGGGTGGTGGCAGCTGCTTTTGGAGGGATAAGTTGGTTTAAGTCACTGAAATCCACTACGGGAGAGGAAGGAAACGTTGTTGTAGTCGAAGAGAGAAAGAGTGAGTTCCCTCCTCCGCGTTGCGATTTCAGCCTCTCCACACAAGAGTACGACGAGAAGCAACACCATTGGAGCACTTGGGTAGTTCTCTGCAAGTCCTTCAACCAGACGCGAAAAACAGAGCCAAGGTATTCTGCGAGCTTCGTTGGATTTCGAAGCTCCTGGTGGTTGCGCAAGTCCAGGTAAGGGAAGCTAGACCTCTTTTCCATACAAGCCATAGTGTAGCTTTTTCTGAAGTGTGGGCGACGTGGTCGCCATTTTCGTTTTCATCTGCGTAAAATGCTTGGTTTGTGTGCTTGGGCGACGTAGTCGCCGGTTTTAAACACAGCCTTCGAAATACCATATTTTGAACTAGATCGCCGGTTTTGGCGCTGTTTTACGAAATCTCTGTGTTTGATGTTGTTTTGAGAACTGCTTGAGATTTAAATGGGATATTCGAAAATAAGAACCTTGGATTGAGTTTTACTGTGATTGAAATCATTCCTTTAAGTGTGGCATGATATGTTGAATGTTGTGAATGTGGGGTCGAGGCATAGTATTTTCAGGAAAGGAAATACCGTGTAAGACCATGTTAGATGTGCATTGATCGGTGATTCCTAACGAGATATCCTGACTCTGCTGATAATGGAATCACATAGAGGAAGTTACTCAGTTGGTGAGAGTCGAAGGAGGTCCATGTGATAGGCGCCTCGTGTGAAACAGAACGAGCTCCACCTATCCAGGATGGGCGCCTCGTGTGAAAAAGAACGAGCTCCACCTGTCCATGATGGGCGCCTCGTGTGAAAAAGAACGAGCTCCACCTGTCTTGTGGATTAACCTTGTCATGCTGTATGGTGATGTATTGAGATGCATCGTATGCTTGTGAATGTGTGAGATCTCACGGCGACCCTGTGGGTGTGTGTGATTCCACAGTGGGCAGTGTGACAGGTGCAAATCTCCGAGTCTAATCAATGCATGAGTCAATCCGGAAGTAGTGTCATGTGTCTATGCTTTGTGAGTCAGTGGAAAGTCTGACATGTGAAATGGTGAAATGAGAAACTTGAATATTGATAGACACTTGATGCTGTATTGTGAAATGGAATGACTATGGGTGAATGTTGTGAAGTGTGATTTTGGGCGATCAGGTGAATGAGATGAGTAGCTCTACGTTTTACATAGATATTTGAAAAATGTTTTACCTTGCTCTATTATGTTCATGATTTTAAAGCCTTATTCTAAACTCTCTTTAAAATGGCTAGCTTACCCTTTTATCTGTTATTGTGGTTGTTTTCTCAAAACTGTGATGATCGTGTAATTGTTACACGGGAGCAGATGATCTTCCAGGAAGAAGAGCTCCCTAATGGGTGGTCGCCGAGGGCTGAGATCGCCCATTTCCACCTCTCGGTGGTGATCGCCGGATTTTGCCCTCCTATCAGATCGCCTGTTTGAGGTCGTCTGTTATGAGATCGCCGATTTTATGTCTGGCTAGCAAGTCGCCTATTTTGGGGACTTCTGGTGATCGCTGGTTTTATGTATGGAGACCGCCGGTCTTGCTGTATTTGATTGTTTTCTTTAAATTTCGAAAAACATTTGATTTCGTTTATGTATTAAACTCCCTAAGAGGAGCAACTTCATTTCAAATATATATATTATCATGTTATTCTCTTCAATATTATTTGGTTACATTTAATTTCATTATACCTGTATGTATGTATTACTTTGGCGGGATGTTACATTAATGGTATCAGAGCAGTTCGTCCTTAGGATGACCTGAGGGCTGTGGATCCATTGTGTTTCTTCTGCTCATGAAAGTTATTTGAGTTTAAAATAATAACTATAGTGAAAGGTTTTCAAACGTTTTTGTATTGAAATTTTGTGTGTGCTTGGGTGAATATATGTTCTAATTGAAAATCTTAGTATTAAGAATGAGAAGGTCTTGATAAAGTAGTGAGGGTGCACACTCATAACTGGATCGAGATGAGTCTCAATCTTAATTCCAAAGGTTTGATGTTTAGCACATATTGAATTCTGGTGTGAGCTATCTCATTCTCTTGAGTGTCTTTGTAATTGATTGGAAATGGCTGATTGGACTGGTGACTGCATACCAGTAGTTGTGCTGGTGTTATGCTTGATGTTATAAGCATTATGATTCTGTTGATGAGCTCAAATTCTTAATGATTTTGAGATGCTGACCTTTGTAAGGTCTAGCTGTTACCCCCCTTGAATGAATTGATTTCTTATCGATCTCATTCTTGTAGTTGTAGGGAATATAGGAATATTATAGTTTCAAAATCTGAAAACGAAGGAGATGGCACGTAGACCTTCTACCCCTCCCCAACCTTCTTCGGAGATGAGCCAGATTGCCAAGGCTATCGAGATGATGGCGACTGCCATCCAACAGCAGAATACGGTAATGGCCCAGATTCATCAGACTGTAATGAATCATTTGGAAACTGCTGGATCGGCTGCAACAGCTTCCCAAGTCAATCAGCCTCGGGAGCAGGTAGGGATGACCGAGTTCGTGAGGCACAACCCACCCATGCTCAATGGGAGTGCTACCCCTGATCAAGCAGATCCGTGGACCAGGGAGTTACATGCCCTAGTGAGGAAGGCAAGGGTAGTGGAGACCCTGGAGAGGAGTGGTTCCAGAGTAATCAGATCACAACCAGGGGGTCCCTCCAGTGGGAAGGCCAAGGTACAGCACCCACGAAGCAAACCTTATGCGATACCTCCACCACCTCGGACAGGAGCAATTCCGCCCCAGTTTCAGCAGCAACAACCAGGGAAACCAAGATGTTTCCGTTGTGGTGGGTTACATAACGTCAAGGTGTGCCCCAAGAGGAACTCAGAGAAAGGGTGTTTCACATGTCAAGAGATGGGGCACATTTCTAGAGATTGTCCTAACAGAAAAAGGATGACTCAACCCGTTAGTTCCCAGCAGTTGAGGAATGGAGGCAGTCGACCTCAGGCAGCAGGGAGAGTGCTTGCCATGGCTGGAGCGGAGGCATCTCAGTCAGGTAACTTAGTACAGAATGTTGCTCTATAGCTGGTAGATACGTTATAGTTTTGTTTGATCCTGGAGAGACACACTCTTTTGTGTCAAATCGGTGTGCAACCGAGCTTGGGCCATATAGTGGAGGAGCTGTCGTTTGAACGATTGGCCTCTGCACCTGCTTCAAAAACAGGTTTTGACCTCCCTAGGTTGCCCTGAATGCCCAGTGGTAGTAGATGGAATGAAAGGAACAAGTGTGAGTTAGATTTGGTAGTACCAAGGTTTAGTCCCAGTTACGTATAAGTCATGGAGAGTAAATAAGCAAGAGGCTGGGGGTTTAAAGCTTAAGCATGTGTAACCATGGGAAGTACCAGAGTTAAATTCCAAGGAAGGAATTTTCTTTTGAAGCGTAGAAGATGCTCATGTCAATGAAACAGCATGAGATGGTTCTAGCTTAGGCTTCACGCAGAATGGATGCTGTTTGGCTGACCGGGATTTGAAAGAGGATTATGGAAATGGTGGGTTGAGATAAAAGGCTTCCGAAAATGTAAGCCTCCGAAGTTTTTGGCAAATAAGATGTAGATCGACCTGTGAATGTAGAAGGGAAGGAGGATATGGCTGTGGATAAGAATGAGGGTAGGCCGTGTTATGATGATGTTGAGTCTTTCTAGAGATGTAGTAAATTTCAGAATGATGGGTGTGGAAGGGATTGTGAGTGGAAATAGCCTGTGGTATCTGGGACAGAAGGAGAATAGAGTTATCCTTGGGCAAGAGATTCTGGAGGCAGAGGTGCGTTCGTTCTCGTATGCCTTCTGGATAGGCACCTGAAACCGACGTCAATGCATCCAACGTATACATTGAAGAAGAAGGTCGTAATGGGAACAGGAAGTCGAGTTGGCAAAAGGGGTCATAATAATAATTTGGAAGGTAACAGCAACAGAAACCTTGTCTTTGTAAGGTACAGAATTATGCAGCGGAGCAATGAATAAAAAGTGTCCCCTTTGGGAGCGTGGGAATTTGATCAGCAGTTGAGAAGTCGGTGAATGATTTGATCAAGATGCTGGAGTTGGCACTCTATGGGGCAGCATATCCCATGTACAGGGATGTAAAATGGATTTTGATGAAGTATTGAGGTAGGAAGAGTTGGTTCAATAGATCACCGAGAGGGTGAATCTGATACAGGACAGAATAAAAGTTTCTTAAGGTCAGCAAATGCCCTAGGCAGAGCAGAGGAGAAGACCTTTGGAGGTTGCTGCTGGGGTCATGTCTTTATGAAGGGGGACACCAGCCAAGGGTGTAGGGTAGGCGATCAGATCAAAGAAGCTGTCCCCTAAGTTTGTTGGGCCATATCGGATCTTAAGGAGGATAAGTCTAGTGGCTTATGAGATCGCCCCACCTCCCCAATTAGCAAGTCTACATAATGTATTCCACGTATCATAGCTAAGGAAGTCCCTTGCAGACCCTACTCACGTGTTGGGAGTGGACAACGTGAAGATCGGGTGATTCACCATGGGAATTTGAAGAAACCATGAGAGAAGCATATCCTTACCTCCTTCCTTGTAACCCAATTTTCGGGGACGAAAATTTTTCTTGTTGGGGAGATTGTAAGAACCTAGAAGTTTATATTGGAATAAAAGTGTTATATTATAAATAAATTCGAAGCACGTGTTTATTTAAATATAAAGGAAGGAATGTATAGCTGAGAAGCCTACGAGATCGCCGTTATTAAGCGGGTAGGCGATCTCCAACTTCTCTGGCACTTGAACGCCTATCGCCTAGATTATGCTTGAACGCCTATCGCCTAGCTTATGCTTGAACGCCTATCGCCTGTGTGTACCTAGTAGCCTGTCGCCTAGAGTACACCTAATCGCCGAAACTACACTTAGTGTGTAGTTTAAATGTTGGATCAACCCTGGTACGTCCCAAAAGCCACGCGTATCAAGGTGTGGGTTAAACCTTGGATACGCTGGGCAGGCGAAGCTCTATACTTGAGCATAAGAGAATCATCCTTAACGTTACACGCTTGGGCGCACGAGGACTTGTGCTAATCAACTCTTGGAAGTGTGAAGCTACCGACGTCACCAAGCCTTGTGGAGAGAATACCTTGGATGTAACATAGTGGAATGAAGAACCTCCAGGAAGGCGTGGCGATGTGTCATCGAGCATCGCCAGGGCGCAAGGCATGCAGGATCGCCTGGGCGCGAGGGGCATGCGGGCATCATCAGGGGGAGAGGTCATCGGTTGTTAGCCTTCGCGCGAGAGGTCATCGGTTGTTAGCCTTCGCGCGAGAGGTCATCGGTTGTTAGCCTTCGCGCGAGAGGTCATCGGTTGTTAGCCTTCGCGCGAGAGGTCATCGGTTGTTAGCCTTCGCGCGAGAGGTCATCGGTTGTTAGCCTTCGCGCGAGAGGTCATCGGTGGATAGTCTTCGCGCCTGTGGTCATCGGTGAAAAGGTCATCGCGCTACGTTAAGTTATACGCAGAGAACGTGGGACCCAGACATCCAGCATGAGACGTTCTGCACGCGCGCCACGTAGACGAAAAGGGTGGTTCAGAATAGTGACATCAGAATGTTGGCATGCGCGGGAGACACTCACGGTCGTACTGTTCAGAGCAGTGGCTGGCATGCACAAGCGACAAACAGTGGCAGTACTGTTCAGAGCAGTGGTTGGCATGCACCAGAGACAACAGTGGTAGTACTGTTCAGGGCAGTGGTTCTCAGACTTCTCTGCAGAGTGGGTGGTGGCAGCTGCTTTTGGAGGGATAAGTTGGTTTAAGTCACTGAAATCCACTACGGGAGAGGAAGGAAACGTTGTTGTAGTCGAAGAGAGAAAGAGTGAGTTCCCTCCTCCGCGTTGCGATTTCAGCCTCTCCACACAAGAGTACGACGAGAAGCAACACCATTGGAGCACTTGGGTAGTTCTCTGCAAGTCCTTCAACCAGACGCGAAAAACAGAGCCAAGGTATTCTGCGAGCTTCGTTGGATTTCGAAGCTCCTGGTGGTTGCGCAAGTCCAGGTAAGGGAAGCTAGACCTCTTTTCCATACAAGCCATAGTGTAGCTTTTTCTGAAGTGTGGGCGACGTGGTCGCCATTTTCGTTTTCATCTGCGTAAAATGCTTGGTTTGTGTGCTTGGGCGACGTAGTCGCCGGTTTTAAACACAGCCTTCGAAATACCATATTTTGAACTAGATCGCCGGTTTTGGCGCTGTTTTACGAAATCTCTGTGTTTGATGTTGTTTTGAGAACTGCTTGAGATTTAAATGGGATATTCGAAAATAAGAACCTTGGATTGAGTTTTACTGTGATTGAAATCATTCCTTTAAGTGTGGCATGATATGTTGAATGTTGTGAATGTGGGTCGAGGCATAGTATTTTCAGGAAAGGAAATACCGTGTAAGACCATGTTAGATGTGCATTGATCGGTGATTCCTAACGAGATATCCTGACTCTGCTGATAATGGAATCACATAGAGGAAGTTACTCAGTTGGTGAGAGTCGAAGGAGGTCCATGTGATAGGCGCCTCGTGTGAAACAGAACGAGCTCCACCTATCCAGGATGGGCGCCTCGTGTGAAAAAGAACGAGCTCCACCTGTCCATGATGGGCGCCTCGTGTGAAAAAGAACGAGCTCCACCTGTCTTGTGGATTAACCTTGTCATGCTGTATGGTGATGTATTGAGATGCATCGTATGCTTGTGAATGTGTGAGATCTCACGGCGACCCTGTGGGTGTGTGTGATTCCACAGTGGGCAGTGTGACAGGTGCAAATCTCCGAGTCTAATCAATGCATGAGTCAATCCGGAAGTAGTGTCATGTGTCTATGCTTTGTGAGTCAGTGGAAAGTCTGACATGTGAAATGGTGAAATGAGAAACTTGAATATTGATAGACACTTGATGCTGTATTGTGAAATGGAATGACTATGGGTGAATGTTGTGAAGTGTGATTTTGGGCGATCAGGTGAATGAGATGAGTAGCTCTACGTTTTACATAGATATTTGAAAAATGTTTTACCTTGCTCTATTATGTTCATGATTTTAAAGCCTTATTCTAAACTCTCTTTAAAATGGCTAGCTTACCCTTTTATCTGTTATTGTGGTTGTTTTCTCAAAACTGTGATGATCGTGTAATTGTTACACGGGAGCAGATGATCTTCCAGGAAGAAGAGCTCCCTAATGGGTGGTCGCCGAGGGCTGAGATCGCCCATTTCCACCTCTCGGTGGTGATCGCCGGATTTTGCCCTACTATCAGATCGCCTGTTTGAGGTCGTCTGTTATGAGATCGCCGATTTTATGTCTGGCTAGCAAGTCGCCTATTTTTGGGGACTTCTGGTGATCGCTGGTTTTATGTATGGAGACCGCCGGTCTTGCTGTATTTGATTGTTTTCTTTAAATTTCGAAAAACATTTGATTTCGTTTATGTATTAAACTCCCTAAGAGGAGCAACTTCATTTCAAATATATATATTATCATGTTATTCTCTTCAATATTATTTGGTTACATTTAATTTCATTATACCTGTATGTATGTATTACTTTGGCGGGATGTTACACTGTGCATGCGAAGCTCTACGCTTGAGCAAAAGAGAACACCCTTAGTGTTGCATGCATGGGAGCACGAGGAGTGGTGCTGATCTACTCTTGGAAATGTGAAGCTACCGACGTCACCGAGTCATGTGGAGATGATACCTTGGACGTAACATAGTAGAATGAAGAACCTTCAGGAAGGCGTGGCGATGTGTTGTCGGGCATCGCCAGGTGAGAGGCATACAGGCATGGCCAGGGCGCGAGGGGCATGCGGGCATCGCCAGGGCGCGAGGGGCATGCGGGCATCACCAGGGCGCGAGGCATGCGGGGTTAGTCTTCGCGCGAGAGATCATCGGTGGATTGTCTTCGCGCGAGAGGTCATCGGTGGAGAGTCTTCGCGCGAGAGGACATCGGTGGGTAGCCTTCGCGCGAGAGGACATCGGTGGATAGCCTTCGCGCGAGAGGACATCGGTGGATAGCCTTCACGCGAGAGGTCATCGGTGGAAGGTTATCGCGCGATGTCGAGCTTCACACAGAGAAAGTGGGACCCAGACTCCCAGCATGAAACGTCCTGCACGCGCGCCACGTAGACAAAAAGGGTGGTTCAGAATAGTGACATCAGAATGTTGGCATGCGCAGGAGCCAACAGTGGTCGTACTGTTCAGGGCAGTGGTTGGCATGCACAAGAGACAACAGTGGTCGTACTGTTCAGGGCAACGGTTGGCATGCACAAGCGACAACAGTGGTCGTACTGTTCAGGGCAGTGGTTGTCAGGCTTTCCTGCAGAAGGGGCAGCAGCAACAGCATACGTAGACAGGTAGGCTTGGATTCAAAAGCCACTGCGGGAAGGCAAAGAGCGTTTTCAGTAACTCAAGAGCGAAAGAGTGAGTTTACCTCCCATCTCCTCCATTCTCTCCTTCGCACTGCGATTCTGGCACCTTCACACAAGAGTACGACGAGCGACGACCACCATTAGAGCACCTGGGAGGTTCTCTGCAAGTCCTTCATGTAAGGACCTGTAAAATTGAATTGGAATGAAAGTGGTATATTTTAAATAATTCCAGAAGATGTTATTATTTAAAATACAAAGAGCTGGTAAATGAAGTTTCGTAGTAGTCGGACCTCGGACGTCGCCCAAGATCTGGGGTCAGCTGGTAGAGGTCGGTCGGATGATGTGTGGATCAAGAAGAGTAAAGGAAGAAAAATTAAGTTTAGAAGGCTATGGGATCGCCGGTCGCCTGCTAAACATGAGCGCCAGGTGGACGTCGCCAGGGTGCGAGGCATGCAGGCATCGTGCGGGCGCGAGAGGCATGCAGGCATCGCGCGGGCGCGAGGCATGCGGGCATTGCCAGGGCGCGAGGCATGTGGACGTGCCAAGGCGCGAGAGGCATGCGGGCATCGCCAGGGCGCGATGCATGTGGACGTAGCCAGGGCGCGAGAGTTATGAGGGCGTCGCCAGGGAAGACATCGGTCGTCTTCCAGGGCGAAGGAGACATCGGTCGTCTTCCAGGGCGAAGGAGACATCGGTCGTCTTCCAGGGCGAAGGAGACATCGGTCGTCTTCCAAGGCGAAGGTGACATCGGTCGTCTTCCAGGGCGAAGGAGACATCGGTCGTTCGCCAGGATGAGTCAGCAGTGGAAGGTTATCGCGCGATGTTGAGTTGCACACAGAGAAGGTAAGACCCAGACTCCCAGCATGAAGCGTAGTGCACGCACGCCACGTAGACAAAAAGGGTGGTTCAGAGTGGTGACATCAGAATGTTGGCATGCGCAGGAGACACTCGCGGTCGTACTGTTCAGAGCAGTGACTGACATGCACAAGCGACAACAGAAGTCGTACTGTTCAGAGCAGTGGTTGGCATGCACAAGCGACAACAGTGGTCGTACTGTTCCGGGCAGTGATTCTCAGACTTCTCTGCAGAGTGGGTGGTGGCAGCAGCAGCATGCGTGGACAGGTAAGTTGAGATTCAAAAGCCACTGCGTGAAGGCAAAGAGCATTACAGACTCAAGAGTGTGAGGGTGAGTGCAAACTCCCTCCCCCTTCTTCTCTCCTTTGCGCTGTAACTCAGGCAAACTCCAGCACCTGTGCGACGAGCGACGACAGCCCTTAGAGCACCTGGGAGTTTCTCTGCAAGTTCTACCAACCAGGCACTGAAAACAGAGCTAAGGCATCCTTCAAGCTCGGTGGGTTTGAGCTCTCGGTGTTTTGCGCAAGTCCAGGTAAGGGAAGCTAGCCTTCATTTTCATTGCAAGCCATAGATTAGCTGTTTCTGAAGTAAGGGCGACGTGGTCGCCGGTTTTCGTTCTCATCTTTGTAAAATGCTCTGTTTCTATGTGTTTGGGCGACGTGGTCGCCGGTTTTAAATGCAGACTTCGAAATACCCCGTTTTGAACTAGATCGCCGGTTTTGGCGCTGTTTTACGAACTCCCCTGTTTTTGGTGTTGTTTTGAAACTGTTTGAGATGTAAATGTGATATTCGAAAATAAGAACCTTGGAGTGAGTTTTGCTGTGATTGAAATCATTCTTTAAGTGTTGTATGACATGTTGGATGTGGTGAATGTGGGATCGAGGCATAGTATTTTCAGGAAAGAAAATACCGTGTAAGATCGTGTAGGATGTGCATTGATCGGTGATGTCTATAATGAGATTATCCTGACTCTCCTGAGATAATGGATTCATATAGATGAGGTTATTCAGGCGTTGAGAGTCGAAGGAGGTTCATATGTATGGGTGAGTCGTGTGAAACAGAACGAGCTCGGCCTGTCATATGGATTAACCCTGTCATACTGTGAGAATGATGAACTTGAGACCGAGAATGTGTTGATGCGCATAGCTGTGGAAACATTACAACAGCTTTGTATGACAGGTGTAGAATCTCTGAGTCTAGTCAATGCACGAGTCTTCCGGAAGTAGTGTCAAGTGTCTTGTGTGCTGGGTCAGTGGTGGTCTGACGTGTGAAATGAGGAACTTGGAATTTATAGACGCTTGATGCTGTTTTTGAAATAGAACGACTCTGGGAAATATTGTGAAATGTGTGGTTTCTGGGCGATCAGGTGGAGGGTATGAGCAACTCTAAGTTTTACATGGATATCTTGAAAAATGTTTTACCTTGATTTTAAAGTTCATATCCAACTCTGTTTAAATGTCTAGCTTACCCTGTGTTTTCTTTTGTGTTGTGGCCTTTTCTTAAAACTGCAATGATCGTGTATAATTTACACGGGAGCAGATGATGTTGCAGGAAGTAGAGCTCCTTAGAAAATTGTCGCTGGAAGGAGATCGCCTGTTTTCTTTTCTGTTGGGTGATCACCCCTCTTGCTGCTTTATAATAGGAGATCGCCTTTATGATAGGAGATCGCCCTTCTTATAGGAGATCGCCCTTTCTGCCAGGAGATCGCCTATCCGTCTTTTGTATTGTAATTCGTTTACGTTTTTAATGGAGAAGTGATCGTTTGTATTAAACTCCCTGTGAGGAGAAACCTTATTCTCATATATAAAATTTTAATTCACTTCAATCCATTTGTTACTTTTATTTTCATTATATAAATACATATGTATAGTATTTTGGCGGGATGTTACATTAATGATATCAGAGCAGTTCGTCCTTAGGATGACCTGAGGGCTGTGGATCCATTGTGTTTCTTCTGCTCATAAAATCTATTTGAGTTTTAAATAACAACTATAGTGAAAGGTTTTCAAAACGTTTTTGGTATTGAAATTTTGTGTGTGCTTTAGTGAATGTATGCTCTAATTGAAAATCTAGGTATTAAGAATGAGAAGATCCTGATAAAGTAATGAGGGTGCACACTCATAACTGGATCGAGATGATTCTTAATCTTAATTCCAAAGGTTTGATGTTTAGCCTACATTGAATTCTGGTGTGATTTATTTAGTGTTCATGTAATTGACTGAGAGTGGTTGATTGGGTTAATGACTGCATACCAGTAGTTGTTCTGGTGTTATGCTTGATGTTATAAGCATTATGATCCTGTTGATGAACTCAAATTCTAAATGACTTTGAGATGTTGACCTTTGTAAGGTCTAGATGTTACCTCCTGAATGAATCGATTTCTTATCGATCTCATTCTTATAGTTGTTGGGGGGGGGGGTATAGAAACCAATAGTTTCCTAATCTTCTACAGAGAAGAATGGCTCCTAGACAGCCTACCCCTCCCAAACCTTCTGCTGAAATGGGCCAGATCGCCAGGGCCATTGGGATGATGGCGAGTACCATCCAGCAGCAGAGTACGGCGATGTCTCAGAATCACCAAGCTACGCTGCATTATGAGGAGACCGACAGATCGGCTGCAACCCCAACGTCGGTCAGCCTCAGGAGCAGATGGGACTGACCGAGTTCATGAGGCGCAACCCACCCAAGTTCAGTGGGAATGCTACCCCTGATCAAGCAGATCAGTGGGTCAGAGAGTTGGAGAAAATCTTTAGGGCGATCTCCTGCCCTGAAGAGAAGAAATTGCTGTTCGCCACTTATCTGCTATCAGGAGAAGCTGAGTTCTGGTGGATGGGAGCTCATCAGATGATGGAGGCCCGAGGGGATGTATCGGATTGGGAGAGCTTCAGGGTGAAGTTCTTGGAGAAACACTTCCCTGACAGCGCCAAGTTTGCGAGGGAAGCTGAGTTCCTGAAGTTGGAGCAGGGGGATATGTCAGTGAACGCCTATGCTGCTCGTTTTGAGTACCTCGCCCGGTTCTATACCCAGGCGACCTCCGAGGCCTGGAGGTGTAGGGAGTTTGAAGAGGAACTGAAGCATGAGCTGAAGAAGACCATATCCCCGATGTGCATAAGAGAATTTCACACCTTAGTGGGGAAGGCGATGATGGTGGAGGCACGGGAGAAGAGTGACTCTCGGGTGATCAGGTCACACCCAGGGGGTTCTTTCAGTGGGAAGGCCAAGGTGCAGCACCCACAAAACAAACCTTATGCGGGACCTCCACCACATCGGGCAGGGGCAGTTTCGCCCCAGTTCCAGCAGCAACAAAGATGGAAACCTAGATGCCAAAAGATGGGGCACATATCTAGAGATTATCCTAGCAGAAATAGGATGACTCAATCCAGTGGTTCCCAACAGATGAGGAATGAAGGCAGCAAACCTCAGGCAGCAGGGAGAATGGTTGCCATGACAGGAGCAGAGGTGCCTCAGTCAGGTAACTTGGTGGAAGGTGCTTCGTGATACTCACTCGGTCGGAGGTGGAGAATAAAGGGGACGTAAGCAGAATACCCGTGATGAAAGATTTCACGGATGTATTCCCAGAAGAAGTACCTGGGTTACCCCCTAAGAGAGAAGTGGAATTCTCTATTGTTTTGGTACCTGGAGCTGGACCGGTGGCAATGGCTCCAGCTGAGTTGATGGAATTAAAGAAGGAAGTGTAAGTTAGATTTAGTGTACCAAGGTTTAGTTTCAGCTACACATAAGTTATGGAGAGTATATAAGCAGAATGTTGAGGGTTTAAAGACTTAAGCATGTGTATCCATAGGAAGTACCGGGGTTAAGTTCCAAAAATGAAAGAATGAATTTTCTTTTATTTGAAGCTTGGGAGATGTTTATGTCGATGAAACAACATGAGATGACTCTAGCTTAACCACAAGCTTAAAAGGAAAGAGGAGATATTGTATTTATGTCTAAAGTTCAATTAGACAGAGAAAGTTGCTGAAAAGTACCAAGTAGAGAAGTTACTGGGAGAAGAGAGAAAGCTTCACGCAGAATGGATGCTATTTTGTGGATCGTGATTTGGAAGATGAGTATGGAAATGGTGGATGAGGAGTGATGAGAAAGGGAAATGGAAAGATATTCTTGTATCCAAATATGACTCGGAACTTGGGGGAAGCCGATGCTCATTCGAAATATCAATCGTGGTGGTGGAGAGATGTACGTAAGGTGTGCGAGGAGGGTGAAGATGATGGTTAGTTCCAAAAAGTCATTGTTTGGAAAGTTGGAGGCGGAGGGGATGTGAGATTTCAGGAGGATGCATGGGCCACTAACTTTAACTTTAAAGCAACGTGGCTGGTCTATGTGCTTCAAGAGGATAAGTGTTCTATTTGTTCGACATAAGGATTTGAGGTCCCACCTTGAGAACTTTTATCTTATACGTATGTCACCCAAGTAGAATCAGGTGTGGAAGGGAATGTGGGTGGCAATAGTCTGTTGTATCTTGGAGAAGAGGAATAGAGTTGTCCTTAAGAAAGAAAATCCTGGATGCAGAGGAAATTTTCCAATCGGCTCCACTACTTGCATGGTTGTGGTTGAGATATATGGTGCGTTCGTTTTTGTATACCTTTTCAGATAGGCACCTGAACCCAAATCAATGCATCCAATGTATACATTGAACAAGGAGGAAATGATGGGAACAGGAAGCCGAGTTGGCAAAAGAAGTCATGATGATGATTTAGAAAGTAACAGCAACAAGAACTTTGTCTTTATAAGGTGCAGAATTATGTGGTATAGTGGTGAACCAAAGGTGTTCCTTTAGGGAGCGTGAGAATTAGATCAGCAGTTGGGAAGTCGATGGATGGTTTTGATCAAGATGCGGAAGTTGATTCCTAGAAGGATATTTCGGATCCTAGTTTGAATTGGCTGGGGGACATGAGCAGTAGTCAGCGGTCCTCTTTCCTTCCGATGAAGGGATCTTGCTCACTTTTTCTCTACAGGGGGCTAGTCCTGGTTCTGTTAAGGGCTTAGTTCTGGACTTGCTCGACCAAGTCTTCAGGGTTGGAAGTAGAGTGTGAGTACTGGAGTTGGCGCTTAATGGAGCAGCATACTCCATATGCAGGGATGGAGAATGGAATTTAATGAAGTATTGGAGTAGTAAGAGTTGGTTCAACCGACAACCAAGAAGGTGAAACTGATGCAAGGCAGAATGAAAGCTTCTCAAAGTCGACAGATGTCCTAGGCAGCTCAGAGGCAAGACCATCAGTATGGTGAAAGTGGTGTGGAATGAGAGATCGGGTGATACAACTTGGGAATTAGAAGGAACCATGAGAGAAGCCTATCCCTACCTCTTTTCCTTGTGATTCAATTTTCGAGGACGAAAATTTTTCTTGTTGGGGAGAATGTAAGGACCTGTAAAATTGAATTGGAATGAAAGTGGTATATTTTAAATAATTCCAGAAGATGTTATTATTTAAAATACAAAGAGCTGGTAAATGAAGTTTCGTAGTAGTCGGACCTCGGACGTCGCCCAAGATCTGGGGTTAGCTGGTAGAGGTCGGTCGGATGATGTGTGGATCAAGAAGAGTAAAGGAAGAAAAATTAAGTTTAGAAGGCTATGGGATCGCCGGTCGCCTGCTAAACATGAGCGCCAGGTGGACGTCGCCAGGGCGCGAGGCATGCAGGCATCGTGCGGGCGCGAGAGGCATGCAGGCATCGCGCGGGCGCGAGGCATGCGGGCATTGCCAGGGCACGAGGCATGTGGACGTGCCAAGGCGCGAGAGGCATGCGGGCATCGCCAGGACGCGATGCATGTGGACGTAGCCAGGGCGCGAGAGTTATGAGGGCGTCGCCAGGGAAGACATCGGTCGTCTTCCAGGGCGAAGGAGACATCGGTCGTCTTCCAGGGCGAAGGAGACATCGGTCGTCTTCCAGGGCGAAGGAGACATCGGTCATCTTCCAGGGCGAAGGAGACATCGGTCGTCTTCCAAGGCGAAGGTGACATCGGTCGTCTTCCAGGGCGAAGGAGACATCGGTCGTTCGCCAGGATGAGTCAGCAGTGGAAGGTTATCGCGCGATGTTGAGTTGCACACAGAGAAGGTAAGACCCAGACTCCCAGCATGAAGCGTAGTGCACGCACGCCACGTAGACAAAAAGGGTGGTTCAGAGTGGTGACATCAGAATGTTGGCATGCGCAGGAGACACTCGCGGTCGTACTGTTCAGAGCAGTGACTGACATGCACAAGCGACAACAGAAGTCGTACTGTTCAGAGCAGTGGTTGGCATGCACAAGCGACAACAGTGGTCGTACTGTTCCGGGCAGTGATTCTCAGACTTCTCTGCAGAGTGGGTGGTGGCAGCAGCAGCATGCGTGGACAGGTAAGTTGAGATTCAAAAGCCACTGCGTGAAGGCAAAGAGCATTACAGACTCAAGAGTGTGAGGGTGAGTGCAAACTCCCTCCCCCTTCTTCTCTCCTTTGCGCTGTAACTCAGGCAAACTCCAGCACCTGTGCGACGAGCGACGACAGCCCTTAGAGCACCTGGGAGTTTCTCTGCAAGTTCTACCAACCAGGCACTGAAAACAGAGCTAAGGCATCCTTCAAGCTCGGTGGGTTTGAGCTCTCGGTGTTTTGCGCAAGTCCAGGTAAGGGAAGCTAGCCTTCATTTTCATTGCAAGCCATAGATTAGCTGTTTCTGAAGTAAGGGCGACGTGGTCGCCGGTTTTCGTTCTCATCTTTGTAAAATGCTCTGTTTCTATGTGTTTGGGCGACGTGGTCGCCGGTTTTAAATGCAGACTTCGAAATACCCCGTTTTGAACTAGATCGCCGGTTTTGGCGCTGTTTTACGAACTCCCCTGTTTTTGGTGTTGTTTTGAAACTGTTTGAGATGTAAATGTGATATTCGAAAATAAGAACCTTGGAGTGAGTTTTGCTGTGATTGAAATCATTCTTTAAGTGTTGTATGACATGTTGGATGTGGTGAATGTGGGATCGAGGCATAGTATTTTCAGGAAAGAAAATACCGTGTAAGATCGTGTAGGATGTGCATTGATCGGTGATGTCTATAATGAGATTATCCTGACTCTCCTGAGATAATGGATTCATATAGATGAGGTTATTCAGGCGTTGAGAGTCGAAGGAGGTTCATATGTATGGGTGAGTCGTGTGAAACAGAACGAGCTCGGCCTGTCATATGGATTAACCCTGTCATACTGTGAGAATGATGAACTTGAGACCGAGAATGTGTTGATGCGCATAGCTGTGAAAACATTACAACAGCTTTGTATGACAGGTGCAGAATCTCTGAGTCTAGTCAATGCACGAGTCTTCCGGAAGTAGTGTCAAGTGTCTTGTGTGCTGGGTCAGTGGTGGTCTGACGTGTGAAATGAGGAACTTGGAATTTATAGACGCTTGATGCTGTTTTTGAAATAGAACGACTCTGGGAAATATTGTGAAATGTGTGGTTTCTGGGCGATCAGGTGGAGGGTATGAGCAACTCTAAGTTTTACATGGATATCTTGAAAAATGTTTTACCTTGATTTTAAAGTTCATATCCAACTCTTTTTAAATGTCTAGCTTACCCTGTGTTTTCTTTTGTGTTGTGGCCTTTTCTTAAAACTGTAATGATCGTGTATAATTTACACGGGAGCAGATGATGTTGCAGGAAGTAGAGCTCCTTAGAAAATTGTCGCTGGAAGGAGATCGCCTGTTTTCTTTTCTGTTGGGTGATCACCCCTCTTGCTGCTTTATAATAGGAGATCGCCTTTATGATAGGAGATCGCCCTTCTTATAGGAGATCGCCCTTTCTGCCAGGAGATCGCCTATCCGTCTTTTGTATTGTAATTCGTTTACGTTTTTAATGGAGAAGTGATCGTTTGTATTAAACTCCCTGTGAGGAGAAACCTTATTCTCATATATAAAATTTTAATTCACTTCAATCCATTTGTTACTTTTATTTTCATTATATAAATACATATGTATAGTATTTTGGCGGGATGTTACACTTCAAACCAGACGCAAAAACAGAGCCAAGGCATTCTTTAAGCTTCGTTGGGTTCGGAGCTCCTGGTGTTTTGCGCAAGTCCAGGTAAGGGAAGCTAGCCTTCATTTTCAATACAAGCCATAGATTAGCTGTTTCTGAAGTGAGGGCGACGTGGTCGCCGGTTTTATATACAGACTTCGAAATACCTTGTTTTGAACCAGATCGCCGGTTTTGGCGTTATTTGCGAACTCTCTGTTTTTGGTGTTGCTTTGAAACTGTTGAGATTTAAATGAGATATTCGAAAATAAGAACCTTGGATTGAGTTTTGCTGTGATTGAAATCATTCCTTTAAGTGTTATGTGATGTGTTGGATGTGGTGAATGTGGGATCGAGGCATAGTATTTTCAGGAAAGAAAATACCGTGTAAGATCGTGTAGGATGTGCATTGATCGGTGATGTCTATAATGAGATTATCCTGACTCTCCTGAGATAATGGATTCATATAGATGAGGTTATTCAGGCGTTGAGAGTCGAAGGAGGTTCATATATATGGGTGAGTCATGTGAAACAGAACGAGCTCGGCCTGTCATATGGATTAACCCTGTCATACTGTGAGAATGGTGAACTTGAGATCGAGAATGTGTTGATGCGCATAGCTGTGGAAACATTACAACAGCTTTGTATGACAGGTGCAGAATCTCTGAGTCTAGTCAATGCACGAGTCTTCCGGAAGTAGTGTCAAGTGTCTTGTGTGCTGAGTCAGTGGTAGTCTGACGTGAGAAATGAGGAACATTGAATTGATAGACACTTGATGCATTTTGTGAAATAGAATGACTCTTGAAAATATTGTGAAATGTGTGATTTCTTGGCGATCAGGTGAAGGGAATGAGAAATTACGTGGGTATCTTGAATTTGTTTTACCTTGATTTCAAAGTTCATATCTAACTCTTTTTAAATGTCTAGCTTACCCTGTGTTTCTTTTGTGTTGTGTTTGGCCTTTTCTTAAACCTGTAATGATCGTGTATAATTTACACGGGAGCAGATGATGTTGCAGGATGTAGAGCTCCTTAGTGAATTGTCGCTGGAAGGAGATCGCCTGTTTTCTATTTCCGTTGGGAGATCACCCCTTTTGCTGCTTTCTGATAGGAGATCGCCTATATGATAGGAGATCGCCTTTCTAATAGGAGATCACCCTTCTGTCAGGAGATCGCCTATCTTTCTATTGTATTGTATTTTGTTTATGTTTTAATGGAAAAGTGATCGTATTTGTATTAAACTCCCTGTGAGGAGAAACTTTAATTACATATATATAATTTTATTCACTTCAATCTATTTGTTACTTTAATTTTCATTATATAAATATGAATAGTATTTTGGCGGGATGTTACAAAAGTACCCATTAACATCTTGCACCGCACTGCATCCGACCCTCACGAGATGATCATCTGGGCATTAAACGTCGTAAGATGACTTTCGGGATCCTCTACACCCGTGAAGGTGATCTTGGGCGTGACATAGTGCGCGGGCACCTGCTCGTCCATGATGGCTCGTGAGAAAGGCTCAGGGTTGTCTCTTTCATGTAGGTCTGCATCCCACTCTCTTGGTAGACGTCGATCACGTTGTTGTAAGTCTCTACGCAATTCCTCATTGTTTTTGCGTAACTCCTCCCATAACCTCTCTTGCTCCTGCCTGGACCGCTCATTGGCTTCTCATAGCCTTTCTTGCTCTTGTCCAGATTGTTCATTAGCTTTTTGAAGAGTCGTCAGTGTCTCTATAAGTTGCTGCAATGTGGGAGCCTCACCTCCTTCTTGTCTTGATGGCATCTGCCTTGTGTTTCTTGTAACATCCCGCCAAAATACCATACATGTTCATATAATGAAAATAAAGGTAACAAATAGATTGAAGTGAACAAAATATTATATATATGAAATGTAGTTTCTCCTCACAGGGAGTTTAATACAAATTAGGTCAAATTTTCCAGAAACATAAACAAAATACAGTAAAAAAAAACAAAGCAGGCGATCTCCTATCGGAAGAGACCGATCTCCTATCGGACGAGGCCGATCTCCTATCGGAAGACCCAAAACAGCCGATCTGCTGCCAGAACTGAAATCAGGCGATCTCCTTCCGGCGACCACTCCCTAAGGAACTCTACTTCCTGGAAAAATCATCTGCTCCCGTGTAAGTTATACACGATCATCACAGTTTAAAGAGAAAAACAGCCAACGAGCAAAACACGCAGGGTAAGCTAGATATTTTAAAGAGAGTTTAAATAAGAACATTAAAATCAGGGTAAGCAATTTTCAAGATATTCACGTAAAGCTATAGATTTTCTCAATACCCTTCACCTGATCGCCCAGAAATCACAACATTTCACAATATTCACAAGAGTCATTCATTTTCACAAAACTGCATCAAGTGTCTATAAATTTCAAGTTCCTCATTTCACATGTCAGACCACCACTGACCCAGCACACAAGACACTTGACCTACTTCCGGAAGACTCGTGCATTGACTAGACTCAGAGATTCTGCACCTGTCATACAAGCTGTTGTAATGTTTCCACAGCTACGCGCATCAACACATTCTCGATCTCAAGTTCACCATTCTCACAGTATGACAGGGTTAATCCATATGACAGGCCGAGCTCGTTCTGTTTCACACGACTCACCCATACATATGAACCTCCTTTGACTCTCAACGCCCGAATAACCTCATCTATATGAATCCATTATCTCAGGAGAGTCAGGATAATCTCATTATAGACATCACCAATCAATGCACATCCTACACGATCTTACACGGTATTTTCTTTCCTGAAAATACTATGCCTCGATCCCACATTCACCACATCCAACATGTCATACAACACTTAAAGAATGATTTCAATCACAGCAAAACTCACTCCAAGGTTCTTATTTTCGAATATCACATTTACATCTCAAACAGTTTCAAAACAACACCAAAAACAGGGGAGTTCGTAAAACAGCGCCAAAACCGGCGATCTAGTTCAAAACGGGGTATTTCGAAGTCTGCATTTAAAACCGGCGACTACGTCGCCCAACCACATAGAAACAGAACATCATGAAAAGGGGTTTAAAACCGGCGACCACGTCGCCCAACCACATAGATCAGAGCATTGCGAAAAGAAACATGAAACCGGCGACCACACTTCAGAAACAGCTAATCTATGGCTTGTATTGAAAATGAAGGCTAGCTTCCCTTACCTGGACTTGCGTAAAAAATACCGCGAGCTCAAAACCCACCGAGCCTGAAGGATGCCTTAGCTCTGTTTTCAGTGCCTGGTTGGTAGAACTTGCAGAGAAACTCCCAGGTGCTCCAAGGGCTGTCGTCGCTCGTCGCACAGGTGCTGGAGGTTGCCTGAGTTACAGCGCAAAGGAGAGGAGAAGGGGGGAGGGAGTTTGCACTCACCCTCACACTCTTGAGTCTGTAATGCTCTTTGCCTTCACGCAGTGGCTTTTGAATCTCAACTTACCTGTCCACGCATGCTGCTGCTGCCACCACCCACTCTGCAGAGAAGTCTGAGAACCACTGCCCGGAACAGTACGACCACTGTTGTCGCTTGTGCATGCCAACCACTGCTCTGAACAGTATGACTTCTGTTGTCGCTTGTGCATGCCAGTCACTGCTCTGAACAGTACGACCGCGAGTGTCTCCTGCGCATGCCAACATTCTGATGTCACCACTCTGAACCACCCTTTTTGTCTACGTGGCGTGCGTGCACTACGCTTCATGCTAGGAGTCTGGGTCTTACCTTCTCTGTGTGCAACTCGACATCGCGCGATAACCTTCCACTGCTGACTCATCCTGGCGAACGACCGATGTCTCCTTCACCCTGGAAGACGACCGATGTCTTCCCTGGCGACGCCCTCATAACTCTCGCGCCCTGGCTACGTCCACATGCATCGCGCCCTGGCGATGCCCGCATGCCTCTCGCGCCTTGGCCACGTCCACATGCCTCGCGCCCTGGCAATGCCCGCATGCCTCTCGCGCCTTGGCCACGTCCACATGCCTCGCGCCCTGGCAATGCCTGCATGCCTCGCGCCCTGGCAATGCCCGCATGCCTCGCGCCCTGGCAATGCCCGCATGCCTCGCGCCCGCGCGATGCCTGCATGGCTCTCGCGCCCGCACGATGCCTGTATGGCTCTCGCGCCCGCACGATGCCTGCATGGCTCGCGCCCTGGAGACGTCCACCTGGCGCTCATGTTTAGCAGGCGACCGGCGATCCCATAGCCTTCTAAACTTAACTTTTCTTCCTTTACTCTTCTTGATCCACACATCATCCGACCGACCTCTACCAGCTGACCCCAGATCTTGGGCGACGTCCGAGGTCCGACTACTACGAAACTTCATTTACCAGCTCTTTGTATTTTAAATAATAACATCTTCTGGAATTATTTAAATATACCACTTTCATTCCAATTCAATTTTACAGGTCCTTACATTTCTCATCTTCGTTTGGAAACTCAAACTCAAATGTGGATGGGATCAAGTTTTAGCGGGCCTTACGGTGGAAACCAAATGTTCTCGCTAGTTGACTCTCTCGCCGGTTGACAGGGTTGAATGCCTTTTCTTGAATCTGCTTCAGCTGGGTATTGACTTGTGTCTCCCTGCTGCTCTAAATTGTGGCTCCGTTGTGACAGAGGGTGCCCTACCTGTTGAGTATACTTTGACGCTCAAGTCAGTAAGGGCTCACAAAAAGTAACAATTTTCAGTATAGTGTGCAAAAACAGCGTACCTTCACCTGGGGTCATAGGCCCCTTTTATAACCACACATGCAACACGCAACAACTCTCACTTGAGAGAAGCAAATCTTAATTAAAAATAAGCACATTTATCTTTTATCTCTAACAGAAAAAATGGCCTACCACATGCACCAATGATCTTCAGTTGCTAAACCATAGGCTAACATTCTGTTACAAATGCACGTCCCTTTTTTTTAGGGTTAACAACAACCATCAACAGGTATTTACGTTTAACAAACATGCAACAGAATATAATAACGAATATGCACAATAATGTTAAATATTAATATATATATATATATATATGTATCTGTAAGGACCTGAAAAATTAAATTGGAATATAAGAGTTATATTTTAAATGAATTCTATGCATGTTTTATTTAAAATAAAAAGGGAAGGAAAGTGTAGTTTAGAAGATTATAAGATTTCCTTGTTAGTACATAATCGCCGGTCGCCTAGACTACACGTCATCGCCAGGGCGCGAGGCATGCAGACGTTGCCAGGGCGCGATGCATGCGGGCATCATCAGGGCGCGAGGCATGTGGACGTCGCCAGGGCGCGCGAGGCATGTGGACGTCGCCAGGACGCGCGATGCATGTGGACGTCGCCAGGGCGCGAGGCATGCAGGCATCGAGCGGGCGAGAGGCATGCGGGCATCGCCCGGGCGCGAGGCATGCGGGCATTGCCAGGGCGCGAGGCATGCGGGCATTGCCAGGGCTAGACATCGGTCGTCTCCCAGATGGAGACATCGGTCGTTCGCCAGTATGAGACCTCAGTGGATAGTCATCGCGCGAGCGGTCATCGGTGGAAGGTTATCGCGCGATGTCGAGCTTCACACAGAGAAAGTGGGACCCAGACTCCCAGCATGAAACGTCCTGCACACGTGCCACGTAGGCAAAAGGGTGGTTCAGAATAGTGACATCAGAATGTTGGCATGCGCAGGAGACACTCGCGGTCGTACTGTTCAGAGCAGTGGTTGGCATGCACAAGCGACAACAGTAGTCGTACTGTTCAGAACGGTGGTTGGCATGCACAAGCGACAACAGTAGTCGTACTATTCAGAACGGTGGTTGGCATGCACAAGCGACAACAGTGGTCGGACTGTTCAGGGCAGTGGTTCTCAGGCTTTCCTGCAGAAGGGGTGTCAGCAGCAGCATACGTGGACAGGTAGGCTGGGATTCAAAAGCCACTGCGAGAATGGCAAAGAGCGTTACAGACTCAAGAGTGTTAGAGTGAGTGCAAACTTCCTCCCTCCCTTCTCCTCTCCTTTGCGTTGTGGCTAAGGCAACCTCAAGCATCAGTGCGACAAGCGACGGTTGCCCTTAAAGCACCTAAGAGGTTCTCTGCAAGTTCTACAAACCAGGCACTGAAATCAGAGCTAAGGCATCCTTCAAGCTCGGTGGGTTTTGAGCTCTCGGTGTTTTGCGCAAGTCCAGGTAAGGGAAGCTAGCCTTCATTTTCAATACAAGCCATAGATTAGCTGTTTCTGAAGTAAGGGCGACGTGGTCGCCGGTTTCGTTTTCATCTTCGTGAATGCTCTGTTCTATGTGTTTGGGCGACGTGGTCGCCGGTTTTATATCCAGACTTCGAAATACCCTGTTTGTTTTTGAACCAGATCGCCGGTTTTGGCGTTGTTTTGCGAACTCCCTGTTTTTTGGTGTTGTTTTGAAACTGTTTGAGGCTTAAATGCGATATTCGAAAATCTGAACCTTTGAAATGATTGTTGCTGTGATTGAATCATTTATTCGAGTGGGATGATGTCTTGAATGCTGTGAATGTGGGATCGAGGCATAGTATTTTCAGGAAAGGAAATACCGTGTAAGATCGTATGTAATGTGTATTGACCTGGGGCTTGTCTAGAAGGAGATATCCTGACTCTGCTGATATAATGGAATCACGTAGATGAAGTTATTCAGTTGTGGAGGGTCGAAGGAGGTTCATATGTATGGGTGAGTCGTGTGAAAAAGAACGAGCTCGGCCTGTTATATGAATTAACCTTGTCATACCGGGGGAGTTAATGACATTGAGACTATATGCGCATGGCTGTGTGGATTTCACAGCGACCCTGTGTGGATTTCACAGTGGTATGGTATGACAGGTGCAGATCTCTGGGCCTGAGTCAACGCACGAGTCAATCCGGAAGTAGTGTCAAGTGTCTTGTGTGATGAGTCAGTGGAAGTCTGACGTGAGAATGAGAAACTTTGATTTGATAGACACTTGATGAATGTTGAGATTTTAATGACCTTTGAGGGATCGTGCAATATGTGTTTAGTTGATGATTCATGTGGGTATCTTGAATTTGTTTTACCTTGATTTTAAAGTTCATATCTAACTCTTTTTAAATGTCTAGCTTACCCTGTGTTTTCTTTTGTGTTGTGGCCTCTTCTTAAACCTGTAATGATCGTGTATAATTTACACGGGAGCAGATGATGTTGCAGGTTGTAGAGCTCCTTAGTGAATTGTCGCTGGAAGGAGATCGCCTGTTTTCTATTCCCGATAGGCGATCACCCTTTTGCTGCTTTCTGATAGGAGATCACCTTTCTGATAGGAGATCGCCCTCCTAGCAGGAGATCGCCCTTTCTGTCAGGAGATCACCTGTCTTTCTATTGTATTGAATTTTATTTATATTTCATGGAAAAGTGACCGAATTTGTATTAAACTCCCTGTGAGGAGAAACTTAATTATTTATATAAAATTTTATTCACTTTAATCTATTTGTTACTTTTATTTTCATTATATAAATATGAATAGTATTTTGGCGGGATGTTACAGTATCCACGCGTAAATAAGGGGGTATCTCCTACAACAACCTTACCATATGCTTTAGGCCTATCATCAAAATTGGGCTTAGTCACACAAAGCTTACTTCGGCCCAACAGCCGAGCTGACCGCGACCCTACTCGAGCTCCCAGCTACCATTTGTCAACACCCGAGGACTAAGCCTTGTTCAGTACAATCGGTAATTGAGCGTCAACATTATTCGTGAGTAAAATACGTCGATAAATTTTATAATATTAATCTAATTATAATTATAATAATACTAATAACAATAATAATATTAATAGCAATAATAAAAATAATAATAATAATTTTTTAATAGTAATAACTTTTTTATAATAATAATACTAATAATTTTATTTTATATAATATATAAAAGAACTAAAATATTAATTTAATAAATTGATATAATAAAAAATAATAATATTAAATAAAATTATGATAATAGTTAAATAATAATATTAATATTAATATTAATCTAAGATAATTGTTATGTTAATAAGTTTATTTTGTATTAATATACATTAAAAAAAATATTAATTTAATAAATAGATGTAATAATAATGATAATAATAATATTAACAATAATAATGGTAATAATAATATTAACTTTAATAAGAATAATGTTAATATTAATAATATTATTAATAATTCTAATAATCCTATTGACAAGCTCCTAATTTTAGTAACAATAATAACAATAATTTTAATAAAAGTAATATTCAATAATAATAAATATTAATAATCCTAACAATATTAATAATAATAAGTTTAATGATAAAAATGATATTAATGGTAATAATAATAATAATATTAATAATAATGATAATAAGAACATTTTTATTATTATTTATATTAATATTAATAATAATAATATCAATACTATTATTAATAAGAATATTATTAATATATTTATTATTATTATTTATATTAATATTATTAATAATAATAGGAATAATATTATTATTAATATTCTTATTAATAATACTAGTAATGATATTATTATTATTAATATTAATAATACTAATAATAATGTTAATATTAATTTTAATAATAAGGTAGTAGAATTTTGAAACATTTTAGACCAAATAGTGCAAAAGTCATGGTAAAACGATATAGGTTGAGATGCTGACCAATTCACTAGTTGATGTGAGTTGATTTTAGGATTGCACATTTTATGGTGACACTTTGTTTATGAGTTTTTGTTTTAGGCAGAATATGATGAGAAACCCAAAAAAGATTCCCATTGGACACGAACTTAATCAAGTGGTTAAGTAAATGTGAAGGTTCACTTCTAGAGGGCAAAGAGAAAAACACAAGTATGGTGATTATGATGATGAAGGTGCGAAATTTAAAGAACTTAAAGGGAAAGATCACAAGATAGAATTTGAATAAGGAAAGAAGAAAAGGAATGGAAATGGCACAATGGAACAAAAAAAGAAAAGATAAGAGTTAGAGAAAGCTTATGGAGGGAGGCAATGAATCACGTCACTTGGAGGATGGGCTACTCCAAGATGATGGTGAAGAGCCACCACTTGAGGTGTTATGCACTCAAGATAAGACCCAAGGATAGGAGACTCAACTCATTAAACACTCTAATAGAGTTTCTTTTCTATTTCAAAATTCAATGTGTGAAATACATGAGGCAAGACACTCTATTTATAGGAGAGAGTTTCTTGGAGAGCAAAATAGAGGCGTAGGGTATCATTTGTGAGAAACCTTTTAGAAGGTAGGTCAAAGTGGAGTGCCTCTCAAGCTAGCCTACATCTTCTAGAAACTAGGTTAAAAACCTTAATCCTAGGTGCATTGCCATGAAAAATGGGTTTTGGCACAAGCCCAAAACATACTAAGTGCATCATACTCTAGCTTATTCTTCTATTTGGACCCCCAGAATGAGTCCAATTTATTTACATAAACTTGTCTTTTAAAAAGACCAAGAAAGAACATTTGATGCTCTGGCCTATGTCCAATTCTTCTTCTGTTGAGGTCTTTTTGAAGTTTGGTGGGGTCTTGTCTTGGATGCTGAGATGACTGACTTAATTGTGAAATGTCTATTGTGTCCTCGGTTATTTCCTTGTCTAATTGGGTTGTATCACTAGTCCCCCAAGGTTTAGGGAATATAATGACGCAGAGTCGAAAACCTAGATAAAACAGTTTCTATAAAAAGATTTATTGGGGAATGAAATTTTTTTTGAATGAGTATTCGTATATAACCTCAAACGATGCGTGTATTAATGGTGGTTGAAAAGTTATGTGAAAGGTATTGTATTGATATCTGTTTGATGGAGTGTGATCTAACGGTGGTGGTTTCGTGTCGTTTCATATTTCAAACACTGATAACTCCTATAAATAGAGGGTCCCTTTCAATTGTGGTCCACGCCTTTATTTTTGTATCTTCAAATTACTAAGAAATATTCTTGAATTTTTGGTAATGTCTTCCTCTAGCTCTATCTCCATATTTGAGGGGTCTTCGAGCGGGAAAGATATGGGAGTGATAATGGTATTCGACAGTAGTTCTCAATCGGGGTCACCTGGGAGTGCTTTATCTACTCCATCAAACCAAGGTAGTACAATTTCAAATGGTGAGAATCTAAAAGTTGATGAAGATATTCCTAATTTGGTTGCTCAAGAAAGGACTGAGAGGGTGAAAGAAAATTGGTGTTTAAGGAGAGGCTACGAATGGGTTGATTACCGTGTTAGAGAATATTTTTCAAAATACCGATTGTTCTTCCCAGCTGACTCTCCTGTCGGTTAACTCTACGACAATCACACGCCTCCTTTCCTCCCCTTGAATTATGTTTTGCTGTCTTGAAACGACCTGCACCTGCAAGATACAAAGGGGCGCCCTAGAGGCCGTTTGCACTCCGATGCTCCAGTCAAAAACTGGGCAAGCACACCAAGTGTATTGAGTATCTGTGTTTAGGTCTAGAAACTGCGTACCTCTGTGAAGTATTTTACTACCCTTTATATAGTCTAGGGTTTCCTTTGCGCCGCTACCCATATTTAGGGTAATCTAGCACATAAGGTTTCCTTAACTGGAGTGCAAAACTCTGAAAGGATGGCCACCTGGGTACCCCCTCGTGCACCTAGTCTCTGGGGCCACCTGTCCTGGGAGCACCTTCACTGTTCACGTGCCATGCATGCAGCTTCACTAGGAAACCCTAGTTCTGATGAGTACTCAACCCCTCAGGACTCTGCACCTAACTGTGCTTTCCCTACCACACGCATAGGCACTTTGTGACTTAGGCTTCTCCTTACTTCTGGGCATTCTACTGATAACTGGTCTTCCCTCGGGACCCACATCAGATAGTCTAGCTCTGTTGTTCGAAACACCCAAGACCGATGTCACATCGACCCACTCTGATGCCGAGGACTCATCATCCTGCTGAGTGACGAGGACACATCAGTCCACTCTGGTGATCGACATGTTGATGACTAATCATCCCGCTAGTCCACACTACCTGTGGGACTCAGCCCACGTGGCTCTGGCCCATGCTGTGGGACCCAGCGGACGCAGCTCACCCTTACTAGCTGTTCTCGGTGTCCGAGGACTGGTCGGTACACAAGCCCCCCAGTCTCGAGCTGTTAACTTGTTCAGCAAAGAGACTAAGTCATCGGCTCGACGACCTACGTGGCACTGAGCGAAAGGACATGAACAGCGCGCTGAAGGGACATCTCACCAACCCCCTCTTAATTTGCGAACACTTGGCTAGATCAACGGTTAGGGTTTTTTAACGTTTGCGCTTCCTTGCCTACGTTAAACCCTTTCAAAACCCCGCGCCTCTACACTGTTTCATAACTTTCAACTCATGCCTCCATACTTTCTAACTTCTCTCGCACGCTTCTGTTCTAGTCCAACCTCTACGCTCGCGACTGTTCTTCTTCGCTTACACAAAGGTATGATTTTTATTCTCCCTTTCTGTCTTTGCCTTATGATTCTGCTACCCTTTTCAGGCCATATCTGCATTGGGTTTGTTTATGATTTCTGCATTTTAGGGTTTCTGTTCTTCTTTCTTGCTTTCGCTCTTCTTCTGTGAGTCTTTGCCCGCCATTGTTCACGCCATCACTTTTTTCTAAACCCTTTTTCCCTTCTTCCTGCCTCTCATTTGTTTTAGATTCGAGATGGCCAGAACCAAAACCACCTCCAACCCTCCTCCAACCGTTGACTACAGGGCCCTCTACCCCTGGGCCTCTGAGGATCTCCTTGCTGAGACCTCAAAACTTACTTCCAATGAAGACTGAAGGAAGCTTAAAGATGACGAGAACGAGATTAAAGGGCGCTTCTTCGGCAGAGAGAGCGACGCATACGTCTCGGTTTGACCCTGTACCAAGGGTGAACCTGTATGCACTGGCCAGAACCAAAACCACCTCCAACCCTCCTCCAACCGTTGACTACAGGGCCCTCTACCCTTGGGCCTCTGAGGATCTCCTTGCTGAGACCTCAAAACTTACTTCCAATGAAGACTGAAGGAAGCATAAAGATGATGAGAACGAGATTAAAGGGCGCTTCTTCGGCAGAGAGAGCGACGCATACGTCTCGGTTCGACCTTGTACTAAGGGTGAACCTGTATGCGCTGACATCTTTAAGAGGGTTAAGGTTCGCCTGCCCTTCACCGGATTCGAGAGGGCTCTGCTCACTGAGCTGAATGTGGCACCTGCCCAGCTGCACCCCAACAGCTGGGCCTTCATCAAGGCCTTCTCTATACTCTGCAACAACCTAGGGTTCACTCCCTCAGTAGCTGTATTCCAATACTTCTTCGAGGTGAAGAGCCTTGGGAAAAGGCTTTGGGTAAGCCTTAATGGAGTGGCGGGGAGGGTTATGCTAACCCTCTTCTCGCAGTCATACAAGGGCGTCAAGGGAAAGTTCTTTCGAGTCTGCTGCAGCTCATATGACTCCACCATGCTCGACGGGTTCCCACTATATTGGGTGGAGAAGTTGAAGTTCAAGAAGCCTCGTGGACTCGAGGAGCTGACGCCCTTTGACCGTGATGTGTGCAAACTCCTCTCCAACTGGGGTGTGGTGTTCAACACCACCCAGCTGATTAGGCACGAATATGATGTTGAAACCCTCAGCGTCTATATCGGTATAATTGCCTTCATCTCATATCTGTCAACACTTGTGTTTTCTGCATGCCACTTCTTACTCTTTAGTTGTTGTTCATCTCAGGTATGGTATTGGATGCTGAGAAGAAGAAGAGGCTAGTCGCCTTGTTGGATCGCCGCACAGTAGGTGGCTCATGCCCTGCTGGCCCTTCTTCACCTGTCGTGGCTGCCCCAGGCCCCACGTCTGATAAGTTGAAGAGGGCAGCTGCAGTAGTAATCTCTGAAGACGAGGACACATGCTCTGACCTCGTTTTCAAGGGGAAAAGGGTAGAGGCTGCTGTGGAGACCTCTTCTGCAACAGAGGGGCAACCTCCATCCTTCAGGGAGCACCCTCTTAGTGCCTCATCTCCCCCCGAGCCACTCCTGGCGCTTGAGGGTGGAGGAGAGAGTGCCCCTCCAACCAACCAGGCACCTCCTGCCCTCGAACTCCCTCCTCTCCTCCAGAAGCGATGGAGACCATGGACAGGGACTCACTAGGGGGCCTTCATCAGTCACGGCCTTGGTGAGTTCCTTGCCACCTCTAACTTCCTGCTGGTTAAGGGGAATGCTGAGGCAGAGCTGCAAGAAAAGGTAGCCAAACTGGAGAAAGAGCTAGAGCAAAAGAAAGATTTGGAGCTCCAAGTTCAATTGGCTTCCAAGTGTGAGACTGCTTTGAACCAGGAGCTGGGCAGTCTTCGCCAATCAGAGGAGACCAAGAAGCTTCTATTCTCCAAGGGGCAGGAGGCCCTCCAGCTTGAGGCCAAAATCTTCCCCTTCCGCAACAAAGTCATCGATCTGGAAGAGCAGTTGGAGGGGGCTCAAGCTAAGATGACCAAGCTGGAGGAAAGGGCCACCAGTCGAGAAGTTCAACTGGGTAAAGTCGAGGAACAGCTTGCCCAACAAGCCGAGCTATTCAAGAAGACTGAGGCAGAACTAACTGAAGACGCCACCGACACCTATGGGGAGGGGTTTGGCGATGCCCTTACTCAGGTTGCCTACGCGCATCCTGAGATGGACCTCTCGCCCTTCTCTATGTCCATGCAGGTAGTCGACGGGCAAATAGTGCCCAGATAGGTCTCTTGGATAGCTTTATCTGTAGCTGGACTTCTTGTAACTATCTTGTGTAATTATTCTTCCAATCCAATTAACACATTTACTTGGCTTACATACTTGTTTGACTTTATGCATCAATTTACTTGTATTGGTATCTCTATTGTTGTCTGGCTGCTTTGGCATACTTGGTTAAGCTCTCTCTTCAGCATAGAATCAATCCATAGGTAGCACACTTAACTCTGCTAAGTCGTTATGAGCTTTGCTTTTTATTAGGATAGGAGATCATACCGTGGACAAGACTTCATAAGAACTTCTCTGCCGAAAAGTACCTCACCTATTTCGTCATCGCCCACATCTCTTTACCCCCGTGAGGATTCCAGCGCCGATCTATATGCACTTGACCCCTCATTGCTCGAGGTAGTGGAGGAAGCTAACGAGTTTCCACTGACCACTCATCGCTCTTAGGCGAGGGTGGACTTCGCTGGTGAACCTTTTGTTCGAATTGAGAGTTCTCACTCGAAGAGGAGGTGTTCTCTACTAACCTACCTTCCAACTATCGAGACTTCTCACCCCAAATGAAAGGTTCGAATTGACCTCACATCGCTCATAGGCGAAGGGGGATTTAACTGGGTGAACCTTTCTGCTCAAGTTGGGAGTTTTCACTCGAAGAGGAGGTGTTCCTTTCGAACCTACCTTCCTACTTACGAGACCTCTAACCCCAAATGACAGGTTCGAACTGACCTCACATCGCTCATAGGCGAAGGAGGATTTAACTGGGTGAACCTTTCTGCTCAAGTTGGGAATTTTCACTTGAAGAGGAGGTGTTCCTTACAAACTTACCTTCCTACTTACGAGACCTCTAACCCCAAATGACAGGTTCGAACTGACCTCACATCGCTCATGGGCGAAGAAGGATTTAACTGGGTGAACCTTTCTGCTCAAGTTGGGAATTTTCACTCGAAGAGGAGGTGTTCCTTACGAACCTACCTTCCTACTTACGAGACCTCTAACCCCAAATGACAGGTTCGAACTACATTGTACAAATACATTAAAAGACATATCTTAACTGAAAATTTTATTGGGTGACCTCATTAAAAACCCTTAAAAGGGAAAAAAGAGTGTCCCCTAAACTGTGTACAATGTTACATAGTTTTAACTGAAATAAAACTTCAAGTGAGTCGCATTCCATGTACGAGGAATCAGACCACCTTCTAGAGTCTCAAGCCTATACGCTCCATTTCTCAGGGCCTCTGTCACTCTAAAGGGACCAGTCCACTTAGGGGATAGCTTGTTCTCTATTTGGTACGGAGATGCCTTCCGCATGACTAGGTCGGCGACCTGGAACTGTCGAGCTCTCAACTTGGAACTGTGCTTGAGCTCAACCCTTCTTTTCAACGCCTCGGCTTTGATTTCCGCCTCTTCCCTAACTCCATCCAAGAGATCTAAATTCACCTTCCTTTCCTCATTGGATTCCTCAGCCACGAAGTTTTGGAAACGTGGTGAGCTCTCCTGGATCTCCACTGGGATCATGGCGTCTGAACCATACACCAAGCTGAAAGGGGTTTCCTTGGTGGTGGACTGCGGAGTGGTATGATAGGCCCATACAATTCTGGGAACCTCCTCAGCCCAAGTTCCCTTCGCCTTTTCCAGCCTTCTCTTTAGCCCTCTGAGTAGAACTCGGTTGGCTGACTCGACCTGTCCATTAGTCTGAGGGTGCTCGACTGATGCGAACACCTGCTTCATCCCCAACTCTGTGCATAGCTTTCCCAACTGTTGACTTGCGAACTACGTGCCATTATTAGACACCAAGCGCTTGGGTACACCAAAGCGACACACTATATTCTTCCACACGAAGTGCTGGATCTTGTGGGCTGTGATTTGTGCTACGGGCTCAGCCTCGATCCACTTTGTGAAGTATTCTATGGCTACCACGAGGTACTTCATCTGCCACACAGCCAAAGGAAAGGGCCTTGGGATGTCAATCCCCCAAGTGTGGAATGGCCAAGGGCTGTATATAGATCTGAGTTCTTCTGGAGGCGCCTTGTGTCAATCTGCATGTAGTTGACACTATTTGCACTGTTGCGCATACTTCGTGCAATCTCCCCTCATTGTTGGCCAGTAATACCCTGCTCAAATGGCCTTCTAAGCCAAAGTGCGACCTCCTATGTGACTCCCACATATTCCTTCATGGAGCTCTGCCATTATACGCATGCACTGTTCACCATGCACACACACCAGAATGGGTGTGTGAACCCGTGCCTATACAACTCCCCATCAATGAATGTGTACTTAGTTGAGTTCTTCTTCACCTTCCTCGCCTCTGTTGGCTCCATGGGCAACATCCCATCAGCCAAGTAGCGCTTGTAGGGCGTCATCCACGTTTCCCCACTCTGCAACAAGCATACCTGTGGCGACGTCTCCTCCAGTACCACATACGCGTTGACCCTTGGCTTCTTCAAAGTTTCGTGGGTCAACGACTGATGACTCCTCTTCCCACCATCTGCCTTGCTGATTTGGTGGATTCCTACTACATTATCAGTTGTGTAGGTGCGAGGTGTCCTCACGGTCTCCTGGATGACTGTCCTCTGCCTGCCCCCCTTGCCCGAGCTTGCGAGTTTTGCCAACAAGTCAGCTTGGGCATTCTGATCTCTGGGCACATGCACTAATTCAAAATCCGCAAAGGAACTCTTCAACACCTGGACATACCCTAGGTATGAGGCCATCTGAGGGTCTTTGGCCTCGATTCCTCATTCTGTTAGCAAGAAACCGAGGAACTTACCCGCTTCCACCCCAAAGACACACTTCTCTGGATTCAGCTTCAAACCATACTTAGCTATCGTAGTGAATATGATGGAAGAGGCCCAAGCCCAATCCTAAGCCCAAGCTCAGGCCCAACAACTAGGTCCATGGAAAAGAGTATTTAAGAAGATTGGGACTCTGCTACTGATGGCAGAGAAACTTTTCTTTACATATTCAAACACCCCTCAGAGGACCACAAGGAGTAGAGCCCAAGCCATGGGAGCTGAGCATTAATTAATTTCAGTTTATTTGTAATTTCAGTAGAGTAGGGTTCATTTAGCACAATAGGGGGTGTATTTAACAATTTAGCTTGTACCTAGGCCTTTTAGGGTAGGAATGTAGCCCTACCTTCTAGAAGCATGCTAAGGGGCTGCATTGACCTTTAGTCAACACCCTAGCAGCCCCCTCTTTTATGTATTCCCCATCCTACCCTTGCTCCTTACTCTCCAAGGCACCATCTCCTATAAATAGGGTGCTTTGGCTCATGTCTTTTTAAGATCAATTTATATGAGTAAATGCTGCCAAAATTATGCTAGCTTCTACTCTTTGTCTAGTCTCTCTAGGTTAGACACTTTGATCTTCATCTTCACCTTCCTCCAAGTGATTTGGCCTAACCTATCACTCTCCATACCTTTGATGCACCTACAAGGAACCCGTAGCTCTATATGAGCCATCCTTGACCCATATCATCCATAGCTTCCACCACCTTTTTACCTCATATTTCAAGAAGAACAAATGGTCATGAAGAACAACCCATCATTTGGTATCTAGAGCTTTGGTTCTTCAAGAGATAAGTGTTCTCTTCATTTTATTTTTTGAGTCTTTTTCTTTATTCCATGTTGTTCATCATATCCTTAAATGACTTGCTGTTTTTAATTTCTTTTTAAGTTGGTGTTGCTGTTTTTAAATTTCTATTTGGTATTTTTGGTTCAACTTGATCTTGAACTTCCATTTTCAAACTGTTTTAGGTTCCTTTTGTGTTGGCTGTTCTATTTTTATTTTATTTGAGTCTTATTGATGTTTTTAATCGGTGCAAAGTGTTTGTGGTTGAGTCATTTTGATTTTTGAATCCATACAAGTTTTGTCAAAGTCATGTTCATCCTACAATGTCATAAATTCCAAGTGGTGCCTTTTATTGTTGATTTGGTTGCTTGATTTTGTTTTGAGTGCAGTTTATATTTCTGGTTTTGAAGCTTTGGTGCCTTTTATATTTTCATATTTGAGTTCATACTTGTGTGTTAGTTCCATACAAGTTCGTTTCCAATCATTTCCATTGTGTTTTTGAAGTTTCTTTACCGTTTTCTAATTCCAAGTTAGGATTTCTCTGTTTTCACTGCTACTGTTCTGGCTGGAATCGTTCCCAGAAATTACATTTGTTGGTGAAAAATTCTGAAATTTTGGATTTGAGTAGTTTGATGTGTTAATAAAAAGTGAAAAAAAGAATAACATCAAAATTCAAAATACAAAAAAAATGATAAATGAAATATGAACAGAGTGCAAAAATCCTGACTCTGAAAAAATGCTGACGCGGCAGTGATTTCGGAAAAATTATTACAATTATTTGGCTCACTGTTTTGGTGAAATTTAAACGCCTATGTTGAGCTAAAACATTGAAGTTTCTGTGATTAAAATTTCAAGCTCAAATTTGAAGTATTCTATCCAGCATAAAATTGGAAAGTTGTGAAAAATTTACACAAAAAAAAAATTCTGTAGTGTTGTTTTTGGTTTTATTCATCTATTCTAGTTCCATTCACTAGGATTCCACTTTGTCTGCTACCTTTTCTTGTGTGCCTTAATTTTTTGCTTTTCAAATTTTATTGAATACTCTTTCAAGTCTTGTCAAATATCAACTCCATTTGCAGTAGTCCTTGATTTTAAATTTGAGTTTTGTTGCTTTAAAACTTGCTTGACCTCTCTTTGGTGGATTTGACCTAAAAAGTGCTTTGGTGAGTGTAGAGCTAAAATTTTGTTTTGGTGAAAGCCATATCAATAAAGAGGAGCTGGATTAAATATTTAAGGTTGAATCTAAGGAGACAAAGCAAGGGACAGCAGCAACCTCATTGAAAAATACACAAATATACATAAAGGAGCTAAAGTGAAGGAGTGCATAGAATAGGACTTTAAATTTTTGTGCATCAAAATTTGTTGACCTAATTTCTTTGTATTTCTTTGAGTTGTAATTTGCAAGGACATTGATTAATTAGTGGATTAATACGTCTTAGACGGTGAGTGTATCTTCAAGGTTCCAAAGTGCCAAGAAGCCTCACCTTAGGATTCGACTAGTTTTAAAAGCTTTCTAGATAGCAATTTTCATTTGTATTTTATTGCTTTATATAGTTTTTTCTTGCATAAAAATTTTGTTTTTATCTTTGATTGTGCTCTAAGTAAATTGCTTATAGAAAGGTTTGTGAAAGTGTTGTGGGATAGTATCTGGCTAAGGAAAGGCTTGGTACTTAAGAGATCCTAGTGATCCACCTCCCTTTCCTGGGAAATTACCTACTTCACTCCACTTATCTTTCTTTTTTGAAAATTAATTTTATCACAAACCCTAAACATGTCTACTCATTCTTCAAGTCCTAGTGAAAATGATAAAAAATCCACAAAATCTCTTTTGAAACAATTGGCTAGAGATTTTCAATCACTATCACTAAGACAATTGCAACATGAGGCTCAAATTTTGGAAGATAAAAAAGAAAGAGATGCCCATCTTGCAATTTTGAAAGAAGTGTTGAAGATTGGCAAGGAAAAAGATGAATACATTAGAAAATTAAAAAAACCCCAGGCATCACATGCATCTAGTTCTAGGTCAAATGACTCACATGCTGAGGGGAGTTTGAGAGTTAATGATTATTATCAACCTCCATCTAGAAGAACTAGAAGAGAAAAAGAGTTTAAAGAAAAATTACAAGCTCTTATTAGAAAGAAAGAAGAGAAAGACAAAAGAGAAAGAGAGGAGAATGAAAGGAAAGATAGAGAAGAGAAAGAAAAGAGAGAAAAAGTGATGATAGAAAAGGAAAGTACAAAAAATCCTTTGTTTGGAGTTGAACCAGACATTGACTTAAATTCTTCTTCCATAGAAAACCCTTGTGAGAATATGCTTGAAGAAAAATCTGTGTCTAAAGCTGAACCAGATATAGATATAAATCTTTCCTGCACAGAAAAGCCAAGTGAGTGGTTGTTTATAAAAGAAGAGGAATCTAGAAAGAATGAAGAGTATCTTACAACACCTCCTACAAGCATAGTGGGAAAAGAACCCTTAAAGGGGGATTGCAATACTTTGAACTTTTTTTTCTTTTGAATCATGATGCTTACTCTTATTCTCAAAAATCACAAAAACAACACTTTGTGATGTTGCTTATCTTGGGCAATGAACAACACAAAGGAAGCAAAAATATTTTTGAAAAGGGCCCTATTTCTTTCAAACAAAACTTTTATAAAAATACAAAAGGGCCTTATTTCCTTACTATTTTATTTGAATACACTAGTCTTAATTTTCTTATCTCACTTTTCTATAATGTTTACTGTAGGTTAATATTTGATCCTAGAGGACGAGCATAGTTTTCAAAGCAGGAATAAGGCTGCTGTTTGAGATCAAACCCTGTAGATCTAAGGACAGATCCTCTCAAGAAGGAGGGGATGATGGAAGAGGCCCAAGCCCAAGCCTAAGCCCAAGCTCAGGCCCAACAAATAGGTCCATGGAAAAAAGTATTTAAGAAAATTGGGACTCTGCTACTGATGGTAGAGAAACTTTTCTTTACATATTCAAACACCCCTCAGAGAACCACAAGGAGTAGAGCCCAAACCATGGGAGCTGAGCATTAATTAATTTCAGTTTATTTGTAATTTCAGTAGAGTAGGGTTCATTTAGCACAATAGGGGGTGTATTTAACAATTTAGCTTGTACCTAGGCCTTTTAGGGTAGGAATGTAGCCCTACCTTCTAGAAGTATGCTAAGGGGCTGCATTGACCTTTAGTCAACACCTTAGCAGCCCCTTCTTTTATGTATTCCCCATCCTACCCTTGCTCCTTACTCTCCAAGGCACCATCTCCTATAAATAGGGTGCTTTGGCTCATGTTTTTTTAAGATCAATTTATATGAGTAATGTTGCCAAAATTATGTTAGCTTCTGCTCTTTGTCTAGTCTCTCTTGGTTAGACACTTTGATCTTCATCTTCATCTTCCTCCAAGTGATTTTGCCTAACCTATCACTCTCCATACCTTTCATACACCTACAAGGAACCCATAGCTCTATATGAGCCATCCTTGACCCATATCATCCATAGCTTCCACCATCTTTTTACCTCATATTTCAAGAAGAACAAATGGTCATGAAGAACAACCCATCAGAATAGCTCCTCCAAATCAGCGACATGCTGATCTCTCACCTGGGATGTCACCACCATATCATCCACATAGGCGTGCACGTTGCGCCCCATCATGGGTGCAAGGACCTTGTCCATTAGCCTTTGGTAGGTGGCGCCTGCATTCTTCAACCCAAATGGCATGACTGTGTAGCAATAGCAGGACAGCTCGATCATAAACGCTGTCTTGCTCTCGTCCATCGGGTGCATCTTGATCTAGTTATAACCAGAGAAAGCATCCAAGAAGCTAAGCAGCTTGCACCCCGAGGCGTTATCTACCAGCGCATCAATACTCGGCAAAGGATAAGAATCCTTTGGATATGCCTTATTGAGGTTAGTGAAGTCCACACACATCCTCCACTTCCCATTGGCCTTCTTTACCAACACCACATTTGCTAACCACTCAGGATATTGGATTTCCCATATGTGACCAGCCTTGAGCAGCTTTTGCGTTTCTTCCCTGATCACCTGCCTCCTTTCTTCGTTGAATTTCCTCCTCCTCTGACGGACAGGTCTGACTTGGGGATTCAACACAAGGCGATGACACAAAAAATCTGGGTCAATGCCTGGCATATCTGAGGCAGACCAAGCAAAAGCGTTCAAATGCCGCTCTATGACTCCCGCTACTTGGTCTTGCGCATCTTGGCATAGGGATTTGCCAAGCTTGAACACTCTGCCTCCAATCTCCCTCTCTACTATCTCCTCCACTGGTTCAGGTCGTCTCTCCCGGGTGACCTCTGCTCATGCGACTCCGACGTCTCCTCGGGGCAGGTCAGTATCAGTGCACTTTCCACCCGGTGGTTGGTGGTCACCTTGCACACTCCCCTTCTTGTCTTAAGGCTATTCTCGTAGCACTTCTTAGCCTCCTTCTGATCTGACCTAATGGTGATCACCACACCTTCCATTGAGGGCAACTTCACCTTCATATGCCTCGTCGACGCTACGGCCCCCAGTCTATTCAAAGCTGGCCTGCCCAGCAGTATGTTGTAGGCTGATGGGGCATTCACTACTAGATACTTGATGTTCTCGGTGCGGGAGGCCGCCCCATCAATGAAAGTGGTCCTCAGCTCTATGTATCCTCGTACCTCGACCTGGTCACCTGCGAACCCATACAGACAGCCAGTATAAGGCCTTAGCTGATCTGGGGATAGCTGCAATTTGTTAAAGGTCGACCAGAACATCACATCGGCCGAACTCCCTTGATCAACGAGGACCCGGTGCACCCTTCTTCCCACGGTAACCACTGATATCACCACTGGATCATTGTCGTGAGGGACAACGTCCAGGCAATCTACCTTTGTGAATGTGAGGTCGATATCTGGGAAGTGGTCTTCCTCACACATTTCCACTGCCATCATCGAACGCGCATACTTCTTGCGTTGCGATGAGGTGCACCATGTAAGGACCTGTAAAATTGAATTGGAATAAAAAGAGATATATTTTAAATGAATTCTAAGTATGTTTTTATTTAAAATAAAAAGGAAGGAAAGTGTAGTTTGGAAGGCTATGGCCTAGTAGTACATGATCGCCGGTCGCCTGCTACACATGAGCACCAGGGCGCGAGGCATGCAGGCATCGCGCGGGCGCGAGGCATGTGGACGTCGCCAGGGCGCGAGGCATGCAGGCATCGCGCGGGCGAGAGGCATGCGGGCATCGCCAGGGCGCGAGGCATGCGGGCATTGCCAGGGGGCGAGAGGCATGCAGGCATCGCGCAGGGCGCGAGGCATGCGGGCATTGCCAGGGCGCGAGAGGCATGCGGGCATCGCCAGGGCGCGAGGCATGCGGGCATTGCCAGGGCGCGAGAGGCATACGGGCATTGCCAGGGCGCGAGGCATGAGAGCGTCGCCAGGGATAGACATCGGTCGTCCCCCAGAGGGAGACATCGGTCGTCTTCCAGGGCGAGGGAGACATCGGTCGTTCGCCAGGATGAGTCAGCGGTGGAAAGTTATCGCGCGACGTCGAGTTTCACACAGAGTAAAGTGGGACCCAGGCTCCGAGCATGAAACGTCCTGCACGCGCGACACGTAGGCAAAAAGGGTGGTTCAAAATAGTGACCTCAGAGTGTTAGCCTGCGCAGAGGCACGCTTAGTCGTACTGTTCAGTGCAGCGTACACGCAAACTTCCCTGCAGAGTAGGTGGTGGCAGCGGCTTTTGTGGACAAGTTAGTTTAAGATGCAAAAACCCACTTCAGAGAGAAAGAAACGTTGCAGTGGTTCAAGAGCGGAAGAGTGTGTTTACCTCCCTTCTTCTCCTTTCTCTCCTTCACACTGCGACTCAGGCACCTTCACCCAAAAGTACGACGAACGACGGCTACCATTAGAGCACCTGGGAAGTTCTCTGCAAGTCCTACAAACCAGACGCAAAAACAGAGTGAGAGCATGTTTTAAGCTTCGTTGGGTTCTGGAGTTCTCGGTGTTTTGCGCAAGTCCAGGTAAGGGAAGCTAACCTTCATTTTCAATACAAGCCATAGATTAGCTGTTTCTGAAGTGAGGGCGACGTGGTCGCCGGTTTTCTGTTTCTTTTCGCAATGCTCTGTTCTATGTGGTTGGGCGACGTGGTCGCCGGTTTTAAATACGGATTTCGAACTCCCCTGTTTTTGTGTTGTTAGAAGCTGTTTGAGATTTAAAGGTGAAATACATGTAATACTCGAAAATCTGAACCTTTGAAATGATTGTTGCTGTGATTTGAATCATTCATTTGAGTGGTATGATGTTTGAATGTCGTGAATGTGGGATCGAGGCATAGTATTTTCAGGAAAGGAAATACCGTGTAAGATCGTGTGTAGGTGTATTGACTAGGGGCTTGTCTAGAAGGAGATATCCTGACTCTGCTGAGATAATGGAACCACATAGAGGAAGTTATTCAGTTGGTGAGAGTCGAAGGAGGTTCATACGTATGGGTGAGTTGTTCAAAAGGGAACGAGCTCGGCCTGTTATATGAATTCACCCTGTCATACCGGGAGAGTTGATGACATTGAGATTATATATGCGCATGGCTGTGTGGATTTCACAGCGACCCTGTGTGGATTTCACAGTGGTATGGTATGACAGGTGCAGATCTCTGGGCCTGAGTCAACGCACGAGTCAATCCGGAAGTAGTGTCATGTGTCTATGCATTGTGGGTCAGTGGAAAGTCTGACGTGTGAATCTTGAATACTGAAAGTAGCAAATGGACACTTGACGAGTATGTGGATAATGGATATGTTGATGGTTGTAATTGTTATGGATCATGAATGGTGTGAAGTTTTATGTTTGCTATTTATTTAAAAGCTTTTAAACCATCTAGCTTACCCTTTTCTTTGTATTGTTCTCTGGCTGTTTTCTCTTAAAACTGTGATGATTGTGTAATTTACACGGGAGCAGATGATTTTCCAGGAAGTAGAGCTCCTTAGTGAGTGGTCGCCGGAAGGAGATCGCCTGATTTCTGTTCTGGTAGCAGATCGGCTGTTTTGGGTCCTCTGATAGGAGATCGCCGGTCTATGTAGGGAGATCGCCGGTTTTCAATTTAGTTGGCTGTATTTTGTTTATGTTTTGGAAAAATTGACCGGTCATGTATTAAACTCCCTGTGAGGAGAAACTTATTTATTTATATAAAATTTTGTCCACTTCAATCTATCGGTTACCTTTATTTTCATTATATAAACATGAATAGCATTTTGGTGGGATGTTACACACCATCCTCCTAAGAATCTGTTCCAGCCGCTTGACTCGAACGTGGAGGATTGCCTCGTCACTCCTTCGTCTAGCCCTCTGCTCTGCAGGAACGCTCCAAGATCCACCACCAGAACTCCAAACGCTGCCTGCAAAACACACAGACGGCGCCTCTAGCGGCCGTTGTAGCTCCGACGCTCAAGTCAGGCAACAGGAACACCAAAACTATATCTGAATCTCTCTGTGAGACTCGTGTGTAACTGTGAACTCTCAAATGTGTAAGCTCTGAGAATCTGAAAAACCCCCTCTCAATTTCGTTAAGAGTTTGTATATATACCTGAGTCTTTCTCTCTCCTGACGGTTATTCCTCTTGACACGTGGATAACATCTGGTCGTACACGTGTCATCATCTGGAGTGTCTGCAGCTGAAACGTTACTTCCACTGTGCCCCTGCGACTAAGTTATCCACACAGGGAGTAGCTTAGTACACAGGCTACTCTGGGCGCAACCTTAACACGGCGAGCTGGTTAACCCTGGGCATTGCAGCTCACACTGTAACATCCCGCCAAATCTTTTTCGTAATTATAAAATGAAATAAAGGTAAAACAATAATATTGAAGTGAACATGTGTATATATATGTAATGAAGTTTCTCCTCACAGGGAGTTTAATACATAATCGGTCAGTTTTCCAAAAACTTAAACAAAATACAGTAAAATAGAAAGACAGGCGATCTCCTAACAGAACAAGGCGATCTCCTATCAGAAAGCGGTGATCTCCTATCAGAAAACAGAAAAAGGGTGATCGCCCAACAGAAATAGAAACAGGCGATCTCCTTCCGGCGACCACTCACTGAGGAGCTCTACTTCCTGCAACGTCATCTGCTCCCGTGTAAATTATACACGATCATCACAGTTTTAAGAAAAAGCCAAACACAACACCAAAAACACAGGGTAAGCTAGATATTTGAAAGAGAGTTGAGATATGAAACTTTAAAATCAAGATAAAACAAATTGAAGACACCCACGTAAAAACTATCAATTTTCTCATTCCCTTCACATGACCATCAAGTAACCACACATTTCACAATTTCCTCAAGAGTCGTTCTATTCACATAATTCATCAAGTGTCTATCAATTTCAAAGTTTCTCATTTCTCACGTCAGACTTCCACTGACTCAACACACATAGACACATACCGCACCACTGTAAAGTCCACACAGGACAGCTAGTAAAGTCCACACAGGACAGCTAATGAAGTCCACATAGGACAGCAAGTAAAGTCCACACAGGACAGCAAGTAAAGTCCACACAGGACAGCAAGTAAAGTCCACACAAGACAGCAAGTAAAGTCCACACAGGACAGCAAGTAAAGTCCACACAGGACAGCTAGTAAAGTCCACACAGGACAGCAAGTAAAGTCCACACAGGACAGCAAGTAAAGTCCACACAGGACAGCTAGTAAAGTCCACACAGGACAGCAAGTAAAGTCCACACAGGACAGCAAGTAAAGTCCACACAGGACAGCAAGTAAAGTCCACACAGGACAGCAAGTAAAGTCCACACAGGACAGCTAAAGATCATCAATTCACCCAATGCACCATACAACACTTAAATGAACGATCTCAACCACAACAACAAACGTATCAAGGTTCAGATTTTTCCAATAACACATGCATTTCACATATCAATCTCAAACAAGTTCAAAGCGACACTAAAACAGGGGATTTTGAAGACAACATTAAAACCGGCGATCATGTCGCCCCAAACGTAAAAACAGAGCATCGTGAAAACGAATATGAAACCGGCGACCACGTCGCCCTCACTTCAGAACCTACTCGTCCAAAAACAGGGAATTATGCAATAACAGTTGAAAACCGGCGACCACGTCGCCCCATCATCTCAATCATCTAATATAAGGTTTTCGTTGGAAATAAGGCTAGCTTCCCTTACCTGGACTTGCGCAAAACACCAAGAGTTCCAAAACCCACCGAGCTTAAAGGTGCCTTAGCTCTGTTTTAGCGTCTGGTTTGGAGAACTTGCAGAGAACCTCCCAGGTGCTCTAAGGGTAGTCGTCGCTCGTCGTACTTTTGCTTGAGGGTGCCTGAAACGCAGCGCGAAGGAGAGAAAAGAGAAAGATGAAGGTGAACCCACTCTTTCACTCTTGAACCACTGCAACGTTCTTTTCCTCTCAGAAGTGGGTTTTTGAATCTTAAACCAACTTGTCCACAAAAGTTGCTGCCACCACCCACTCTGCAGGGAAGTTTGCGTGTACGCTTCCCTGAACAGTACGACTACGCGTGCCTCTGCGCAGGCCAACACTCTGATGTCACTATTCTGAACCACCCTTTTTGTCTACGTGTCGCGTGTGCAGTACGTCTGATGCTGAGAGCCTGGGTCCCACCTTATCTGTGTGAAACTCGACACCGCGCGATAATCTTTCGCCGATGACCGCTCGCGCGATGACCATCCACCGATGTCTCATCCTGGCGGACGACCGATGTCTCTTCCTGGAAAACGACCGATGTGTCCCTCATCCTGGCGATGACCGTCTGTCTCTCATACCGGCGATGACTGACGTGCCTCATCCTGGTGATGACTGATTCCTCATCCTGGCAGACAACCGATGTCTCATCCTGGAGGACCACCGATGTCTCACCCTGGCAGACAACCGATGTCTCACCCTGGAGGACCACCGATGTCTCACCCTGGCAGACCACCGATGTGTCTCCCATCCTGGTGGATGACCGATGTTCCTCTCATCCTGTTGGCGATCTCTTATCGCCCTTGTGTGTGACGAGAACACATCGCCTTACTCTACTCACCGATGTCACATCGTCACACCTTGCTGAAGGTTCTTCATCCCACTATGTTACGTCTAAGGTATCACCTCCACATGGCTTGGTGACGTCGGTAGCTTCACCTTTCCAAGAATAGACCAGCACTACTCCTCGTGCGCCCATGCATGCCACACTAAGGATGATTTCTTATGCTCAAGCATAGAGCTTCGCACGCCAAGCGTATCTAAGGCTTAACCCACACCTTGATACGCGTGGTTTTTAGAACCCACTATGGTTAATCTAGCACCTTGACCACATACTAAGTGCACATTCGGCGATCATGTACACCATAGGCGATTATGTGCCAGAGAGGTCGGAGATCGCCTCCGTCTTCAATAACGGCGATCTCGTAGAAGACTTCGACTTCTTAGCTACACTTTTCTTCCTTTAACTCTTCTTGATCCACATGTCAGCCGACCGACCTCTACGAGCTGACCCCAGACCTTGGGCGACGTCCGATGTCCGACTACAACGAAACTTCTATTACCAACTCTTTGTATTTTAAATAATAACATCCTCTGAAATTATTTAAATCTAACACTTTTATTCCAATTAAAGTTTCTAGGTCCTTACACACACTACACATGGTGGCAGATATGCCACTTATCCTTTGTACTTAGACCATACAACAAGTGCTTGCCAAGTCTTCTCAAACACCCGGCGATGTGCTCTTTCGGCGACTTGCTGACCACCTGATCTCCTAACCTTAACTCACGGCGATCATGTGCCATCTAGGCGATGACCGACTACTCATCCTCAAGGCGATAGGCGATTACTCACCTCAAGGCGATAGGCGATTACTCATCATCACAGGCGAGAGGCGATTACTCATCATCACAGGCGAGAGGCGATTACCATTCTGAGTGATCGCCTCCCTGATTCGCCTGCTATCCTCTACCACGTGTTACCCTGTGAATGGTCCACGTGGTCAACTGCTGCTGATGTCATCGACTACCGATGACCGACCGGATCACAAGCCCCCCAGTCTCGAGCTGTGAACTTGTTCTCAGCGAAGAGAATAAGAAATCGTCTTCTGGCGGTCTACAGGAGCGCACACTCTGGTACTAACACTGTTTCATTCCTTCTTCTTCGCCTTCAAACTTTCAAAGCATCTCTCTGGATCATCTAGAGATTTACCTTCCCTGTTTTCTTCTTCTCAAACGTGCTAGGATTCGCTGCGTTTCTTCTCTTTAACTCTCTGCATGTGACTAACTGCTAACTAGCTTAGGCTTTAGCGCGATCTACCTGCAACCCCTCAAACTTGGCCTCTGACTTGATCGCGGCTAACTGTTGCCTTAGCATTGCCTTCAACATAACTTTGTGCTGGATGACTGACTTAACGGGCCTAAACGCTTCGGCTTCACGCAACAGAACTTGCTTCTACCACCGACCACCGACTAGCATATTAGCGCACCACCGATCAGTCATCGCGCTTCTGGCTTCGCTGCACTTCTCTGCCACACCAGCGCTGAGTGCATAGAGGGTCTGAACACCAACTATGACGCCTGTGTTTTGGGGAAGAAAAGTGCTTCTCGATGACCCCTCTTGTCCCAACCTTGTTGTAAGAAGTCGTGGGTGAGGTCTTGCTTCTCTCACCTCAGTGTCGCTGTAAAAAGCGGAGGGAAGGGACTTGGTTCTCTTGCCTCAACCTTGTTGTAAAAAGCAAAGGGAAGAGGACTTTTCCTCATGCCTCAGCCTCACTGTACAAAGTCGAGGTGAGGACTTGGTTCTCTCGCCTCAACCTTGCTGTAAGAAGCAAAGGGAGAGGACTTTCTCTCTTGCCTCAGCCTCGCTGTACAAAGTCGAGGTGAGGACTTTCACTCGCCTGCACCTCGCTGTACAAAGTCGAGGGAGGACTTTCTTCTTTCTCGCCTGCACTCGCTCAAAGTTAAGGAGGTCTTCCTCTGTTGCCTACACTTGCTCAAAGGCAAGGAGGACTTCCTCTGTTCTCGCCTGCACTTGCTCAAGGGCAAGGAGGACTTCCTCTGTTCTCGCCTTCACTTGCTCAAGGGCAAGGAGGACTTCCTCTGGTGCCTGCACTTGCTCAAAGGCAAGGAGGACTTCCTCTGGTGCCTGCACTTGCTCAAAGGCAAGGAGGACTTCCTCTGGTGCCTGCACTTGCTCAAAGGCAAGGAGGACTTCCTCTGGTGCCTGCACTTGCTCAAAGGCAAGGAGGACTTCCTCTGTTCTCGCCTGCACTTGCTCAAAGGCAAGGAGGACTTCCTCTGGTGCCTGCACTTGCTCAAAGGCAAGGAGGACTTCCTCTTGCCTCAACCTTGCTGTATAAAGCAGAGGAAGAGGACTTTCTCTCGCCTCAACCTTGCTGTATAAAGCAGAGGAAGAGGACTTTCTCTGCTGCCTCAACCTTGCTGTTAAAAGCAAAGGAAGAGGACTTTCTCTTGCCTCAACCTTGCTGTATAAAGCAGAGGAAGAGGACTTTCTCTGTTGCCTCAACCTTGCTGTTAAAAGCAAAGGAAGAGGACTTTCTCTTGCCTCAACCTTGTTGTATAAAGCAGAGGAAGAGGACTTTCTCTGTTGCCTCAACCTTGCTGTTAAAAATAAAGGAAGAGGACTTTCTCTTGCCTCAACCTTGCTGTATAAAGCAGAGGAAGAGGACTTTCTCTCGCCTGCACCTCGCTGTACAAAGTCGAGGGAGGACTTTCTCGTGGGTGCACGTTCCCGGGGGGCGTCAGGCGTGGCTGTCTAAGCGCACACACTGGGCGCGCCCTGCCTGCATTGCCTCATCGCGCGTTCACCGACGTCCCGACCGGCGAGGATCTCTTCTTCTGGAATCATACGAGGTGCATGCTTAACGCTCTTGCTGGGAACTTGGGTCCCAGCTTAACACGTGTTAGCAAGACACCGATGACCGTGCACCGACCGAGTACTCACTCTCTACATGCACCGACGGCTGATTGCGGTCTGAATGCACTGATGGCTGATCGCGCTCTACATCCCAGCGCTTATCTAGGGGCTGATCTGCGGGTGGTGGCCACTTGGTAACTCACCACCGATCACCTGGTCTTGCACCTGGGGCAAGGAGAACTTTAAACTGGGAACACTCACACACTTTATGTACTGAAAATCTTTTATTGGGTGGCATCGTTAAAAAGAGTGCCCCTGATCTGCTCAACTGTTTAATACACTAAGTGTGTGTACAGCGCGATAGCGCATCTACTTTACAACTTAACGAATGTAAGAAAGAAACATGTAGCGTCCTGGGTTCTGGGAATAGTCGTTACGTCCAGAGTCACCAGCCGACAAGCTCCATTCTTCAACGTCTCAACTACTCTGGATGGGGTCTCCTTAAACCGGCGATGACCGCCCTGGCGATGCACACACGTGGGGCGATCATGCCTTCCGCTTCAGCTCTGGGAGCCCCCCCAGTGTAGCCTCTTCCATCACCTCACCTCCCCAAACACAGGGAGTTCATGCTGCTGGTCGCCTTCCTGGGACCTCGAAGCGTGATCACCTTGTGTCTTCTGCAGGTAATCGGTCAGGAACCCTGTCTCCACCAACTCAGCAAGCTGACGCCCCAACGCCAGGCAGTTACGGAGTGTATGTCCATAAGCTTGATGGAATTCACACCACTCATCCTTCCTCCCTCCAAGTACCCTGTCGGTTTTCTCTGGCACATGGAGTCTTGCTGCCACAGCAGGGATGGCGATCAGCTCCGCCAAACTTATCATGAAATCATACCTGGGGGGTGCGTTGCTTGCACGCCCCCTGGTCTGGTCCTTCCTTGGTGCATAAGGGCGAGACCTTCTCTGCTCCTTCCTCCCTTCCTTGACCTCATGCACCCACACCTGTTGCTGCTGATTCCCCTGACCTCCACGTGGCTTCGACGATGCAGCACTTCCTCTCTTCTCAGAGACCTCTGTCTCTGCTACTATGTGTGCCACCGCACGTCGTCGTATCTCGATGAAGGTGGCAGGGTGGCTCCTGATGAGCGATTCATTGAAAGGAGCAGGGAGGACACCTCTCTTGAACGCATGCACCAGCATGTCCTCGTCCTTGCTGGGCAATCTCACCACCTACGCCCCAAAGCGATTGAGGTAGTCCCTCAACGGCTCCCCCTGACACTGGCGCACGTCAAATAGGTCGTAGGACACTACTGGCGCAGGTCGGTTAATGATGTACTGCTCCGTGAACAGCTTCGCGAACTGATGGAAGGAAGTGACGTGGCCCTCTGGCAGGCTCACGAACCACTCCATAGCCACTCCGCTCAGCGTGCTCATGAACATCTTGCAGTACACAGCATCTGAACCTCTAGTCAGCATCATCTGAGTGTGGAAAGCTGTCAGGTGTGCTTCTGGATCTTCCGCCCCCGTGAACGACGCTTTCAATCCCACCAGATTGGGAGGCACCACCGTGTTCATGATTTCGGGGGAGAAAGGCATAGGGAATGCTCGCGGAGGCGACGGTGGCGTCGACGTCCTCTCTTCAGCTGCGCGCTCCCTCTGCGCCTGCAATTCCCTATGCAGCTCTTCATTCATACAGTTCAACTCTTCGTTTCTTCTCTGCGATGCAGTCAGCTCTGCACGCATCCTCTCTTGCTCAACTCTCGATTCCGCGACGCTATCTTGCAGCGCGCGCATCATCTCCACTACCTGCGCCATGGTAACGGCTCCTTCTTCAGCAGATGACGCAAGTGAGGTTTGCCTGGTTCTTCTACTCATCTCCTCTGCACTTCGACGTAACTTCACTTCGACGAAATGATCAAGGAGCTCCAAGAAACCTCAAGAAACTGCGACGTGGATGGGAACCAGATTTACACGGGCCCCACGGTGGGCGCCAAATGTTCCGGCCGCTTGACTCGAACGTGGAGGATTGCCTCGTCACTCCTTCATCTAGCCCTCTGCTCTGCAGGAACGCTCCAAGATCCACCACCAGAACTCCAAACGCTGCCTGCAAAACACACAGACGGCGCCTCTAGCGGCCGTTGTAGCTCCGACGCTCAAGTCAGGCAACAGGAACACCAAAACTATATCTGAATCTCTCTGTGAGACTCGTGTGTAACTGTGAACTCTCAAATGTGTAAGCTCTGAGAATCTGAAAAACCCCCTCTCAATTTCGTTAAGAGTTTGTATATATACCTGAGTCTTTCTCTCTCCTGACGGTTATTCCTCTTGACACGTGGATAACATCTGGTCGTACACGTGTCATCATCTGGAGTGTCTGCAGCTGAAACATTACTTCCACTGTGCCCCTGCGACTAAGTTATCCACACAGGGAGTAGCTTAGTACACAGGCTACTCTGGGCGCAACCTTAACACGGCGAGCTGGTTAACCCTGGGCATTGCAGCTCACACTACACATGGTGGCAGATATGCCACTTATCCTCTGTACTTAGACCATACAACAAGTGCTTGCCAAGTCTTCTCAAACACCCGGCGATGTGCTCTTTCGGCGACTTGCTGACCACCTGATCTCCTAACCTTAACACACGGCGATCATGTGCCATCTAGGCGATGACCGACTACCCATCCTCAAGGCGATAGGCGATTACTCACCTCAAGGCGATAGGCGATTACTCATCATCACAGGCGAGAGGCGATTACTCATCATCACAGGCGAGAGGCGATTACTCATCATCACAAGCGAGAGGCGATTACCATTCTGAGTGATCGCCTCCCTGATTTGCCTACTATCCTCTACCACGTGTTACCCTGTGAATGGTCCACGTGGTCAACTGCTGCTGATGTCATCGACTACCGATGACCGACCGGATCAGAATCCACCTGCGATGGTGTGGATCTCACCATGTATGGGCACTTCGTGCCCCTGATCAGCCCTCGGGGCCGCCACAACCTCTCCCCCTTGTGACTCCCGCAAGTAATCGTTCAAGAAGTCGCTTTTGACCAACTCATCTAGCTGATGACCAAGGGCCAATCAGTTTCAAATGGGATGGCCAAATGCTTGGTGGAACTCACACCAGGCGCCTTTGTTGGGCCCTAACCTCTTGTCTGTCTTTGAGGGCACCTTCAGCCTTTCTGTCACGTTGGGAATGGTGATAAACTCTTTGAGCTCCACCAGGAAGTTATGTCTGGGGTGCACATCCTCCTTAGCGCGTACCCTGGTTTGAGGCTTCCTAGTCTCGTAGGGCTTCTGCTTTCCCTGGGCTTTCTTTTATGTCGTCGCCTCATGTACCCGCAGGGGCTGAGGTCGACTAGGTGCTCGCGGTCGTGAAGAGGTTGCGCTCTCATGCTTCTCATTGAGTTCTCCTTCAGTGGCAATGTGAGCAACAACACGACGCTTGATGTCTCCGAAGGTCTTTGGGCGACTTCTAATAAGGGACTCACTGAAAGGTCCTGGCAATACCCCCTTTCTGAAGGCGTGCACCACCATATCCTCATCTTTGGTGTGCAACCTCACCACCATCACCCCAAATCGGTTGAGGTAATCTTTAAGGGACTCCCTCTGATATTGCCTAATGTCAAAAAGGTCATAAGACACCGGTAGGGGGCCCGATTGATAATATACTGTTCTCTGAACAGCGTGAAGAACTGCGCGAAGGACGTAATATGTCCCTCAGGCAGGCTAACAAACCACTCCAGCGCTGTCCCCGTCAACGTGGTCATGAAGAGCTTGCAATGCACCGCATCAGACCCTCCTGACAGCATCATCTGCGTATGAAATGCCGTGAGATGCGCTTCTGGATCCTCCACCCCCTGTGAACACAGTCTTAGGGCCTACGAAGGTAGCTGGGACCACCGTGTCCATGGTTGCTTGGGAGAAAGGCATTGGGAAAGCCCTTGGCTGCGTTGGTAGAGCCCGATCATCCACCACACGATCCCTTGCTTGCTGCAAATTGCGCAAGTTCACACGCAATTCTTCATTTGACCTGTGTAACTCCTTGTTCCTGGCCTGTGATGCGGCCAGGTCCATCTGCATCCGTACTTGATCTGCCTTTGATTCCGCCACTGTCTCTTGGAGGGCGCGCATCGTTTCCATGAGTTGTTCCATGGTGACGCTCTCACCCCCATTTGGCGGGACAGATCCTTGCCTGGTATTCCTCATGTCTCTGGTTTCTTCTCTTTTGCTTGTGTATGGGACCTTGTTTTACTTCGGCCCCATGGTGGGCGCCAAATGTTCTTACTGGCTGACTCTCCTGTCGGTTGACTCTACGGCAATCACACGCCTCCTTTCCTCCCCTTGAATTATGCTTTGCTGTCTCGAAACAACCTGCACCTTCAAGATAGAAAGGGGCGCCCTAGAGGCCGTTTGCACTCCGACGCTCTAGTCAAAAACTGGGCAAGCACACCAAGTGTATTGAGTATCTCTGTTTAGGTCTAGAAACTGCGTACCTCTGTGAAGTATTTTACTACCCTTTATATAGTCTAGGGTTTCCTTTGCGCCGCTACCCATATTTAGGGTTTACAGGAATACCCTTGCGCCGCTATCACCCAGGCTTAGGGTAATCTAGCACATAAGGTTTCCTTAACTGGAGTGCAAAACTCTGACAGGATGGCCACCTGGGTACCCCCTCGTGCACCTAGTCTCTGGGGCCACCTGTCCTGGGAGCGCCTTCACTGTTCACGTGCCATGCATGCAGCTTCACTGGGAAACCCTAGTTCTGATGAGTACTCAACCCCTTAGGACTCTGCACCTAACTGTGCTTTCCCTGCCACACGCATAGGCACTTCGTGACTTAGGCTTCTTCTTACTTCTAGCCATTCTACTGATAACTGGTCTTCCCTCGGGACCCACATCAGATATATTCGAAACACCTAAGACCGATGTCACATCGACCCACTCTGATGCCGAGGACTCATCATCCTGCTGAGTGGCGAGGACACATCAGTCCACTCTGGTGATCGACATGCTGATGACTAATCATCCCGCTAGTCCACACTACCTGTGGGACCTAGCCCACGTGGCTCTGGCCCATGCTGTGGGACCCAGCGGACGCAGCTCACCCTTACTAGCTGTTCTCGGTGTCCGAGAACTGGTTGGTACACCAATGATTTTCTTTTCTTCGTTCTTTCGTTATAAGTGTAGATGTTTATGCTAAAAATATTAATGAGGAAGTTATAGCTTTTCAGCTTGTCTGGCTATTGACAATGTGGGACATAGTCAAGAGGATTCTAATGAATATTTTTTCTATTTTTACTCATCTTTAGTGAGCAATAATGAACTGGTCGGCCTCCAACCTATATCGCTTTACCCTGACTTATCGGCTATTCGATCAAAATGTTGCGGAGTTCTAATACACTAAAATGACAAAATGGGTCATAAACAATTGTGGTCAATAAAGTAAGGTAAAAGTCAAACATTAAAGCTTAATGACAATAATTATTAATATTTACAAGTAAGATTAAATGATAATGATAGTGAACTTGCATTAAAATAATATTAAGATGTTAGGCCCAAAAGACCCATTATTTGTTAGTTAAATAAGTAGTGTATTTAGTTTAATGTGTAAGAGAATTAATAACAATTGAATGTAAAACTAACTTAAGCTTTGGACAACCTTTACAGGTATGCCCACCCTCTGTTTGTCAAGTCGTGAAACTGTGATCTTGCACTGATCAAGCAACCGAAAAGATTCACCGTAGAGTTGAAAATTGAAGAGAATACAAATTGAATTTACTCTTGCTTCTACTTATAAACAAGATATATTTTACATTCAAATGTCCCAAGTTTTTATGACATAACCACCTTTCATCTTCTTCGAAATAGACCATATATTGATCTTTCTTAAAAGAGATAATATAATCACAATCACATAAATAGCTTATACTCTACTTGAGTACTTGAGTTCTCTCACACACACTTTAATTCAATATTTAAAATTAAACATGCAAATACTTTGAAACATTTTTAAATGATGTATCGTTAATTTATTATGCTAAGCCACATTCAAAATAAATAACATTTTACTGAAAAATGTAAAATAAAATTATTTTAATATGAAAGGGATGTATCACGTTCAATTGATTCTGGTTATGCAGCTCACAAAGATCACCGTACAGATATTAGAGGTTTATCAAATTGTAAATGTCAAATTTAACTCTTATAACTTTTAACCACGATGAGCTAAACAACAGCAATATTGAATTTGACTCTCAGTTATATTCTACGTGGCTTAAATTATTTTTTTATTGCCATTATACAATTTTAATCATTATAAAAATTTATTTATATATTTAATCACCTAATTTAGGAAAATGAGTAATTTTAAAATTTAATTATTTATGTAATCTTCTAATTTGTTTAAAAACTATCAATTTAAGTACACTATTAATATGTTCTAACAATAGTAGTTATTTATTCACATAAAATATTAATAATAATAATAATAATAATAATAATAATAATAATAATAAAATTTGACATCTTTTATCATTAAAAAAATATTAGTAATTGTTCTCAATAATTAGAGATATATATGAATATTAGACGCAAATTGTTTAATTTTAAAATTAAAGGTTAAAACTGGTATTAAAATTTTACGAAAACCAAAATTATCATTCACGAAATTGTAAGAAAAAGAAAGTGAATTTAATTCTAATTATTTTATTCTCTCATGTTTTGAAACATTTGTCTATAAATAGTTAAAAAAAACCTGTTTGAGTCTGATGCTATTTTGATTCTGTGACAACTAATTAATATCATCACATTTTTATTAATACTCTTTTTGGACTTACTTGTGGAATTTCTGTCCAAGTAGACTTGGTCTTTACGTCAAGAGTCTATAAAAATCTTTTCATCGCCCACAAAGTTTGAGCAAAATTCATTACTCCAAAATACCAAAATAATATTACATTGAGTAATTGTTAAATTCATATAGACGGTTAGGTCGTTCCTCAACGCAACAATAAACAACAATTCAAAGTCATATTTTGAAAGTTCAATTCAAACCAAATATTTATTTTAGACATTTTAATAATTTCTATGGGTTCTGTTGTCTAATTGATAATTTTTAATGTAATGATCTAAAAATTTAAATGTTCCCTGAATATCTTACTTATTGATCCTGCCGCTTGACTCGAACGTCAACACTCCTCCTTTTAGCTCCAAACCTTCCAAGAAACCTGAAAGAATAGAAAGGCGCCTCTGCGGCCGGTGTGGCTCCGACGCTCAAGTCAGTGGACAAATCAACAAATTCTCTCAGAGAAACTAGGAACCGTGCAAGTGAAATGTTACTCAAAATGAATCTCTCCCTCCCTCAATACCGTTAGGAATTCTGTATATATACCTGTGTTTTTCTCTCTCCTGACGGTTATTCCTCTCGCCACGTGGACCGCATCTGATCGTACACGTGTCACCATCTGGAGTACCTGCAACTGAAGCGTTACTTTCCCTTTTACTCCTGCGACTAAGTTATCCACACAGGGAGTAACTTAGCATGCAGGCCGCTCTGGGCACAGCCTTAAAGCTGGCTAATACTGGTTATTACGGTTCTTAGAGTACACGGGCCAATATACCACCTATCTCCTGTATTTAGACCATGTAATCAACGTTCACCAAGTCTTCTCCAATACCCGGCGATGTCCTCTTTCGGCGATGTCCTCACATACGGCGGTCACGTGTAATCCAGGCGTTTACTGATTTCATACAAGAGAAGTAGGAGACCGCCGCCTTCTTCAACAGCCAGCGATTCCCTCAACTTCCAAACTACATTTTCTTTCTCTTGCCCTTCTTGATCCATGCCTTCTCCCGCCATGTCATTCCTCGTGGCAATCTACTGCTGAAGTCATCAAATACTGATGACCGACCGTATCAGCTCTCGTCGGGAACCTTGGTCTCAACTTAACACGCGTTGGCAAGAACACCGATGACCGATCGCCCTATGCATGCGCTTACGACCGACCGATCACCCTCTGCATACGCTTACGACCAACCGGTGCCTCATAACTATCCACCGACGTCCGTGTGGTGCCTCCTGGCACTTATCTAGGCAACGCTCTGGGGGTGGCGGCCACTAGGTAACTGACTACCGATCACCGTTGTAAGCAATATCCTCCCTGGTTCACTTGCTCTTTCTACCATGTGCCACTCTGTGTATGGTCCACGTGGTCACCTTCTGCTGTCGTCATCAACTACCGATGACCGACCGGAACACAAGCCCCCCAGTCTCGAGCTGTGAACCTGTTCACAGTAAAGAGACTAAGAAATTGTCTTCTGGCGGTCTACAGGAGCTCACACTCTGGCAATAACACTGTTTCATTTCTTCTTCTTTGCCTTCAGACATTCAAAGCATCTCTCTGTGACGCCTTTCGACTTCTTCAACCTCCAACCTTCGTCCGGCGTCTTCCTGATCTCCCAAAGGTAGCCTCTTATCTCTTCTACTGATGACTGATCACCCGCTAATCCAAGCTGCCTACTAGGTCCGCTCCACGCGGCTTTGGTCCATGCTGCGGGACCCGGCTGACATGGATCTCCCTTTGCTACCTGTTCCCGACGACCGAGGTCTGGCCACTACACAAGCCCCCCCAGGCTCGAGCTGTGAACCTGTCTCAACGAAGAGCCTTGCGACTCGCCAGATCGCTATCGGACCTACCGGGCTGACGGGCTCTCACCTTTTTGCCGATGACTGAGGTCATGTAACAAACGAATTATAAATCTTGTCTTTACAATTTGAAGTACTCTTTCTCCTTTACAACTCAACTTTCACCCTTTCATTCCTTTATATGAACTCCTCTTGCCTGTACCTGCTCGAAGGCAAGGAGAACTTCTCCTTTCTCGCCTGCACTTGCTCAAAGGCAAGGAGGACTTCCTCTGTTCTCGCCTGCACTTGCTTAAAGGCAAGGAGGTCTTCCTCTGGTGCCTGCACTTGCTCAAAGGCAAGGAGGACTTCCTCTGTTGCCTGCACTTGCTCAAAGGCAATGAGGTCTTCCTCTGGTGCCTGCACTTGCTCAAAGGCAAGGAGGACTTCCTCTGTTGCCTGCACTTGCTCAAAGGCAAGGAGGACTTCCTCTGTTCTCGCCTGCACTTGCTTAAAGGCAAGGAGGTCTTCCTCTGGTGCCTGCACTTGCTCAAAGGCAAGGAGGACTTCCTCTGTTGCCTGCACTTGCTCAAAGGCAATGAGGTCTTCCTCTGGTGCCTGCACTTGCTCAAAGGCAAGGAGGTCTTTGAACTTCGCTGGATGCCTCCGATCGCCAAAGAACGATGAGGATTTTAAAAACCTTTCACTTGTGCCTCTGATCGCCTAAGGGCGATGAGGACTTTTAAAACCTTTCACCTGAAGGGCGCGCACTTATTTTACTCCTACCTTGAATCACTTTAGGTGATGAGGTTTTTTTCAAAAACTTCTTTAAATCGATAAGTACTCACACTTTAGTATACTTCAAAATTTCAATTTTGACTTTCTTATTTCTTGGGTGGCCTCGTTAAAAACCCTCCTTAGGGAAAAAAGAGTGCCCCCTTTGCATCTGTTTTTACAAAACTGTTAATAATTCCTCTGAGTTTATACTACTTACAAAGCTTTAACTGAAATAAAACTTGAGGTGAGTGGCGTTCCAAGTACGAGGAATCGCCCCTCCTTCTAGTGTCTCCAAGCGGTAGGCGCCGTTCCCGAGTGCTTCGGTTATTCTAAACGGTCCTGTCCACTTGGGCGACAACTTATTCTCCATCTCGTACTGGTGGGCTTTCCTCATCACCAGATCGCCGGTTTTAAACTGCCTCTGTATTACCTTAGAATTATATCTTCGTTCAACTCTTCTTTTCACCGCTTCAGCTTTCACTCTTGCTTCCTCTCTGACCTCATCTAGTAAATCCAGGTTCATTCTTCTCTCTTCATTTGATTCTTCTACTACAAAGTGTTGAAATCTCGGCGAGCTCTCCTGGATCTCAACTGGAATCATTGCGTCACAGCCATACACTAAACTAAAAGGGGTTTCGTGGGTACCTGACTGCTCAGTTGTGTGGTATGCCCAGATTATGCGAGGTACCTCATCAGCCCACAATCCTTTAGCTTTCTCTAACCTCTTCTTCAAACCTCTCAACAGAACCTGATTGACAGACTCTACCTGGCCATTCGTCTGTGGGTGCTCTACAGATGCAAACACTTGTTGAATTCCCACATCCTCACACAGCTTCTTCAACAGGTGGCTTGCAAACTGAGTCCCATTATCCGATACTAGACGCTTAGGCACCCCAAATCGGCACACAATGTTCTTCCACACAAAGTTTTTAATCTTGGGTGCCGTGATTTGGGCAACTGGCTCCGCTTCAATCCACTTAGTGAAGTACTCAATCGCCACCACCAAGTACTTCCTCTGCCTGATCGCCATCGGGAAAGGCCCCAGAATATCAACTCCCCATGTATGAAATGGCCAAGGGCTATAAATCGACTTAAGCTCTTCTGGGGCGACTTGTGCCAATCGGCATGCTGCTGGCACTGCTTGCAGCACTGGGCGTACTTCTTGCAATCCTCTCTCATCGACGGCCAATAATATCCTGCACGAAGAGTCCTAGCGGCTAGAGCTCGACCCCCGATGTGACTTCCGCATATACCCTCATGGAGCTCAGCCATAATCCTTGTGTATTTCTCCCCGTGTATACATACCAGGAGTGGATGTGTGAACCCGAACCTGTACAACTCACCATCTACCAGGGTGAACCTGGTGGAGTTCTTCTTGATCTTCCTGGACTCTACTGGATCCATTGGAAGCACGCCATTGGCTAGGTAACGCTGGTATGGCGTAATCCACGTATCTGGCTTATGTGTGGTACAGACCTGTGCGACGTTTACTCCCATCGCAAGGAACGCTCTTATCCTTGGCGTTCTCAAAGTCTCCTGCGTCAAAGACCTGTGACTCCTCGCCGTTCCCCCCGTCGACTTGGTCACCTGACACACCTGGTGATCTGCCACAAACGCCTTTGGTGTCTTCAATGTTTCTTGAATAACAGTCCTCTGCCTACCCCCCTTGGTTGAACTGGCGAGCTTGGCAAGCAAGTCAGCTCGGGCATTTTGCTCCCTTGGTACGTGCACTACCTCAAACGAGGTAAAAGAACCCTTCAACTCCTGCACATATGCCAAGTAAGCTGCCATCTGTGGGTCCTTGGCCTGGAACTCGCCAACCACTTGCCCTGTGACCAGCATCGAGTCACTTTTGGCCACCAACACCTTGGCTCCCATCTCCTTTGCCAACAGGATACCTGCAATCAATGCCTCATACTCCGCTTGATTGTTGCTGGCCTTGAAAGCAAACCTCAGGGACTGTTCTATCAACACGCCGTTGGGCCCCTCTAGAATGACTCCAGCACCGCTGCCCTGCTGGTTTGACGATCCATCCACCGAAAGAACCCATCGAAAGCCATTTTCTTCAACGTGAGTTGCCTCTGACGAGAGCTCGACAAGAAAATCAGCAAAAACCTGCCCCTTAATTGGCCCTCGAGGTTCAAAGTTAATGTCGAACTCTGACAGCTCTACCGCCCACTTCACCATTCTTCCAGCGACATCAGGTTTCTTCAGGACCTTCTGAATTGGCAGATCGGTCATTATCAGGACGGTGAAGCTCTGAAAGTAATGACGCAACCTCCCGCCGAAAATACCACCGCTAGAGCAGCTTTCTCCAAGGCCTGATACCTCACTTCGGGACCTTGCAGCACTTTACTCACAAAATAAATAGGCTTCTGGACCTGGTTTTGGTCTTGAACAAGCACCGCACTCACCGCTCTCTCAGTTACAGCATAATACAACCTGAGAGGTACCCCTACTAACGGTTTGCACAGAACCGGCGGGCTTGCTAAATATGTCTTAAGCTTCACGAAAGCTTCTTCACACTCCTGGGTCCAGACAAACCTATTGTTCCTCTTTAAACATTGAAAATATGGGTGGCCCTTCTCGCCGCTAGCTAACACAAAACGTGAGAGGGCAGCCATCCGACCTGTCAACTGCTGTACCTCCTTCACCGTAGCTGGGCTTCTCATCGCTATAATAGCAGCACACTTGTCAGGATTTGCCTCTATTCCTCTCTCTGTCAACAGAAAACCTAAAAATTTCCCTGCTTCCACGCCAAAAATGCACTTCTCTGGGTTCAGTTTCAGCTTATACTTGGCTATCGTTACAAACAACTCTTCCAAGTCCAAGGCGTGCCTGCTCCTCTCCAAGGAGCTCACCACCATATCATCAACATAGGCCTGCACATTCCTTCCCAGCATCGGTGCAAGTACCTTATCCATTAACCTTTGGTACGTGGCCCCAGCATTCTTCAGCCCAAACGGCATTACTTTATAGCAAAAGCACGACCTCTCTGTCATGAAGGCAGTCTTTTCTTCATCCATAGGATGCATCCTGATCTGATTATACCCCGAGAAGGCATCCAAAAAGCTCAACAACTTACACCCTGCTGCACTGTCAACCAGGGCGTCTATACTTGGCAAAGGATATGAGTCCTTCGGACAAGCCTTGTTCAAATCTGTGAAATCGACACACATGCGCCATTTCCCGCTGCTCTTCTTAACCAGCACAACATTAGCGAGCCACTCGGGGTACTGGATTTCCCGAATGTGACCTGCGGCGAGGAGCTTCTGCGTTTCATCTCTAATCGCCTGCCTCTTCTCCTCGTTGAACTTTCTTCTCCTTTGTCGCACTGGTCTAATCTGGGGGTCCATCGCCAGGTGGTGGCACAAGAAGTCAGGGTCGATTCCAGGCATATCCAAAGCAGACCATGCAAACGCATCCAGATGCCTTTCTATCACCCCGGCGATCTGGTCTTGTGCTTCACGATCCAGAGATTTTCCCAACTTGAAGACCTTGCCTTGTATTTTCCTCTCAACCCACTCCTCCACTGGTTGAGGCCTCCTTTCACTGGCGATCACCGCTTTGGCGATCCCTGTAGCCTTAGCCTCTTCTGGGCGATCGGCATTACTAACTCCTTCCCCAACATCTGCCACGTGTACATTTCCCTCGGTGATCACCTCCATCGCTACATCAACTGCTTCCCCCCCTTGTCGCCTAGACCCCACACCGGGAGGCGGTGTGGTTGAGATGTAGCTTATTGATCGTTTATTCTTGAGGCTGTTTTCGTAACACTTCTTTGCCTCCCTTTGATCAGACCGCAGGGTTATTACAACACCTTCCATTGAGGGGAGCTTAACCTTCATGTGCCTTGTTGAAGGCACCGCCCCTATCCGGTTGAGAGTTGGCCTCCCTAACAGGATGTTGTATGCTGAGGGGGCATTCACGACAAGGTATTTGATTTTCTCTGTTCTTGAAGCCGCCTCATCCGTGAAGGTGGTTCTCAATTCAATATACCCCCTGACCTCCACTTGATCGCCGGTGAAACCATACAAGCATCCTCCATAAGGTCTCAACTGATCAAGGGGTAACTGCAACTTGTTGAAAGTTGGCCAGAACATTACATCGGCCGAACTTCCCTGATCAACCAGCACTCGATGGATCTTCCTTCCTGTCGTGACAAGAGAAACCACTATAGGATCGTTGTCATGCGGTACAACATCCCTTCGGTCTTCTTTGGTAAACGTGATGTCGACATCGGGCGAGTGATCCTCAAACGCTTCCACTGCCATCACGGATCGAGCGTACCTCTTGCGCTGTGATGCGGTGCACCCACCTCCTGAGAAACCCCCAGCTATAGTGTGAATTTCCCCGTGAATGGGCACTTCGTGCTGTTGGCTTTCACTGCTCGCCGGATGGGAGATCGACGTACTGGCTGCCTTCTTCTCCAGCAGGTAGTCTTTCAGAAATCCACTTTTCACCAGCTCGTCCAGTTGGTATCCCAATAACAGGCAGGAATCAAGGGCGTGACCAAAGCTTTTGTGGAATTCACACCACGCATCTGGCTTTGGCCCCAACACCTTATCCGACACCTTCTCAGGCACCTTCAACTTGGCAGCTATATTGGGAATGGCGATCAGGTCCGCCAATCCCATCACGAACTCATGCCTTGGAGGGCGCTTGAAATCCCTCTGGCGACCTGGCGCTCTTCCTCTACTATTGCCATCGTCTTTGTTTTTCTTTAGGTCATAAGGACGATATGTCCTTTCATCCTTCTTCACTGCCGCCGTCTCCAATACCCTCTGAGGCTGAGGTTTGGCTTGGGCGCGTGACTTCGCAGGAGCCGTATTCCCTCTCTTCTCTATTACTTCATTCTCGGCGGCGATGTGAGCCACAGCACGTCGCCGGATCTCTGCAAACGTTGCAGGGTGGCTCCTAATCAATGACTCGCTGAAGGGTCCAGGCAGCACGCCCTTCTTAAAGGCGTGCACAAACATCTCCTCATCTTTACCTGGCAGTCGGACTATCTGAGCTCCAAATCTATTCAAGTAGTCCTTCAAAGATTCCCCCTGAAGCTGCCTCACATCGAACAGGTCATACGACACCATAGGCGGCGCCTTATTCACAATGTACTGCTCGACGAACAGCTTGGAAAACTGCTGGAAACTGGAAATGTATCCAGTAGGTAGGCTCACAAACCAATCCAACACGGTGTCGTGGAGGGTGCTCATGAACATCTTACAATAGGCTGCATCCGATCCTCCCGACAGCATCATCTGCGTATGGAACGCAGTAAGGTGAGCCTCTGGATCTTCCACTCCAGTAAAAGAGGCCTTCACCGACGTGACATTTGCAGGAATCGCAGCGTCCATGATCGCCTGTGAAAACGGCATTGGAAAAACTCGCGGTGGAGACGGTGGCGCGCCTCCACTAGTCGCAGCACTCTCCCTTTGCTCACGAAGAGCCTTGCGTAACTCTTCATTAACCTTGCTCAGCTCTTCGTTCCTGGCCTGAGAAGCGACCAAGGCATCGTGCATCTTCGTCTGTTCGACACGCGACGCTGCCACATTTTCTTGCAAAGTACGCATCATCTCCAACATTTGCGCCATCGTCACGGTGTTCTCTCCGGACTGCGCCGCGACTGAACTTGATCTGGTTGTCCTCATCTTCCTCATGAAACTTCTACTACCTTCACACAGCTACCTTTCAACACGCAAAAGTTATTTCGCAACAGCGCTCAAGAAACACTTCAACTTCCTCCGCACAACGATCGATCCAGTGATCAATTGGTAGAAACCTCCAGAAACAATTCTTCGCCGATTAAACGCAACTCAAACGGTTAAAAACTCCAAAAACCGATTGCGATAGCAAGCAATCGAACAGAAACCACTGAAAACCTCACAAACCGATTGCGACAGCAAGCAATCGAACAGAAACTACTGAAAACCTCACAAACCGATTGCGACAGCAAGCAATCGAACAGAAATCACTGAAAACCTCACAAACTCAACAACGGATGGGAATCACAGTTTACATGGCCCCACGGTGGGCGCCTGATGATCCTGCCGCTTGACTCGAACGTCAACACTCCTCCTTTTAGCTCCAAACCTTCCAAGAAACCTGAAAGAACAGAAAGGCGCCTCTGCGGCCGGTGTGGCTCCAACGCTCAAGTCAGTGGACAAATCAACAAATTCTCTCAGAGAAACTAGGAACCGTGCAAGTGAAATGTTACTCAAAATGAATCTCTCCCTCCCTCAATACCGTTAGGAATTCTGTATATATACCTGTGTTTTTCTCTCTCCTGACGGTTATTCCTCTCGCCACGTGGACCGCATCTGATCGTACACGTGTCACCATCTGGAGTACCTGCAACTGAAGCGTTACTTTCCCTTTTACTCCTGCGACTAAGTTATCCACACAGGGAGTAACTTAGCATGCAGGCCGCTCTGGGCACAGCCTTAAAGCTGGCTAATACTGGTTATTACGGTTCTTAGAGTACACGAGCCAATATACCACCTATCTCCTGTATTTAGACCATGTAATCAACGTTCACCAAGTCTTCTCCAATACCCGGCGATGTCCTCTTTCGGCGATGTCCTCTTTCGGCGATGTCCTCACATACGGCGGTCACGTGTAATCCAGGCGTTTACTGATTTCATACAAGAGAAGTAGGAGACCGCCGCCTTCTTCAACAGCCAGCGATTCCCTCAACTTCCAAACTACATTTTCTTTCTCTTGCCCTTCTTGATCCATGCCTTCTCCCGCCATGTCGTTCCTCGTGGCAATCTACTGCTGAAGTCATCAAATACTGATGACCGACCGTATCAGCTCTCGCCGGGAACCTTGGTCTCAACTTAACACGCGTTGGCAAGAACACCGATGACCGATCGCCCTATGCATGCGCTTACGACCGACCGATCACCCTCTGCATACGCTTACGACCAACCGGTGCCTCATAACTATCCACCGACGTCCGTGCGGTGCCTCATAACTGTTCACCGATGTCCGTGCGGTGCCTCATAACTATCCACCGACGTCCGTGCGGTGCCTCATAACTATCCACCGACGTCCGTGCGATGCCTCCTGGCACTTATCTAGGCAACGCTCTGGGGGTGGCGGCCACTAGGTAACTGACTACCGATCACCGTTGTAAGCAATATCCTCCCTGGTTCACTTGCTCTTTCTACCACGTGCCACTCTATGTATGGTCCACGTGGTCACCTTCTGCTGTCGTCATCAACTACCGATGACCGACCGAAACACTTATCTAAAATGAAAAGGTCCTATAACAGAAAATTCATAGTAGTCACACCTCGGACGTCACCAAGAGGTCTGAGGTCAGCATGGTAGCGGTCGGTCGGTGGTCAGCATGGTAGCGGTCGGTCGGTGGACCATAGTGGGTTCCAGAAATCACATGTATCAAGGTGTGATTTGAACCTTAGATGCGCCATGCATGCAGAATAACTGCGGAACTTTATGCTTGGGCATAAGAGATTGTCCTTAGTGTTGCATTCATTGGCACGAGGAGAGTTGGTACCGACCTGTCCTCGGGCAGGAGAAGCTCCCGACGTCACCGAGTCATGTGGGAGTGATACCACAGACTTAGAGTAGTGGGAGGACAAGCCCTCAGCAGGGTGTGACGATGTGGCATCGGTCACCAGAGCGAGGCGATGTGTCCTCGCCACACACAAGGGCGATGAGAGATCGCCAGGATGAGAGATCGCCAGGACGAGAGACACACGGTCATCGCCAGGATGAGGGATGCATCGGTCGTCTACCAGGATGAGACATCGGTCGTCTGCTAGGATGAGAGACACATCGGTCATCGGTGGATAGTTGAGAAGCGATCAGTCATCGGTGGCTGGTCATCAGGGGGGTCCTGTTACACGCAGATAAGCTGGGACCCAGGCTCCCCACGAGGGTGTTCTGCATGCGCGACACGTAGACAGTAAGGGCGCCCAGAGTCGTTGGCGTCAGAGTTTTGGTAGGGCAGGTAACCCAGAGTTGGTGCGCGCAGGGACACCACGTGGCCATCCTGTCAGAGGAAACTTGCACGCAAAAGTTCTCCCAGAGAGTGGGTGATGGCAGCGAAGATTTATGGATGGTCCTATGAGGGATTAAGTTCATTTCGGTTTCCCTTCTACCTTTTCCTCCTTCACTCTACGACGCGGCCACCCTCCCTCGCTAGTTAATAATCGACGACCTGCCATTGGACTCGTGGGGAAGTTATTCTGCAAGTTTTCTGATCAAAGCCTTAAAACAGAGTAAGTCGTTTCGCTCTGTTCTTCGAGTCGATTCTGAACTTGAGAGGGTTGCCTCTGCATAGGCTTTGCATGCGACTCTTTTAGCTTCAGAAATTGTCTCTGTTAACGCAGAAATGAGTAATCTCGTTAGATTTGTGATCAAGACTCTATGGTGCAGGTTATGATATCCTTAGGTCTTTTCGGTGGGTTTGGAGCTTAGTGAGATTTTACTCAAGTCCAGGTAAGGGAAGCTAGTTTTATTTTCAATAAAAAACTTAGGCTAGAAGATTCTGAAGTTGGGGGTGACGTGGTCACCAGTTTCAAATTGTTTTGCACGATACTCTGTTTTATGTATATCGGAATCTGTTTGAGATTGAAATGTGAAATGTATATGATTTTCGAAATTCTAGACTTTGGTGCGATTGGATTTTTGTGATTTGGATTGTTTAGAAAAGGTTTAAAATATGTTATGATTGACTGGTTCATTTACGTGTTGAATGATATGCTGAATGATGTGAAAGTGTGATCAAAGCATAGTATTTTCAGGAAAGGAAATACCTTGTTGAGATGGTTATTAGGGTGTTTTGATCTGTGAGTATCCTGTGAATGAGACGATTCTGACTCTACTGATATAATGGAATCACATAGACGAAGCTATTCAGTTGGTGAGAGTCGAAGGAGGTCCATTTGGCTGAGTCTGAGGTTTGAAGGAACTGATCAGAGCAGATCAAATGGATTTACCCTGTCATATGAAATGAGGAGACATTGAGATGAGTATGCGCATGGCTGTGTGGATTTCACAGCGGGTAATATGACAGGTGCAGGTCTCTGGATGCTAAGTTCAAAGCACGAGTCTTCCGGAAGTAGAGTCAAGTGTCTATATTCGTGAGTCAGTAGAAATTTGACAAGAGTAATGTGGAAATTGAATATTATAGACACTTGAGAAAATTGTGAAGTGTGTGAAAAAGAAAAATGATGGTTTATGATGATATTAAGTTTCATATTTAAAGTTTTTTTAAAATATCTAGCTTACCCTGTGTTTTGTTTTGTGCTTGTTGTTTTTTTTAATCTGTGATGATCGTGTTAATTTACACGGGAGCAGATAAGGTTGCAGGTGGCAGAGCTCCTCAGTGAGCGTGTTGGAGGATGGGATAGATTTAGTTTTAAATGTTTTCCTTCGGTTGTTTTAAAACTTTTTGATGGATATGTATTAAAACCCCTAGAAGAGGGATGTTCTTTTGAGATACAATGTATGGGATGGATGTATTTTATTATATATACATATGTTAATTTGATATTATTGTTCTACCGCTATTTTATTATATATGTATGAGTAGAAAATTACGGGCTGTTACAATTAATGGTATCAGAGCAGTTCGTCCTTAGGATGACCTGAGGATAGTGGGTTCATTGTGTTTCTTCTGCTTATAAATAATTATTGGAGTCTTAATTATAGCTTTAGTGAAAGGTTTTCAAATGTTTTTCTTATTGAAGTCTTGTTTGTGCTCTCGTAAAAATATGTTCTAAATGAAAATTTTAGTATTAAGAATCAAAGGATCTTGATAAAGTAGTGAGGGTGCACACTCATAATTGAATCGAGATGATTCTCAATCTTAATTCTAAAAGTTTAATGTTTAGCATATATTAACTTCTTGTGTGATTTATTTCATTTTATTAAGTGTTTTTTTATTTGATTGAAAGTTGTTTGTTTGATGGATAGTTTTACACCAATAACTGTTTTGGGTGTTATACTTTATATTATAAGTATTATGATCTTGTTGATAAACTCAAATTCTAGATGAGTTTGAGATGCTGGCCTTTGTAAGATCTAGATGTTGTCTTCTAAATGAATTGATTCCTTATCAAGTTCATTTTATAGGAATATGATTAGAAAATAATAGTTTCAAAATCTTAAATAGAGAATGGCTCCTAGACCTCCTACCCCTCCCCAACCTTCTGCTGAAATGAGGCAGATTGCCAGGGCTATTAAGATGATGGCAAGTGCTATCCAACAACAGAATGCAGCAATGGCTCAGAATCATCAGGCTGCAATGCATCATTGGGAAACTGCTAGATCGGCTGCAACAGCTTCCCACATCAGTCAGCCTCAGGAGCAGATGGGACTGACCGAGTTTATGAGGCACAACCCACCCAAGTTCAGTGGGAATGCTACTCCTGACCAAGCCGATCAATGGATTAGGGAGTTAGAGAAAATTTTTAGGGCGACCTCCTGCCCTGAAGATAAGAAATTGGTCTTTGCTGTGTATTTGTTGTCGGGAGAAGCCGAGTTCTGGTGGATGGGAGCTCAACAGATGATGGAAGCCAGAGCTGAAGTAGTAGACTGGGAAAGTTTCAGGGTGAGGTTGCTGGAGAAATATTTTCCAGATAGTGCAAGGTTTGCGAAGGAAGCGGAATTTCTCAGGTTGGAGCAAGGAGAGATGTCCGTGCTGCTAGGTTTGAGTACCTAGCCAGATTTTATACCCAAGCCACCTCTGAGGCTTGGAGGTGTAGAAAGTTTGAAGAAGGTTTAAAGCATGAGCTGAAGAAGACCATAGCACCTATGTGCATCAGGGAGTTTCATGCCTTAGTGGAGAAGGCAAAGATGGTGGAGACCTTGGAAAGGGGTAATTCCAGGGTGATCAGATCACAGCCAGGGGGGTCTTCTAGTGGGAAGGCCAAGGTACAGCATCAACAAAACAAGCCTTATGCTAGACCTCCACAGCATGGAGCAGGAGCAGTTCCGCCCCAGTTTCAGCAGCAACAACCATGGAAACCTAGATGTTTCCATTGTGGTGGAACACATAACACCAATGTGTGCCCCAAGGGGACTCCAGAGAGAAGATGCTTCACATGCCAAAAGACGGGACACTTTTCTAGAGATTGTCCTAACAAGAATAGGATGACTCAATCAGGTGGTTCTCAGCAGTTGAGGAATGAAGGCAGTAGACCTCAGGCAGCAGGGAGAGTGTTTGCTATGTCAGGAGCTGAGGCATCTCAGTCAGGTAACTTAGTACAAGGTGTTTGCTCTATAGCTGGTAGATGTGTTAAAGCTTTGTTTGATTCTGGAGCGACACACTCTTTTGTGTCAAGTCTGTGTGTAGCCGAGTTGGGCCTTCTAGTGAAGGAGTTGCCATTTGAACTGTTGGTCTCTACACCTGCATCAGGACAGGTATTAACCTCTACAGTTTGCTCTGAATGTCCAGTAATAGTAGAGGGACGCAGGTTCAAAGTAAATTTGATTTGTCTACCTCTTCAGGATCTGGATGTTATCTTAGGAATGGATTGACTATCTGCCAATCACATTCTCATAGATTGCGGTAAACAGAAAATAGCATTTTCAGATTTCCAAGAGTCAGATGTGATATCTGCTCAACATGTGTGGTCGGAATTGAAAGAAGGGTCGAGATGCTTTGTGATCTTAGCTCAGATGGAAGTGAAGAATGAAGAAGACGTAAGCAGTATACATGTGGTGAAGGATTTCATGGATGTATTTCCAGAGGAAATACCTGGGTTACCTCCTAAGAGAGAAGTGGAATTCTCTATTGATTTGGTACCTGGAGCTGGACCAGTGTCAATGGGACCTTACTGAATGGCTCCAACTGAGTTAATAGAACTAAAGAAGCAAGTTGAAGATTTGTTAGAGAAACGACTCATCAGACCTAGTGTACCCCCATGGGGGGCTCCAGTGCTTCTAGTTAAGAAAAAGGATGGAGGGTCTTGGTTGTGTGTAGATTACAGACAATTGAATAAGTTGACCATAAAGAACAAGTATCCTCTACCTAGAATTGATGATTTGATGGATCAATTGCATGGAGCCTCAGTGTTCTCAAAGATTGATCTGAGAACTGGATACCACCAAATTTTGGTAAAGGCTGAAGATGTTCAGAAGACGGCATTTAGGTCTCGTTATGGACACTATGAGTATGTGGTGAAGCCGTTTGGAGTAACAAATGCTCCAGCTCTGTTCATGGATTACATGAATAGAATTTTTCGTCCTTTCTTGGATAAGTTTGTTGTAGTCTTCATAGACGACATACTGATTTATTCGAGAACCGAGGAAGAACATGAAGAACATCTAAAGACAGTGTTGGAGATTTTGAGGGAGAAGCAATTATATGCTAAGTTCTCTAAGTGTGAGTTCTGGTTGAAGGAAGTCAACTTCTTAGGACATGTGATATCAGCTCAGGGGATCTCTGTGGATCCAGCCAAGGTAGAGGCAGTGCTTCAGTGGGAACGTCCTAAGACAGTCACTGAGATAAGGATTTTTGTGGGTCTAGCTGGCTACTATCGGACGTTCATTGAGGATTTTTCCAGGGTAGTAGCTCCTTTGACTCAGTTAACTCGCAAAGATCAACCTTTTGCTTGGACTGACAAATGTGAGCAGAGCTTCATAGAGCTAAAGAAAAGATTGACTAGTGCTCCGGTGTTAGTGATCCCGGATGTAGGAAAACCTTTTGATGTTTACTGTGATGCTTCCCATCAGGGTTTGGGATGTGTTTTGATGCAAGAGAAAAGAGTAGTTGCATATGCTTCAAGGCAACTCAAAGTTCATGAGAGAAACTACCCTACTCATGACATAGAGTTGGCAGCTGTGGTGTTTGCCTTGAAGATTTGGAGACATTATTTGTACGGAGCTCGGTTTCAGGTGTTTAGTGACCATAAAAGTCTGAAATATCTGTTTGATCATAAAGAGTTGAATATGAGACAAAGAAGATGGATGGAGTTTCTAAAGGATTATGAATTCCAACTGATGTATCATCCAAGGAAGGCTAATGTAGTAGCAGATGCTTTGAGTAGAAAATCAATACAAGTATCAACCATGATGATTGAAGAGCAGAAGTTGATTGAACAGTTTAGAGATTTAAACTTAGGAGTGGAATTCCATGTTAACCATATTAACTGTAGTAAGTTAACTATAACTAATGATTTCATTGGAACGATAAAGGAGAAGCAATTAGAGGATCTTAGCCTGAAGCGTATTGTGGAATTACTAGGTACAGATCAGGCAAAAGACTTTGTGATGGGGGACGATGGGATCTTGAGATTTAGGGGCAGAATTTGCATACCTGCAAATGAAGAGTTGAAGAAAATGATCCTAGAAGAAGGCCACAAGAGTTATCTTAGTTTACATCCAGGTATGAATAAGATGTACCAAGACTTAAAGGAGTCATTTTGGTGGTCGGGCATGAAGAAAGAAATAGCTCGGTATGTTGCTACCTGTTTGACATGCCAGAAGGCGAAGGTAGAACATCAAAGACCTGGTGGTTTAGTACAGCAATTGGATATTTCTGAGTGGAAATGGGATAACATTGCTATGGATTTTGTTACTCATTTACCTAGATCGGTAAGGGGTCATGATGCAATCTGGGTAATAGTTGATCGGCTGACAAAGAGTGTTCACTTTCTTCCAGTTAATTTGAGGATATCCATGGCCAAGTTGGCACAATTGTACATCAGAGAAGTTGTGAGGTTGCATGGAGTGCCTTCCAGTATTGTTTCGGATAGAGATCCCAGGTTCACTTCACGGTTTTGGCAGACCTTACAAGATTCTTTGGGAACTAGGTTGAAAATGAGCTCTGCATACCACCCTTAAACAGATGGACAGTCTGAGAGAACAATCCAGTCCTTAGAAGATTTGTTGAGGACATGTATCTTGGATAATCTGGGAAGCTGGGATGAGATGTTACCGCTGGTGGAGTTTACTTATAATAACAGTTATCATGCCAATATTGGGATGGCGCCATATGAAGCTTTGTATGGGAGGAAATGCAGAACTCCCTTATGTTGGTACCAGGAGGGCGAAACAGTTTTGATTGGGCCAGAGTTAATTCAACAGACAACCGAGAAGGTGAAACAGATACAAGACAGAATGAAAGCTTCTCAAAGTCGGCAGAAATCCTATGCAGATAAGAGGAGAAAACCCTTGGAGTTCGCAGCTGGAGACCATGTTTTTATGAGAGTGACACCAACCAGGGGTGTAGGATGAGCTATCAGATCAAAGAAGCTATCTCATAAGTTCGTTGGACCATATCAGATCTTAAGGAAGATAGGTCCAGTAGCTTATGAGATTGCTCTACCTCCCCAATTAGCAAACCTGCATAATGTCTTTCATGTATCACAGCTGCGAAAGTATATCCCAGACTCTAGTCAAGGATAACTTGTCTTTTGAACAAAACCAGTTAGAATTGAAGATCGGCAGAGTAAACAGCTCAGAGGCAAGACCATCAATATGGTAAAGGTGGTGTGGGATGACAGATCTGCTGATTCAACTTCGGAATTAGAAGAACCCATGAGAGAAGCCTATCCTTACCTCTTTTCCTGGTAAGTCAATTTTCGGGGACGAAAATTTTTTCTTGTTGGGGAGAATGTAATGATCTAAAAATTTAAATGTTCCCTGAATATCTTACTTATCTAAAATGAAAAGGTCATATAATAGAAAATTCATAGTAGTCAGACCTTGGACGTCGCCAAGAGGTCTGAGTTCAGCATGGTAGCGGTCGGTCGGTGGTCAGCATGGTAGCGGTCGGTCGGTGGTCAGCATGGTAGCGGTCGGTCGGTGGACCATAGTGGGTTCCAGAAATCACATGTATCAAGGTGTGATTTGAACCTTAGATGCGCCATGCATGCAGAATAACTGCGGAACTTTATGCTTGGGCATAAGAGATTGTCCTTAGTGTTGCATGCATTGGCATGAGGGGAGTTGGTACCGACCTGTCCTTGGGCAGGAGAAGCTCCCGACGTCACCGAGTCATGTGGGAGTGATACCACAGACTTAGAGTAGTGGGAGGACGAGCCCTCAGTAGGGTGTGACGATGTGGTATCGGTCACCAGAGCGAGGCGATGTGTCCTCGCCACACACAAGGGCGATGAGAGATCGCCAGGATGAGAGATCGCCAGGATGAGAGATCGCCAGGATGAGAGATCGCCAGGATGAGAGATCGCCAGGACGAGAGACACACGGTCATCGCCAGGATGAGGGACGCATCGGTCGTCTGCCAGGATGAGACATCGGTCGTCTGCTAGGATGAGAGACACATCGGTCATCGGTGGATAGTTGAGAAGCGATCAGTCATCGGTGGCTGGTAATCGGGGGGGTCCTGTTACACGCAGATAAGCTGGGACCTAGGCTCCCCGCGAGGGCGTTCTGCATGCGCGACACGTAGACAGTAAGGGCGCCCAGAGTCATTGGTGTCAGAGTTTTGGTAGGGCAGGTAACCCAGAGTTGGTGCGCGCAGGGACACCACGTGGCCATCCTGTCAGAGGAAACTTGCACGCAAAATTCTCCCAGAGAATGGGTGATGGCAGCGAAGATTTATGGACAGTCCTCTGAGGGATTAAGTTCATTTCGGTTTCCCTTCTACCTTTTCCTCCTTCACTCTACGACGCGGCCACCCTCCCTCGCCAGTTAACAATCGACGACCTGCCATTGGACTCCTGGGGAAGTTACTCTGCAAGTTTTCTGATCAAAGCCTTAAAACAGAGTAAGTCATTTTGGTCTGTTATTCGAGTCGATTCTGAACTTGAGAGGGTTGCCTCTGCATAGGCTTTGCATGCGACTCTTTTAGCTTCAGAAATCGTCTCTGTTAACACAGAAATGAGTAATCTCGTTAGATTTGTGATCAAGACTCTATGGTGCAGGTTAGGATATCCTTAGGTCTTTTCGGTGGGTTTGGAGCTTAGTGAGATTTTACTCAAGTCCAGGTAAGGGAAGCTAGTTTTATTTTCAATAAAAACCTTAGGCTAGAAGATTCTGAAGTTGGGGGTGACGTGGTCACCAGTTTCAAATTGTTTTGCACGATACTCTGTTTTGTGTATATCGAAATCTGTTTGAGATTGAAATGTGAAATGTATATGATTTTCGAAATTCTAGACTTTGGTGCGATTGGATTTTTGTGATTTGGATTGTTTAGAAAAGGTTTAAAATATGTTATGATTGACTGGTTCATTTACGTGTTGTATGATATGCTGAATGATGTGAAAGTGTGATCGAAGCATAGTATTTTCAGGAAAGGAAATACCGTGTTGAGATGGTTATTGGGGTGTTTTGATCTGTGAGTATCCTGTGAATGAGACGATCCTGACTCTACTGATATAATGGAATCACATAGATGAAGTTATTCAGTTGGTGAGAGTCGAAGGAGGTCCATTTGGCTGAGTCTGAGGTTCGAAGGAACTGATCAGAGCATATCAAATGGATTTACCCTGTCATATGAAATGAGGAGACATTGAAATGAGTATGCGCATGGCTGTGTGGATTTCACAGCGGGTAATATGACAGGTGCAGGTCTCTGGATGCTAAGTTCAAAGCACGAGTCTTCCGGAAGTAGAGTCAAGTGTCTATATTCGTGAGTCAGTAGAAATCTGACAAGAGTAATGTGGAAATTGAATATTATAGACACTTGAGAAAATTGTGAAGTGTGTGAAAATGAAAAATGATGGTTTATGATGATATTAAGTTTCATATTTAAAGTTTTTTTAAAATATCTAGCTTACCCTGTGTTTTGTTTTGTGCTTGTTGTTTTTTTTAATATGTGATGATCGTGTTAATTTACACGGGAGCAGATAAGGTTGCAGGTGGCAGAGCTCCTCAGTGAGCGTGTTGGAGGATGGGATAGATTTAGTTTTAAATATTTTCCTTCGGTTGTTTTAAAACTTTTTGATGGATATGTATTAAAACCCCTATAAGAGGGATGTTCTTTTGAGATACAATGTATGGGATGGATGTATTTTATTATATATACATATGTTAATTTGATATTATTGTTCTACCGCTATTTTATTATATATGTATGAGTAGAAAATTCCGGGCTGTTACAATTAATATAATAGAATGGATATTATTTCAAAGTAAAGGAAACAGATCATTTAATTTCTCCTGAAAAAAAAAAAAACTACTCAGTTTATAAAACGGTTTATCTTTTCGTAGATTTGAAATGGATTAATTACTGAAAAATTAACTCCTAATAAATAATTATGGGTAGTGAGGCAAAATTCTAGTTTCTTATTTTTATTCTCACCAGTTGATGGAAGGGAGACATTTTCTCTTCGTGCATAATATTAATCACATGCATAGGAATATATGGTTGACAACAATGTCAATCATTTTGCAACCAAATTAAAAGAATTTCCCATTTCATTATAGAGATCGTCTAACAATAGTGTTATACAATCCAACAAGAAAGACAATAGTATAAAAGTGGTCAAATAACTCCAAATCATCTCCCAATGAATCCGGTCAAGTGAAATAAAATTCAAAATATATTCGCAGGTAACAAAAATTAGTAATAATAGTAAAACAAATGAACTTTGGTTTGTTTAGCAAGAAAAAATAATAGACGTTGTAAGATGAATGAAAAGTAGGTAACTCTTCACATGTTATCTAAATATTATTATCCTTCAATTCTCACACAGGGTTAAATTGAATCAAGCATGCATTAATCCAATTCAACTTAATCTTATAAGCAACGCATGCGATATATTCAATACCCACTTGTATCCATGAGTCTACCTATGAGATATTTTTCTTTTACCTTTTGAATCATTCGTCCAAGAGATTAATTAAAATAATGTGTACTAACCAAGAAATCCAAATTATAGAAAATTGAATCCTTAACATATGTTTGAGAACAAACTTTTACAAAGTACCATTTCAAAAAGATCAAAAGGTTAAAACAAATTGCTACAAAGAATTGAAAAATGAAACTTTTATTGATCAGAACATCAGGACTCAATAGGGAATTACAAGAAAATCAACTCAAAAGGTTTAGCCTTCCATGAGGAAGACAAAAGAAAAAGAAAAATAATTCTAGCTATAAGAGTGTTATTTAGCTACGAAACTTGATTTCCTATTTTTCTTCTAAAGTCTCTTTTATAATCTTCTTTCTTTGCATGAAATCGAATTCAGGATCTGTCTCAGGATATTGTTTTACAATCATTAAATATTTTCTTTCTCTATTACATATTATTAAGTACATATCTTCTTTCTCAATCAGTTTTAGATCTCGTTCTCAATTCGCTTCCAAATATTTTTTTTTCCAAATTCGATTCAGATCTGCACATTGATTATAATTAAACCCAGTATTGTTGGGAGAGATATTTGTAGAAGATTTACTTGAACAATACCTTCAAAGGAAATTTTATCTGTTTTTCGTGCATCGAATAAGTGTTTTTTAATTTCAGAAATTCGAGAGAATATCCTTGCATAAGATTAAGTTGGCTTCAATTTTTGTTTCCTTAGAATGTAATAGAATCATCGAACCAATATCTTCCTTTTCCAAAGTGGAGCATCCATCAGTAGATGCTTCTAGAAGACAATCTAATGACTTTCATCATAGATCTAGTAATTCCATAACCAAGCCTTCCAATCGTCAAAGTGACATAATTCTTCAACATTTTCACAAAGGATGATCGAATTTGAATCTTTCTCTTTAAAATAGCTTTTACAACAATAGATGTTGTAGGGAGACCATCTAGTGGGTGAGCAAGTGAGACTCTCTAATGGGTGAACAACTGAGACTGTCTAGTTCTTCTTCAGCGAGACTTTTCAGACTTCAACACACTGTAATTCTTCATCTAAGTTATCATTAATAAGGTCTAGAATCTCTGCAGATGGTCAAGATCATGATGAAAGAAAAATATATTTAAAAATTATATTTAAGCAATGATTCTAATTATGGTCCAATTTCATCCAATTATGCAAATCTCATTTACAACAGTGGGTTTTACTCTAAATTAGAGTTTAAGAAGCTAATGTTAAACGTTCTAAGAGTGAATAGAAATGTACTCATCAATGGTTCATTCATTAAAACATTTCATATGTCCTTATCAATTGATTTCAAAAAGATTTTAATTCTTACTTTTCAAAAGGGATAATTTTAAAGATTGTAAAGTCATTTTTTTTAAGATGTTTGATTTGAGTAACTTTCAAAATCCAGTTCTAAGGCCAAATGTTGTAAAAAAGTTTGAAGCTAAGCTAAATCAAGAAAAGAAAAGGAGAATTGATTTTGAAAACTTCTAAAAAAATATTAACCTTTCTTAAGCTCTTTTGAAAATAGTCTTACTAAAAAACTAAATGCGATTAATTATAAAATTATTGAAAAAATTTCACACAAAAATATCAAAATAGCAATAACAATATATAAAGAATAGAGAAAGGATGAGTAAAAATTCACTATAAAATCACTTAGTATTACCAACAATAAAAAATCCATTAGTAATACTAAATTTTTGTTGCTAAATAAAAATTACCGATAAAAAAGTAAGCACTAGAAATCTGTTTATAATTAATAATATTATTAATTATTATTATTATTATTATTATCATTTTAAAAAATATTATTTATTATTAAAATTTTTATAATTATTTATTCTTATTTATTATATAATGTTATTAAAGATAATATTAACATGATGCAATAAGGATTTGAAATCATATCACAAATTAACCACTAAAGCAAGACTGTTTAGTTGTTATATTATAATTTTTATTTTTCTTATAATATTATTAGTATTATAATTATTGTTTTTGTCAGTTGACCTAGGTGAAAAGCTCCTTCTCTAACTTGTCTCTTCTGGATACTGATCTGTGTCTTCTTGTGGCACTGGAAGGTGGCTCTGTTGAGACAGAGGGCCCTACCTATTGATTACACTCCGACGATCAAGTCAGTAAGGGCTTAGGAAAAAGTAATCAGTTTCATTAGTATGCAGAAACAACCTTCCTTCACTTGGGGTCTCATACCCCTTTTATACTATTCTTGTAACAATTTTTACTCATGAGAATATAATCTCAACTGAAAGCATAACTGAAAATATTCAATCATAACAGAAAAATCACCTATCACGAGCACCACTTATATTCAGGCACTAACCACAAGTTAACATTCTATTTTACGTGTGCACCATTATCCTTGGGCGCTCATTATTTTATTTTCAACAACTATGAAATATTGTGTAACCAAAATGCAACGTGTTTAGATAACAAATGTGTGGGTACATTAACTAACAACCATCGATATGCACAAATTATCTACATGTTAATATATGACAAAGCTTATTACGTTAATTATTTCCATTGGGCTTACCAATAAGACTAGGACAAACTCATGACCCACACCCTGGGCCCAATAGCCGAGAGAACAACTCACCAGCCCAAACTGAGATCTAACCTCCACAGGCCCAAACTGAGATCCGAGCACTCGAGCACTCCTGCCCGGTACACAAGCCCCCAGGCTCAAGCTGAGCTAGGCTAAGTGAAGAGTCTTTCGAGTGCTCTGGTGGCTGACGTGATGATTTCTCAGTGGGTAGGTGTGGTGCGGTGCACGAAGCATTTCTGAGGTGACATCTCACCATACTCAATCCCAGGCGCACACGTGGCACAACATCGACGGTGGAAAACTTTTACGTTTCAAATTTCGCTCTTCGTACACGCTTCACAAAACCCTTTAGTGCCACATTGTTCTATTACTTTCAAAACCTCTTAAAAACCCTTTCTCTTCCATGACTTCTTCCTTACTCAACGTTCCTTGCGATCTTGGATTCCATACCCTAGAGCTTCTTCCGTTCAATCACAATGGGTATTTTTTCTTTCTCAAATTCTATCATTGCTCATTCACATCATCGATTGCACTGCCTGGTCATACCATCGAGAATTCATGACTATACTGCCTTAGTTGGAATTGTCTTTTGATTCATTTTGCTTGTGATTTACCTGCTTTGCTTGGTCTGAGTTCGTTTCGTATTCTGCTTGTGCTTGTGTTTTAGATATAAACTGTTGATCAAGGATGATCAAGAGCTTTGAAGACTCCAAATCCAAAGTGTTTGATGATGGTTGGAGTTGCTGCTGTGTATGAATGGGAACAGGGGTAGATTTTATGTAATCCAAACAAGTTTGAATTGAAAGCCTTTTAAAATGGAATGTTTTTCAACTAAGTGAAAAACAACCTGTTGTTTTGTCGAAACAACCGATTGTTTTATACTTAGAAGGTTTTTGAAAAGGTTGAAAAGTGTTTAGCGTGGTTGACTAAGCTGTCAAAGCCAAAACAATCGATTGTCTCGATAAAACAATCAATTGTCTGTTGTGAAAATCCTAACAGCTTTGTGTTTTTGAATTGAATCTTTATTAAATGATTTCTAACTGAATGCGCTCCTGTTTTAAATGCTTTTGACCATTCTGTTGGTCTATATAAAGTTGGTTAGAAGTTTCTAAAAAGTAAGAAACAATTTTGAGAAATCAAAGTGAGGTTTGACTAAGTGTTTTCAAGATTCATTCAAGCTTTGGATTTTCAAGTGTGTGGAATAGGACTGGGTTGTATTTTCTGATCTTGAAGCTCTGTAATTCCCAGGTGTATCATGTTCTCTCTTCCTTGATTACTGTATTTCTATAAAAGGTTGTAAGTGCAGATTCAGAGGGGTTTTGAATTCTATGGTGTGGTTTGTCAAAGGTAGTGTGTTTCTTGAGGGGTTCAAGGTCACTACTTTGATGTGTGGTGTGTGTAATCTGTGATAGATTACATAGTGGAATCTAGTGGTTTTCTGGGAACTGCATGTAGCCCTTGTAAGTAGGGTGAACCAGTATAAAATTGTTGGTGTGTTTTTCTCTCATCCCTAACTCCTTTAATTGTTGTTTTAAGTTGTTTTAAATATTTGCTGATATAAACAACAGATTGTTTTTCTGTATTTCACTTAAAATAGAATATATTCTTAAAATAGAATATATTCTTGGCTAACTTGATTTCTTTATTTGTAATTTTGCACTAAGTTTAATTGTACCTTCAAAGTTTGTGAAAATCTTTCTTAAACAATTCACCCCCCTCTTGTTTAAGGCCATATATTCTAACATAAACTGCCATGGATTACAAAACCTTATACTCCTTGGCACCCCAAAACCTCTTAGAAGAAACCTCTTCATACACCTCCCACGAACAGATAGTAACCCTTAAAAAAAGTGGTTGCCACTTTGGTAGAGAAAACGATAGGCTAAAAGTAGTTCCGTGTAGAGAGGATGAGCCCATATGTTGCGATGAATCCTCAAACCCTGAGGGTCCATTATGCTTCTTTTATGCCATTGTATTTAAAAAAAAAATTGTGTCTTCCCCTCACCATTTTTGAGAAAAAGTTATTAACTGAGCTAAATGTAGCCCCTGCCTAGCTACACCTAAATAGTTGGGCATTCGTCCGAGCCTTCTCCATTCTTTGTTCCCAGCTAGACCTTTCGCCGTCTGTGGAAGTTTTTCTTTACTTTTTTTAGGCCAAACGATTGGGCCGCCAACTCTGGGTATCCCTGACCCTCTTCCAGCCTTCTTATAAAAACTTCAAGGGCCATTTTCTAAAATTCTGTAGCAATAAAGGAATCTGACCCTTCTGGATGGGTTCCCCTTATATTGGACTAAAAAACCTTGGTTCAAAGTTTCTTGGTACCTAGAAGACTTGCCCCCTTAAGATCAGAAGGTCTGTAAATTCTTGTTGAGCTTGTAGGTTGTCTTTGACACTGCCTTTCTCCTGAGCAAAGAGTTTACCCCCAATGCTCTAAAGAATTACACTGGTACTCCTCCTTCTCTACCCTTAGCGAGTCCAACACCACTCACAGCTTCTAACCTTTTCTTGCTTTCTTTGCAAAAAGGATGTTAGCCAGATTCAACAAGAAAGAGCTAGAGGAAATTCCCAAGAGAATAAAGGCAACTAGCCAAATGCCACTAAAAATGCTGGCCACCACTGCTCCAACCTCAATTGACAAGACGAGGAGACCACCTTGGGGTTGGTCTTCACAAGGAAGAGGAAAGCTCTTGCAACCCCTTTCGAGCACTCCCATTCGGATGGGCAACCTCCTTCCTACCACGCGATCCCCTCAAGAGCTCAAACTCCACCCCCCTAACATGATGACCATTCTTGAGGGTGTAGAGGAGAGTTCCAGAAGAAAAGGTTTGTGGGATCCAAGCTTGGACGTCCCCTCACACCTTGAGGGTGCGCTTCTGGTGCCTAAAGACAAAGAGAGATTCATGTCTCATGATGAACACTGCCTAATTCAAGAAGCCATGAGGCAGCTTAGACAAGTACTTGTTATAAAATGCCTAGCTGTTAAGAAGATGCAAGGCCGGAAGAAGGCAGAAGAACTGAAGGCCCAATAGAACACGGAGCTCCGCAAAGAGGTGGAACACCTATAACACGAACTCCAACATTCTCAAACTTTCCACCAACAAACCGGGCAACTCTTAACCGAGAAGACCAAAAAGGCTATAGAGCAAGCTGCATGCTTAATTGAGGAGAAAAGCAACCTCGAGGAGCTAAAAAGGGAGCTAGCCCAAAAGGATAAATATTTTGCCAAGGAAATCGAGGTCTATAAAGCGGAGGCTGCCCATGATTTTCTGCTAGGATTTGAAGTTGCTGTTGAACAAGCATCTAGCCTCCATCCTGAAATAGATTTCTCAAAGTTAGGCCTGGGTAAAAACCGTGATAGATGGTCAACTTAGGTAGGAGTGACCTGTATGCTTAATGCTATGTAAACATTAATTGTTCTGACTTTGGAAATTCTCTATTATTATAAAAAATTTACCTTGCTTTACTTCAATTGCTTTGTCACATGTCAATGCATGCCATCATAAGTTTCGACTAGCTTAAGCACAATAACTTCTACTAATGCACATGCGTTTAAGTATAACAACTACACATATAGACACTTATTACTTAAGCTAATTCGTCTCAATATGAGGCAACAAAGATAACAAGGATTCAATTTGGACAAACCCAAGCATAAAATCGTGAAGTTCTTACTTAACAAAAATTGACCTTTTGATGATCTATACCCCATAGCCACAATGAGACAATGCTCTATCTTGGTGTATCTAGGTATACCTCATATCTTAGTCTTGCCAGGAATTACCTCACATAATGTATACCCGGACAGTTGCATCTCTCCTGGTTTAGTCATCGCACTTATCTCTTAGGATACTTGCACTCAGATACTTACTCGTACACCGAGTTAACCCCATCTTATCACGAACATAAGTGGACAAATCCATTATATATTACTTAATCATGTACAGAGTGACTGAACTCGGATAATCTTGCCAAGAAAAAGTCATTTTACCTAACTCAAACCAAACAATCTTAGTTATGGCCGAAAACACTACAGAGCACCTGAACTCGGACGCATAATGAAAAAGGTTGTCTTACCTGAATTAAGCCAAACAATCTTAGTTATGGCCGAAAACACTATAGAGCGCCTGAACTCGGATGCTTACTGAGAAAGGTTGTCTTACCTGACTTAAGCCAAACAATCTTAGTTATGGCCAAAAACACTGTAGAGCGCCCGAACTCGGATGCTTACCGAGAAAGGTCGTCTTACTTGACTTAAGCCAAACAATCTTAGTTATGGCCGAAAACACTTTAAAGCGCTTGAACTCGGATGCTTACCGAGAAAAGGTCATCTTATATGTGTTAACTTTAAATAAGCAAACAAAACTAATGCACCATATTTCAAGAACAATTTTTTCATTCGATGACCTCGTTAAAAAATCCCCTTAGGGAAGAAAGAGCATCATCTTAATTATCACATTGTTCAACAAGGAAGCATTAAATCAACATAGCTTAACTGAATTAAAATTTAAGATTTTCTGCGTTCCATGTTCGAGGGATGGCTCCCCTCTCTAAGGTTTCTAGCTTGTACGCTTCATTCTCGAGCGCCTCGACTACGCAAAACGGGCTGGTCTACTTCGGAGATAACTTGTTCTCCAGCTGGCAGGGGTAAGCCTTTAGCATCACCAAGTTGGCAACCCTGAATTGATGAAGCTTCGTCTTGGTCTTTTGCTTTGCTCCACCCTTCTCTTCAAAGCCTCAGAGCTAACATGGGCTTGCTCACGCGCTTCATCCAACAAATCGAGGTTCACCTTCCTTCCTTCGTTAGAATCTTTAACAACAAAGTTCTAAAATCGAGGAGAGCTTTCTTGGATCTCTATCAGTATCATGGCATCAAACCTGTATACCAAACTAAAAGGTGTCTCCTTGGTTGTTAACTGAGGAGTGGTGTGATAGGCCCACAGAATCCGAGGAACTTCTTTTAACCAAGTCCCTTTAGCTTTCTCTAATCTCCTCTTCAACCCCTTCAGCAAGACTCTGTTGGCTGACTCCACCTGATCGTTTGTCTGAGGGTGTTCTACTGAGGCAAATATCTGCTTTATCCAGAGCTCCGAGTACAGCTTACCCAACCGTTGACTTGCAAATTGAGTTCCATTATCGGACACCAGGTTTCTGGGGATCCCAAAACGACACATTATGTTTTTCCACACAAAATGCTACACCTTGTGAGCAGTTATTTGTGCGACTAGCTAGTGAAGTATTCAATGGCCACTATGAGATACTTCATCTGACATATGGTCAAAGGGAAAGGACCCAAGATATCTATTCCCCATGTATGGAAAGACCATGGGCTATAGATTGACTGCAACTCCTCGGCTGGTGCATGATGCCTATCAGCATGCTTCTGACACTACTCGCATCATTGTGCATACTTAACACAATCCTCCTTCATCGTTGTCCAATAATACGCACCACGAATGACCTTCAAAGAGAGAGCTCATCCACCTATACGACTGTCACAAATGCCTTCGTGAAGCTTGGCCATGATACGGGCACACTGATCTTCGCTAACACAAGTGAGGATAGGGTGAGTATAACCGTGATAGAACAACTTGCCATCAATCAGGGTATACTTCCCCGCATTCCTTTTGACTATCTTTGCCTCCGCAGGTTCGGCAGGAACCAACCCATTAGCTAGCTAACGCTAGTAATGGGTGATCCAAGTCTCCGTGGTATCAACCTGCAAAACATCAAACAACTTGTCTTCCAGCCCCTCATATGAAGCTATCTTGGGGACCTTCAAAGCTTTTTGAGTCATTGACCTGTGCCTTCTCCTTTTTTCTAAGCTTACCCCTAAGACGTGTGAACAACCTCGACTGAGCTCCCCTTAGCCATCTTGGGTGACATCATGGTCTCTTGGATCAATGACCTCTGTCGACCTCCCTTTCCTGAACTTTCCAGTTTTGCTAGTAGATCGACTCAGAAATTATGCTCTTTAGGAGCATGCACAAGTTCAAACGTAGAGAAGGCTTTTTACAAAAGAATGACATACCTGAGATATGAGGCTAGCTGCAGATCTTTGGCTTGATACTCACCCATGACCTGCCCAATGACAACAGCGAGTCACTCTTCACCACCAAATTCCGAGCTCCCAACTCCTTGGCTAGCAACATCCCTTCTATCAAGGCCTCATACTCCACTTGGTTATTGCTTGCTTCAAACGCAAACCTCAGGGCTTGCTGGATCAACAGGTTGCTTGACCCCTCCAAAATGACCCCTGCTTCACTCCCCTGTTGGTTGGAGGATCCATCTACTGACAAAACCCACTAGAAGTCATTAGGATCTGGCTGAGGACCCTTTGATGCAAACTTTACCATGAAATCAGCATACACTTGCCCCTTAATCGGCCCTCGAGGCTCATATTGTATATCAAACTCGGACAACTTCATTGTCCAACAGACCATCCAACCTACTATGTCGGGCTTCTGAAGGACCTTGCGAATGGGCAAGTCAGTCATCATGATCACAGTGAAACTTTGGAAATAGTGATGGAGCTCCGAGCTGTGAACACCACGACTAGAGTGACCTTCTCAATGGCTTGCTGCCGCGTCTATGGTCCCTGCAATACCTTACTCACAAAGTAGATCGGCTTATGGACCTTCGCTTGATCCTGCACAATGACCGAGCTAATTGCTCGATTTGTGATAGCAAAATAAAGATGAACAGGGGTACCTGGAAGCTGTAACATCCCTCCAAAATCTTTTCTTATTTATATAATAGAATAAAGCGTAGGTATTAAATTTATAAAATCAACATATGTATTAGATATTGGAAATACATCATCCCGTGCATCGTATTCAAAAAGAGACGTCCCTCTTATAGGGTTTTAAATACATTCCATCAATTGTTTCGAAATAAAAACCAAATACATCATGGAAGGACAGAACAGGCGATCTGTAATACCCCGCCAAATTACTTTTCATAAATATAAAATGAAATAAAGGTGAAACAAAAATATTTAAGTGAACATACGAATTTATATAAAATGAAGTTGCTCCTCACAGGGAGTTTAATACATAACCGGTCGGTTTTTCCAAAACATAAACAAAATACAGCCAAATAAATTAAAAACCGGCGATCCCCCTACAAAACCGGCGATCTCCTATCAGAGGACCCAAAACAGCCGATCTGCTACCAGAACAGAAATCAGGCGATCTCCTCCCGGCGACCACTCACTAAGGAGCTCTACTTCCTGGGAAAATCATCTGCTCCCGTGTAACATACACGATCATCACAGTTTTAAGAGGAAACAGCCAGAGAACAATACAAAGGGTAAGCTAGATATATTTATTTTTAACTTTAAATTATAAACTGGACAACCAACGTAGATCAGCCTTTTTAAACATTCACAAGAGTCCATCACTTTCTCATTCATATCACACCACCATCAAGTGCCTATCAGCAAATTCTCAGACATTACTCACGTCAGACTTCCACTGACTAAACACACATAGACACTTGACACTACTTCCGGAAGACTCGTGCATTGACTAGACTCAGAGATTCTGCACCTGTCATACAAAGCTGTTGTAATGTTTCCACAGCTATGCGCATCAACACATTCTCGATCTCAAGTTCACCATTCTCACAGTATGACAGGGTTAATCCATATGACAGGCCGAGCTCGTTCCCTTTTGAACAACTCACCCATACGTATGAACCTCCTTCGACTCTCAACGCCTGAATAACCTCATCTATATGAATCCATTATCTCAGGAGAGTCAGGATAATCTCATTATAGACATCACCGATCAATGCACATCCTACACGATCTTACACGGTATTTTCTTTCCTGAAAATACTATGCCTCGATCCCACATTCACCACATCTAACACATCACATAACACTTAAAGGAATGATTTCAATCACAGCAAAACTCAATCCAAGGTTCTTATTTTCGAATATCTCATTTAAATCTCAAACAGTTTCAAAGCAACACCAAAAACAGAGAGTTCGCAAACAACGCCAAAACCGGCGATCTGGTTCAAAAACAAGGTATTTCGAAGTCTGTATATAAAACCGGCGACCACGTCGCCCAAACACATAGAAACAGAGCATTCACGAAGATGAAAACGAAAACCGGCGACCACGTCGCCCTCACTTCAGAAACAGCTAATCTATGGCTTGTATTGAAAATGAAGGCTAGCTTCCCTTACCTGGACTTGCGCAAAACACCAGGAGCTCCGAAACCCAACGAAGCTTAAAGAATGCCTTGGCTCTGTTTTTGCGTCTGGTTTGAAGGACTTGCAGAGAACCTCCCAGGTGCTCTAATGGTGGCCGTCGCTCGTCGTACTCTTGCGTGAAGGTGCCAGAATCGCAGCGCGAAGGAGAGAATGGAGGAGAAGGGAGGTAAACTCACTCTTTCGCTCTTGAACAACTGCAACGTTCCCCCCTCTCAGAAGTGGGTTTTCGCATCTTAAACCAGCTTGTCCACCAAAGCAGTTGCCACCACCCACTCTGCAGAGAAGTCTGAGTGTACGTTTCTCTGAACAGTACGACCATGTTTGTCTCTTGCGCATGCCAACCACTGCCCTGAACAGTACGACCACTGTTGTCTCTTCTGCATGCCAACATTCTGATGTCACTATTCTGAACCACCCTTTTTGTCTACGTGGCGTGGGTGCAGTACGTTTCATGCTGGGAGTCTGGGTCCCACCTTCTCTGTGTGCAACTCGACATCGCGCGATAACCTTTCGTCGATGACCTCTCGCGCGCGAAGACAATCCACCGATGACCTCTCGCGCGAAGGCTATCCACCGATGACCTCTCGCGCGAAGGCTATCCACCGATGACCTCTCGCGCGAAGGCTATCCACCGATGACCTCTCGCGCGAAGGCTATCCACCGATGACCTCTCGCGCGAAGGTTATCCACCGATGCCTCATCCTGGAGAACGACCGATGTCTCTCCCTGGAAGGTGCCCGTATGCCTCGCGCCCTGATGATGCCCGCATGCATCGCGCCCTGGCGACGTCCACATGCCTCGCGCGCCCTGGCGACGTCCACGTGCCTCGCGCGCCCTGGCGACGTCCTCATGCCCCTCGCGCCCTGGCGCTCATGTGTAGCAGACGACCGGCGATCATGTACTACTAGGCGATCTCATAGTCTTCCAAACTACACTTTCCTTCCTTTTTATTTTAAATAAAAACATACTTAGAATCCATTTAAAATATATCTCTTTTTATTCCAATTCAATTTTTACAGGTCCTTACAGAAGCGGCTTGCCAAGAGCAAGGGGACTAGTCAAGTACTCTTTCAACTTTATGAAGGCCTCTTCACACTCGACAGTCCACATAAACTAGTTATTCTTCTTCAGGCACTGGAAATATGGATACCCATGTCTCCACCGGCTAATAGGAAACGAGACAGGGCAGCCATGTGTCCAGTTAACTGTTGGACCTCCTTTACATTAGCAGAGCTTCTCATCCCTATGATCGTAGCACATTTGTTAGGGTTCGACTCTATACCCCTTTCAATCAGTAAAAACCCCAGAAACTTCCCTGTCTCTACACCAAACACACACTTCTTAGGATTCAACTTCAGGTTATACTAAGCTATTTTCATGAATAGCTCTTCCAAGTCAGCTATGTGCTGATCTTTCTCTCTCGACGTGACGACCATGTCGTCCATATATGCTTGTACATTTCGTCTGAGCATGGGGGTGAGGATCCTGTCCATCAACCTCTGGTAAGTAGCACCAGCATTCTTGAGGCCAAAGGGCATCACCTTGTAACAGTAAATTGCGAACTCGGCCATAAAGGCAGTCTTGCTCTCGTCTTTGGGGTGCATATGGATTTGGTTATACCCCTAGAATGTGTCTAGAAAGCTCAACACTCGATAACCCGAGGCACTGTCTACCAAAGAGTCTATGTTGGGGAGTGGGTAAGAATCCTTGGGATAGGCCTTGTTCAGGTCAGTGAAGTCGACGCACATTCTCCACTTCTCGTTTGCCTTCTATACTAACATAACATTTGCCAGCCACTCTGGGTATTGCATTTCCCTTATGTGACCAAAATTGAGAAGCTTCTAAGTCTTTTCTCTAATGATCAGGTGCTTCTCCTCATTCAACTTTCTCCTCATTTGGGTCACTGGTTGACCTTTTTGTCCATAGTTAGCCTATGTCACAAGAAATTTTGGTCTATCTCGGGCATGTCCGCGGATGACCATGCGAAAGCACTCATGTGCTTCAATATATCTTGTCTTACAACTCTTTGCCTAGTGAGATGCCGAGTTTGAACACTTTCCTTCCTATTTTCCTTTCCTAAACCTCCCCAGTGGGTCCAGGTCGCCTTTTGTTAGCAACTTCAGTCTCCATGATCTCTTCAGCCTTCCTCCTTGAACAGTAACTGAGTATGTTTCCCTCCTGTTCTTCAAGCTACTCTTGTAGCACTTTCGTGCTGCCTTCTGATCAGAATTGAAGGTAATTACTCCTCCCTTAAGAGAAGACAACTTCATCTTCATGTGCTTTGTAGAGGCTACCGCACCCAACTTGTTCAAAGAAGGTCTCCCCAAGAGCAAATTATAAGCCGAAGGTGTATTAATTACAATATACCTAGCCGAGGTGCCATTAGCAAAGGTCGTCCTCAGCTTGACATGCCTCCGTACTTCCACCTGATCTCTCGCGATCCAACTAAGCACCCATCATATGGCCTTAGTTGGTTGGAGGATAGCTGCAAATTGTTGAACATTGACCAGAGTATAACATCAGTTGAGCTCCCTTGGTCGATGAGAACTATGTGTACCTTTCTACCCACAGTGACAATAGATATCACCACTAGATCATTGTCGTGGGGACCACATCTTCCAAGTCAGAGCTCGTGAAGCAGAGGACAGGCTCTAGTGGATGGTTAGGTCTCCTCGTCTCTAGAGGCATCACTACTTGTGCGTATCGCTTGCGCTTAGTAGCAGTGTTTCCCCCTTCAGAAAATCCTCTCAAGATGGTGTTCAGCTCTCCATGAACAGATGTCTCATGCTCTTAATTTCAGAGGGCAACATCTCCCTGTGGCTCTTCCTAATCAGCCTCAAGGTACTCCTTGAAGAACCCTTCCTTTACCAAGCTCGCCAGTTGGTAACCCAAAGCTATACATCGTTCGACATCGTGCCCAAATCCTTTGTGGTATTTGCACAAGACAACTTTTTGCGGTCCTAGATTCCTGTCAGACTTCTGAGGAAACTTCAGCTTGTCTACCACTCCGGGCATGCCTATCAGTTCTTTGTAGGATACTTGGAATTCGGGACGGAATGTCAGCTCCTCCCCAGCCTTTGTCTTGGACTCGTTCCTCTTGTATGGTGCCTGCCTTGAGTTCGTTTTCTTCCTGGACGAGGTCTCATTAACCCTCAAAGGTCGAGCGGCTCGACTGCTCTCCTGAGGCTTAGGTTGCCTAGAATACTAGTTGCCATTCTTCATAGCCACAACCTCCTCCACATTGATGTGGGCGACAACCCGTCATCGTATCTTGGAGAATGTCTCCATTGGATTTCTGATCAGTGAGTCGTTGAACGGTCCTACCGCAATCCCTTGCTCGAAAACGGTGACCATCACGTCTTCATCATGGGTTTGGAGTCTCAATGTGAGTGCACAGAACCTATTCAAATACTCCTTCAGCAATTTCCCCTCTCTCTGCAACACATTAAAGAGGTCATAGAGCAATAATGGCTTGACTTGATTGGCATAGAGTTGTTCTCTAGATAGCCTGGCAAACTGTGCAAAAGAAGTGATGTGGCCATCGGGGAGCCCACTGAACCACTGCAAGGCTGTTCCTATGAATGTGCTAATGAAAATCTTTCACTGAATAGCCTCCGATCCTCCAGAAACAATCATCTAGGCATTGAAAGTCGTGAGATGATTTTCAGAGTCCTCTACCCTTGTGAAAACAATCTTTGGTGTGATGTAGTGTGCCAGGACAAGTTTGTCCATGATTGCTTGCGAAAAAGGCTTGGGACGATCTCTCAATGGCAGATTTGAGCCTGGCTCCCTCGTAGAACATTGATCACACTGCTATATATCCTTGTGCAAGTCTTCGGTGGTCTTGCGCAGCTCCTCCAGCCGATCTTGCATAAGCGTTGGCTCAGCTCGGGCTTCTGCTAGTAGCCTTTCTTGCTCGGCTCTAACTTCTTACTAGATCCGCTTCTGCTCTTGTTTGTACTGCTTATTGGCTTCCGGGAGAGTCCTCATAGTCTCCATAAGTTGTTGTAACGTGGGAGCCTCACCTCCTTCAGATCCCAGCGGTCCATGTCTGGTGTTTCTCATCTCGTCAGAAAACTTGAACGCGAATGTGGATGGAATCAAATTTTATCGAGCCCCACGGTGGGTGCCAAATGTTCTTGCCGATTGATTCTTTCATCGGTTGACCTGGGTGGAAAACTCCTCTTCTAACCTATCTCTTCTGGATACTGATCTGCATTATCTTATGGCATTGGAAGGTGGTTCCATTGAGATAGAGGGCCCTACCTGTTGATTACACTCCGACGATCAAGTGTAGTATGTAGAAACAACCTATCTTCACTTGGGGTCTCACGCCCCTTTTATACTATTCTTGTAATAACTTTTACTCACAAGAATATAATCTCAACTGAAAGCATAACTGAAAAAATTCAATCATAACAGAAAAACCATCTGTCACGGACACCACTTATATTTAGGCGCTAACCACAAGTTAACATTTTGTTTTACGTGTGCACCCTTATCCTTGGGCGCTCCTCTTTTTATTTTCAACAACTATTAAATATCGTGTAACCAACATGCAACATGTTTAGATAACAAATGTACGGGTACATTAACTAACAACCATCAATATGCAAAAATTATCTACATGTTAATATATGACAAAGCTTATTACGTTAATTATTCCCATTGGGATTACCAATAAGACTGGGCTAGACTCATGTCCCACACCTTGGGCCTAATAGTTGAGCTGACAACTCACCAGCCCAATCGAGATCCGACCTCAACAAGCCGAAACCAAGATTTGAGCATCGAGCACTCCTGCCCGATACAATTATTATTAATAATAATATTATTATTATCTTATAATTATTATTATTGTTATCATATTATTAGTAATATTATTAATATCACAATATTATTAATATTAATATTACTAATAATATTATTATTAATACTCATAATATTATTTTTATTATTATTACTATTAAGAGTTTTTAATATTATATTATTATTGAGAATAATAATATTACTAATAATATAATTATTAATATTATTTAATTATTATTATTAATATTTTTATTAATATTAATATTATCATTAATATTAATATTATCATTAATATTAATATTATTAGTAATATTAATATAATATTAATATTATTTTATCATTATTATTATTAAGATTATTATTATTTTTATTATTAATATTATTATAATTATTAGGAATTTTATAGATATCATTATTATTGTTAATTTATAATTATTCATTTAATTATCATTTTTATTGTTATTATTATTATTAATATCATTGTAATTATGAATATTATTAATAATATTAATATTAAAATTATGGTAATTATTGTAATTATTATAATATTATTTTTAATATTATTGTAATTATTAATTTGAAAATTATTATTAAAAAAATTATCAAAAAGCCCAACTAGAACTTTGTCAAAAAAATTTTGTCGTTAATAAGAATTTTTCTTGTAGTTTGTAAAGACAACAATTAAATTGAGAAAGTGAAAACTTTAAGGACCTAGAAAAATTTAATTGGAATAAAAATGTTATATTTAAATAATTTCTGAAGATGTTATTATTTAAAATAAAAAGAGCTTGTAATAGAAGTTTCATGGTGGTCAGACCTCGGACGTCGCCCAAGGTCTGAGGTCAGCTGGTAGAGGTCGGTCGGAGGACCATAGGGGGGTTCCAAAAATCACACGTATTAAGGTGTGATTTGCACCTTAGATACGCTATGTATGCGAAACTCTATGCTGGGGCATAAGAGATTGTTCTTAGTGTTGCATGCATTGGCGCGCGAGGAGTTGGTACCGACTTGTCCTCGGGAAGGAGAAGCTACCGACGTCACCGAGTCATGTGGGAGTGATACCACAGACTTAGAGGAATGGGAGGACGAGCCCTCAGCTGGGTGTGACTGTAACATCCCGCCAAAACCTTTTCATATTTATATAATAAAATAAAGGTAAAACAATAATATCGAAGTGAACATAAATATATATATGTAATGAAATTTCTCCTCACAGGGAGTTTAATACATATCCAGTCAGTTTCCAAAACTTAAACAAAATACAGCAAAATAGAAAACAGGCGATCTCCTATCAGAAACAGAAAACAGGCGATCTCCTAACAGAAACAGAAAACATGCAATCTCCTTCCGGCGACCACTCACTGAGGAGCTCTACTTCCTGCAACATCATCTGCTCCCGTGTAAATTATACACGATCATCACAGGTTTACGAAAACATCCACAAAACAAAAATGCAGGGTAAGCTAGATATTTTAAAGAGAATTTAGATATGAAACTTTAAAATCAAGATAAAAAAAATTTAAGACACCCACGTAAAAACCATCAACTTTCTCATTCCCTTCACATGACCATCAAGTAATCACATATTTCACAATTTCCTCAAGAGTCGTTCAATTCACATACTCCATCAAGTGTCTATCAATTTCAATGTTTCTCATTTCTCACGTCAGACTTTCACTGACTCATCACACACAGACACTTGACACTACTTCCGGAAGACTCGTGCGTTGAACTTAGCATCCAGAGACCTACACCTGTCATACTTCATTGCTGTAATGTTCCCACACCCATGTGCATCAACATAATCTCGATCTCAATCTCAATATCCTCACTCTCACAGTATGACAGGGTTAATCCATATAACAGGTCAAGTCAGTTATCTTTCAAACGACTTACCCATACATATGGACCTCCTTCGACTCTCACCAACTGAATGACTTCATCTATGTGACTCCATCATATCAGCAGAGTCAGGATCGTCTCATTCACAGGATACTCACTGATCAATACACCTCATAACCAATCTCAACACGGTATTTCCTTTCCTGAAAATACTATGTCTTGATCCCACATTCACAACATTCAACACATCATATAACACTTAAATGAACGATTCCAATCACAGCAACAATCATTCCAAGGTTCAGATTTTCGAATATCGCATGCATTTCACATTTCAATCTCAAACAGTTTCAAACGACACTAAAACAGGGGAGTTCGAAATTAACATTTAAAACTGGCGATCATGTCGCCCCACACATAAAAACAGAGCATCATGAAAAGAATATGAAACCGGCGACCACGTCGCCCTCACTTCAGAACCTACTCGCCTAAAGTTTTTATAAACGAAAATGCTAGCTTCCCTTACCTGGACTAGCGTCAACTTCACTAAGAGCTCCAACCCAATGAGATTCAAGGATGCCTTAACTCTGTTTTAGCGTCCGATTTGGAGAACTTGCAGAGAACCTCCCAAGTGTCCAAGGGCAGTCGTCGCTCGTCGTACTGGTGCTTGAGGATGCCTGAATCGCAGCGCGAAGGAGAGAAAAGAGAAGGATGAAGGTAAACTCACTCTGCCACTCTTGAACCACTGCAACGTTCTTTTCCTCTCAGAAGTGAGTTTTTTTTAATCTAAACCAACTTGTCCACAATTGCCGCTGCCACCACCCACTCTGCAGGAAAGCTTGCGTGCACACTTCCTTGAACAGTACGACCACGTGTGTCTCTGCGCATACCAACTCTCTGATGCCAACTATTCTGAAACACCCTTTTTGTCTACGTGTCGCGCGTTCAGGACGTCTCATGTTGGGAGCCTGGGTCCCACCTTATCTGTGTGAAACACGACATCGCGCGATAACCTTCCACTGATGACTCATCCTGGCGGACGACCGATGTCTCTCTCTAGAAGACGACCGATGTCTATCCCTGGCGACGACCGCATGTCTCTCGCCTTGGCAATGCCCGCATGTCTCGCGCCCTGGCGATGCCCGCATGTTTCGCGCCCTGGCGATGCCCGCATGTCTCTCGCCCTGGCGATGCCCGCATGCCTCGCGCCCTGGCGATGTCCGCATGTCTCGCGCCCTGGCGATGCCCGCATGTCTCGCGCCCTGGCGATGCCCGCATGTCTCTCGCCCTGGCGGTGCCCACATGTCTCTCGCCCTGGCGAGGCCCGCATGTCTCTCGCCCTGGCGATGCCCGACGACACATCGCCACGCCTTGCTGAAGGTTCTTCATCCCACTATGTTATGTCCAAGGTATCATCTCCACATGACTTGGTGACGTCGGTAGCTTAACATTTCCAAGAGTAGATCAGCACTACTCCTCGTGCGCCCATGCATGCAACACTAAGGACGATTTCTTATGCTCAAGCATGGAGCTTCGCATGCACAGCGTATCTAAGGCTTAACCCACACCTTGATACGCTTGGTTTTTTGGAACCCACTATGGTTGATCCAGCATCTTGACCACATACTGAGTGCACTTTCGGCGATCATGTGCACCATAGGCGATTGGCGATTATGTATCAGAGAAGTCGGAGGTCACCTCCGTCTTCAACAACGGCGATCTCGTAGACTTCTAAGCTACACTTTCCTTCCTTTATATTTTAAATAAAAACATACTTAGAATTCACTTAAAATATATCACTTTCATTCCAATAAAATTTTCTAGGTCCTTACAGTGACGATGTGACATCAGTGACCAGAGTGAGGCGATGTGTCCTCGTCACACACAAGGGCGATAAGAGATCGCCAACAGGATGAGAGGAACATCGGTCATCAACCAGGATGGGAGACACATCGGTCGTCTTCCTGAATGAGACATCGGTTGTCTGCCAGATGGAGAGACATCGGACATCGGTCATCTTCCAGGGTGAGGAATCAGTCGTCCGTCAGGAAGGGCATCAGTCATCGCCGGTATGAGAGGCATCAGTCATCGCCGGTATGAGAGGCATCAGTCATCGTCGGTATGAGAGGCATGGTCATCGCGCGAGCAGTCATCGGTGGATGGTTATCGCGCGATGTCGTGTTTCACACAGATAAGGTGGGACCCAGGCTCCCAGCATGAGAACGTCCTGCATGTGCGACACGTAGATAGAAAGGGTGTTTCAGAATAGTTAGCATCAGAGAGTTGGTATGGTAAGTGACCCAGAGTTGGTATGCGTAGAGACTCACGTGGTCATACTGTTCAAGGAAGTGTGCACGCAAGCTTCCTGCAGAGTGGGCAGTGGCAGCGGCATTTCTGGGCAAGTTGGTTTAGATTCAAAACTCACTCCTGAGAGGCAGTGGACGTTGCTGTGGTTCGAGAGTGATTGAGTGAGTTAGCTTTGGTTCCCTGTTTCCTTCCTCTCCTTCTCCCTGCGTTCAGACGTCCTAGCATACCAGTTGAAGATCGGCGACTGCCCCTGGATTCCTGACGTTGTGCCCTGCAAGTTTTTTGATCAAAGCCTTAAAACAGAGCTCGGGTATCCTTAAGTCTCGGTGGGTTTGGAGCTCTTAGTGAGATTTTACGCAAGTCCAGGTAAGGGAAGCTAGCATTCGTTCAATAAAAACCTTAGGCTAGAAGATTATGAAGTTGGGGCGACGTGGTCGCCGGTTTCAAACTTTCTTGCACGATGCTTTGTTTTTCTGTGTGGGGCGACGTGATCGCCGGTTTTAATGCAAATTTCGAAATCCCCTGTTTTAGTGTCGTTTTGAAATTGTTTGAGATTGAAAGGTGAAATGCATATGATATTCGAAAATCTGAACTTTGGTATGATTGATTCTGTGATTGGGATTGTTTAAGAAAAGATTCAAAATATTATATGATGGAATTGTGCTTTTACGTGTGGTATGATGTACTGGATGAATGTGAAATTGTCATCAAGACATAGTATTTTCAGGAAAGGAAATACCGTGTTGAGATTGGTATTAGAGTGTATTGATCAGTGAGTGTCCTGTGAATGAGACGATCCTGACTCTACTGATATAATGGAATCACATAGATGAAGTTATTCAGTTGTTGAGAGTCGAAGGAGGTTCATATGTATGGGTAAGTTGTTTGAAAGATAACTAACTTGGCCTGTTATATGAATTAACCCTATCATATCGGGAGAGTGATGATATTGAGATTATGTATACGCATGGCTGTGTGGATTTCACAGCGACCCTGTGTGGATTTCACAGTGGTGTGGTATGACAGGTGCAGGTCTCTGGATGCTAAGTTCAACGCACGAGTCTTCCGGAAGTAGTGTCAAGTGTCTATGTGTGATGTGTCAGTGGAAGTCTGACGTGAGAAAGATGATTATTGAAAATTGTTGATAAACACTTGATGGATTATGTGAAATGAATGACACTTGAGGGAATTGTGAAATGTGTGAATATTTGATGGTTTACGTTAATATCAAGTTTCATGTTTTAAGGTTTTAAAAATATCTAGCTTACCCTGTGTTTTGTTTTGTGTTTGCTTTCTTAAAACTGTGATGATCGTGTAATTACACGGGAGCAGATGATGTTGCAGGCAGTAGAGCTCCTCAGTGAGTGGTTGGACAAGGAGATCGCCTGTTCTTATGTTGTATCTTGTTTTATTTTGAAACACTAGGTGCTTATGTATTAAAAATTCCCTAGAGAAGGGATATTATTTTGAAGAAACTACAATGTATGAGATGGATGTATTGTATTATATAAACATATGTTAATTTTGATATTATTGTTTCATGTTTATTTTATGATATAAATATGAATAAGATTTTAGGGGCGTTACAAAAACAATACACACGGAACAAGATCAACACAACAATAAGAAATAACTGAACCTCTGTGTTTTCTTTCAATCATGATATTGATCACAAAATTTGCAAAAAAAATTTCAAGAATAGCTTTTAATTTACTTTGGACTCTCTCTTATTAGTAGTAAAAATAATTTTAGAAAGATTAGTTTTGATTTCATCTTAATCTATCTGATTTAATAGATTAAAAATATATTTTCTATTAATTTTACTTACTAGTGAAATTAATCAATTAACTCATCGTTTCTACATATTAAAATAGAAGAATTAAAACATTCATTGAACTTAAGTGATTTTAGTTTATTAAAAATTTGTTTTAACATATTAAAACAAAAAGGTAATAATTACTTATGATTTTAAGTGATTCTAATTTATTAAAAAAATTATCTAATTGATTAAAATGCTTCCTAAGTCATTCTAGACTATCCAAAAATATTTTATCATATTAAAATCATTTTTTAATCAATTAAAAAAGTGCTTATCACTAAGAAGAAACTTTAATGCATTTGGAAAAGCATTCTAATTACAATGTAGGATTAAATCATAAAAGAGAAAACTTACAATATGTTCCAAATCAACACAAAACAATCTAAAACATTTATAGATCTTCATGATCATTTCCAATTTCAATTTCTTCGAGATAAGGGTTGGCTTCATGAAATATATCAACCATAGCTCCAATAAAGCCCCCTTATTTGGTGAAGACAACTATCTAATATAGTCTAAGCATAAAGTGTGCTGATGTGTAGATGTGAGATAAATCCCTACACAAAATAAATAATCTTGTGTTGGACTTGAAGAGTAAAGTCAAGTCTTAGAGAAGTTCTTTTGATGATGATGATGATTTGAAGAAGGTGATACTAAAGATATATTGATTGTTATAACTTTCATTGCATGTGTTTGTTAGTCTTGCACACCAGGTAATCACAAGAAATTTAGTTTTAGTACACAACCTAATCTTAACCTTAAACATAAAAATTGTTTCTTAAAGGTTAAAATATGTTGAAAAAGGTTTTAAGTTTGTTTCAATTGGTTAATATTTCACATAATCAATTAAGTTTATTCTTGATAATGGATTAATATAGATAACAAGAAAATAAGTTTTTAACTAGTCTATGATGTTAGATAAGATGGCTTTAAACTAGAGGGGGGGTGAATTGTTTAAAGGGGTTTTCGCAAACTTTTCAGAGCTAGAATGAATTTATTTAAGAAACCAATTGATTCAGCAATTCAGTTAGCCAAAACAGCAAGCAAAACTATAACACTAGAAAAAACAATCGGTTGTTTCTTCGAAGCAATCAGTTGTTTATACCAACAAACAACAAACAAACTGAATTTAAAAAGATAAGGATAGAGATTGTACACAGATGTTTATACTGGTTCACTCCAACCCAGAGCTACATCCAGTCTTCTCAGAAACCCTAAGGAAATCCACTAAGCAATCACACCTTGATCACTTACACAACAACCAAGAGAATGACCTTGAAAACCTCAAGAAACACACTCTCCTTGGCCAACACTAAGATTGCTGATCTTGAACACCTCAAGAACACACAGCCAATCTCAGCAAAAACACACAGACGAAATGTTTTAGCAGTTTACAAACATTACACTTGTTACATATGAATATCTGAAATCAATACAAGTAGAATCCTATCCCAGCACCTTGATCAATCACAAAACTCTTAAGCAATCTCAGCACTTTGAAAAACTCTCTTAGAAAAACTTTTACAAAAGATCTCTCTTTTCTTCAAAACAGTTTTTCTGAATTTATACCAAGATATAGTTTGTTATCAAATCTTAACAAACTCTTAACTGCTTTAATGACTGGAGCGTATTCTGTTTCAAATCATTTAAAGCTCAGTCAAAGAAAATAGTTATTCTGTTATGGTTCCAAAACAAACAATCGATTGTTTCTTCGAATCAATCGGTTGTTTTGTTACTTAACAGATTTCACCATTTGAAAACAATTTTCAAAATTTCTCAAAACACCTAAGTGTAAACAATCGGTTGTTTCGACAGAACAATCGGTTGTTTCAACTTAGCTTAAAAAACTTTTTGCTTTGTTAAAGATTGAGATGCTAATTGCTTTGAGATTTAATCTAAGGGTGGATTACAACATAAAACTACCCCAGAACAAAACTATAAACCAGCACAGCAGCAACAAGTAAAGTAGAGGCTTCAACATCCTTCAAAGGATTTGGATTCTTCAAAACATTGAACACCACTTGGTTCAACAATCTCCCCCTATTTGATGAAGACAAATCCCTGGTGCTTGTGTTGTACTGATTAAATCTGAAGCAGTTCCTGCAATAGAACTTTGAGCAAAACATTGAACTTCTGATATTCTGTTAGCATACAAATAAACATATTAAAGCTTTAAAATAATTAATATCAGAGATAAAATACATATCACCCAAACTGTTTTTAACAACTAAAAAAAAATAGAAACTTAAACAAACTTAAAACATAGCATATCTCCCCCTATTTGTCTTTACAAATAGACAAAGATAAGAGATAAAACATGTAACATCCCACCAAAATAATACATACATACATGTATAATTGAAATTAAGTGTAACCAAATAATATTGAAGAGTGCAAAATAAAATGTATATATATATATATCAGAAATGAAGTTACTCCCCTTAGGGAGTTTAATACATAACCAAATCAATTGTTTGCAAGATTTTACGAAAATAATAAAAGAAATGCAGTAAGATAGGCGGTCTCAAAAGAAAACGGCGATCTCCAACTTTAAAACGGCGATCTCTAACAGAAGGCCTCAAAACTGGCGATCTTCTATCAGGACACCAGAACCGGCGATCTCCACCGAGAGGTGGAAATGGGCGATCTCTGCCCTCGGCGACCACCCCTTTAGGGAGCTCTTCTTCCTGGAAGGTCATCTGCTCCCGTGTACAATTACACGATCATCACAGTTTTGAGAAAACAACCACAATAACGGATAAAAGGGTAAGCTAGATAATTTAAAAGAAGTTTAACTCATGAACATGAAAATCCAAGTAAACCAAGTTCCAAATTATCCATGTAAAACGTAGAACTACAATTAGCATTCAGCTGATCGCCCAAAATCACAAATTCACTACATTTCCCATAGTCATTCCATTTCACAACACAGCATCAAGTGTCTATCAATATTCCAGTTTCTCATTTCACATGTCAGACTTTCCACTGACCCACCATGCATAGACACATGACACTACTTCCAATTTGACTCGTGTGTTGACTCAGGCCCAGAGATTTGCACCTGTCATACCTACCACTGTGAATCCACACAGCATGCGCATATACCATCTCATTGTTACCATTCTCTCGGTATGACAAGGTTAATTCGTATAACAGGCCGAGCTCGTTCCCATTTGAACAACTCGCCCATTCATACGAACCTCCTTCGACTCTCACCAACTGAATAACTTCATCTACGTGATTTCATTATCTCAGCAGAGTCAGGATATCTCCTTCTAGACAAGCCCCTAGTCAATACACCTATACAGATCTTACACGGTATTTCCTTTCCTGAAAATACTATGCCTCGATCCCACATTCACAGCATTCAAACACATCCTACCATTCAAGTAAATGATTCAAATCACATCCACAAACATTTCAAAGCTTCAGATCTTCGAATATCTCATGTAAATCTCAAGTAGTTTCAAAACAACATCAAAAACAGAGATTTCGTAAAACAGCGCCAAAACCGGCGATCTAGTTCAAAAACATGGTATTTCAAAGGCTATGTTTAAAAACCGGCGACCACGTCGCCCAAGCACACAAACAGAGCATTTTACGCAGGTGAAAACAGAAGTGGCGACCACGTCGCCCTCACTTCAGAGATAGCTACACTGTGGCTTGTATGGAAAAAGAGGGCTAGCTTCCCTTACCTGGACTTGCGCAACCACCAGGAGCTTCGAAATCCAACGAAGCTTGCAGAATACCTTGGCTCTGTTTTTGCGTCTGGTTTTGAAGGAGTTGCAGAGAACTTTCCCAGGGGCTCCAATGGTGTTGCTTCTCGTCGTACTCTTGTGTGGAGATGCTGAAATCGCAACGCGGAGGAGGTAACTGGAGGAGAAGGGAAGAAACTCACTCTTTCTCTCGTCGAATACAACAATGTTTTCCTTTTCTCCCAGCAGTGGATTTTTGTAACTTAAACCAACTTATCCCTCCAAAAGCAGCTGCCACCACCTACTCTGCAGGGAAGTTTGCGTGCACGCTTCCCTGAACAGTACTACTAAGCGTGCCTCTGCGCAGGCTACGCTCTGAGGTCACTATTCTGAACCACTCTTTCGTCTACGTGGCACGCGTGCAGAACGTCTCTTGCTGGGAGTCTGGGGCCCACGTTCTCTGGGTGTAACTCAACGTCGCGCGATGACCTTTCGCCGATGACTACCAGCTCGAAGAGAAACCACTGATGACCTCTCACGCGAAGACGATCCACCGATGACCTCGCGCGAAGACGATCCACCGATGACCTCGCGCGAAGACTACCACCGATGACCTCGCGCGAAGACTACCACCGATGACCTCGCGAAGACTACCACCGATGACATCTTCCTGGCGAACGACCGATGTCTTCCTCTGGGAGACAACCGATGTCTTCCCTGGCGACGCCCTCATAACTCTCGCGCCTTGGCCACGTCCACATGCATCGCGCCCTGGCAATGCCTGCGTGCCTCGCGCCCGCGCGATGCCCGCATGCCCCTCGCGCCCGCGCGATGCCTGCATGCCTCTCACGCCCGCGCGATGCCTGCATGCCTCTCGCGCCCGCGCGATGCCTGCATGCCTCTCACGCCCGCGCGATGCCTGCATGCCTCTCGCGCCCGCGCGATGCCCACCTGGCGCTCATGAGTAGCAGGCGACCGGCGACCTCGTAGCCTTCTAAACTTAACTTTTTCCTCCCTTTCTATTCTAAATAAAAACATACTTAGAATTTATTTAAAACATACTCTTTCATTGCAATAAATTTCAGGTCCTTACATTCTCCCCAACAAGAAAAATTTTCGTCCTCGAAAATTGGATTACAAGGAAAAGAGGTATGGATAAGCCTCCCTCATGGGTTCTTCTAACTCCCAAGTAGAATCCCCCGATTTCTCATCCCACACCACTTTCACCATGTCGATGGTCTTGCCCCTGAGCTGTTTACATTGCCGATCGTCAATCCTGACTGGTTTTGCTTCAAAGGACAAGTCATCCCTAATCTGCACGTCGTCTACATCCAGCACATGACTAGGGTCTGCCATGTACTTCCTCAGCTGTGACACGTGAAACACATTGTGCAGATTCGCCAGATGGGGAGGTAGGGCGATCTCATACGCCACTGGGCCAATCCTTCTTAAGATCTGATATGGTCCCACGAACTTAGGGGACAACTTCTTTGACCTGATCGCCCGCCCTACACCCTTGTTTGGTGTCACTTTCATGAACACGTGATCTCCAGCAGCAAACTCCAAAGGCTTTCTCCTCTGATCTGCATAGGACTTCTGCCTACTCTGAGAGGCTTTCATTCTGCTTTGTATCTGCTTCACCTTCTCGGTCGTCTGCTGAATCAACTCTGGCCCAACCAAGACTGCCTCGCCCTCCTGGTACCAACATAAGGGAGTTCTGCATTTCCTCCCATACAGGGCTTCATATGGTGCCATCCCAATGCTGGCGTGGTAGCTATTGTTATAGGTAAACTCCACTAGTGGCAACACCTCCTCCCAACCTCCCAATTGATCCAAAACGCATGCCCTCAGCAGATCTTCCAAAGATTGGATCGTCCTCTCTGACTGACCATCTGTTTGGGGATGATATGCAGAGCTCATCCTCAACTTGGTTCCCAAACACTCTTGCAAGGTCTGCCAAAACCGTGAAGTGAACCTGGGATCCCTATCTGAAATGATGCTGGAAGGCACTCCATGCAACCTCACAATCTCCTTGATGTACAGCTGTGCCAACTTGGCCATGGGCATCTTCATATTTACTGGGAGGAAGTGGGCACTCTTCGTCAGCCTATCAATGATGACCCAGATTGCATCATGACCCTTTACCGATCTGGGTAAATGGGTGACAAAATCCATGGCAATGCTGTCCCACTTCCACTCGGGGATATCCAGTTGCTGCAACAGCCCGCCAGGTTTTTGATGCTCCACCTTCGCCTTTTGACACGTTAAGCAGGTTGCCCCGTACTGGGCGACGTCCCTCTTCATGCCTGACCACCAAAATGACTCCTTCAAGTCATGGTACATCTTGTTCATGCCTGGGTGGAGGTTAAGGCGACTCTTATGACCTTCCTCTAGGATCATCTTCTTCAACTCATCATTTGCAGGTATGCAAATCCTGCCATCAAACCTCAAGATCCCATCATCGCCCATCTCAAAGCCTCTCGCCTGATCTGTTCCTAGCGACTCCATAGTGCGCTTCAGGCTAGGGTCCTCCAATTGCTTATCCTTCAACATTCCCAGGAAGTCATTAGTTATAGTCAGCTTACTACAACTAATGTGATTCACGTGAAACTCTACTCCCAGGTTTAAGTCCCTGAACTGCTCGATCAGTTTCTGCTCTTCCATCATCATGGTGGCGACTTGTATAGACTTCCTACTCAAGGCATCTGCCACTACATTGGCCTTCCCTGGGTGATACATGAGTTGAAAGTCGTAGTCCTTTAGGAATTCCATCCACCTTCTTTGTCTCATGTTTAGCTCCTTCTGATCGAACAGGTACTTCAAGCTCTTGTGGTCACTGAACACCTGGAACCGAGCTCCATACAGATAATGCCTCCAGATCTTCAAGGCAAACACTACCGCTGCCAACTCCAAATCATGAGTAGGGTAGTTTTTCTCATGCACCTTGAGTTGCCTTGAAGCATATGCAACCACCCTCTTCTCTTGCATCAAGACGCATCCCAAGCCTTGATGTGAGGCATCACAGAAGACATCAAAAGGTCTTCCTACTTCTGGAATCACCAGCACTGGAGCACTGGTCAACCTCTCCTTTAGTTCCCTGAAGCTCTGCTCACATCGGTCGGTCCAAGCAAAGGGTTGGTCCTTGCGGGTCAGTTGTGTTAAAGGAGCCACTACTTTGGAAAAATCCTCAATAAACCTCCGATAGTAGCCCGCCAACCCCACAAAGCTCCTTATCTCAGTCACTGTCTTAGGACGTTCCCATTGCAGCACTGCCTCTACCTTGGCTGGATCTACCGAGATCCCCTGGGCAGATATAACGTGTCCTAAGAAGTTGACTTCCCTTAGCCAGAACTCACACTTAGAGAACTTGGCATAGAGCTGCTTCTCCCTCAGTATTTCCAATACTGTCCTCAGGTGTTCCTCATGCTCTTCCTCGGTCCTTGAATAAATGAGGATGTCATCTATGAAGACCACTACAAACTTATCCAAGAAAGGGCGAAAGATCCTATTCATGTAGTCCATGAATAGAGCTGGAGCATTGGTGACTCCAAATGGCATCACTACATACTCGTAGTGCCCATATCTAGACCTAAAAGCTGTCTTCTGAACATCTTCAGCTTTTACCAAGATTTGGTGATACCCCGATCTCAGGTCAATCTTGGAGAACACCGAGGCCCCATGAATTTGGTCCATCAAATCATCAATCCGAGGTAGGGGGTACTTGTTCTTGATGGTCAATTTGTTCAATTGCCTGTAGTCTATACACAGCCGAGACCCCCCATCCTTCTTCTTGACTAGGAGCACTGGAGCTCCCCATGGAGATACGCTGGGTCTGATGAACTGCTTCTCCAGCAACTCTTCCACTTGCTTCTTTAACTCCACTAACTCGGCTGGTGCCATCCTGTAAGGTGCCATTGACACTGGTCCAGCTCCAGGTACCAAGTCAATAGAGAATTCCACTTCTCTCTTAGGGGGTAATCCAGGCACCTCCTCTGGGAACACATCGGTGAAATCTCTCACCACTTGTATCTTGTTTACGTCCCCTTTATTCTCTACTCCCAACCGGGCGAGCACCACGAAACACCTCGCCCCTTTTTCCAACGCTGATCGCCCTTGTTGAACTGTTAACACATCCGCTTCATGGGGGTCTGGAAACGCTACCTTCTGCCTACCACAGTCTATGAGAACGTGATTGGCAGCTAACCAATCCATTCCCAGGATGACATCCAGGTCCTGAAGAGGTAGGCAGATCAAGTTCACCTTGAATCTGCGTCCTTCTACAATCACTGGACATTCAGGGCACACTGTAGAGGTCGACACCTGTCCTGACGCAGGTGTAGAGACCAACAGCTCAAAAGGTAACTCCTTCACTAGGAGACCCAACTCAGTTACACACAGGCTTGACACAAAGGAGTGTGTCGCTCCAGAATCAAACAAAGCCCTTACACCTCTACCAGCAATAAAACAAACACCTTGGATGAGGTTACCTGACTGAGCTGCCTCTGTCCCAGACATGGCGAACACCCTCCCTGCTGCTTGAGGTCTTCTGCCCTCGTTTCTCATCTGCTGAGAGCCACTGGGCTGGGTCGCCCCATTCTGGTTAGGGCATTCTCTAGCAAAATGCCCCGCCTTTTGGCAGATGTAGCACCTTCTCTCCGAACTCTTCTTGGGGCATGCGTTGGAGGCGTGTGGTCCACCACAATTGAAGCACTTGGGTTTCCAAGATTGCTGCTGCTGGAACTGGGGAGGTGCTGCTCCTGCCCGATGTGATGCGGGTCTCGCATAGGGCTTGCTTTGTGGGTGCTGTGCCTTAGCTCTCCCACTGGAAGGACCTCCTGGGTGTGACCTGATCACCCGAGACTCACCCTTTTCCAGGGTCTCTACCATCTTCGCCTTCTCCACTAAGGCGTGGAACTCCCTGATGCACATCGGGGCTATGGTCTTCTTCAGCCCATGCTTCAGCCCTTCCTCGAACTTCCTACACCTCCAGGCCTCGGAGGTCGCCTGGGTATAGAACCGGGCGAGGTACTCAAAACGGGCAGCATAGGCGTTTACTGACATGTCCCCCTGCTCCAACTTTAAGAACTCAGCTTCCCTTGCAAACTTGGCGCTGTCTGGGAAGTATTTTTCCAAGAACTTCGCTCTGAAGCTCTCCCAATCCAGAACATCCTCTCGGGCCTCCATCATCTGCTGAGCTCCCATCCACCAGAACTCAGCTTCTCCTGATAGCAGATAAGTGGCGAACAGCAGCTTCTTTTCTTCAGGGCATGAGGTCGCCCTAAAGATTTTCTCCACCTCCCTGACCCACTGATCTGCCTGGTCAGGGGTAGCATTCCCACTGAACTTAGGTGGGTTGTGCCTCATGAACTCGGCCAGTCCCATCTGTTCTTGGGGCTGACCGACGTGGGAGTTTGTTTCAGCCGACCGAGCAGTCTCCCAGTGCTGCATTGTGGCTTGATGGTTCTGAGCCATCGCCGCATTCTGCTGCTGAATGGCAGTCGCCATCATCTCTATGGCCTTGGCGATCTGACTCATCTCTGAGGAAGGTTGAGGTGGGGTAGCAGGTCTACGTGCCATCTTCTGAATCTATTGACTTCTATATTCCCTACAACTATAAGAATGAAATCGATAAGAATCAATTCATTCAAGGGGTAACAGCTAGACCTTACAAAGGTCAGCATCTCAAAGTCATCTAGAATTTGAGTTCATCAACAGAATCACAAGACTTATAATCCCAAACAAAACACCAGAACAGTTACTGGTGTGCAAACATCAATCCAACTACCACCTCAGTCAAATTCAAGAACACTCAAAAATCACACCAGAATTCAATGTAGGCTAAACATCAAACCTTTGGAATTAAGATTAAGAATCATCTTGATCCAGTTATGAGTGTGCACCCTCATTCCTTTATCAGGATCTTCTCATTCTTGATACCAAGATTTTCAATTTGAGCATACATTCACTAAAGCACAGAAGCACACACAAACTTTTCAATACAAAACGTTTGAAAACCTTTCACTATAGTTGTTATTTAAAAACTCAAATAACTTTTATGAGCAGAAGAAACACAATGGATCCACAGCCCTCAGGTCATCCTAAGGACGAACTGCTCTGATACCATTAATGTAACATCCCACCAAAATAATACATACATACATGTATAATTGAAATTAAGTGTAACCAAATAATATTGAAGAGTGCAAAATAAAATGTATATATATATATATCAGAAATGAAGTTACTCCCCTTAGGGAGTTTAATACATAACCAAATCAATTGTTTGCAAGATTTTACGAAAATAATAAAAGAAATGCAGTAAGATAGGCGGTCTCAAAAGAAAACGGCGATCTCCAACTTTAAAACGGCGATCTCTAACAGAAGGCCTCAAAACTGGCGATCTTCTATCAGGACACCAGAACCGGCGATCTCCACCGAGAGGTGGAAATGGGCGATCTCTGCCCTCGGCGACCACCCCTTTAGGGAGCTCTTCTTCCTGGAAGGTCATCTGCTCCCGTGTACAATTACACGATCATCACAGTTTTGAGAAAACAACCACAATAACGGATAAAAGGGTAAGCTAGATAATTTAAAAGAAGTTTAACTCATGAACATGAAAATCCAAGTAAACCAAGTTCCAAATTATCCATGTAAAACGTAGAACTACAATTAGCATTCAGCTGATCGCCCAAAATCACAAATTCACTACATTTCCCATAGTCATTCCATTTCACAACACAGCATCAAGTGTCTATCAATATTCCAGTTTCTCATTTCACATGTCAGACTTTCCACTGACCCACCATGCATAGACACATGACACTACTTCCAATTTGACTCGTGTGTTGACTCAGGCCCAGAGATTTGCACCTGTCATACCTACCACTGTGAATCCACACAGCATGCGCATATACCATCTCATTGTTACCATTCTCTCGGTATGACAAGGTTAATTCGTATAACAGGCCGAGCTCGTTCCCATTTGAACAACTCGCCCATTCATACGAACCTCCTTCGACTCTCACCAACTGAATAACTTCATCTACGTGATTTCATTATCTCAGCAGAGTCAGGATATCTCCTTCTAGACAAGCCCCTAGTCAATACACCTATACAGATCTTACACGGTATTTCCTTTCCTGAAAATACTATGCCTCGATCCCACATTCACAGCATTCAAACACATCCTACCATTCAAGTAAATGATTCAAATCACATCCACAAACATTTCAAAGCTTCAGATCTTCGAATATCTCATGTAAATCTCAAGTAGTTTCAAAACAACATCAAAAACAGAGATTTCGTAAAACAGCGCCAAAACCGGCGATCTAGTTCAAAAACATGGTATTTCAAAGGCTATGTTTAAAAACCGGCGACCACGTCGCCCAAGCACACAAACAGAGCATTTTACGCAGGTGAAAACAGAAGTGGCGACCACGTCGCCCTCACTTCAGAGATAGCTACACTGTGGCTTGTATGGAAAAAGAGGGCTAGCTTCCCTTACCTGGACTTGCGCAACCACCAGGAGCTTCGAAATCCAACGAAGCTTGCAGAATACCTTGGCTCTGTTTTTGCGTCTGGTTTTGAAGGAGTTGCAGAGAACTTTCCCAGGGGCTCCAATGGTGTTGCTTCTCGTCGTACTCTTGTGTGGAGATGCTGAAATCGCAACGCGGAGGAGGTAACTGGAGGAGAAGGGAAGAAACTCACTCTTTCTCTCGTCGAATACAACAATGTTTTCCTTTTCTCCCAGCAGTGGATTTTTGTAACTTAAACCAACTTATCCCTCCAAAAGCAGCTGCCACCACCTACTCTGCAGGGAAGTTTGCGTGCACGCTTCCCTGAACAGTACTACTAAGCGTGCCTCTGCGCAGGCTACGCTCTGAGGTCACTATTCTGAACCACTCTTTCGTCTACGTGGCACGCGTGCAGAACGTCTCTTGCTGGGAGTCTGGGGCCCACGTTCTCTGGGTGTAACTCAACGTCGCGCGATGACCTTTCGCCGATGACTACCAGCTCGAAGAGAAACCACTGATGACCTCTCGCGCGAAGACGATCCACCGATGACCTCGCGCGAAGACGATCCACCGATGACCTCGCGCGAAGACTACCACCGATGACCTCGCGCGAAGACTACCACCGATGACCTCGCGAAGACTACCACCGATGACATCTTCCTGGCGAACGACCGATGTCTTCCTCTGGGAGACAACCGATGTCTTCCCTGGCGACGCCCTCATAACTCTCGCGCCTTGGCCATGTCCACATGCATCGCGCCCTGGCAATGCCTGCGTGCCTCGCGCCCGCGCGATGCCCGCATGCCCCTCGCGCCCGCGCGATGCCTGCATGCCTCTCACGCCCGCGCGATGCCTGCATGCCTCTCGCGCCCGCGCGATGCCTGCATGCCTCTCACGCCCGCGCGATGCCTGCATGCCTCTCGCGCCCGCGCGATGCCCACCTGGCGCTCATGAGTAGCAGGCGACCGGCGACCTCGTAGCCTTCTAAACTTAACTTTTTCCTCCCTTTCTATTCTAAATAAAAACATACTTAGAATTTATTTAAAACATACTCTTTCATTGCAATAAATTTCAGGTCCTTACAAAACACGATATTGTTTCCATTACATCAGAATATAACAGCAACAACAGAAGAAAAGAAACATTAAAACCAGAAAAAAACAGCTAAAAACAATCCATTGTTTCGATGACTAATCGATTGTTTTTCCTTCATTCTTCTTCATCAGCAAACTGAAGATCAAAGATTTGATTCTGGACAGCTTCAATCTGTTCATCCAGAGTCATAAACCTTGCATCCATGTTGTCAAACCTGGTGTCAATCCTTTGGAAATTACTAACACAAAGATCATGAAGATTCCTTTGATTTTCCGCAAAGCTATCTAGCCTATTCACCATGAGTCTTTCAAAAGGAGACATGGTTTGTATTCTTTCTCCTTGATGTCCATCATCAGCATTAGGTCCTGTACCTTGAAAAACTCCAGTTGGATCTTCATGTTGAACATCCATATCAGCAGGTTCTTCTTGTTCAGAATGAGCAGCACCACTAGATGAGGCACCATGATCACCATCCTTACTTATCCATTTTCCACCTACTTTTGTGAAGCCCATCTTGCTGAGTGATCCATTGTTCAACTCTTGAGTTGACTTGACTAGCTCAGAAGTTTCATTTTCAAGATTAACTTCAAAAAAGAGTAGAAACTTAGATATTAAAACAACATAGGGATAATGATAATCACTTAACCTCATGGCTTTTTGCATGTGTTCTTTGATTATATGAATCCAATTGACCTTGACTTTCTCGATGATGCAGAAGATGTACACTAGATCTTCTTCAGTTAACACAGAGTGGTTACTCCCCCTTGGAGTTAGAATCCAAGTTATAACGAGAGCAAGCAATCTCTCATCTAGCTTCAAACCTCCAACTGAGCATGTGCTAACTTGAGATTGATTATTCTTCAAGCAACTTTTGTAGAACTGGATTTTGTTAAAATCCTCCACCACACCAAGGTTTCCTTTGTTGATTCGCAGGCCAGAGAACTTAAGCCTAGCAACAGCAGCCCAAACTTCATGAGTTATTTCCATTTCCACACCTTTCACATGAGAAACTATATTGTTTCCCTCAAACTTCAAGTTAGTGTAGTAAACCTTCACCAAATCTGGATAGATGTTTCCCTTCATCTCTAGGAATTTTCTGAGAGATTGATCCTTGAGCAGCCTTCTCACATTATCAAGCTTTTGACTTTTCAGCCAATCAAAGCATACAACCTTGGGGTTGTTTATCTTCTTGATACTTGTCTCATATCTATACTTCTCAATGAGATCCTTATCTCCAGAAAACCAGCCTTCTAACTTTCCTCCAGACCTTACAGCCCTGGTTTTGACTCTTTTGGAGGTGGGAGGGGTTGATTCCATGATTGCAGAGACGAAAACAGAGGAAAGCACTCTTCCCGGATTTTTCAAGAGATGGTGCAAGAGATATTGCAAGAGATGTTGCAATTGGTTGTTCTTGTGGAAGAAATCTGCACTTGATTTTATAGCAATAAGAAAATCAGTTTGAATTTAATTTCATTCAATGGGTACCTAATTTTCAGAGAGAGAGAACTTGACTCTGTTCTACACAGACAATGTCAGAAAAAGAAACTGAAAATCACATGGTCTTCACATGTGATCTTTGACTAGTCATAAAGACTCTTAAATTTCCAAGATTTTGGAATATATTCCTTTATGATTGCAGTAACTTCTTTCTGAGCATGTTCAGCTTTCAACACAGATCTTTTGACCAGAATTCTCCCTTTTGAAATTAATCTGCAACGGATAAAAAAAAATTAAAAATAAATCAATTTCGTCACAGTGTTGTCAGACTCAAAACAATCGGTTGTTTCGAAGAAACAATCGGTTGTTTTTCTGCAGCAGTTAAAAACTTGATTTTGAAACTTTAGCCATTAACAGAAACATATTAAAGCAGATGACATTGATTTTAAAAGATAATTAATCACAAGAAAGAATTTGAAACAAAGATTGAGAACAATTAAAGGAAAGTCTTATCCTTGTGTTGTTTCTTCAATAATCCAATTGCTTGTTGATCAAGAAAACTTCTTTTCACTGTTTTGATCTTTCACATAGCATTGATTCAGCTTCAATGACTGCCTTTTTCTTCAACAGCTTGATCAGATGGCTCAGTTCTTCTCTTTCTCTTTAATTTTCCTGCATAAACTAATTCAAGTAGCAAGATTTGGTCCCCTTACAAAATTGGGTCCATTTGACTTTACTTTGCTGTTAGAAACATCACATCCCTTAGGAATCCATTTCATAAGACCTTTAGGAACATAATACTTCCTAATTTTATAGAATCTAACAGAGTGGCCTTTCTTCATGCAGTAAAAAAGCATGTAACAACCAGTTGTTTCGTCTTAATAATCGGTTGTTTTTCTGATTTTCTTAAAAAGGATTTTGAAAACCTATCTTGCTTATTTTGTGGATTGAAGCCTAAACCAGCCTTTCCAAAAACACAGCTTTGAGATGCCAAGACATTCTCAAAGTTTGACTTCCCTTTTGAAAGCTTGTCCACAGTTTCAACAAGATAATGAACCTTTTTCTCAAGATTTTCACAATTTGTGCAAATGAGAGTATCACACTTGCAAGAGGTATTTTTGAAATGATTTTCCAATTTTTCAAAATCATTTTTTGCTTTTCTCAGATCCTCTTCAAGTGATTTAACTTTCTTTTCAAGCCCACTGTTAAGATCTTTCAATCGGTTGTTTGAAAGAACCAATCTATTAGCTTCATCATGTGTTTCTTGAAAAGCTTCAAGCAATTCACTATAATTTTGTTCATTTAAGGAAGCACATGAACTTACCTCACTTGAACTGCAAGAATCATCATCATACTCAGCTACTAAACATATGTTGGCTTTTTCATCTTCACTTGATGAAGAACTTGATGATGACACCTCATTTTCATCCCAAGCTATGTAGGCTCTTTTTGTCTTGCCTTTCTTCTCCTTGTAGCTTGTCTTTTTCTCTTTGCTCTTGTTGGGACAATCTGCCTTTATGTGACCTTGCTCACCACAACCAAAACAAGTATAGTTATTTGAATTCAATTCATTGGGTTTCTTGTTTCCATACCTATCCTTGTTGTTGTCTTTGTTGCGGTTTTTCTTTAGGAATTTGCTGAATTTTCTTGACAGCAAACTAAGATTTTCTTCATCACTATCATCACTTGAATCTTGCTTTCCCTTATGTTTGGATGCTTTCAAGGCTATGCTCCTTGTGTGCTTATCTTCACTTTCTTGAACATTGAGTCTATTCATCTCTAGCTCATGTTCCCTAAGCTTTCCAAACAAAGAAGCAACACTTAAAGATGTTAGATCTTTAGATTCAGAAATAGCAGTTACCTTTGGTTGCCATGCTCTATCAAGACATTTCAAGATCTTGATGTTTAGCTCTTCTTTGTCAAATGTCTTGTCTAGGCTCATAAGGTGATTGATGATGTGTGTAAACCTTTCCTGCACCTCAGCTATTGTTTCACCTTTAAGCATTCTAAACATCTCATACTCTTGGATGAGAGCATGCTTTCTAACTCTTTTAACCTCATTTGTTCCTTCATGAATGACTTCCAAAGTATCCCACATTTCTTTTGATGATTTGCATTGTGAGACCCTGAAAAACTCATCAACATTTAAAGCAGAGGTTATAATATTTTTGGCAATGCAATCGAATTTGGCCTTTTTGCTTTCTGCATCAGTCCATTGAGACTATGGCTTCTCAATAACAGAACCATCTTTTTCAAACTTTGGGATAAAAGGACCATTTTCAATAGCATCCCAAATTCCTTTGTGAAGAGATTCCATAAATATTTACATTCTAACTTTCAAAAACTGGTAATTCAAACCACAAAACAAGGGTGGTCTGTTTATTGAGGCACCTTCCCCAAATGGTAGTCTATCAGCCATTTTAAAAAGATTTTAGGATCACTTGAATGAATTTCAAGAACCAATCTCTTGATGCCAATTGTTAGATAAGATGGCTTTAAACTAGAGGGGGGGTGAATTGTTTAAAGGGGTTTTCGCAAACTTTTCAGAGCTAGAATGAATTTATTTAAGAAACCAATTGATTCAGTAATTCAGTTAGCCAAAACAGCAAGCAAAATTGTAACACTAGAAAAAACAATCGGTTGTTTCTTCGAAACAATCGGTTGTTTATACTAGCAAACAACAAACAAACTGAATTTAAAGAGATAAGGATAGAGAGATTGTACACAGATGTTTATACTGGTTCACTCCAACCTAGAGCTACATCCAGTCTTCTCAGAAACCCTGAGGAAATCCACTAAGCAATCACACCTTGATCACTTACACAACAACCAAGAGAATGACCTTGAAAACCTCAAGAAACACACTCTCCTTGGCCAACACTAAGATTGCTGATCTTGAACACCTCAAGAACACACAACCAATTTCAGCAAAAACACATAGACGAAATGTTTCAGTAGTTTACAAAGATTACACTTGTTACAGATGAATATCTGAAATCAATACAAGTAGAATCCTATTCCAGCACCTTGATCAATCACAAAACTCTTAAGCAATCTCAGCACTTTGAAAAACTCTCTCAGAAAAATTTTTACAAAAGATCTCTCTTTTCTTCAAAACAGTTTTTCTGAATTTATACCAAGATATAGTTTGTTATCAAATCTTAACAAAATCTTAACTGCTTTAAAAAGATTGGTCAAAGCAATTAATGACTAGAGCGTATTCTGTTTCAAATCATTTAAAGCTCAGTCAAAGAAAACAGTTATTCTGTTATGGTTCCAAAACAAACAATCAATTGTTTCCTCAAATCAATCGGTTGTTTTGTTACTTAACAGATTTCACCATTTGAAAACAATTTTCAAACTTTCTCAAAACATCTAATTAACACGTTTCATAGTTGACTAATATTGTTTTAAGTTCCTTTTAGAAATAGTGAAGAGCAAAAAAATCAATTAACTTGTTAAGTAATTGATTAAAACAAAGAACATTTTTCATTGATATTCATTTTTTTATGAGAATAATTAATTACCAACTTAAACTGATTAAATGCATCATAACAAGTTTTTAAATTGTTAGAATTTATGGCCTTAAATAGGAGGGGAGTGAATTGTTTATGAAAGATTTTTGCAAATGTTGAAGGTAAAGTGAAGTCCAATGAAGAATTAAAGAATAAGAAATCATTTCAGCCAAGAACTAAACCTGTTTTAATGTGTTTCCAGAAAATCAACCAGTTGTTTATGTGAATCAACCAGTTGTTTTATTCAGCAGTTAATAAAACACAACCAAAATAGATATAAAGGAGATAAGGAATAGAGAAGATCACACAATGAATTTATACTGGTTCACTCTTATCCAAGAGCTACATCCAATCCCCAGAAACCTCTGAGTATTCCACTAAATAATCAAACTCCTTGATTACAAAACCACACACCAAAGAGGTGATCTTGAACCCTTCAATAACACACACCTCCTTTGGCAACCAAAACACAAATCCCAGAACAACCTCTGGATTTGCTTAACCACACTCTTTACAAAAATACAATGTTCAAGAGAGAAAAGGAATGATCACACCTGATACAAATTAAATTGAAAATTACAAGGCAATCCTACTCCACTCTTTAAGAAAATCCAAAGCTTGAAGCAATCTTGGAAAAACTTGATTTGAAAGGTTCTTATCAATCACTAACAACCAGGAGCGTAAAACAGATTATATATACTCCAATTAGTTGTTAAAAACATTTAATGCAAGACCCAAATCAGTTTCAAATCAGTTAAAATAGATTTAACAAACTTAACAAATTCTGTTAAGGATTTTCAACAAACAACCGATTGAAAACATGAAACAATCGGTTGAATTGGCTTGACAGCAAGGTCAACCAATTTCAAGTTTTTGCAAATCTTTTCAAAAACCACTAAGTGTAAAACAACTGGTTGAATCGACAAAACAATTGGTTGATTTTCCATTTCTTTATAAAACACTCTTTTTCAAAAGAAATTGATTCAAATCACTTTGGATCATAACTAAGAGTGGATTAACAAATTCAAACTACCCAGAACCCACACACACAAGCAACAGCAAAGCCTTCAAGCATTCCACTTGGATTTGGAAACATCAAAGCACCTTGTTCAACATAAACAACATTTGAAAAAAATCTATAAATAGAACCTTTGAGTCACTCTTCAACACATCTTATCACACTTTAAAAAGCACAAATAGAAACGCTTAAAGAGATCACCATTTTTGGATAGGGTTTATGATACAACACAACTCAACAAGTAGATGACTAAGGAAACCACGAACACTTCACAATTAGGTCAATCATCTCAGCATCCAAGACAAGGCCCTACCAAACATCAGAAGGACATTAGTAGAAGAAGAACTAGACAAAGACTAGAGCATCAAATGTTCTTTCTTTTGGTCTTTTTACAAGACAAATTTATGTAAATAATTTTGGCTCTTTCTAGAGGTCCAAATAGAAGAATAAGCTACAGTAGTGTGTACTTAGTAAATTGGGCTTGTGCCAAGTCCACCTTTCATGACATGTGCACTTAGGTTAGGGTTTCTTTGACCTACCTTCTAGAAGGTTTCTCACAAATTACGCCCCTACCCCTCTCACTCTTGCTCCCCAAGTCACTCTCTCCTATATAAAGGGTGTCTTGCCTCATGTATTTTCACTCATGGAATTTTTAAAGTAAAGAAAATCTATCAAAGTGTTTTTAGTGAGCTAAGTCTCTTATATCCTTGGATCTTATCTTGAGTTCTCTACACTTCAAGTGGAAACTCTACACCACTCATCTTGGAGTACTCCATCCTTCAAGTGGCGTGAAAACATATCATCTCCATAAGCTTCCTTCATCCCTTTCTCATTTTCTTCTTATTCAACCACCCTCCTTTCATCTTTTGTGTTATCATGCTATTCTTTTAATTTTGATTTTCACCTTACATTCTTCATCCTGTGTTAATTGTTTTTTTGCAAGTTATAATCATCATCTTCACCCTAATTTTGTTTTCTCTTTGCCCTCTAAATGTAAACATTCACACATACTTAACCACTTGGTTAAGTTTGTGTCCAGTGAGAATCTTCTTTGGGTTTCTCACCATATTCTTCTTAAAAGAAAAACTCATAAACAAAGTGGAACCCCTAAAATGTGCAATTTGAAAATCAACTCACATCATGTGGTATCAAAGAATGGTTTTAATTGTGCTTATCCTTTATGAGTTGATCTTCTGATTTAAAATTCCAACACATTTCAATTATGTCTTTATCTTCCAACAATTTAAATTCCACTTTTATCTTTAAGAACCTTTCAATTTGACCTTTAAATTCTTGTCATTTACAATTCCGCCTTTTTATTCATTAAGCAATTTAAATTCTGGTTTTGAATTATTTGTGTCATTTTTTTCTAACCTAACCTATCTTGCTTGAATCTTATGTTCTTAGTGTTTTAGGAGTCTTTAAATCCATTCCACTTATTTTACCTTGAATTGTGAAGAGCTAAAAGCAATTAAAATTTGTTTAAGTGGTAGTTGATTTAGTTCCAAAAAAAGAATTCAAATGATCATATGAATTAAATCCTATTCTATTTGTGAAAATTTGAAAGTGAAGTAAAAATAAGCATGACAAGAATGTGGAGCTATTGAATTCATAAAAACAAAGACAAAAGAAACAATTTGACTACATTCACATTTCAAAATTCAATTACAAAAGAAGATTCTTTTTATGTGGCAAATTGTTTTCATATTTGTGGAATTTTATCCTCTTACTTTTACAATTTCTAGGAAAATCAAAACTTCATAGTTAAAAGTTTAAGTAAGTTTCTTTGAGTCTTAAAAGTGTTTTTCTTGTTTGTCTTGTTTTAGGTTTTGTCATTATATTAATTCCAATTTGGTTTAGCTTTCTTTCTTTTAACTTTCTTGCTTGTCTTCAAATTTTTTCTTAATTTTTGTTGGGGTTCTTTGTATGAACAAGTGATAAAAGCTTTGACGTCTTTCACTTGAAGTGTTGCTACCAAGTGTAGACCATTTTGAAAAAAAATTGAAAACCTTTCTTAAGTGAATCTATCCTTGCCCATTCCTTTTTACTAAATAGCCGAGTATACACGTAAGTGAGTGCATTATTTATTGTTTAAAACTAATTGTTTAATTTTTTTTGTGCGCAAATATACATCATTTATCCTCAAGGGAATCTTCCAAACCACCCTTTCCTTAAAAGGCACACCTTTTGGTGGAACTTGAAGAGGCCAAGAGAAGCTTGGTTTTAAAGGAGGAAGACATGAGACAATTGGTAGAAAGGATGCAACGCCTTGAAGAAACCCAAGAGAGGCAAGCCAGAGAATGGAGATGGGAGCCTAGAAGAGCTACTCGTCATTACATGCACTATGGAAGCCAAGAAGAAGAAGAAGATTGGAGAGTGCAACATTCTGAAGCTAGGCGCCATCATCACCAACATCAACAACCAAAGAAGATCCTACCTTTTGTAAAATTACCTAGTTTTAATGGGGATAGTGACCCAAATGTATATCTAGGACGGGAAACTAAGGTAGAACAAATTTTTTATGTGTATGAGGTCAAAGAGGACCAACAGGTTAAGTTAGCTTCCCTAGAATTTGAGGACTATGTCATGTAATGGTGACATCAAACTGTAATGGACATAGGGCTAAACAAGAGACCAATTGTGGTCTCTTGGTATGATTTGAAAGAATGCATGGGCGTAGTTTGTTCCTCCTCACAATAGGAAGTAACTCTTGTTGAAGCTCCAACGGCTTCATCAAGGATCTAGGTGTGTAGACGAGAATTTCAAAGATTTAGAAGTAACTTTGACTAAAACTAATATGCATGAAAGTGAAGAGTCAAAGATTGCTAGATTTGTGAGTGGATTACGATGAGAAATAAAGGGTGTCTTGCCCATGTATTTTTACACATGGAATTTTGAAAGTAAAGAAACTCTATCACAGTGTTTAGTGAGCTGAGTCTCCTATATCCTTGGGTCTTATCTTGAGTGCTCTACACTTCAGGTGGCGACTCTACACTACTCATCTTGGAGTATCCCATTCTCCAAGTGGTGTGAAAAATATCATCTCCATAAGCTTCCTTCATCCCTTTCTCTTTTTCTTCTTATTGTGCCACCCTCTTTTCATCTTTTGTGTTATCATGCTATTCTTTTAATTTTAGTTTTCACCTTACATTCTTCATCTTGTGTTCATTTATTTTTTCAAGTTGTTATCATCATCATCACCATAATTGTGTTTTCTATTTGCTCTCTAGAAGTGAACCTTCACACTTAATTAACCACTTGGTTAAGTTCATGTCCAATGAGAATCTTCTTTGGGTTTCTCACCATATTCTGCTTAAAACAAAAACTCATAAACAAAGTGCAACCCGTAAAATGTGCAATATTAAAATCTACTCACATTAGTTTCTAGGTATACTATAGTCAAAAGGTGTTATTAGGTGAGTAATAAAATCTTGTAGGGTTTAAGATTTGATTTCTTAAGTTATTTACTTCCATTGTTTTGATTAAATGTTTGTAAAAATTTTGAAATTATATTATGAGCATAGACTAGATAGTATATATTTAGCATTGATATATCTTCTGTTGCCACTATGTTAAATTTCATATCTACTGGAGATAAGGACATTTTCATAGTATATAAGTGGGTGCAAACCTCACCTTGTAAGCCGATTTTCTAAGGTTAAGTTAGGCTTGAAATTCACTTCTTAACATGGTATCAGAGCCATTTAAAGTCTATCCTAGTGAGAGTTTGTTGGGCTTATCAGGCCACCCCACTATCAAACCGCCCATAAATATATAGTCTCATGCACGAGTTGGCAACCTTGGTGTGAGGGGTATGTGTTACTGATCCTATATCGATTGGAGATAAGGACATTTTTATAGTATATAAGTGGGTGCAAATCTCACCTTATCAGTTGATTTTATAAGGTTAAGTTAGGCTTAAAGTCCACTTCTTAATAATCAATTATCAAGATTTTGCAGCATTATAAGTCTAAAATATTTTATCTAAGTTCATCAATGAACTCTAGCTAACTGACCCAATATTCAAGTTAATAAAGCAAACTAATGAAAAAGAAAATGATAAAGTACTCACAACATAACTCACGAATTTGGATAGTAAGAAAGATGCCAAAGAACAAAATAAGAACTCTCTTGCTTTAATTGTAAAACAAATTACTTATAAAAAATTAGTAAAAGAGATTAATGATTAAATATATATGAAATATTCTTTTCTATTATCAATGTTATCTTTAACTAATGGGATCACATGCAAGCACATGTATGTTCGCAATTTTATTGCGTAATAAAACTAATGGTTAAATATGTTTTTCATCCTTGTATTATAACACAAAATTGATTTTTGTCCTTGGTCCAAACTTTAAACCATTGAGGTGTTTGTAGTATGGAAATAATTGGAATAGATCTTTATGTATGTGGAATTAATTCAATTTGAGGTTCCACTTCATCAACCCATTGAAAGTAGTTATAGTGGGCATCACTATGCAATAAAAAAACAATAAATTTTGAAAAAAAAACTAACAATCTTTGAAAAAAACTGTACCGACCAGTCCTCGGACACCGAGAACAGGTAGTAAAGGGCGAACCACGTCAGCTGGGTCCCACAGCATGGGCCAAGGCCACGTGGAGTGGACCCCGCAGGCAGCTTGGATTAGAGGGTGATCAGTCATCGGTGTGTCCAATCAGAGAAGGGTGATCAGTCATCAGCATTTTCCCGCAGGGAAGGGTGAGTAGTCGTTAGACCACTAGGATGGGCTGAGGTGTCATCGTCACTCAGCAGTCGAGGAGTCCTCGGCAACAGAGTATGGCGAGGTGACATCGGCCTTGGGTGAAGACGAGGTGACATCGGCCTTGGGGGAAGACCAGTTATCAGTAAACATGCCCAGAGGTAGGGGGAGGCCTGGAATCACGAAGAGCCTATGCGGGTAGCAGGGAGAGCACAGTTAGGTGCAGAGTCCTGAGGGGTCGAGTACTCATCAGAACTAGGGTTTCCCAGTGAAGCTACATGCATGGCACGTGAACAGTGAAGGCACTCCCAGAACAGGTGGCCCCAGAGACTAGGTGCACAAGGAGGCACCCAGGTGGTCACCCTGTTAGAGTTCGCACTCCAGAGAAGGAAACCTTATGTGCTAGATTACCCTAAGGTTAGGTGATAGCGGCACAAGGGTATTCCAGTAAACCCTGGATATGGCTAGCAGCGCAGTGAACCCTAATTAGGGCTAGCGGCGTAGTAAACCCTAGACTATATAAGGGATAGTAAGATACTTCACAAAGGTACGCAGTTTCTAGACCTAAACACAGAAAAACTCAATACACTTGGTGTTACTTGCCCACTATTGACTTGAGCGTCAGAGTGAAAACGGCCTCTAGGGCGCCCCCTTTCTCTTTAGCAGGTGCAGATTGTTTCGCAAGAATCAATCACGTATCAACGTGAGGAAGGAGGCGTGTGAGTGTCGTGGAATCAACTGACAGGCGAGTCAACCGGCGAGAACATTTGGCGCCCACCGTTGGGCCGGAGTAAAACAAGGTCCCATACACGAGAGTGAAAGAAAAAACCAGAGAAGATGAGAAATACAAGACACGGGTCCGTGCCACCAAAGGGAGGCGACAGCGTTGCCATGCAACAACTCATGGAAACGATGCGCGCCCTCCAGGAGACGGTGGCGGAGTCCAGAGCGCATCAGGCGCGTATGCAGGAGGACCTGGCCGCCTCATAGGCCAGGAATGAGGAGCTGCACAGGGCCAATGAAGAGCTATGCTTGAATCTGCATCACATGCAGCAAGTTGGGAATCGCGTGGGAGAGGACCAGGCTCCACCCACGCCCCCAAGAGCCTTTCCCATGCCTTTTTCCAAAGAAATCATGGACGCGGTGGTCCCAGCCACATTCGTGGAGCCAAAGACTATGTTCACAGGGAAAGAAGATCTAGAAGCGCATCTGACAGCCTTCCACACTTAGATTATGCTGTCCGGAGGCTCAGACGCGGTGTACTGCAAGATGTTTATGAGTACACTGAGTGGAATAGCTATGGAGTGGTTCGTGAGCCGGCCAGAGGGCCACATCACCTCTTTCCATCAGTTTTCGAAGCTGTTCACAGAGCAGTATATTGTCAACAGAGCGCCACCGGTGGTGTCCTACGATATGTTTGACGTGCGCTAATATCAGGGAGAGTCGCTGAAGGACTACCTCAACCGTTTTGGTGCGCAGGTGGTGAGATTGCCCAGCATGGACGAGAACATGCTGGTGCACGCATTCAAGAAAGGCGTACTGCCTGTTCCTTTCGGTGAATCGCTCATCAGGAGCCACCCTGCCACCTTTGCTGAGATTCGGCGACGTGCGGTGACGCACATAGTAGCAGAGACAGAGGTCTCTGAGAAGAGAGGCAGCGCTGCACCGTCGATGTCGCGCGGAGGTCAGGGGAAGCTGCAGCAGCAGGCGCCGGTGTGTGAGGCCAAGGAAGGGAAGAAGGTGCAGGGAAGGCCTCATCCCTATGCACCCAGGAAGGACCAGACTAGGGGGCGTGCAAGGGAGAACAACGCACCCCCCAAGTATGATTTCATGGTGGAGTTGGCAGAGTTGATCGCCATCCCTGCCGTGGCTGCAAGACTCCGAGTACCAGAGAAAATCGACAAGGTGCTTGGAGGGAGGAAGGATGAGTGGTGTGAATTCCATCAGGCTTATGGATACACACTCCACACCTGCCTGTCATTGGGGCATCAACTTGCTGAGTTAGTGAAGACAGGATTTCTGACCGATTACCTGGGGGAGGCGCAAGGTGATCGCGCTTCGGGGTCCCAGGCAGGTGACCAGCAACATGAACTCCCTGTGCTCGGGGAAAGCAGGTGAAGGAAGACGCTACGCTGGGGGGGCTCCCAGGTAGCTCAGGTGGAAGTTGAAGCAGAGGGCATGATCGGTCCTTGTAAGTCAAGCATCGCCAGGGTGGTCATCGGCTGGAAACTGTGGATGGAACAGCTATCCCCAGGACATGGAACGCTACGCACTTGAATTTCTATTCCAATTAAGTAGTAAAATAGATGCCTTCTTGCGCTGTACACACCCTTAGTATATCTACTGCAAACAGTTGAGCAGATCAGGGGGCACCTTCAGGAAAGGCGTATTACCAGGGCCTTTCAGCGAGTCCTTGATTTGCAATTGCTCCAAGAATTTTGGCGACATTAAACAACGTGCAGTTGCTCACATAGTCGCCGAGGGAGAGCTTAATGAGAAGCGGGAAGGCAGGTTCGTAGGGAACACCTCCTCTTTGACTGAGAACACCCAATGTGAACAGAACGGTGATCGGTGGTCAGTTGCTAAGTGACCACCACTAGTAGATCGGTCCCTAGATGAGCGCCTGGAAGCAGAGCGCGAGAAGTAATGGAGCACAGATCCGTCATCGGTGTATGGTCATCGGTGTTTCTTGCTACACGCCGTTAAACTGGGACCCAGGCTCCCAACGAGAGCGTTATTCATTCACCTCGCATGATTCCAAACCAGGGGAAGAAGAGTTGCTCGCCAGAAGGGTTGTGCATGAGGATGGTGTAAGAAAGCTAGTAAGCTGGTCAGTGATCGGTGACTCTCTTAACCCATCACGTGCATGGCACTGTGCGGGGAGATCGTGCATGCAGGATGTAGCGCCTGACGAGTGTGTTTACACCAACCACCTCTGGTGCTCTTGTGGGAGCATGCGACTCGCTCAGAGGGAATAACTTAGGCGCACAGAGAAAAGCGTAAAGGCCTTTCAGGTATGACATGCGTGCCATTAAATCCTCCCTCGCCTATGAGCGAAGTGAGGTCAGTGAGAACCTGTCACTTGGAGTTAGAGGTCTCGTAAGCGGAGAGGTAGGTTCGTAGAGAACACCTCCCCTTCGAGTGAGAACTTCCAACGTGAAAAAAGGGTTCACCTAGTGAAATCCTCCCTCGCCTATGAGCGATGTGAGGTCAGTTAGAGCCTGTCACTTGGGGTTAGAGGTCTCGTAAGCAGAGAGGTAGGTTCGTAGAGAACACCTCCCCTTCGAGTGAGAACTTCAAACGTGAAAGAAGGGTTCGCCCAGTGAAATCCTCCCTCGCCTATGAGCGATGTGAGGTCAGTTAGAGCCTGTCACTTGGAGTTAGAGGTCTCGTAAGCGGAGAGGTAGGTTCGTAGAGAACACCTCCCCTTCGAGTGAGAACTTCCAACGTGATGTGAGTTCATTATGAACCTTTCTTGGTTTGGGTTGAGTTGATATAGATTTCATTGTATTCATGACACTTTCAAGAATTAGGATCAAAATTCTAAAGAGCAATTAATAGAGTTTCTACTCAAGAAAACAAAGGTTCATACTAAAAACACATGAATAGGTAACTTGTAGTGTAAGATAACAATGGAATATGAATGGGTAACTCAAGAACAGTACCAAACTTCAAAGGAAACACAAGAACAACATAAGAACACCAAGAAAAAGTGAAAATACTGATTGAAATTCAATAGGAATTAGAAAATCACAAAGAAACTCATCAAAGAACAAAAACCCATGGATGGAAAACAAGAACAACACATGTATATGGAAACCCATGGTTTGGACGAAATTAAAACAGCAAGAAAACAAGGAAATAAACCAAACAAAGTGCAGAACAATGGCAGCAAATGAAAGGAAACAACTCATGGAAAAGATTGAACCGATTAAAAATGGAAAAACTACAAGAAAACACAAATGGGTATTTTTAGAAGATGAATAGAAATGACTTATGTGGTTGTAGCCTTTTGGAGATGTGATTCACGCCACTTGGAGGGTGGTTCTTCCAAGATGAGTGGGTGGTGCCGCCACTTGAGAGTCTCCAAAGCTCACAAGATAAGACATGAAGGAGAAGAAGAGACAAGTCTCACAAACTCACTCTCTCTCAATTTCAAGATAGTTTCTTTTCTTCTAACTTTCAACTTTTCTTTTTTATTAAGAACCAAGCACTCCTATTTATAATAAGGAGGGCTGGACATGTTACAAAGGGGAAGGAGTGGGAAGAGTCACTCTTCTAGCTCCTTCTAGTGCCTAAGTGAGAAAGGAGTAGAATAGTCACTTTTTCCACTTTTTCCTAAAGAAAGTGCCTAAAATGGCTTACATTTAGAGGTTTCTTTTGGTTTTCCTCTTTGGCATACTCCCAAGGCTATTTCTATATTATTTACAAATTTATACAAGACTATTTACAAAGATTTATTTATACTACTATCTTTTGAATTTTCAAGAGAACCCAAAATGTTCTACTTTTTAAGAAGACTAGTAAGAAGAATTTTAAATGCTTGGGTAGATGGCCTCTTCCTCCATTAGTTAAATCCTCTTCTACATGATCTCCATCACAACATGAAAGAAGGGTTCGCCCAGTGAAATCCTCCCTCGCCTATGAGCGATGTGAGGTCAGTTAGAGCCTGTCACTTGGAGTTAGAGGTCTCGTAAGCGGAGAGGTAGGTTCGTAGAGAACACCTCCCCTTCGAGTGAGAACTTCCAACGTGAAAGAAGGGTTCACCCAGTGAAATCCTCCCTTGCCTATGAGCGATGTGAGGTCACTTAGGACCTGTCAGTGGGGGTTAGAGGTCTCGTAAGTAGGAAGGAAGATTCGTAAGGAACACCTCCTCTTCGAGTGAGAACTCCCAACTTGAAAGAAAGGTTCACCAGTGAAGTCCTCACCTCGACTTCTTACAGCGAGGCTGAGGCGAGAGAAGTCCTCACCCTCGACTTCTTACAGCGAGGCTGAGGCGGAAGAAGTCCTCACCCTCGACTTCTTACAGCGAGGCTGAGGCGAGAGAAGTCCTCACCTCTACTTCTTACAGCGAGGCTGAGGCGAGAGAGAAGTCCTCACCCTCGACTTTGTACAGCGAGGCTGAGGCAAGAGAAAAAGAAGTCCTCACCCTCGACTTCTTACAGCGAGGCTGAGGCGAGAGAAGTCCTCACCCTCGACTTCTTACAGCGAGGCTGAGGCGGAAGAAGTCCTCACCCTCGACTTCTTACAGTGAGGCTGAGGCGAGAGAGAAGTCCTCACCCTCGACTTCTTACAGCGAGGCTGAGGCGGAAGAAGTCCTCACCCTCGACTTCTTACAGCGAGGCTGAGGCGAGAGAAGTCCTCACCTCGACTTCTTACAGCGAGGCTGAGGCCAGAGAAGAAGTCCTCACCCTCGACTTCTTACAGTAAGGCTGAGGCGAGAGGAAAAGACCTCACCTCGACTTCTTACAGCGAGGCTGAGGCGAGAGAAGTCCTCACCCTCGACTTCTTACAGCGAGGCTGAGGCCAGAGAAAAAGACCTCACCCTCGACTTCTTACAGCGAGGCTGAGGCCAGAGAGAAGACCTTACCTCAACTTCTTACAGTGAGGCTGAGGCGAGAGAGAAGTCCTCACCCTCGACTTTGTACAGCGAGGCTGAGGCAAGAGAAAAAGAAGACCTCACCTCGACTTCTTACAGCGAGGATGAGGCGAGAGAAGTCCTCACCCTCGACTTCTTACAGCGAGGCTGAGGCGAGAGAAGTCCTCACCTCGACTTCTTACAGCGAGGCTGAGGCGAGAGAGAAGTCCTCACCCTCGACTTTGTACAGCGAGGCTGAGGCAAGAGAAAAAGAAGACCTCACCTCGACTTCTTACAGCAAGGCTGAGGCGAGAGAAGTCCTCACCCTCGACTTCTTACAGCGAGGCTGAGGCGAGAGAAGTCCTCACCCTCGACTTCTTACAGCGAGGCTGAGGCGGAAGAAGTCCTCACCCTCGACTTCTTACAGCGAGGCTGAGGCGAGAGAGAAGTCCTCACCCTCGACTTTTTACAGCGAGGCTGAGGCGGAAGAAGTCCTCACCCTCGACTTCTTACAGCGAGGCTGAGGCGAGAGAAGTCCTCACCTCGACTTCTTACAGCGAGGCTGAGGCTAGAGAAGAAGTCCTCACCCTCGACTTTTTACAGTAAGGCTGAGGCGAGAGGAAAAGGCCTCACCTCGACTTCTTACAGCGAGGCTGAGGCGAGAGAAGTCCTCACCCTCGACTTCTTACAGCGAGGCTGAGGCCAAAGAGAAGACCTTACCTCGACTTCTTACAGCGAGGCTGAGGCGAGAGAGAAGTTTTCACCCTCGACTTTGTACAGCGAGGCTGAGGCAAGAGAAAAAGAAGACCTCACCTCGACTTCTTACAGCGAGGCTGAGGCGAGAGAAGTCCTCACCCTCGACTTCTTACAGCGAGGCTGAGGCGAGAGAAGTCCTCACCTCGACTTCTTACAGCGAGGCTGAGGCGAGAGAGAAGTCCTCACCCTCGACTTTGTACAGCGAGGCTGAGGCAAGAGAAAAAGAAGTCCTCACCCTCGACTTCTTACAGCGAGGCTGAGGCACGAGAAGAAGTCCTCACCCTCGACTTCTTACAGCGAGGCTGAGGCCAGAGAAGACCTCACCCTCGACTTCTTATAGCGAGGCTGAGGCCAGAGAAAAGACCTCACCTCGACTTCGTACAGTGAGGCTGAGGCGAGAGAAGTCCTCACCCTCGACTTGTTACAGCGAGGCTGAGGCGAGAGAAAAAGACCTCACCCTCGACTTCTTACAGCGAGGCTGAGGCGAGAAAGAATAGTACTGTCCTCCTGAATATAGCACTCGAGGTCGACCCACCAGGAGGTCTTCCTTGATGAGTTAAGATCGATCGAGTTAAGACTTTCCTTGGCTTATCAGTCAAGGTCAACTCAGGAGGAATCTCGCATCTCCCAGTATAAGGAGGAGGTCTTCTGAAGCTTATCGACAGGCAAGAGGGGTCATCGAGAAACACTCTTCAGCCCCACAACAAGGCATCCTCTTTAGCGCTCAGGCCTTCTATGCACTTAGCGCTGAAGTAACAAAGAAGTAAAGCAAAGCTTGAAGCGCGATGACTGATCGATGGTGCACTAACAAGCTAGTCAGTGGTCGGTGGTAACAGCTTTGAGTAAGAAAGCTTTTCCAGGCAAGTTCTTGTGCGATAAGCCGAAGCATTTAGGCCCCGTTAAGTCAGTCATCCAGCATGAAGTTATGCATAAAGACTGTTAAAGAGAATGCTAAGAGAGTTAAAGATGGAGAGAGCCAAGTAGCTGAAGCAAATAGAACATAAGTCATGCGGCAGACAAAGTTACAGAAAAGAAGAAGTTGCAAGGGGAGAAGCTCAAGGAGGAGGAATGATCTTGCCATCGACCACTTAGTCTCTTCGCTGAGAACAAGTCCTCAGCTCGAGACTGGGGGGCTTGTGATACGGTCGGTCATCGGTAGTCGATGACGTCAGCAGCAGATGACCACGTGGACCATTCACAGGGTGACACGTGGTAGAAGATAGCAGGTGAATCAGAGAGGAGATCACTTAGAACGGTGATCGGTGGTCAGTTGCTAAAGTGACCACCACCAGCAGATCAGTTCCTAGATGAGCGCCTGACAGCAGAGCGCGAGAGGTAATGAAACATCGGGGAGAAGGGTGATTAACACCTCTTTGTCGAGAAAGAAGTCCTCAATTCGAGCAGAGAGCTCACCAATGAAGTCCTCAGAGGGTTAAGAGATGTGGGCGATGACAAGGTGGTGAGATGTCCCTTCAGCGCGCTACTCATGTCCTTACGCGCAGAGCCATGTAGGTCGCCCGAGTCGATGACTTAGTCTCTTCGCTGAAACAAGTTAACAGCTTGAGACTGGGGGGCTTGTGTACCGACCAGTCCTCGGACACCGAGAACAGGTAGTAAAGGGCGAACCACGTCAGCTGGGTCCCACAGCATGGGCCAAGGCCACGTGGAGTGGACCCCGCAGGCAGCTTGGATTAGAGGGTGATCAGTCATCGGTGTGTCCAATCAGAGAAGGGTGATCATTCATAAGCATTTTCCCGCAGGGAAGGGTGAGTAGTCGTCAGACCACCAGGATGGGCTGAGGTGTCATCGTCACTCAGCAGTCGAGGAGTCCTTGGCAACAGAGTATGGCGAGGTGACATCGGCCTTGGGGGAAGACCAGTTATCAGTAAACATGCCCAGAGGTAGGGGGAGGCCTGGAATCACGAAGAGCCTATGCGGGTAACAGGGAGAGCACAGTTAGGTGCAGAGTCCTGAGGGGTCGAGTACTCATCAGAACTAGGGTTTCCCAGTGAAACTACATGCATGGCACGTGAACAGTGAAGGCACTCCCAAAACAGGTGGCCCCAGAGACTAGGTGCACAAGGAGGCACCCAGGTGGTCACCCTGTTAGAGTTTGCACTCCAGAGAAGGAAACCTTATGTGCTAGATTACCCTAAGGTTGGGTGATAGCGGCGCAAGGGTATTCCAGTAAACCCTGGATATGGCTAGCAGCGCAGTGAACCCTAATTAGGGCTAGCGGCGCAGTAAACCCTAGACTATATAAGGGACAGTAAGATACTTCACAAAGGTACGCAGTTTCTAGACCTAAACACAGAAAAACTCAATACACTTGGTGTTACTTGCCCACTATTGACTTGAGCGTCGGAGTGCAAACGGCCTCTAGGGCAGCCCCTTTCTCTTTTGTTGGTGCAGATTGTTTCGCAAGAATCAAGCACGTATCAACGTGAGGAAGGAGGCGTGTGAGTGTCATGGAATCAACTGACAGGCGAGTCAACCGGCGAGAACAAAAACTTACAATCATTTGAAATCAATGATTTGGAAGTTAAAATTGGCTTCTAAATTATAAGATCTTAAATGTAGTTGGAGGCATCTGCCTCTAATGCCAAGTGAAACTGTTGTGGTATGAGTCCAGATGTTATAAACTTGGTGTGCTTAGCTTCAAGCTTTGATAAAATGTTTGCACATGCTTTATTTTCTTTGGGAGAATGGATGAAGTCCAAGGACCAATTTCTTTGAATGAGGGAGCGTATGTAAGCAAGCTAGGTTCCATAGGCACAATCCATAATATTGGCCTCCTCAATGAGATTTATTACTTTTAATGAATGAGTTTCAACCAAAATCCCAAGTTGTGATCAAACCCTGACAAATGGCATAAAGCTCAACTTTCACATTCGTTGCAAGGCCAAGAGATCCATAGAACCCACCAAGCCACTACCTTTCTTTTCTTTGTTTGGTTTATTCAATCTTTTTCACTTCGATGGTTTATTTTTCATTGTGAGTTTTGTGTGTTAGTGAGGATATTATAAGGTTAATGCGAGGGATTCAAATATGAAATTAGGAGTCTTAAATTGAGTGGAGATAAGTGAGGTGAACAATATATATAGAGAAAGACACACAAACTCATTGTTTTAAGGTTTTAGATTGAAGGTGATATCAAGGTCTCTTATATATGGATTGACTCATGGTTGAAGACTCGTCAGATCCACATCTCTCATGTTAGTTACTAATTCTTCCCACTATATGAAACAATTACTTATTTAAAAGATGTTTAGCTAATGAAGTACTGATGGTTATATCACAATTATCACAATCAAACCAATTGTAAGAATTACATAAATTAAAAATAGTATATCGCCTTATATACAATATAGAGAGCATTTGAAAAAAATATATTAAATAATTTGTAGAAGAAATAGTTAGTGTGATTCACAACTAAATATAGCTCTAAAGGCATGGATGTTAATTCATTAATGTTGACTTTTGAAAGTTGACACTAAACAGCCTGAATCATTAATATTTAAATTGATTTTTAATCAAAGTAATTTAATGTCAACTAAATTTTAAAATAAAAGCACATTAGCATAAACTATTTTTCATATTAATTTAATCTACTTCAGTTTGACCAGTGCTAATGATAATAATTTGGTACCTTCACCTTAGAAAAAGTGTACCTTCACCTGGGACCTTTGGTCCCTTTTATATACTAGCACTAGGCTACCTCTTGTAACAAACCTCTCCTAAGAATCTTATCTCGAACAAATGTATATTCAATAACATATTCAATGGGAGACAATCCCACTACAGTGTGTGCAATCTTACCAGAACAGTTGTGTAGAATCTTATCTCGAGTGAGAGTATATTCAAATACATATTCTATGAGATAAAATCCTGCTACAGGGACATAATCTTAGCACCTCAATTGCATAGAATCTTATCTCTAAGGAGTGCATAAAATCTTAACAGAATAACCGTTAGGGTACCAATGCATATACGAACTCCCAAGGTCCAATCTGTTTTCACCTACATTTACATGCTTTCATGTATCACTGTACCATGCACATGCCATTATGTACACTATATACAAATATTCTATCAAGCCCTAGCGAACTTGGGCTTAAGCTAATAGAATACGTTTTACTCTTCTTAAACCCAAATGCACTATATGCACCCCTAGGCCCATTTTACACACTTTCAATTACCTACCAGGCCTTATACGCGAAAGATTATACCAATGCTTGAATACGAATTAATATGCACATACCTGAGCCCAGTCAAGAGACCCGCCAGCTTGACCTAAGAACCGAGTTGACCTGTCTGTCACATATGCCGACGTCTGACCACTGAGAACTGAGCCCTACGCGCTCTGGTCCAATACACAAGCCCCTAAGTCTCGAGCTAAACTTGTCTCAGTGAAGAGACTAGGTTACTCGCCGACGGCGACCTACGTGTCTTGTAAATTGCATGCTGCGCACAGTGCCTTGAGATGACATCTCACCACACTCCCCGTGAGCGTACACGTGGCTACATTAACGACCAGAACACATTGCCGCTTGCGCTTCCTTTGTACGTTAAAACCCCAAACCCTTTTTCACTGTTTCATTATGCATTCAAAGACCTCTCACTTCTTCTTGCACACTCTGCCTCCTCCCCTTTAACTCAAACAAACCTCCACGCCCTACCTTATCAAATGAATCAAGGTACAACCTTTAACTCATAAATGCTTATTCTTTTCATTTAGATGTTGCTAATACATTCATATCAATTGTGCTGGGACTTTTTGGATGGCTTTGCGGATTAGCTTATGATCTCTATTTTTTTCATTTCGTTGTTCTCTTCCCTTTTGGATCGCATGCATTTTTGTCTCTAAACATCTACTTGTGTCTGCTTGTTTGATTTTCCTATCTTTAGATTCTTTGTATGATGGATTACCAAAACCTATATCCTGGGGCCCTTGTCAATCTGTTAGCTGAAACCTCTGAGTATACCTCTCGTGAGAAGATAGTACTGTATAGGAAGAGTGAACACCCTAAGAAAAATTATCTCTTCAGTAGGGAGCATGACAAATATGTGCGAGTAGTGCCCTGTAGGCTTGACAAACCAGTGTGTTGTGATGAGTCGTCGGACCCAAAAGGTCCTTTTTGTTTCTTCTATTTGACTGTGTTTAAGAAAGTGCTCCTATGCCTTCCCCTATATCACTTTGAAAAAGCCCTTCTTACTGAGATCAACACTGCCCCTGCCCAGCTACATCCCAATAGTTGGGCATTTGTTCGGGGCTTCTCCATGCTATGTAACCACTTTGGTCATCTGCCATCAGTGGAGGTCTTCCTATACTTTTTTTAGGCCAAACGCTTGGGTCGCCAATTGTGGGTCAGCTTCAATGGGGTTGCTGGGAGAGTCTTGCTATCCCTTTTCCAACAATCCTAAAAGGGTTTCAAAAGAAAATTCTTCAAAGTCAGATGCAACAAGAGGGACCCAACCCTTTTGGATGGGTTTCCTTTGTACCGGACTGAGAAACCCACATTTCAAACACGCAGGCAAATAGAAGACATGCCCCTGCAAGAACGAGAGGTGTGTCTCTTCCTTTCCAATCTCAAGGTGGTTTTTGACATCGCCACCTTGATAAAGAACGAGTTCTCCTCCGCAGGACTCAAAGAATACATTGGTATCCATCCTTTCCTTTACTCTTCTTAATGTTGTCTTGTATGTATCTCTGAATCTTTTTTCTTCATTCCCATGCAGATAGCATGTTGGATGCTCAAAAGAGAAAGAACATAGCTGCTCTGGCCAAGCAAAAGAAAGTAGCCCAAGCCCCTTCTGCAAAGGACCATAAGCTAAAAGCAGCGGTTGAAGTTGCCCCTTTTGGAGATGAAGAAACATGCTCTGGACTTGTCTTCAAAAGAAGATGAACTACTACCGCTACAACCTCTTCCCATTCTGCTTCATGCGGCCAAGCTCCCTCATATCAGTACCTTCCACCCAGCCCTTCCCCTCCTCGTGATATTGCAGTGTAGGAGGGTAGGGGAGAAAGTGCCTCAGAGGAAGGTTAGTGGGATCCTTCCTCAGACCCAGCTTCCTTCCTTCAAAGAATGTTGCTCTCCTTCAAAATCAAAGGAAGACTGGAAACCCTGGAGGAAGATCCAATGATGGAGCACACCACACGGCATCTAGGGGAAGCCTGGTTGCAAACTACCTCTTCGTCTCCAAGCTGTGGAAAGTGAAGGATGAAGAGGCACTCCAAGCTACAGGACTCAAGCGACAAGTCAGTGGATTCACGCTGGAGGTGGAGGAGCTTCGAAAAGTTCACAAAGAGATGGAAGAGGCCCAAGCCCAAGCCCAAGTCCAAGCCCAAACCCATGTTTAAGTCCAAGTCCAAAGTCAAGCCCAAGGCCAAGCCCAAGTTCAAAAACTAGAAGATCTAGGCCAACTACAAGGGCTATGGAAAGACGAATACAAGATGATTGGGACACTGCTACTGATGGCAGAGAGACTTTCCTCTACATGATAAAAATGCCATAAGTTTAGTGTAGAAGTAGAATTTAATTTTCTTGTCAAAATTAGAATAAGAAAATAATTGTAATTTTCTTAGGAGCTCCTTGCACAGTTCCAACCATTGCTTCCGCCACCTTCAAATTCGTTTTCAGCTCATGGAAGAAAGCACTCAAGCTAGGCGACATCAAGTGGTATCTAGAGCCTTGGTTCTTCAAGAGCTAAGTGTCTTCTTCTCATTTTTTTGATTTTGTGTTGTTCTTCATATTTCCGTGTTGTTCTTCATTAGAACCTTGAATGTCTTGCTGTTTTTTCAATTTAATTTTGATTTGAATGCTATTTGGATGAATCCAATCGGTAGAATGTGTTCAACTTGTTCTTGAGCTTCTAATTTCAATTTTGTGTAGGATTCTTGTGTGTTTTGGTGTGCTGTTTGATTTTATTAGGATTTTGAGTCTTTCTTGCACATTTTAATCAGTTCAATTTGTTTTAATTTGAGTCATTTTAATTTTGAAATCTATACATGTTTTGTCAAGTCATGTTTCTCCAAGAAATGTCATCAAATCCTAGTAGTACTTTTCTTGATTGATTTTGTTTCTTGATTTGATCTTGAGTCCAATATCTAATCTGAATTGTTTGATCCTTTGGTGCATTTTATTTTAGATCTGAGTTCATATTTGTGTGATAGATCCACACAAATTCTTATACAATCATTCTATTGTGTCTTTGCATGTTTTCAACTCTGCTTTTAATTCCAGATTAGGATTTCTAAACTGTGTTGGCTGTTTTTCATTGTGAAAATTAATTCCGTTGGAGAAAAGTTCTGGAAATCTGGATCTGAGAATTTTTATGTCTTATAAAAAAAGGAAAAAAAAATTGAATCAAAATTCAAAGTGAAAAAAAAAATGATAAATCAAACAAAATCAGTGTTCAAAACTGGCACGAAAAAAACGATAATCTGGCACCAGATTTGAAAATTTTATTGTAATTAATTGGTGCATGCGTTTTGTGTGATTTAAGCGCCAAAAGTTAGCTAACATCTTGAAGTATCTGTGTTTAAAAATTCAAATTCAAGTTTGAAAAATAAAGATCAGCACAAATTTTATAAGTCATGCATTTTATACCCCAATTTTTCTGTAGTTCAGTTTTGGTTTTTGTAATCCAATTCTAGTACCTTTCCCTAGGTTCATATTGTGTGCTAGCTTTGTTGATTGCCTTATTTTGCTTGATTGTCAATTTTTCTTCAATATTCCTTCCAGTTTTGGCACATATTAATTCTCTTTGCTGTTGTCCAAATTCAAATTGAGCTTTTGTTGCTTTAATTTTTGTTGACCTCTTAAGTGGTGGAAGTTTTCAAAAGGTGCTTGTTAAGTTTGGAGCTAACCTTTGTGGTGAGTGTAACATCCCGCCAAAATACTATTCATATTTATATAATGAAAATTAAAGTAACAAATAGATTGAAGTGAATAAAATTATATATATGTAATTAAAGTTTCTCCTCACAGGGAGTTTAATACAAATACGATCACTTTTCCATTAAAACATAAACAAAATACAATACAATAGAAAGATAGGCGATCTCCTGACAGAAGGGTGATCTCCTATTAGAAAGGCGATCTCCTATCATATAGGCGATCTCCTATCAGAAGGCAGCAAAAGGGGTGATCTCCCAACGGAAATAGAAAACAGGCGATCTCCTTCCAGCGACAATTCACTAAGGAGCTCTACATCCTGCAACATCATCTGCTCCCGTGTAAATTATACACGATCATTACAGGTTTAAGAAAAGGCCAAACACAACACAAAAGAAACACAGGGTAAGCTAGACATTTAAAAGAGTTAGATATGAACTTTGAAATCAAGGTAAAACAAATTCAAGATACCCACGTAAAACTATATAGTTTCTCATTCCCTTCACCTGATCGCCAAGAAATCACACATTTCACAATATTTTCAAGAGTCGTTCTATTTCACATAATGTACCAAGTGTCTATCAATTCAATGTTTCTCATTTCCCACATCAGACTTCCACTGACTCAGCACACAAGACACTTGACACTACTTCCGGAAGACTCGTGCATTGATTAGACTCAAAGATCTGCACCTGTCATACTAAACAGCTGTAATGTTTCCCCAGCTATGCGCATCAACACAATCTCGATCTCAAGTTCATCATTCTCACAGTATGACAGGGTTAATCCATGGAACAGGCCGAGCTCGTTCTGTTTCACACGACTCACCCATTCCTATGAACCTCCTTCGACTCTCCACAACTGAGTAACTTCCTCTATGGGATTCCATTATCTCAGCAGAGTCAGGATATCTCATTAGGAATCACCGATCAATGCACATCCTACACGATCTTACACGGTATTTTCTTTCCTGAAAATACTATGCCTCGATCCCACATTCACCACATTCAACACATCACATAGCACTTAAAGGAACAATTTCAATCACAACAAAACTCAATCCAAGGTTCTTATTTTCGAATATCTCATTTAAATCTCAAACAGTTTTCAAAGCAACACCAAAAACAGAGAGTTCGCAAACAACGCCAAAACCGGCGATCTGGTTCAAAAACAAGGTATTTCGAAGTCTGTATATAAAACCGGCGACCACGTCGCCCAAAACACATAGAAACAGAGCATTCACGAAGATGAAAACGAAACCGGCGACCACGTCGCCCTCACTTCAGAAACAGCTAATCTATGGCTTGTATTGAAAATGAAGGCTAGCTTCCCTTACCTGGACTTGTGCAAACACCAGGAGCTCCGAAACCCAACGAAGCTTAAAGAATGCCTTGGCTCTGTTTTTGCGTCTGGTTTGAAGGACTTGCAGAGAACCTCCCAGGTGCTCTAATGTAACATCCCGCAAAATAAAAACCATACATACATGTATAATGAAAATAAAGGTAAACAAATAATATTGAAGAGTACATGATATTATATATATAAGAAATGAAGTTGCTCCTCTTAGGGAGTTAAATACATGACCAGGTCAAATGTTTTCAAAATTTAAAACGAAATTCAACCAAATACAACAAGACCGGCGATCTCCATTCATGAACCGGCGATCTCCATTCATGAACCGGCGATCTGTAACAGAAGGCCCAAAACAGCCGATCTGCTATCAGGACAGAAAAACAGGCGATCACCCGATGGAGGCATAAACCGGCGATCTCCTTCCGGCGACCACTCACTGAGGAGCTCTACTCCCTGGAAGATCATCTGCTCCCGTGTAAAATACACGATCATCACAGTTTTTAAGAGAAAACAGCCACAGAGCAATACAAAATAAAGGGTAAGCTAGATATTTTTAAAGAGAATTTAGATATGAAATTTTAAAAATCAAGATAAAACAAATTTCAGATACCCACGTAAAACTATCAATTCCCCATTCATATCACACAGCCATCAAGAAGTCACATATTTCCCAATTTCCTCAAGAGTCGTTCAGTTCACATAATTCCATCAAGTGTCTATCAATTCAAAGATTCTCATTTCTCACGTCAGACTTCACTGACTCATCACACAAGACACTTGACTCCACTTCCGGAAGACTCGTGCGTTGAACCTAGCATCCAGAGACATGCACCTGTCATACTTCATTGGCTGGAATGTTTCCACAGCCATGCGCATCAACACAATCTCGATCTCAATTCATCACTCTCACAGTATGACAGGGTTAACCCATATGACAGGCCGAGCTCGTTCTTTTTCACACGACTCACCCATTCATATGAACCTCCTTCGACTCTCACCAACTGAGTAACTTCCTCTATATGATTTCATTACCTCAGCAGAGTCAGGATCGCCTCATTCACAGGATACTCACAGATCAATACACTTCACAACCAAATCTCAACACGGTATTTCCTTTCCTGAAAATACTATGTCTTGATCCACAATCACGACATTCCACACATCACTCAAAGAATGATTTCAACCACAGCAACAGTCATTTCAAAGGTTCATATTCTCGAATATCACATGTAATTAACATTTAAATCTCAAACAGCTTCAAACAATATCAAAAACAGGGAAGTTCGAAATCCGTATTTAAAACCGGCGACCACGTCGCCCAACCACATAGAACAGAGCATTGCGAAAAGAAACAGGAAACTGGCGACCACGTCGCCCTCACTTCAGAAACAGCTAATCTATGGCTTGTATTAAAAAAGAAGTCTAGCTTCCCTTACCTGGACTTGCGCCAAACACCAGGAGCTCCGAAACCCAACGAAGCTTGAACAACGCCTTGGCTCTGTTTTTGCGTCTGGTTGAAGGGCTTGCAGAGAACTGCCCAGGTGCTCTAATGGTGGCTGTCGCTCGTCGTACTCTCGTGTGAAGGTGCTAGAATCGCAGCGCGAAGGAGGCAACTGGAGGAGGTAACTCACTCTTTCTCTCTTTGAAGGCTGCAACGTTTCTTCCTCTCAGCAGTGGGTTTTCTGCATCTTAAACCAACTTATCCACCAAAAGCAGCTGCCACCACCCACTCTGCAGAGAAGTCTGAGGACCACTGCCCTGAACAGTACGACCACTGTTGCCTCTGGTGCATGCCAACCACTGCTCTGAACAGTACTGCCACTGTTGTCGCTTGTGCATGCCAGCCACTGCTCTGAACAGTACGACCGCAAGTGTCTCCCGCGCATGCCAACATTCTGATGTCACTGTTCTGAACCACCCTTTTTGTCTACGTGGCGTGCGTGCATTACGCTTCATGCTGGGAGTCTGGGGCCCACGTTCTCTGGGTGTAACTCAACGTCGCGCGATGACCTTTCGCCGATGACTACCAGCTCGAAGAGAAACCACTGATGACCTCTCGCGCGAAGACGATCCACCGATGACCTCGCGCGAAGACTACCACCGATGACATCTTCCTGGCGAACGACCGATGTCTTCCTCTGGGAGACAACCGATGTCTTCCCTGGCGAGGCCCTCATAACTCTCGCGCCTTGGCCACGTCCACATGCATCGCGCCCTGGCAATGCCCGCGTGCCTCGCGCCCGCGCGATGCCTGCATGCCTCTCGCGCCCCGCGCGATGCCTGTATGCCTCTCGCGCCCGCGCGATGCCTGCATGCCTCTCGCGCCCGCGCGATGCCTGCATGCCTCTCGCGTCCGCGCGATGCCTGCATGCCTCTCACGCCCGCGCGATGCCTGCATGCCTCTCACGCCCGCGCGATGTCCACCTGGCGCTCATGTATAGCAGGCGACCGGCGACCTCGTAGCCTTCTAAATTTAACTTTTTCCTCCCTTTCTATTCTAAATAAAAACATACTTAGAATTCATTTAAAATATAACTCTTTTATTCCAATTTAATTTTTCAGGTTTTTACATTCTTCCCAACAAGAAAAATTTTCGTCCTCGAAAATTGAATTACAAGGAAAAGAGGTATGGATAGGCTTCTCTCATGGGTTCTTCTAATTCCCAAGTTGAATCACCCGATCGCTCATCCCACACCACTTTCACCATGTTGATGGTCTTGCCTCTGAGCTGCTTACTTTGACGATCTTCAATCCTGACTGGTTTCGCTTCAAAGGACAAGTCATCCCTGATCTGCACCTTCTCGGTCGTTTGCTGAATCAACTCTGGTTCAACCAATACTGCTTCCTGGTACCAGTACAAAGGAGTTCTGCATTTCCTTCCATACAAAGCTTCATACGTTGCCATCCCAATGCCAGCATGATCACCGTTATTATAGGTAAACTCTTCCAACTCGGCTGGAGCCCTCCTGTAAGGTGCCATTGACACTGGTCCAGCCCCAGGTACCAAAATCAATAGAGAACTCCACTTCTCTCTTAGGAGGTAATCCGGATATTTCTTCTGAAATTACATCCATGAAATCTTTCACCACAGGTATTCAACTTACGTCCTCTTCATTCTTCACTCCCAACTGAGCTAGGATTCACGAAGCACCTCGTCCCTTCCTCCAACACCGACCACCCTCGCTGAGTAGATATCACGTCTGCCCCTTGGAGGTCTGGAAACGCTAATTTCCTGCCTACCGCGACCTATGAGAATGTGATTGGCAGCTAACCAATCCATTCCCAGGATAACATCTAGGTCCCGAAGAGGTAGGCAGATCAAGTTCACCTTGAATCTGCGTCCCTCTACTATCACTGGACATTCGGGGCAAACTGTAGAGGTCATCACGTGCCCTGACGCAGGTGTATAGACCAACAGTTTCAAACGGTAACTCCTTCACTAGAAGGCCCAACTCGGCTACACACAGGCTTGACACAAAGGAGTGTGTCGCTCCAAAATCAAACAAAATTCTAACGCATCTACCAGCTATAGAGCAACATTCTGTACTAAGTTACCTGACTGAGATGCCTCCGCTCCAGTCATGGCAAACACTCTCCCTGCTGCCGGAGGTCGACTGCCTTCGTTCCTCAACTGCTGGGAACCCACGGGTTGAGTCATCCTTTTTCTGTTAGGACAATCTCTAGAAATGTGTCCCATCTCTTGGCATGTGAAACACCTGGGTCTCCATGTTTGTTGTTGCTGAAACTGGGGCGGCGCTGCTCCTGCCCTATGCTGGGGAGGTCTCGCATAAGGCTCATTCTGCTGCTGCTGAACCTTTACCTTCCCACTGGAGGAACCCCCTGGGTGAGACCTGATCACCCGCGAATCACCCTTTTCCAGAGTCTCTACCATCTTCGTCTTCTCCACTAAGGCGTGAAATTCCCTGATGCACATCGGGGCTATGGTCCTCTTCAGCCCATGCCTCAGTCCTTCTTCGAATTTCCTACACCTCCAAGCCTCGGAGGTAGGTTGGGTATAAAACCGGGCGAGGTACTCAAACCGAGCAGCATAAGCATTCACTGACATCTCTCCCTCCAATCTGAGGAATTCAGCTTCCTTGGCAAACCTTGCACTATCTGGGAAGTACTTTTCCAGAAACTTCACCCTGAAGCTCTCCCAATCCACCACTTCCTCTCGGGCTTCCATCATCTGCTGAGTTCCCATCCACCAGAACTCAGCTTCTCCAGACAGAAGATATGTGGCGAATACCAGCTTCTTATCTTCAGGGCAGGAGGTCGCCCTGAAGATTTTCTCTAACCCCCTGACCCACTGATCTGCTTGATCAGGGGTAGCGTTCCCACTGAACTTAGGTGGGTTGTGCCTGAGGAACTCGGTCAGTCCCATCTGTTCCTGAGGTTGACTAACGTGAGAGGCTGTCTCAGCCGACCGAGCAGTCTCCCAGTGGTGCATCGCAGCTTGGTGATTCTGAGCCATTGCTGCATTCTGTTGTTGGATGGCAGTTGCCATCATCTCAATGGCCTTGGCGATCTGGCCCATCTCCGAAGAAGGTTGGGGAGGGGTAGAAGGTCTACGTGCCATCTCTCTTCGTTTTAGAGTTGAAACTACAGGTTTCTATATTCCCTACAGCTACAAGAATGAGATCGATAAGAAATCAATTCATTCAGGAGGTAACATATAGACCTTACAAAGGTCAGCATCTCAAAATCATTAAGAATTTGAGCTCAACAACAGAGTCATAATGCTTATAACATCAAGCACAACACCAGCACAACTACTGGTATGCAGTCACCAATCCAATCAACCATTTTCAATCAAATTGCAAAGACACTCAAGAGAATGAGATAGCTCACACCAGAATTCAATATATGCTAAACATCAAACCTTTGGAATTAAGATTGAGACTCATCTCGATCCAGTTATGAGTGTGCACCCTCACTACTTTATCAGGACCTTCTCATTCTTAATACTAAGATTTTCAGTTATAACATATATTCACCAAAGCACACACAAAATCTCAATACAAAAACGTTTGAAAACTTTTCACTATAGTTGTTATTTTAAACTCAAATAAATTTCATGAGCAGAAGAAACACAATGGATCCACAGCCCTCAGGTCATCCTAAGGACGAACTGCTCTGATACCATTAATGTAACATCCCGCAAAATAAAAACCATACATACATGTATAATGAAAATAAAGGTAAACAAATAATATTGAAGAGTACATGATATTATATATATAAGAAATGAAGTTGCTCCTCTTAGGGAGTTAAATACATGACCAGGTCAAATGTTTTCAAAATTTAAAACGAAATTCAACCAAATACAACAAGACCGGCGATCTCCATTCATGAACCGGCGATCTCCATTCATGAACCGGCGATCTGTAACAGAAGGCCCAAAACAGCCGATCTGCTATCAGGACAGAAAAACAGGCGATCACCCGATGGAGGCATAAACCGGCGATCTCCTTCCGGCGACCACTCACTGAGGAGCTCTACTCCCTGGAAGATCATCTGCTCCCGTGTAAAATACACGATCATCACAGTTTTTAAGAGAAAACAGCCACAGAGCAATACAAAATAAAGGGTAAGCTAGATATTTTTAAAGAGAATTTAGATATGAAATTTTAAAAATCAAGATAAAACAAATTTCAGATACCCACGTAAAACTATCAATTCCCCATTCATATCACACAGCCATCAAGAAGTCACATATTTCCCAATTTCCTCAAGAGTCGTTCAGTTCACATAATTCCATCAAGTGTCTATCAATTCAAAGATTCTCATTTCTCACGTCAGACTTCACTGACTCATCACACAAGACACTTGACTCCACTTCCGGAAGACTCGTGCGTTGAACCTAGCATCCAGAGACATGCACCTGTCATACTTCATTGGCTGGAATGTTTCCACAGCCATGCGCATCAACACAATCTCGATCTCAATTCATCACTCTCACAGTATGACAGGGTTAACCCATATGACAGGCCGAGCTCGTTCTTTTTCACACGACTCACCCATTCATATGAACCTCCTTCGACTCTCACCAACTGAGTAACTTCCTCTATATGATTTCATTACCTCAGCAGAGTCAGGATCGCCTCATTCACAGGATACTCACAGATCAATACACTTCACAACCAAATCTCAACACGGTATTTCCTTTCCTGAAAATACTATGTCTTGATCCACAATCACGACATTCCACACATCACTCAAAGAATGATTTCAACCACAGCAACAGTCATTTCAAAGGTTCATATTCTCGAATATCACATGTAATTAACATTTAAATCTCAAACAGCTTCAAACAATATCAAAAACAGGGAAGTTCGAAATCCGTATTTAAAACCGGCGACCACGTCGCCCAACCACATAGAACAGAGCATTGCGAAAAGAAACAGGAAACTGGCGACCACGTCGCCCTCACTTCAGAAACAGCTAATCTATGGCTTGTATTAAAAAAGAAGTCTAGCTTCCCTTACCTGGACTTGCGCCAAACACCAGGAGCTCCGAAACCCAACGAAGCTTGAACAACGCCTTGGCTCTGTTTTTGCGTCTGGTTGAAGGGCTTGCAGAGAACTGCCCAGGTGCTCTAATGGTGGCTGTCGCTCGTCGTACTCTCGTGTGAAGGTGCTAGAATCGCAGCGCGAAGGAGGCAACTGGAGGAGGTAACTCACTCTTTCTCTCTTTGAAGGCTGCAACGTTTCTTCCTCTCAGCAGTGGGTTTTCTGCATCTTAAACCAACTTATCCACCAAAAGCAGCTGCCACCACCCACTCTGCAGAGAAGTCTGAGGACCACTGCCCTGAACAGTACGACCACTGTTGCCTCTGGTGCATGCCAACCACTGCTCTGAACAGTACTGCCACTGTTGTCGCTTGTGCATGCCAGCCACTGCTCTGAACAGTACGACCGCAAGTGTCTCCCGCGCATGCCAACATTCTGATGTCACTATTCTGAACCACCCTTTTTGTCTACGTGGCGTGCGTGCATTACGCTTCATGCTGGGAGTCTGGGGCCCACGTTCTCTGGGTGTAACTCAACGTCGCGCGATGACCTTTCGCCGATGACTACCAGCTCGAAGAGAAACCACTGATGACCTCTCGCGCGAAGACGATCCACCGATGACCTCGCGCGAAGACTACCACCGATGACATCTTCCTGGCGAACGACCGATGTCTTCCTCTGGGAGACAACCGATGTCTTCCCTGGCGAGGCCCTCATAACTCTCGCGCCTTGGCCACGTCCACATGCATCGCGCCCTGGCAATGCCCGCGTGCCTCGCGCCCGCGCGATGCCTGCATGCCTCTCGCGCCCGCGCGATGCCTGTATGCCTCTCGCGCCCGCGCGATGCCTGCATGCCTCTCGCGCCCGCGCGATGCCTGCATGCCTCTCGCGCCCGCGCGATGCCTGCATGCCTCTCGCGCCCGCGCGATGCCTGCATGCCTCTCACGCCCGCGCGATGTCCACCTGGCGCTCATGTATAGCAGGCGACCGGCGACCTCGTAGCCTTCTAAACTTAACTTTTTCCTCCCTTTCTATTCTAAATAAAAACATACTTAGAATTCATTTAAAATATAACTCTTTTATTCCAATTTAATTTTTCAGGTTCTTACATTCTCCCCAACAAGAAAAATTTTCGTCCTCGAAAATTGAATTACAAGGAAAAGAGGTATGGATAGGCTTCTCTCATGGGTTCTTCTAATTCCCAAGTTGAATCACCCGATCGCTCATCCCACACCACTTTCACCATGTTGATGGTCTTGCCTCTGAGCTGCTTACTTTGACGATCTTCAATCCTGACTGGTTTCGCTTCAAAGGACAAGTCATCCCTGATCTGCACCTTCTCGGTCGTTTGCTGAATCAACTCTGGTTCAACCAATACTGCTTCCTGGTACCAGTACAAAGGAGTTCTGCATTTCCTTCCATACAAAGCTTCATACGTTGCCATCCCAATGCCAGCATGATCACCGTTATTATAGGTAAACTCTTCCAACTCGGCTGGAGCCCTCCTGTAAGGTGCCATTGACACTGGTCCAGCCCCAGGTACCAAAATCAATAGAGAACTCCACTTCTCTCTTAGGAGGTAATCCGGATATTTCTTCTGAAATTACATCCATGAAATCTTTCACCACAGGTATTCAACTTACGTCCTCTTCATTCTTCACTCCCAACTGAGCTAGGATTCACGAAGCACCTCGTCCCTTCCTCCAACACCGACCACCCTCGCTGAGTAGATATCACGTCTGCCCCTTGGAGGTCTGGAAACGCTAATTTCCTGCCTACCGCGACCTATGAGAATGTGATTGGCAGCTAACCAATCCATTCCCAGGATAACATCTAGGTCCCGAAGAGGTAGGCAGATCAAGTTCACCTTGAATCTGCGTCCCTCTACTATCACTGGACATTCGGGGCAAACTGTAGAGGTCATCACGTGCCCTGACGCAGGTGTATAGACCAACAGTTTCAAACGGTAACTCCTTCACTAGAAGGCCCAACTCGGCTACACACAGGCTTGACACAAAGGAGTGTGTCGCTCCAAAATCAAACAAAATTCTAACGCATCTACCAGCTATAGAGCAACATTCTGTACTAAGTTACCTGACTGAGATGCCTCCGCTCCAGTCATGGCAAACACTCTCCCTGCTGCCGGAGGTCGACTGCCTTCGTTCCTCAACTGCTGGGAACCCACGGGTTGAGTCATCCTTTTTCTGTTAGGACAATCTCTAGAAATGTGTCCCATCTCTTGGCATGTGAAACACCTGGGTCTCCATGTTTGTTGTTGCTGAAACTGGGGCGGCGCTACTCCTGCCCTATGCTGGGGAGGTCTCGCATAAGGCTCATTCTGCTGCTGCTGAACCTTTACCTTCCCACTGGAGGAACCCCCTGGGTGAGACCTGATCACCCGCGAATCACCCTTTTCCAGAGTCTCTACCATCTTCGTCTTCTCCACTAAGGCGTGAAATTCCCTGATGCACATCGGGGCTATGGTCCTCTTCAGCCCATGCCTCAGTCCTTCTTCGAATTTCCTACACCTCCAAGCCTCGGAGGTAGGTTGGGTATAAAACCGGGCGAGGTACTCAAACCGAGCAGCATAAGCATTCACTGACATCTCTCCCTCCAATCTGAGGAATTCAGCTTCCTTGGCAAACCTTGCACTATCTGGGAAGTACTTTTCCAGAAACTTCACCCTGAAGCTCTCCCAATCCACCACTTCCTCTCGGGCTTCCATCATCTGCTGAGTTCCCATCCACCAGAACTCAGCTTCTCCAGACAGAAGATATGTGGCGAATACCAGCTTCTTATCTTCAGGGCAGGAGGTCGCCCTGAAGATTTTCTCTAACCCCCTGACCCACTGATCTGCTTGATCAGGGGTAGCGTTCCCACTGAACTTAGGTGGGTTGTGCCTGAGGAACTCGGTCAGTCCCATCTGTTCCTGAGGTTGACTAACGTGAGAGGCTGTCTCAGCCGACCGAGCAGTCTCCCAGTGGTGCATCGCAGCTTGGTGATTCTGAGCCATTGCTGCATTCTGTTGTTGGATGGCAGTTGCCATCATCTCAATGGCCTTGGCGATCTGGCCCATCTCCGAAGAAGGTTGGGGAGGGGTAGAAGGTCTACGTGCCATCTCTCTTCGTTTTAGAGTTGAAACTACAGGTTTCTATATTCCCTACAGCTACAAGAATGAGATCGATAAGAAATCAATTCATTCAGGAGGTAACATATAGACCTTACAAAGGTCAGCATCTCAAAATCATTAAGAATTTGAGCTCAACAACAGAGTCATAATGCTTATAACATCAAGCACAACACCAGCACAACTACTGGTATGCAGTCACCAATCCAATCAACCATTTTCAATCAAATTGCAAAGACACTCAAGAGAATGAGATAGCTCACACCAGAATTCAATATATGCTAAACATCAAACCTTTGGAATTAAGATTGAGACTCATCTCGATCCAGTTATGAGTGTGCACCCTCACTACTTTATCAGGACCTTCTCATTCTTAATACTAAGATTTTCAGTTATAACATATATTCACCAAAGCACACACAAAATCTCAATACAAAAACGTTTGAAAACTTTTCACTATAGTTGTTATTTTAAACTCAAATAAATTTCATGAGCAGAAGAAACACAATGGATCCACAGCCCTCAGGTCATCCTAAGGACGAACTGCTCTGATACCATTAATGTAACATCCCGCAAAATAAAAACCATACATACATGTATAATGAAAATAAAGGTAAACAAATAATATTGAAGAGTACATGATATTATATATATAAGAAATGAAGTTGCTCCTCTTAGGGAGTTAAATACATGACCAGGTCAAATGTTTTCAAAATTTAAAACGAAATTCAACCAAATACAACAAGACCGGCGATCTCCATTCATGAACCGGCGATCTCCATTCATGAACCGGCGATCTGTAACAGAAGGCCCAAAACAGCCGATCTGCTATCAGGACAGAAAAACAGGCGATCACCCGATGGAGGCATAAACCGGCGATCTCCTTCCGGCGACCACTCACTGAGGAGCTCTACTCCCTGGAAGATCATCTGCTCCCGTGTAAAATACACGATCATCACAGTTTTTAAGAGAAAACAGCCACAGAGCAATACAAAATAAAGGGTAAGCTAGATATTTTTAAAGAGAATTTAGATATGAAATTTTAAAAATCAAGATAAAACAAATTTCAGATACCCACGTAAAACTATCAATTCCCCATTCATATCACACAGCCATCAAGAAGTCACATATTTCCCAATTTCCTCAAGAGTCGTTCAGTTCACATAATTCCATCAAGTGTCTATCAATTCAAAGATTCTCATTTCTCACGTCAGACTTCACTGACTCATCACACAAGACACTTGACTCCACTTCCGGAAGACTCGTGCGTTGAACCTAGCATCCAGAGACATGCACCTGTCATACTTCATTGGCTGGAATGTTTCCACAGCCATGCGCATCAACACAATCTCGATCTCAATTCATCACTCTCACAGTATGACAGGGTTAACCCATATGACAGGCCGAGCTCGTTCTTTTTCACACGACTCACCCATTCATATGAACCTCCTTCGACTCTCACCAACTGAGTAACTTCCTCTATATGATTTCATTACCTCAGCAGAGTCAGGATCGCCTCATTCACAGGATACTCACAGATCAATACACTTCACAACCAAATCTCAACACGGTATTTCCTTTCCTGAAAATACTATGTCTTGATCCACAATCACGACATTCCACACATCACTCAAAGAATGATTTCAACCACAGCAACAGTCATTTCAAAGGTTCATATTCTCGAATATCACATGTAATTAACATTTAAATCTCAAACAGCTTCAAACAATATCAAAAACAGGGAAGTTCGAAATCCGTATTTAAAACCGGCGACCACGTCGCCCAACCACATAGAACAGAGCATTGCGAAAAGAAACAGGAAACTGGCGACCACGTCGCCCTCACTTCAGAAACAGCTAATCTATGGCTTGTATTAAAAAAAGAAGTCTAGCTTCCCTTACCTGGACTTGCGCCAAACACCAGGAGCTCCGAAACCCAACGAAGCTTGAACAACGCCTTGGCTCTGTTTTTGCGTCTGGTTGAAGGGCTTGCAGAGAACTGCCTAGGTGCTCTAATGGTGGCTGTCGCTCGTCGTACTCTCGTGTGAAGGTGCTAGAATCGCAGCGCGAAGGAGGCAACTGGAGGAGGTAACTCACTCTTTCTCTCTTTGAAGGCTGCAACGTTTCTTCCTCTCAGCAGTGGGTTTTCTGCATCTTAAACCAACTTATCCACCAAAAGCAGCTGCCACCACCCACTCTGCAGAGAAGTCTGAGGACCACTGCCCTGAACAGTACGACCACTGTTGCCTCTGGTGCATGCCAACCACTGCTCTGAACAGTACTGCCACTGTTGTCGCTTGTGCATGCCAGCCACTGCTCTGAACAGTACGACCGCGAGTGTCTCCCGCGCATGCCAACATTCTGATGTCACTATTCTGAACCACCCTTTTTGTCTACGTGGCGTGCGTGCATTACGCTTCATGCTGGGAGTCTGGGGCCCACGTTCTCTGGGTGTAACTCAACGTCGCGCGATGACCTTTCGCCGATGACTACCAGCTCGAAGAGAAACCACTGATGACCTCTCGCGCGAAGACGATCCACCGATGACCTCGCGCGAAGACTACCACCGATGACATCTTCCTGGCGAACGACCGATGTCTTCCTCTGGGAGACAACCGATGTCTTCCCTGGCGAGGCCCTCATAACTCTCGCGCCTTGGCCACGTCCACATGCATCGCGCCCTGGCAATGCCCGCGTGCCTCGCGCCCGCGCGATGCCTGCATGCCTCTCGCGCCCGCGCGATGCCTGTATGCCTCTCGCGCCCGCGCGATGCCTGCATGCCTCTCGCGCCCGCGCGATGCCTGCATGCCTCTCGCGCCCGCGCGACGCCTGCATGCCTCTCACGCCCGCGCGATGCCTGCATGCCTCTCACGCCCGCGCGATGTCCACCTGGCGCTCATGTATAGCAGGCGACCGGCGACCTCGTAGCCTTCTAAACTTAACTTTTTCCTCCCTTTCTATTCTAAATAAAAACATACTTAGAATTCATTTAAAATATAACTCTTTTATTCCAATTTAATTTTTCAGGTTCTTACACTCTAATGGTGGCCGTCGCTCGTCGTACTCTTGTGTGAAGGTGCCAGAATCGCAGTGCGAAGGAGAGAATGGAGGAGATGGGAGGTAAACTCACTCTTTTGCTCTTGAGTTACTGAAAACGCTCTTTGCCTTCCCGCAGTGGCTTTTGAATCCAAGCCTACCTGTCTACGTATGCTGTTGCTGCTGCCCCTTCTGCAGGAAAGCCTGACAACCACTGCCCTGAACAGTACGACCACTGTTGTCGCTTGTGCATGCCAACCGCTGCCCTGAACAGTACGACCACTGTTGTCTCTTGTGCATGCCAACCACTGCCCTGAACAGTACGACCACTGTTGTCTCCTGCGCATGCCAACATTCTGATGTCACTATTCTGAACCACCCTTTTTGTCTACGTGGCGCGCGTGCAGGACGTTTCATGCTGGGAGTCTGGGTCCCACTTTCTCTGTGTGAAGCTCGACATCGCGCGATAACCTTCCACCGATGACCTCTCGCGCGAAGGCTATCCACCGATGTCCTCTCGCGCGAAGGCTACCCACCGATGTCCTCTCGCGCGAAGGCTACCCACCGATGTCCTCTCGCGCGAAGGCTATCCACCGATGTCCTCTCGCGCGAAGACTCTCCACCGATGACCTCTCGCGCGAAGACAATCCACCGATGATCTCTCGCGCGAAGACTAACTCCGCATGCCTCGCGCCCTGGTGATGCCCGCATGCCCCTCGCGCCCTGGCGATGCCCGCATGCCCCTCGCGCCCTGGCGATGCCTGTATGCCTTTCACCTGGCGATGCCCGACGACACATCGCCACGCCTTCCTGAAGGTTCTTCATTCTACTATGTTACGTCCAAGGTATCATCTCCACATGACTCGGTGACGTCGGTAGCTTCACATTTCCAAGAGTAGATCAGCACCACTCCTCGTGCTCCCATGCATGCAACACTAAGGGTGATCTCTTTTGCTCAAGCGTAGAGCTTCGCATGCACAGCGTATCTAAGGCTTAACCCACACCTTGGTACGCGTGGTTGTTGGAACCCACTCTGGTTGATCCAGTATCTTGACCACATACTACGTGCATTCCCGCCGATCACGTACACTCTAGGCGATTGGCGCTCATGTCTCCTCTAGGCGACAGGCGATTATGTGCCAGAGGAGTCGGAGATCGCCTCCGTCTTCACTAACGACGATCTTGTAGAAGACTTCTTAGTTACACTTTTCCTCCTTTACTCTTCTTGGTCCACATGTCATCCGACCGACCTCTACCAGCTAACCCCAGATCTTGGGCGACGTCCGAGGTCCGACTACTATGAAACTTCGTTTACCAGCTCTTTGTATTTTGAATAATAACATCTTCTGAAATTATTTAAATATAACCCTTTCATTCCAATAAAATTTTCTGGGTCCTTACAGTGAGTGCCATTATCACTTAGTAGGTGCTGAATTGATTAATTCAAGTGATTATCCTAAAAGAGGTAAAGCAAGAGTGCAGCAAGAAGGTTATACACAAATATACACGAAGAGGGGGATGCAAATAGAAAAGGTGCAAAACAAAAGAAGGAGTGCTAAAAGGAAGAAATGCATAGATTAGGATTTACAATTTTTGTTAGTCCAATTTCCATTGTATTTTCTTGAGTTGTAATTTGTTAAACCTTGAACAATTAGTGGATTAATCACGTAATTAGACGGTGAGTGTGTCTTCAAAGGTTCTAAGTGCCAAAGAAGCCTCGCCCTAGGAATTCGCCTAGTTTAATGCTTTTGAATTAGAGTTAAGTGTTCATTGTGATTAATTGTTTTCAAGTAATTTTGTTTTCTTGTATTAAAGATTGTGTTTTCATTCTTGATTGTGCTCTAAGTGAATTACTTAGAGAAAGGTTTTTGAAAGTCTTGAAGGATAGAATCTGGCTAGGAAAGGCTTGGTACTTAAGTGATCCAAGTGATCCACCTCCCTTTCCTGGGAATCTACCTACATTACTCCACCTATTTTTCTTGTGGTAAATTGCTTTTAACACATAGCTTTAATCATGTCTATTCATTCTCCTAACTCTAGTGAAGATGATAGAAAGTCAATCAAATCTCTTTTAAAACAATTAGCACAAGACTTTCAATCACTTTCATATAGACAACTCCAACATGAGACCCAACTTAAAGAGAGGGATGCTCATGTTGCTTTGTTCGAGAACGAGTTGAGGATGGGTAAAGAAAAAAAAGAAGAAAAGAAAGTATTAAGGAGGTTAAGGTAGACTTACCTTATTTCCATGGAAAAGAAAATGTAGAAACCTACCTAGATTGGGAAATGAAGGTAGAACAATTGTTTTCTTGTCATCAAGTAGGTGAGGAAAGAAAAGTACCCTTAGCCATCCTAAGCTTTCAAGGTAACACTATGAATTGGTGGATTGCCCTAAAAAGAGAGAGACATCTCCACAAGGACCCTCCCATTACGTGTTGGAATGATCTTAGGGGAGCCTTGAGATGCCACCATATTCCCTCAAACTACAATAGGAAGTTGATGGATAAGCTCCAAAGACTTCAAAAAAATCTCAGTGTAGAAGAATATTGGCAAAAGATGGTGTTATATATTATAAGGGCAGGGATTAAGGAAGAAATTAATACCACCATTTCAAGGTTTTTAAGTGGTCTCAAACTTGAGATAAGAAACAAAGTTGAACTTTTACCTTATAAAGATTTAAATGACTTGATTCAATTTTGCATTAAAGTTGAAAAAGAAATTTTGAAAAAAGAATCAAGTCAAAAACAAAGTTCATACTTTGTACCTTATGACAAGGATGAGTTCCAAAGAGGGGAAAAACATATAAAAGAAACATCTCTAGAACCTTCCCAAGAGATATCTAAAAATGAGCACATCTCCCACACTCAAACTAAAGAAATTCAGTGTTTTAAATGTGGTAGAGGTCATATAGCATCCCAGTGTCCAAATAGGAGAACTATGATCCTAAGAGGGAGGGATAAGTATAGTAGCCAAGAAGATGAGTCTAGTGGGGGAGAGGAAAAAGAAAATAGTGAGGGGGCATATCCTTGTGAGGGAGAATTAATGATCCAAAGAACCCTCAACAATCACCCTAGTGTGAACCAAGAGACACAAAGAGAGAACAATTTCCATACAAGATGCAAAGTTTTAGAAAATGTGTGTTCTCTCATTGTGGATGGTGGCTCTTGCTACAATTGTTGTAGCACTAGGATTATTGAAAACCTAAATCTACAATTAATATTTCATCATAAACCTTATTGATCTCGCTGCGGACTCGAGCGTGGGGAAAACTCCTCGTCACTCCTTCGTCTAGCTTTCTATCTGCTGCGCGTTCTGCAAGGAGGCTCCAGGAACCTTCACTGGAACTCCGAACGATGCCTGCAAAACTAACAGACGGCGCCTCTAGCGGCCGTTGTAGCTCCGACGCTCAAGTCAGGCAACGGGAACACCAAAACTCTCTCTCGGATCTTTCTGTGTGAGACCCGTGTGTGTGTGCCCTCAGTTCTCTTTGATTCAAAAACTGAGAGTTCTTGGCTTTGTGTTGTGTATTCTGAGGTAAAGATTGCATACCTGGTTTGGTGTTCTTCTTCCTCATATAAACCCGCGTAGCCCCTACTGGCTACCTCTAGGGCCACTTAATTATTCTGCACTGTCGTTTCCACTCCCTAGGGCTACCTTGCGTGCCAGCCTTCTTTACTTAAGTGCCAAGTCTGACAGGGAGGCCGCGTGGGTACCTCTGCACCCCTCGACTTCTGTGCCTATCTGCCCTACCTATTCTCTGGGAACATCTTCACCATCCACGTGGCAGACATGCAACCCCACTGGGAGACTCTAACCTTGATGGGTTCTGGTCCCAGCAGGATTCTGCACTTAGCTGCGTCTTCTCATCTTCCTGCGTGGTCGTCTTGGGACTAAGGCCATTCCTTGTCCCTGGGCGCTTTACTGATCTTTGGTTGCGTTGTTCACATCGCGCGACCGATGTCACCTCAACACCCACCGATGACCGAGGTATCTCTCGTCTCGGCCGATGTCCGATGGCGTTTCCTCACGTTGTCGAGCTCTGCTTATGGAATCCGGCGAGGTCCTTGAGTAACGTTCTCGTTGGAAGCCTGGGTCCCAGTTTAACATGTGTTGGCGAGGAACCCTCGGCGACTGATCATTCTGCATACACCGATGACTGATCACTCTGCATGCACCGATGACTGATCACTCTGCATGCACCGATGACTGATCGGTGCTTCATCACTTCTCGCGCTCTGCTTCTAGGCGCTCAAGTAGGAACCGATCTTCTGATGGTGGTCACTCGGTAGCTGACGACTGATCGCCGTTCTTGAACGATCTCCACCCTGGTTCATCTGCTATCTCATGCCACGCGTCACTTTGTGACTGGCCCACGTGGTCATCTGCTGCTGACGTCATCGACTACCGATGACCGACCGGATCACAAGCCCCCCAGTCTCGAGCTGTGAACTTGTTCTCAGCGAAGAGACTAAGTGGTCTTCGTTGCCAAAGAGAAGAAGGAGCTCGAAGCTGATGTACCTGAGACCATGGCTGCTGGTGCCGAGGTTCTGATAGATGGGTTCCATGGGCTTGCAGCACGTTCACTGCGTCCTGCCAGACTCGGACTCTAGCCAACCTAGCCTCCACCATTCAGTGGCCGATGGCAGGCTCATTGCCCCTCCTTGAGCTTCTTCCCTTGCCACTTCTCCTTTTGTGTAATTTCTCTTGCTGCTACAAACTTGTATATAAATCTTTTATGCATAAGTTCATGTTGGATGACTGACCTGATGGCGTCTAAATGCTTCGACTGATCGCCTAAGAGCTTGTTTGGGGAAGCTTTCAGACTCAGAGCTTTACTACCGACCACCGACTAGCCTGTTAGCGCACCACCGATCAGTCATCGCGCTTCAGGCTTTGCATTACTTCCGTGTCACTCCAGTGCTAAGTGCATAGAGGACTCGACCTCTGAAGATGATGCTTGTGTTTTGGGGAAGAGGACTGCTTCTTGATGACCCCTCTTGCCTCAGTCTCGCTGTAGGAAGTCGAGGTGAAGTCTTTCTCCTCTCGCCCCAGCCTCGCCGTAACAAGTCGAGGTGAGGACCTTTTATCTCGCCTCAGCCTCGCTGTATAAAGTCGAGGTGAGGACTTTTTATCTCGCCTCAGCCTCGCTGTATAAAGTCGAGGTGAGGACTTTCTCTGTTGCCTTTACCTTGCTGTATGAAGCAGGGGAAGAGGACTTTTCTCTCGGCCTGCACCTCGCTGTACAAAGTCGAGGGTGAGGACTTCCTTCACTGAGTGGGTGCATGCTCCCAGGGGAGCACCAGGGGTGGCTGTCTAAGCGCACTCGCCAGGTGCATCCCTGCCTGCATGGTCTCACCGCACGTTCCCTGGTAAGCAGTTCTCCTTTTGGAATCATGCGAGGTGCATGCGTAACGCTCTCGCTGGAAACCTGGGTTCCAGCTTAACGCGTGTTAACAAGACCCCGATGACCAATCTTCTTCTGGAATCATGCGAGGTGCATGCGTAACGCTCTCGTTGGGAGCCTGGGTCCCAGCTTAACGCGTGTTAGCAAGACCCCGATGACCATGAACCGACCGAGTGCTCTGCTTCGAGTGCACCGAGGACTGATCGTCCTTTGGGTGCACCGATGAATGGTCGCGTTCTGCTTCTTAGTGATTAAACGCGAAGATGATGTCTTGCTTTGGGGAAGAAGAGTTTTTCTTGTTGACCCCTATCGGTCGTCCGTATTCGCGCCTGGGGCGAGCAGGCTCCAACCGATCACTTGCACTTTCATCCGGGGCAAGTAGGACTTGAAATTGGAAAACACGTGCACACTTGGTATACTGAAATCTTTTTTATTGGGTGGCCTCGTTAAAAACCCTCATCGGGAAAAGAGTGCCCCCTGATCTGTTCAACTATTTACTGTATATACATTGGGTGTGTGTACAGCACGAGAACGCATCTACTTTATAACTTAACTGAAGTAGAATCTCAAGTGTGTAGCGTTCCATGTCCTGGGGATAGGTGCTCCATCCAGAGTCTCCAGCCGATAAGCTCCATTCTCCAACGCCTCAACTACTCTATATGGACCCGTCCACTTTGGAGATAACTTGTTCTCCATCTCATTCTGGTGTGCTTTCCTCATCACCAGATCGCCCTCCTGGAAACGCCTGGGCTTCACCTTGGAATTGTGCCTCCGTTCTACTCTTCTCTTGACAGCTTCAGCACTAACCCTGGCTCCCTCTCGCACTTCGTTCAGGAGATCCAGATTCACCTTTCACTCTTGATTGGACTCTTCGACGATAAAGTTCAGGAATCTAGGGGAGCTCTCCTGTATCTCCACGGGGATCATAGCATCCGTCCCATAGACAAGACTAAAGGGTGTCTCTTGGGTGCTAGACTGTGGGGTGGTATGGTAGGACCATACAATTCTGGGAACCTCTTCTGCCCAATTCCCCTTGGCTTTCTCTAATCTTCGCTTCAGTCCCCTAAGCAGCACTCGGTTGGCTGACTCCACCTGCCCGTTGGTCTGCGGGTGTTCTACTGAGGCGAACACTTGTTGTATCTTCAGTTCTTCGCACATCTTTCTCAACTGATGACTGGTGAACTGAGTGTCGTTGTCGGATACCAGCCTCTTGGGTACTCCGAAACGACAGACAATATTCTTCCAGACAAAATGCTCGACCTTCTGAGCGGTGATGTGGGCCACTGGTTCCGCCTCCACCCATTTTGTGAAATACTCGATGGCCACTATGAAGAACTTCATCTGCCTGATCGCCAGAGGAAAGGGTCCCAGGATGTCGATTCCCCACGTGTGAAATGGCCACGAGCTATGGATGGACTTCAACTCCTCCGGGGGTGCCTTATGCCAGTCTGCATGAAGTTGGCATTGTTTGCACCGCTGGGCGTACTTCACACAGTCTTCCTTCAGCGTTGGCCAGTAATACCCTGCGCGAAGGATTCTACTTGCCAAAGCGCGGCCACCGACGTGGCTTCCGCACACCCCTTTGTGCAACTCTGACATGAGTCTGGTGCATTGCTCTCCATGCACGCACATTTGTACTGGATGGGAAAAGCCAAATCTAAACAAGTTCCCATCGATTAGAGTAAACTTACTCGAGCTCTTCTTTATCTTCTTTGGCTCTGTTGGGTCCAGTGGGAGCACACCATCCTCTAGGTACAACTGGTACGGCGTTATCCACGTATCGGGCCCCTTGACAGTGCAGACTTCCATCGCCTCATCGGACCTTGCCGGTCGCGCCCTCACCCTCGGCGCTTTCAGTGTTTCTTGAGTCAGGGACCGATGACTGATCGCCAGACGCTCCACCGACTTGGATACTTGAAGTATTTGATTGTCTGATACGAACGCTCGTGGTACCTTTAAAGTCTCTTGAATGATGGTCCTCTGTTTTCCCCCCTTGCCTGAGTGGCCAGCCTGGCAAGCAGATCTGCTCTGGCATTTTGCTCGCGGGGCACATGCACCAACTCAAACTCATCGAAGGACGTCTTCATGAGCTGGACGTACTCCAGGTAGGCTGCCATCTGAGGATCTTTCGCCTGGAACTCCCCTGTAACTTGCCCAGTGACTAGCAACGAATCACTCTTAGCCACCAGACTTCTTGCTCCCATCTCTTTTGCCAGCAACATTCCTGCGATCAGGGCTTCGTACTCCGCCTGATTGTTGCTAGCCTTGAAGGCAAAGCGAAGGGATTGTTCGATCAGCACCCCGTTCGGGCCTTCCAGAATGACTCCAGCGCCGCTTCCCTGCTGATTGGAGGAGCCATCCACTGATAAGACCCATCGAAAAACTACGCCTTCTGCAGGTGTCGCGACCGACGACAGTTCAACCACGAAGTCGGCGAACACCTGCCCCTTGATTGGTACTCGGGGCTCGTACTAGATGTTGAATTCTGAGAGTTCCACAGCCCACTTGACCATCCTTCCTGCTACGTCTGGCTTCTTCAACACATTCTGGATGGGCAAGTCTGTCATGACCAATATGGTGAAGCTGTGGAAATAGTGTCTGAGCCTTCTAGCTGAAAAAACTACCGCCAGTGCTGCCTTCTCCAGGGTTTGATACCTCGTTTCCAGGCCTCGCAGTACCTTACTTACAAAATACACAGGTTTCTGGACCTAAACCTGCTCTTGTACCAGGACCGAGCTGACCGCCCTCTCTGTCACAGCAAAATACAGGCGAAGAGGGGTGCCCATTTGTGGTTTACACAATACTGGTGGGCTCGCCAGATACTCCTTCAGCTTCAAGAAGGCTTCTTCGCATTCCGGTGTCCACACGAATCTACTGTTGCGCTTGAGACATTGGAAAAACGGATGACCCTTCTCTCCTCTAGCAGACATGAACCGTGACAAGGCGGCCAACCGACCAGTGAGCTGCTGCACCTCCTTCACCGTCGTTGGGCTCCTCATTGCCACGATCGCCGCGCACTTCTCCGGGTTCGCCTCAATTCCACGCTCCGTCAGGAGGAAACCCAAGAACTTCCCAGCCTCCACACCGAAGATGCACTTCTCAGGGTTGAGCTTTAACCCATACTTGGCAATGGTGGTGAAAAGTTCCTCCAGATCAACTACATGGTGCGCCTTCTCCCGCGACGTGACCACCATGTCATCTACGTATGCATGCACGTTCCTTCCAAGCATGGGCGAGAGCACCCTATCCATAAGTCTCTGATAGGTAGCTCCTGCGTTCTTCAACCCGAATGGCATTACCTTGTAGCAGTAGCAAGATCGTTCCGTCATGAAAGCAGTCTTGCACTCGTCCATGGGGTGCATCCTTATCTGGTTGTAGCCTGAGAAGGCGTCCAGAAAGCTGAGGAGCTTCCCCCCTGACGCGCTGTCCACCAATGCATCTATACTAGGGAGAGGGTAGGAGTCCTTGGGGCAGGCCTTATTGAGATCAGTGAAGTCCACACACATCCTCCACTTGCCATTTGACTTCTGCACCAGTACCACGTTTGCCAGCCACTCGGGGTACTGGATCTCCCTGATATGTCCAGCAGCAAGGAGCTTCTGCGTCTCGTCATGGATCACCTTCTTCTTCTCTTCATTGAATCTCCTTCGCCTTTGGCGCACTGGCCGCGCCTTGGGGTCCATTGACAGGCGGTGGCAAAGGAAATCAGGGTCGATTCCCGGCATGTCAGAAGCTGACCACGCAAAAGCGCCCATGTGCTTCTCAATCACACAGGCGATCTGTGTTCGGTCTTCCGCAGTGAGCGATTCCCCCAACTTAAACCTTTTTCCCCTTATCTCCACCTCCTTCCATCCCTCAGCTGGATGGGACCTCCTTTCATGGGCGATGACCGCCCTGGCGATGTCTAACTCGCGAGGATCGATCACGCTCCCTGCTTCCGCCTCGACTTGAGCTACCTGAGAGCCCCCCAGCGTAGCGTCTTCCATTACCTGATCTGCCTGTGCCCCACGAACCACCGATCTCTCCTGGAGCACGCCTGCTGGTGGTGTTGTAGTGACATGGCAGATGCTTCTCTTCTGCTTGAGGCTGTTCTCATAACAGCGCCTAGCCTCAGCCTGATCTGACTTGATGGTAATGACAGCCCCTTCCACCGACGGCAGCTTCAACTTCATGTGCCTCGTCGATGGCACTGCGCCCAACCTGTTGAGCGTGGGTCTTCCCAACAAGATATTGTATGCAGATGGGGTATTCACCACCAAGAACTTTATCTTCTCTGTGCGGGACGCCACTCTATCGGTGAACGTCGTCCTCAGCTCTATGTAGCCCCGCACCTCGACCTGGTCTCCCGCGAAACCATATAGACACCCATCATATGGCCTCAACAGATCGGGGGACAGTTGTAACTTGTTGAACGTCGGCCAGAACATGACGTCCGCTGAGCTTCCTTGGTCTACGAGCGCCCTATGCACTCGTCTTCCCGCTGTCACCAGGGAGATGACCACCGAATCGTTGTTGTGGGGTATTACGTCTTGCAAATCAGCCCTTGTGAAGGTAATGTCCACCTCGGGAAAATGGCCTTCATCCACCGAGTCCACGGCCATCACCGACCGTGCATACCTTCTTCTCTGCGACCTGGAACACCCTCCGCCGGAAAAACCTCCCGCAATGGTTATCACCTCCCCATGCACAGGGATTTCGTGTTGCTGATCACCCGCTTGAGACCCCAAACCGCGATCACCCTGCGCTCCCCGTAGGTAATCGGTCAGGAGACCTGTCTTCACCAACTCAGCGAGTTGACGTCCCAACGCCAGGCAGGTGCGGAGTGTGTGTCCATAAGCATGATGGAACTCACACCACTCATCCTTCTTCCTTCCAAGTACCCTGTCAGTCTTCTCTGGTACTCGGAGCCTTGCAGCCACGGCAGGGATGGCGATCAGCTCTGCCAACTCTACAACGAAATCGTACCTAGGGGGTGCGTCGTGCTCCCTTGCACGCCCCTTGACCTGGTCTTTCCTGGGTGTATAGGGACGAGGCCTCCCTTGCACCCTCTTTTCTTCCTTGGCCTTATACACCCGCGCCTGTTGCTGTTGCTTCCCATGACCCCCGCGTGGCTTAGATGGTGCTACACTGCTTCTCTTCTCAGAGACCTCTGTCTCCGCTACTATGTGCGCCACCGCTCGTCACCGAATCTCAGCGAAGGTGGCAGGGTGGCTCCTGATGAGCGATTCACTGAAAGGGCCAGGTAGCACGCCTTTCTTGAATGCATGCACCAGCATGCTCTCGTCCTTGCTGGGCAATCTCACCACCTGCGCACCAAAGCGGTTGACGAAGTCCTTCAGCGACTCCCCCTGATTCTGGCACACGTCGAACAAGTCGTAAGTCACCACCGGCGGCGCTTTGTTGACTATATACTGCTCCGTGAATAGCTTTGAGAACTGATGGAAGGAGGTGATGTGGCCCTCCAGCAAGCTCACGAACCACTCCATAGCTACTCCGCTCAGCGTGCTCATAAGCATTTTGCAGTACACAGTGTCTGATCCTCCAGACAGCATCATCTGAGTGTGGAAGGCTGTCAAATGTGCCTCTGGGTCTTCCACTCCCGTGAACGACACCTTCACTCCCACCAAGTTGGGGGGCACCACCGTGTTCATGATCTCGGGGGAGAAGGGCATAGGAAATGCTCTAGGGGGCGACGGCGGCATCGACGTTCTATCTTCGGATACGCGCTCATTCTGCGCCTGCAGCTCCCTACGCAACTCCTCGTTCACGCGATTCAACTCTTCATTCCTGCTATGCGATGCAGTCAGCTCTGCATGCATCTTCTCTTGCTCAACTCTCGATGCTGTGACGTTATCCTGCAACGCGCGCATCATTTCCATGACCTGCGCCATGGTCGCAGTTCCTTCACCAGCAGGTGGTGGAGGTGTCGTTTGTCTGGTTCTTCTACTCATCTGTGCGATTTCCACTCTCGTTCTTGTGTATGGGGGCTTCGTTTTACTTCGTGCCCCACGGTGGGCGCCAAATGATCTTGCCGCGGACTCGAGCATGGGGAAAACGCCTCGTCACTCCTTCGTCTAGCTTTCTATCTGCTGCGCGTTCTGCAAGGAGGCTCCAGGAACCTTCACCGGAACTCCGAACGATGCCTGCAAAACACACAGACGGCGCCTCTAGCGGCCGTTGTAGCTCCGACGCTCAAGTCAGGCAACGGGAACACCAAAACTCTCTCTCGGATCTTTCTGTGTGAGACCCGTGTGTGTGTGCCCTCAGTTCTCTTTGATTCGAAAACTGAGAGTTCTTGGCTTTGTGTTGTGTATTCTGAGGTAAAGATTGCATACCTGGTTTGGTGTTCTTCTTCCTCATATAAACCCGCGTAGCCCCTACTGGCTACCTCTAGGGCCACTTAATTATTCTGCACTGTCGTTTCCACTCCCCAGGGCTACCTTGCATGCCAGCCTTCTTCACTTGAGTGCCAAGTCTGACAGGGAGGCCGCGTGGGTACCAATGCACCCCTCGACTTCTGTGCCTATCTGCCCTACCTATTCTTTGGGAACATCTTCACCATCCACGTGGCAGACATGCAACCCCACTGGGAGACTCTAACCTTGATGGGTTCTGGTCCCAACAGGATTCTGCACTTAGCTGCGTCTTCTCATCTTCCTGCGTGGTCGTCTTGCGACTAAGGCCATTCCCTGTCCCTGGGCGCTTTACTGATCTTTGGTTGCGTTGTTCACATCGCGCGACCGATGTCACCTCAACACCCACCGATGACCGAGGTATCTCTCGTCTCGGCCGATGTCCGATGGCGTTTCCTCATGTTGTCGAGCTCTGCTTATGGAATCCGGCGAGGTCCTTGAGTAACGTTCTCGTTGGAAGCCTGGGTCCCAGTTTAACACGTGTTGGCGAGGAACCCTCGGCGACTGATCATTCTGCATACACCGATGACTGATCACTCTGCATGCACCGATGACTGATCACTCTGCATGCACCGATGACTGATCAGTGCTTCATCACTTCTCGCGCTCTGCTTCTAGGCGCTCAAGTAGGAACCGATCTTCTGATGGTGGTCACTCGGTAGCTGACGACTGATCGCCGTTCTTGAACGATCTCCACCCTGGTTCATCTGCTATCTCATGCACGCGTCACTCTGTGACTGGCCCACGTGGTCATCTGCTGCTGACGTCATCGACTACCGATGACCGACCGGATCACTTATAAACTTCAATGGATTAATGAAGGTGGGGAATTAATTATAGACAAGCAAGTGAAAGTCAAGTTTTTTATGGGAAACTATAAAGATAAAGTTTTATGTGGTGTAGTTTCCATGGAAGCTTGTCATATTTTGTTGGATAGACCATGGAAATTTGATCAAAAAGCTTTGCATAATGGTCTTACCAACAAGATTACTTGTACTCATAAAGAGGAAAAGTTTGTACTCTATCCTTTAACACCATCACAAGTGGTAAAGGACCAAGTACAAATGAAACAAAAAAGAGAAAGAAAGAAAATAAAAACTGAAAGATTGATAGCTCTTCTAGAACAAAAGCTAGTGTCTAAAGAGTTTAGTAATAAAAATCCAAAGGAGGAAAGACTTAGAAAAGAAAATTATGTACTCCTTTCTAAAGAAATCTTGTGAAAAGTTGCCAAAAACAAAAGGAATGACAACTTAATAAGACTGGTTTTTATACAATTGCTAAAACTAACTCATTTGATTTGTTTGATGACTCCAACAGATGGATATTTGATCCTGGAGGATGAGCATAGTTTTCAAAGCAGGAATAAGGCTGTTGTTCGAGATCAACCCTATAGATCTGAGGATAGATCCTCTTAAAAATGAGGGGATGATGGAAACCATCTAGCCACACACAACCATATAATAAGGTAGTGACGAAGAAGAGGCAAACGCATTGGATTTGAGGACAAATCCTTTTCAAGAGGGAGGGGATGATGGAAGAGGCCCAAGCCCAAGCCCAAGTCCAAGCCCAAACCCATGTTCAAGTCCAAGTCCAAAGTCAAGCCCAAGCCCAAGGTCAAGCCCAAGGCCAAGCCCAAGTTCAACAACTAGAAGATCTAGGCCAAGTACAAGGGCTATGAAAAGATGAATACAAAAGGACTGGGACACTGCTACTGATGGTAGAGAGACTTTCCTTTACATGATAAAAATGCCATAAGTTTAGTGTAGAAGTAGAATTTAATTTTCTTGTCAAAATTAGAATAGGAAAATAATTGTAATTTTCTTAGAATTAATTTTTGGCACCTAAAACACCAACCTAGGTTAATTTAAGGCCGGTTTGGAAAGCCTAGAGAGGGTGAGCGTGAAACACTAATCACACCCCTCCCATGTGCTCTCATTTTTAGGCGCCACCTTGAGGAGAATTTCATTTTGAACTTTTTCATTTAAATTTTCAGCCCTCTAAACACTATAAATAAGAGGGCTTGGCTCATGTAATTCTCAAGATTAATTTGAGTAAAATTGCTGCCAACTTTGTGCAAATTATCACTCTTGTCTCCTACCTCTAGGATAGACACCTTTAGTCTTCATTCTTCATATTTTCCAAGTGAGATGACCTCACCACTCACTCTCCACACCTAACACTTCACCTCCAAGGATTTCGCAGCTCTTAGGAGCTCCTTGCATGCTTCCAACCATTGCTTTCGCCACCTTCAAATTTGTTTTCAGCTCATGGAAGAAAGCACTCAAGCTACGCGACATCAAAGGCTCTCCTGTTTGGGAAGTCCCAGGAGGCCTAGGGGTTGTATGCTAGAAACAACAACCTTCGCACTGAAGTGCAGAAGTTAAAGGAAGAGCTGGCTAGGCAGAAGGAGGAGCTGGCACAAGAGGATGAGCTCTTTAAAAAAACCAAGGAAGACATGATGAGCGATGCTGCTGAATCCTACACGACGGGCTTTGAGGACGCTGTTGCCCAAGCCACGTGCGTTTACCTCGAGTCTGACTTCTCCTAACTTGGAGTGGGAAAGATTGTGGTAGATGGTCGACTAGTAGACGAAGAGGAGGAGCATCCCTAGGTTTCCTTGTAATCAACCCCCTTCTGTAGCCTTCAAAACAATTTCCAATTCTTTGTATATATGCGAACACAATTTATTTATGTAATTATGCTTTTCTTTACATAGCTTGACTAGCATATTGATGAAGCATGCTTTCTAATAGACATGACTACCATGGCATAACCAGCTAATGATAAAACACTTCATGCTTAAGTAATACGAATATCATAATTAAATCTAATGATAAATCCTACCATGACAAAGGTGATTTGTGATGCATTTCAAGTAATGGACATAACCAACTATCTTTTAATAAGATAATCATTCTGACTCAATGTAACAAATTACTGTGCACAGTCATCCTCAGGAAGACCTGTACCTGATGGCTGTAGTGGGCGTTTCAACCTCACCTTTCCTTTGCACATCCCTTCTTGGGGATAAGGGTGATAGACCTGGGCGTTGATTCACTACACAAGTCCCTGTGAGACATTTTCGGTGCTTATGCGGGTTGCTTTCCATCCCTTACGTGCATTCTTGAGGCGTGGAGTCTTTACCAAGACAGGCCGACGTCCCTGGTTTAAAAAATTCCAGTTACAAAAGACAAATTCCTTTGACACACTTGAGCTCATATTTTGCTGAGACAGGGTCACTTTCCTTTCCAGGCTCAAACCAAACCAAGGCGAGCTACAACTAAGGGGTACCCCACACATCCCTCCTTGAGGATGAGGATGGCTGAATGGGGTGTCGATTCTCCCCTCAGGTCCATTCCAAGCATTTTTTCTGTCGAGTTGGGTTACTTTGTGTTCTTGCCGGTTGACTTGGTTGCCGGTTGACTCCGATGACTGGTTCAGGCTCCGTCTGTCTTCTCTGAAATCTGCATTTCTCTTGGTTGTTTGGTGTTTCACCTGTTGATACAGAGGGTGCCCTTACGGCCGGTCACACTCCGACGATCAAGCCAGTAAGGGCTTTATGAAAGAATAAGAAACAAATAGCTTTAGTATTCAAAAAGTGTATTCAGAATTGCGTACCTTCACCTGGGACCTTAAGCCCCTTTTATAGAGTGTCATTAGGTTACCACTAGTAACCAACTTCCCATGCGAGAATCTTATCTCTAGTGAGAGAATATTCAATGGGAGAGAATTCTGTTACGGTGTGTGTAATCTTAACAGCACAATTATGTGGAATTCTATCTCCTTGGAGTGCAACAAACCCTAACAGAATAACCACCTGGATACCAACTTGGATATCATTCCCCAGGATTAAATTTGTTTCAAGTACGTTTACATACTTTTACGTATAACATATGCAACTGCTTCAGAGAGAATAAAATCTCAACTGGAATATCACTGGGAACATTATCTTTTATCTTTAAGGAGTAAATCGCAAATAGTCCTTCTGGGTTCTGGTCCACTACACAAGCCCCCCAGTCTCGAGCTGAGCTTGTTTCAGCAAGCTCAGTGAAGAGACTAAGTTGCTCACCTACGGCGACCTCCTCCCCAGCGTTCACGTGTCCACATTAGCGACTAAAAAGTGTTGCCACTTGCACTTCCTTCTATAACCTTCAAAACAATTTCCAATACTATGCATATATGTATGAACAATTTATTTATGCCCTCATGCTATGCCTCGACCAGTGTGGTGATAATGCATGATTCTAATAGACACAACCATCATGCATTCAATTACCTCACACTTATACGATGCAAATACCATGACTTAATAACAAATCCAAACATAGCAAGGTAATGCATTTCAAGTAACTAATGCAACTACTAATCAAATAGTGCTCTTGACAGAGCTATTCACATAAGAACTTGTACCTCATGGTTGTAGTGGGCCTCCCACTTTTCTCATACTTTGGTCATGCCAAACTTTGACATTTCCTTTACACATTCTTCTTTGAACACCTTTGTGGTGCCTTACTCTTCTGCAGGGTTGACCCCAACTTGTCCTGGCTGAGGTCCTGAGCTCAGTATTAGACTGGGACAGAAGCCATCTTCCTTAGCTCAAGCCAAAACGTTGGCGAGCTGCCATTCAAGATACCCATGCTCGAAACCCTTCATAGCGAGAGGTTTCTCAAACCTGAGCTCGAGCCAAAACATTGGCGAGCTGCGACTTGAGAGTCGCCATGTACCTGTTCGGGTGCTCGAGCCACAATGTTGGCGAGCGGCGACTTGAGAGTCGCTATGTACCTGTTCGGGTGCTCGAGCCACAACGGTGGCGAGCTGCGACTTGAGAGTCGCTATGTACCTGTTCAAGTTCCCTTGCTTGGAGAGTCCCCAGGGCAAGGTCATATTCAAGTTCCCTTGCCTGGAGAATCCCTAGGGCAAGGCCATATTCATGTTCCCTCGCCTGGAGAGTCCCTAGGGCAAGGCCATATTCAAGTTCCCTCGCCTAGAGAGTCCCCAGGGCAAGGCCATATTCCTACAAAACACTAGAAATGTCATGACAAATCATCTTTCGCAAATACTTTTCATTGGGTGACCTTGTTAAAAAACCCTTGTGAGGGAAAAAGAGTGTCCCCTTCATTGTTCATAAAAGACAATATACATAAACTAAAACAAGACTTGAGATCGGCTATCAGCGGCGATCTCCACACATGAGTCTTCTTCATTTTCTGGGGGTTCAATGGCGACCACACACACCCCTCGTTTGTTCTTTAAGCTATTCTCGTAGCATTTTTTTGCTGCCTTCTGGTCATATTTGACCACGATCACCCCTCCTTATGAGGAGGGCAACTTCATTTTCATATGCCTCGACGAGGCCATAGCTCCCAGCCTGTTTATAGCAGGCCTGCCCAAAAGGATATTGTAAGTAGAAGAAGCATTAACAACCAAATACCTAATAATGATGGTCCAAGATGAGGTGCCATCTGTGAAGGTCGTCCTCAGCTCTACATGCCCCCTCATCTCTACCTGATCCCCTGCAAAACCATACAAACAACCATCATATGGTCTCAACTGATCTGGTGACAACTGTAGCTTGTTGAATGTCGACCAGAATAGCACGTCAGCCGAGCTTCCCTGATCTATGAGAACTCGGTGCACCCTTCTCCCTGCGTGACCATTGAAATCACTATTGGATCATTGTCATGTGGGACAACGTCCCTCAAATCTGCTCGGGTAAAGCAGAGGTCAGGCTCAGCTGTCTGATCAGACCCCTAATCCTCTACTGTCATCACTTTCCTTACATACCTCTTCCTCTGGGAAACAGTGCAACCTCCTCCAGAAAATCCACCAGAGATAGTATTAATCTCCCCGTGGATGGGTACTTCATGCCTCTGCTCTTCCGTCGGCGTGTCTTCCTTGGATTCCTCCTGACCTCCTAACAGGTAATCCTGCAGGAGGCCTTCCTTCACCAGCCCTGCCAACTGGTAGCCCAGGACTATACAATTTTCCACGTCATGTCCATAAGCCTTATGAAAATCGCACCACGTACTCTTGCTTGGCCCCAAAGATCTATCAGTCTTTGGAAGGATCCTCAACTTTTCCTGTATACCTGGCATGGCGAGCAACTCCTTATAATATAAGATATCCTAAACCGAGGTTGAAAAGGTAGGTCATCCTTTGACCTTGGCCTAGACTGGTTCTTTTTCGATTCATAGGGTGCCCCTCGTGCCGACTTCTTTTCTGTTGTAGTCTCATACACCTTCATAGGTTGGGTACGATTGTTCTCGTGGGGCTTAGCCTGCCCTGTACCTGTGTTTCCATGCTTCGTAGTCACTGCTTCCTCAGCGGGGATGTGGGCAACAGCTCGTCGCTTGATCTTTCCATATGTTATGGCCCGATTCCTTATCAAGGAATCGCTGAAAGGGCCTGCCAACACTCCCTGTTCGAAGGCATGCACCAATAAAGCTTCATCTTGGGTGTGGAGTTTCACCACAAACGCTCCAAATCGATTCACGAAGTCCTTCAAAGGTTCTCTTTGCTTCTGCTTCACCTCGAAGAAGTCGAAAGGGGCGGAGGGTGGAGCGTGGTTGACAATGAACTATTTTCTGAACAGTGTGGCAAACTGTTCGAACGAGGTTATATGGCTGTCGGGAAGACCAATAAACCATTGCAATGCCGTGCCTATAAACGTGCCCATGAGCAGCTTACAGTGCATAGCGTCTGTGCCTCCCGAGATCATCATCTGAGCATGAAACGCAGTGAGATGAGCCTCAGGGTCCTCCATACCTGTGAACATGATCTTTGGCGTCATGAGGTTTGTCGGTATGACAACATCCATGATTGCCTGCGAGAAGGGCATTGGTTGAGCCCTAGGTCGGGTAGGCAGGCTCCGCTCTCCTACGACGCGCACAGTTCCTCGTTGGTCTTGTGCAACTCGTCGTTGGTTGCTTGCTATGCGTCCAACTCGACCCTGAATTGGTCTTGCCTGTGGGCCTGCTCATAACGCACCTCAGCCAACACCCTTTCCTGGTCAGCTCTGGACGTCGCCACTGTCTCTTGGAGAGCTGTGATGGTCTCCATGAGTTGCTGTATAGTAGGAGTATTGACTCCCTCAGATCCTGCGGGACCTTGCCTTGCATTCCTCATATCTCCTGATAACTTTGAATCACAACTGTGAATGGGACCTAGTTTTATCGGGTCCCACGGTGGGCACCAAATGTTCTTGTCGGTTGACTTGGTTGTCGGTTGACTCCGATGACTGGTTCAGGCTCCGTCTGTCTTTTCTGAAATCTGCACTTCTCTTGGTTGTTTGGTGCTTCACCTTTTGAGACAGAGGGCGCCCTTACGGCCGATCACACTCCAACGATCAAGTTAGTAAGGGCTTTATGAAAGAATAAGAAATAAATAGCTTCAGTATTCAAAAAGTGTATTCAGAATTGCGTACCTTCACTTGGGACCTTAAGCCCCTTTTATAGAGTGTCATTAGGTTACCACTAGTAACCAACTTCCCATGCGAGAATCTTATCTCTAGCGAGAGAATATTCAATGAGAGAGAATTCTGTTACGGTGTGTGTAATCTTAACAACACAACTATGTGGAATTCTATCTCCTTGTAGTGCAACAAACCCTAACAGAATAACCACCTGGATACCAACTTGGATATCATTCCCCAGGATTAAATATGTTTCAAGTATGTTTACATACTTTTATGTATAACATATGCAACTACTCCAGAGAGAATAAAATCTCAACTGGAATATCATTGGGAACATTATCTTTTATCTTTAAGGAGTAAATCGCAAATAGTCCTTCTGACGTCCTTGGTTTAAATAATTTTAGTTACAAATTCCTTTAATATGCCTGAGCTCAGGGTTTCACTGAGACAGGGACATTTTTCTTATCCAAGCTCAAACCAAAACGATGGCGAGCTGCAATCAAGGGTACCCATGCCCAGAATTTTACTGAGCAGAAGGTCATCGCGCTTAAGTCGCAATACATATACATGTTCCCCTTCTCGGAATCTTTCCAAGAGGGCCATTTTCTTTTTCAGTTCAAACCAAACCCCTGACGAGTTGCAATTCAGGGGTTCCCATACTTAGAATCTCGCTTGAACGAGAGGTCAACATGCCTGAATCGCCATGTACCTGTTCGTTCCCAAACTTGGAATGTTTCGAAGGGGAAATTACATTTTCCTGCATATTAACAAAGTGTAGCAATAAATCATATTTCATAAACGATTTCTCATTGGGTGACCTCATTGAAAAACCCTAGCCAGGGAAAAAGAGTGTCCCCTTAACTATTCCTGAATGACATTATACATCAGCTAAAACAAAATTTAAGATTTGCCCCATTCCACGTTCGGGGAATAGCCCCACCCTCTAGAGTCTCGGGCTTATAAGCTCCATTTCTAAGTGCCTTTACTATGAGCAATGAGCCAGTCCATTTGGGAGACAGCTTGTTCTCCAGCTGATACGGGTGAGCTTTTCGCATTACTAGGTCAGGAACCTGGAACTACCGAGGTCTTAACTTGGACCTCTACTTTTGCTCCACCTTCCTTTTCAAAGCTTCGGCTCTGATGCGTGCTTGCTCTCGCACTTCGTCGAGCAGGTCAAGATTCACCTTTCTCCCTTCGTTAGACTCTTCCGCTACGAAGTTCTGGAATCGTGGTGAGCTCTCTTGGATTTCCTCTGGGAACATAGCATCAGACCCACACACCAAACTAAAAGGCGTTTCTTTCATGGTAGATTGAGGTGTGGTGTGGTAGGTCCATAAGATTCGAGGAACCTCGTTTGCCCAGGTCCCCTTTGCTTTCTCCAAACTTCTCTTCAAGCCCTTGAGCAAGACCCTATTGGCAAACTCAACCTCCCTAATAGTTTGAGGATGCTTTACCGAGGCAAACACCTGTTTGATGCCGAGTTTTATGCACAGCTTGCCAAGTTGCTGACTTGCAAACTGAGTTCCATTATCAGATACTAAACGTCTTGGAACCCTAAAATGACAAACAATGTTCTTCCATACAAAGTGTTGAACCTTGTGGGCAGTTATTTGGGCAACGGGTTCGGCTTTTATCCATTTGGTGAAGTACTCAATGGCCACCACTAAGTACTTCATCTGTTGAATTGCCAGTGGGAAAGGTCCTAGTATATCAATCCTCCATGTGTGGAAGGGCCACGGCTTGTGGATCGATCGCAACTCTTCTGGGGGTGCATGGTGCCAATCAACATGTTTTTGGCATTGTGTGCACCGCTGTGCATACTTCATGCTATCCTCCTTCATAGTTGGACAATAGTATCCTACTCGAACAACTTTCATTGAGAGAGCTCATCCCCCAATATGGCTTCCACAGATACCTTCATGGAGCTTCGCCATGATACACATACATTGCTCTCCATTCACACAGGTCAGGATGGGATGGGTGTAGCCGTGCCTAAACAACTTTCCATCTTTCAAAGTGTACCTGCCTGCATTTTTCTTGATGACCTTAACTTCCACAGGCTCCGCCGGAAGCATGCCATCAGCAAGGTAACGTCTATAAAGGCATCATCCAAGTTTCACCCACGTCGACCAGGCAAACATGTAGTGATTCTTCTTCTGAAAATCCATAGACACTCACCTTGGGTACCTCTAGCATCTCCTGGGTAAGCGAACGATGCCCTCTTCCTCAAACCCCTGAGGTGCCAGCTGTTGGACCTCTCCCTCACAATTTGCGGTGGTCCTGGGTGCCTTTAGGGTCTCTTGGATGACTGACCTCTAGCGGCCTCCCTTGCCTAAGCTGGCGAGTTCGGTCAATAAGTCTACTCGGGCATTCTGCTTCCTTGGGACATGCACCAATTCGAATATAGGAAAAGTCTCTTTCAGGAGCATAACGTATTTCAGATACGAGGCCATTTGGGGATCCTCCGCCTGGTATCCACCTGTAACTTGTCTAGTTACTAGCAGTGAGTCACTCTTCACCAATAGGCTTTGAGCGACCATCTCCTTAGCTAGTAACATTCCAGCTATTAACGCTTCATATTCTGCTTGGTTATTACTGGCTTTAAAGGCAAACTTTAGGGCTTGCTCAATCAACACTCCATTTTGTCCTTCCAAGATGATACCAGCTCCACTGCCCTGCTGGTTAGAGGACCCATCGATAGAGAGAATCCACTAGAAGCCTACACTGTCTGATTGGATAGCTTCCAAGGAGAGTTCTACTACAAAGTCATCTTAAACCTTTCCCTTAATGGGACCTCTGGGCTTGATCCGGTCGGTCATCGGTAGTCGATGACAACAGCAGCAGTTGACCACGTAGACCATTCACAGGGCAACACGTGGTAGAGGATAGCAGGCGAATCAGGGAGGCGATCACTCAGAATGGTAATCGCCTATCGCCTGTGAGGATGAGTAATCGCCTTGAGGTGAGTAATCGCCTGTCGCCTTGAGGATGAGTAATCGCTCATCGCCGGTATGGATCAGTAATCGCCTCATTTGCACATGATCGCCGTGTGTTAAGGTTAGGAGATCAGGTGGTCAGCAAGTCGCCGAAAGAGCACATCGCCGGGTGTTGGAGAAGACTTGGCAAGCACTTGTTGTATGGTCTAAGTACAGAGGATAAGTGGCATATCTGCCACCATGTGTAGTGTGAGCTGCGATGCCCAGGGTTAACCAGCTCGCCATGTTAAGGTTGCGCCCAGAGTAGCCTGTGTACTGAGCTACTCCCTGTGTGGATAACTTAGTCACAGGGGCACAGTGGAAGTAACGTTTCAGCTGCAGATACTCCAGATGGTGACACGTGTATGACCAAATGTTATCCACGTGTCAAGAGGAATAACCGTCAGGAGAGAGAAAGACTTAGGTATATATACAAACTCTTAACGAAATTGAGGGAGGTTTTTACAGATTCTTACAGCTTACACATTTGAAAGTTTCAGTTACACACGAGTGTCACAGAGAGATTCAGATATAGTTTTGGTGTTCCTGTTGCCTGACTTGAGCGTCGGAGCTACAACGGCCGCCAGAGGCGCCGTCTGTGTGTTTTGCAGGCAGCGTTTGGAGTTTCGGCGGTGGTTCTTGGAGCGTTCCTGCAGAACAGAAGTCTAGACGAAGGAGTGACGAGGCAATCCTCCATGTTCGAGTCAAGCGGCAGGATCATTTGGCGCCCACCGTGGGGCACGTGTGAATTTTGTTCCCATCCACGTTGCAGTTCTTGAAGTTTCTTGAGGTTTCTTGAAGTTTCTTGGAGCTTCTTGATCATTTCGTCGAAGTGAAGTTACGTCGAAGTGTTGAGAAGATGAGAAGAAGAATCAGGCAAACCTTGTAAGGACCTGAAAAATTAAATTGGAATATAAGAGTTATATTTTAAATGAATTCTATGCATGTTTTATTTAAAATAAAAAGGGAAGGAAAGTGTAGTTTAGAAGATTATAAGATTTCCTTGTTAGTACATAATCGCCGGTCGCCTAGACTACACGTCATCGCCAGGGCACGAGGCATGCAGATGTAAGGACCTGAAAAATTTATTGGAATAAAAGAGTTATATTTTAAATAAATTCTAAGTATGTTTTTATTTAGAATAGAAAGGGAGGAAAAAGTTAAGTTTAGAAGGCTACGAGGTCGCCGGTCGCCTGCTGCACATGAGCGCCAGGTGGACATCGCGCGGGCGCGAGGGGCATGCAGGCATCGCGCGGACGCGAGAGGCATGCAGGCATCGCGCGGGCGCGAGAGGCATGCAGGCATCGCGCGGACGCGAGAGGCATGCAGGCATCGCGCGGGCGCGAGAGGCATGCAGGCATCGCGCGGGCGTGAAAGGCATGCAGGCATCTCGCGGGCGTGAGAGGCATGCAGGCATCGCGCGGGCGCGAGGGGCATGCGGGCATCGCGCGGACGCGAGGCACGCGGGCATTGCCAGGGCGCGATGCATGTGGACGTGGCCAAGGCGCGAGAGTTATGAGGGCGTCGCCAGGGAAGACATCGGCTGTCTCCCAGAGGAAGACATCGGTCGTTCGCCAGGAAGAGGTCATCGGTGGTAGTCTTCGCGCGAGGTCATCGGTGGTAGTCTTCGCGCGAGGTCATCGGTGGTAGTCTTCGCGCGAGGTCATCGGTGGATCGTCTTCGCGCGAGAGGTCATCAGTGGTTTCTCTTCGAGCTGGTAGTCATCGGCGAAAGGTCATCGCGCGACGTTGAGTTACACCCAGAGAACGTGGGCCCCAGACTCCCAGCAAGAGACGTTCTGCACGCGCGCCACGTAGACGAAAAAGTGGTTCAGAATAGTGACATCAGAATGTTGGCATGCGCGGGAGACACTCACGGTCGTACTGTTCAGAGCAGTGGCTGGCATGCACAAGCGACAAACAGTGGCAGTACTGTTCAGAGCAGTGGTTGGCATGCACCAGAGACAACAGTGGTAGTACTGTTCAGGGCAGTGGTTCTCAGACTTCTCTGCAGAGTGGGTGGTGGCAGCTGCTTTTGGAGGGATAAGTTGGTTTAAATTACAGAAATCCACTGCTGAGAGAAAAGGAAGACATTGTTGTAGTCGAAGAGAGAAAGAGTGAGTTCCCTCCTCTCCATTTCTCTCCTTCACACTGCGATTCTAGTACACCTTCACGCGGGAATACGACGAGCGACAGCCACCATTGGAGCACTTGGGTGGTTCTCTGCAAGCTCTTCAAAACCAGACACAAGAACAGAGTCAAGGCGTTCTTCAAGCTTCGTTGGATTTCGGAACTCCTGGTGTTTGCGCAAGTCCAGGTAAGGGAAGCTAGACCTCTTTTCCATACGAGCCATAGTTTAGCTATCTTCTGAAGTGAGGGCGACGTGGTCGCCATTTTCGTTTTCATCTGCGTAAAATGCTCTGTATGTGTGCTTGGGCGACGAGGTCGCCGGTTTTATATACAATCTTCGACACACTCTGTTTTTGAACTAGATCGCCGGTTTTGGCGCTGTTTTACGAACTCCTCTGTTTTTGATACTGTTTTGAAATTACTTGAGATTTACATGAGGTATTCGAAGATCTGAAGCTTTGAAATGGTTGTTGATGTGATTTGAATGATTTATTTAAATGGTATGATGTGTTGGATGTGGTGAGTGTGAGGTCGAGGCATAGTATTTTCAGGAAAGAAAATACCGTGTAAGATCTTGTGGTAGGTGCATTGATCGGTGATTAAGAACGAGATATCCTGACTCTGCTGAGGTAATGGACTCACGTAGAGGAAGTTACTCAGTTGTTGAGAGTCGAAGGAGGTTCACCTGTATGGGTGGGTTGTTTGAAAGAGAACAAACCGACCTGTTTTGCGTGGATTAACCCTGTCATGCTGTATGGTGATGTGTGAGATTCATTATACGCTGATGAATGTGAGAGATTTCACGGCGACCCTGTGGATGTGTGAGATTCCACAGTGGGCAATATGGCAGGTGCAGATCTCTGAGTCTAATCAATGCACGAGTATTCCGGAATTAGTGTCTTGTGTCTATGTATTGTGAGTCAGTGGAAAACCTGACGTGAGAAATGAGGAACACTGTATGTGGATAGACACTTGCTGCACTGTGTGATATGAACTACTCTTGAGGAATTGTGAAATGTGGGTTTGTACTTGATGGTATGTGGGAAGAATGAGAAAGCTGATGTTTTTACGTGGGTGCCTTAAATTAATTTATCTTGATTTTAAAGTTCATATCTAAATTCTCTTTTAAAACTGTCTAGCTTACCCTGCGTTTTCGTTTGTGGATGTTCTTCTTAAAACTTGTGATGATCGTGTATGATTTACACGGGAGCAGATGACGTTGCAGGAAAGTGAGATCGCCGGTCTGATAGGAGATCGCCGGTCTGATAGGAGATCGCCTGGCTGATAGGAGATCACCTGATTGACTAGGAGATCGCCCTTTTTTTTAGCATATCGCCCGATTTGTCTTTTGTTGTATTTTTGGTTAAGTTTTTTTTTGGAAAGATTCACAGTTTGTGTATTAAACTCCCGATGAGGAGAAACTCCATTATATATATATAATTATGTTTATTTCAAAATACTTGTTTATCTTCATTTATATTATATAAATATGAAATGTATTTGGTGGGATGTTACATTAATGGTATCAGAGCAGTTCGTCCTTAGGATGGCCTGAGGGCTGTGGATCCATTGTGTTTCTTCTGCTCATAAAAGTTATTTGAGTTTTTAAATAACAACTATAGTGAAAGGTTTTCAAACGTTTTGTACTGAAAAGTTTGTGTGTGCTTCTGTGCTTTAGTGAACGTATACTCTAGCTGGAAATCTTAGTATTAAGGGTGAGAAGATCTTGATGAAGTAATGAGGGTGCACACTCATAACTGGATCGAGATGATTCTCAATCTTAATTCCAAAGATTTGATGTTTAGTATACATTGAATGCTGGTGTGATCTAGTTTAGCTTATTGAGTGTTTCTGCAATTGACTGAAAATGGTTGTTTGAACTGATGGTGATGATATCAGTAGCTGTTCTAATACCTTGCTTGAGATTCTAAGTATTACGAGTATGTTGTTAAGCTCAAATTCTTGATGACTTTGAGATGCTGACCTTTGTAAGGTCTGGTTATTACCTCCTGAATGAATTGATTTCTTATCAATCTCATTCCTGTAGTTGTAGGGAATATAGAAAACTCATAGTTTCAAGATCCGAAACAAGAGAGATGGCACGTAGACCCTCTACCCCTCCCCAACCTTCTTCTGAAATGGGTCAGATCGCCAAGGCCATCGAGATGATGGCAAGTGCCATCCAGCAGCAGAATGCGGCGATGTCTCAAAATCACCAAGCTACAATGCAACAGTGGGAGACCGCCAGATCGGCCGCAACAAACCCCGACGTCGGTCAGCCTCAGGAGCATATGGGACTGACTGAGTTCCTCAGGCACAACCCACCTAAGTTCAGTGGGAACGTTACCCCTGATCAAGCAGATCAGTGGGTCAGGGGGTTAGAGAAGATATTCAGGGCGACTTCCTGCCCTGAAGACAAGAAGCTGGTGTTTGCCACATACCTCCTGTCTGGGGAAGCTGAGTTCTGGTGGATGGGAACTCAGCAGATGATGGAGGCCCGAGAGGAAGTGATGGATTGGGAAAGCTTCAGAGTGAGGTTCCTGGAGAAGTACTTCCCAGACAGCGCAAGATTTGCGAAGGAAGCTGAGTTCCTGAGGTTGGAGCAGGGGGATATGTCTGTGAATGCCTATGCTGCTCGGTTCGAGTACCTCGCCAGGTTTTATACCCAAGCCACCTCTGAGGCTTGGAGGTGTAGGAAATTCGAAGAAGGACTGAAGCATGGGCTGAAGAGGACCATAGCCCCGATGTGCATTAGAGAATTTCATGCCTTAGTGGAGAAGGCGAAAATGGTGGAGACTCTAGAGAAGGGTGAGTCTCGGGTGAGCAGGTCCCACCCAGGCGGTTCCTCCAATGGGAAGGCAAGGGTACAGCAACAGCAGTTTAAGCCCTACGCGAGGCCTCCACAGCATAGGGCGAGAGCAGCACCACCCCAGTCTCATCAGCAACAAACCAGGAAATTTCAATGTTTCCATTGCGGTGGGCCACACACAGCCAATGTGTGCCCCAAGAAAGACTCAGAGAGGAGATGCTTTACCTGCCAGAAGACGGGGCACGTTGCCAAGTATTGTCCTACTCAGCACAGAATGACTCAACCCGGTGGTTCCCAGCAGATGAGGAACGAAGGCAACAGACCTCAGGCAACCGGGAGGGTGTTTGCCATGTCAGGAGCTGAGGCGTCCCAATCAGGTAACCTTGTGCAGAATGTTTGCTTTATAGCTGGTAGAGGTGTAAAAACTTTGTTTGATTCTGGAGCGACACACTCCTTTGTGTCAAGCATGTGTGTAGCCGAGTTGGGCCTTATGGTGAGAGAGTTACCCTTCGAACTGTTGGTCTCTACACCTGCGTCAGGACAGGTGTTGACCTCCACAGTTTGTCCTGAATGTCCAGTGATAGTAGAGGGACGTAGATTCAAAGTGAACTTGATCTGCCTACCTCTTCAGGACCTGGATGTTATCCTGGGAATGGATTGGCTAGCTGCCAATCATGTTCTCATAGACTGTGGTAAGCAGAAGGTAGCATTTCCAGACCCCCAAGAATCAGAGGTGTGGCCAGTTCAAAGAGGGCGATCAGAGTTGGAAGAAGGGGCGAGGTGCTTCGTGATGCTAGCTCGGTTGGAAGTGAGGAATGAAGGGGACGTAAGCAGAATACACGTGGTGAGGGATTTCACGGATGTATTTCCAGAAGAGGTGCCTGGGTTACCCCCTAAGAGAGAATTGGAATTCTCTATTGACTTGGTACCTGGAGCTGGACCAATATCAATGGCACCTTACAGGATGGCACCAGCCGAGTTAGTAGAGTTAAAGAAGCAGTTGGAAGAGCTGCTGGAGAAACAGTTCATCAGGCCCAGTGTATCTCCGTGGGGAGCTCCAGTGCTCCTAGTCAAGAAGAAGGATGGAGGGTCTCGGTTGTGTATAGACTACAGGCAATTGAACAAATTGACCATCAAGAACAAGTACCCCCTACCTCGGATTGACGATTTGATGGACCAGATTCATGGGGCCTCGGTGTTCTCCAAGATTGACCTGAGATCGGGGTATCACCAAATCTTGGTAAAAGCTGAAGATGTTCAGAAGACAGCTTTTAGGTCTAGATATGGGCACTACGAGTATGTAGTGATGCCATTTGGAGTCACCAATGCTCCAGCTCTATTCATGGACTACATGAATAGGATCTTTCGCCCTTTCTTGGACAAGTTTGTGGTGGTCTTCATAGATGACATCCTCATTTATTCAAGGACCGAGGAAGAGCATGAGGAACACCTGAGGACAGTATTGGAAATACTGAGGGAGAAGCAGCTCTATGCCAAGTTCTCTAAGTGTGAGTTCTGGCTAAGGGAAGTCAACTTCTTAGGACACGTGATATCTGCCCAGGGGATCTCGGTAGATCCAGCCAAGGTAGAGGCAGTGCTGCAATGGGAACGTCCTAAGACAGTGACTGAGATAAGGAGCTTTGTGGGGTTGGCGGGCTACTATCGGAGGTTCATTGAGGATTTTTCCAAAGTTGTGGCTCCTTTAACACAACTGACCCGCAAGGACCAACCCTTTGCTTGGACCGACCGATGTGAGCAGAGCTTCAAGGAACTAAAGGAGAGGCTGACCAGTGCTCCAGTGCTGGTGATTCCAGAAGTAGGAAGACCTTTTGATGTCTTCTGTGATGCCTCACATCAAGGCTTGGGATGCGTCTTGATGCAAGAGAAGAGGGTGGTTGCATATGCTTCAAGGCAACTCAAGGTGCATGAGAAAAACTACCCTACTCATGATTTGGAGTTGGCAGCGGTAGTGTTTGCCTTGAAGATCTGGAGGCATTATCTGTATGGAGCTCGGTTCCAGGTGTTCAGTGACCACAAGAGCTTGAAGTACCTGTTCGATCAGAAGGAGCTAAACATGAGACAAAGAAGGTGGATGGAATTCCTAAAGGACTACGACTTTCAACTCATGTATCACCCAGGGAAGGCCAATGTAGTGGCAGATGCCTTGAGTAGGAAGTCTATACAAGTCGCCACCATGATGATGGAAGAGCAGAAACTGATCGAGCAGTTCAGGGACTTAAACCTTGGGGTGGAGTTCCACGTGAATCACATTAGTTGTAGTAAGCTGACTATAACTAATGACTTCCTGGGGATGTTGAAGGATAAGCAATTGGAGGACCCGAGCCTGAAGCATGCTGTAGAGTCACTGGGGACTGACCAGGCGAGAGAATTTGAGATGGGCGAAGATGGGATCTTGAGGTTTAATGGCAGAATTTGCATACCTGCAAATGATGAGTTGAAGAAGATGATCCTAGATGAAGGTCACAAGAGTCGCCTTAGCCTACACCCAGGTATGAATAAGATGTATCATGACTTGAAGGAGTCATTTTGGTGGGCGGGCATGAAGAAAGACATCGCCCAGTATGTCACTACCTGCTTAACGTGTCAAAAGGCAAAAGTAGAGCATCAGAGACCTGGCGGGTTGTTACAGCCACTGGATATCCCCGAGTGGAAGTGGGACAGCATTGCCATGGATTTTGTCACCCATTTACCCAGATCAGCGAAGGGGCATGATGCAATCTGGGTCATAGTAGATCGGCTGACAAAGAGTGCCCACTTCCTCCCAGTAAATATGAAGATGCCCATGGCCAAGTTGGCACAGCTGTACATCAAGGAGATTGTGAGGTTGCATGGAGTGCCGTCCAGCATCATTTCAGATAGGGATCCCAGGTTCACTTCACGGTTTTGGCAGACTTTGCAAGAGTGTTTGGGAACCAAGTTGAGGATGAGCTCTGCATATCATCCCCAAACAGATGGTCAGTCAGAAAGGACGATCCAATCTTTGGAAGATCTGCTGAGGGCATGCGTTTTGGATCAATTGGGAGGTTGGGAGGAGGTGTTGCCACTAGTGGAGTTTACCTATAACAATAGCTACCACGCCAGCATTGGGATGGCACCATATGAAGCCCTGTATGGGAGGAAATGCAGAACTCCCTTATGTTGGTACCAGGAGGGCGAGGCAGTCTTGGTTGGGCCAGAGTTGATTCAGCAGACGACCGAGAAGGTGAAGCAGATACAAAGCAGAATGAAAGCCTCTCAGAGTAGGCAGAAGTCCTATGCAGATCAGAGGAGAAAGCCTTTGGAGTTTGCTGCTGGAGATCACGTGTTCATGAAAGTGACACCAACCAAGGGTGTAGGGCGGGCGATCAGGTCAAAGAAGTTGTCCCCTAAGTTCGTGGGACCATATCAGATCTTAAGAAGGATTGGCCCAGTGGCGTATGAGATCGCCCTACCTCCCCATCTGGCGAATCTGCACAATGTGTTTCACGTGTCACAGCTGAGGAAGTACATGGCAGACCCTAGTCATGTGCTGGATGTAGACGACGTGCAGATTAGGGATGACTTGTCCTTTGAAGCAAAACCAGTCAGGATTGACGATCGGCAATGTAAACAGCTCAGAGGCAAGACCATCGACATGGTGAAAGTGGTGTGGGATGAGAAATCGGGGGATTCTACTTGGGAGTTAGAAGAACCCATGAGGGAGGCTTATCCATACCTCTTTTCCCTGTAATCCAATTTTCGAGGACGAAAATTTTTCTTGTTGGGGAGAATGTAAGGACCTGAAAAATTTATTGGAATAAAAGAGTTATATTTTAAATAAATTCTAAGTATGTTTTTATTTAGAATAGAAAGGGAGGAAAAAGTTAAGTTTAGAAGGCTACGAGGTCGCCGGTCGCCTGCTGCACATGAGCGCCAGGTGGACATCGCGCGGGCGCGAGGGGCATGCAGGCATCGCGCGGACGCGAGAGGCATGCAGGCATCGCGCGGGCGCGAGAGGCATGCAGGCATCGCGCGGACGCGAGAGGCATGCAGGCATCGCGCGGGCGCGAGAGGCATGCAGGCATCGCGCGGGCGTGAGAGGCATGCAGGCATCTCGCGGGCGTGAGAGGCATGCAGGCATCGCGCGGGCGCGAGGGGCATGCGGGCATCGCGCGGACGCGAGGCACGCGGGCATTGCCAGGGCGCGATACATGTGGACGTGGCCAAGGCGCGAGAGTTATGAGGGCGTCGCCAGGGAAGACATCGGCTGTCTCCCAGAGGAAGACATCGGTCGTTCGCCAGGAAGAGGTCATCGGTGGTAGTCTTCGCGCGAGGTCATCGGTGGTAGTCTTCGCGCGAGGTCATCGGTGGTAGTCTTCGCGCGAGGTCATCGGTGGATCGTCTTCGCGCGAGAGGTCATCAGTGGTTTCTCTTCGAGCTGGTAGTCATCGGCGAAAGGTCATCGCGCGACGTTGAGTTACACCCAGAGAACGTGGGCCCCAGACTCCCAGCAAGAGACGTTCTGCACGCGCGCCACGTAGACGAAAAAGTGGTTCAGAATAGTGACATCAGAATGTTGGCATGCGCGGGAGACACTCACGGTCGTACTGTTCAGAGCAGTGGCTGGCACGCACAAGCGACAAACAGTGGCAGTACTGTTCAGAGCAGTGGTTGGCATGCACCAGAGACAACAGTGGTAGTACTGTTCAGGGCAGTGGTTCTCAGACTTCTCTGCAGAGTGGGTGGTGGCAGCTGCTTTTGGAGGGATAAGTTGGTTTAAATTACAGAAATCCACTGCTGAGAGAAAAGGAAGACATTGTTGTAGTCGAAGAGAGAAAGAGTGAGTTCCCTCCTCTCCATTTCTCTCCTTCACACTGCGATTCTAGTACACCTTCACGCGGGAATACGACGAGCGACAGCCACCATTGGAGCACTTGGGTGGTTCTCTGCAAGCTCTTCAAAACCAGACACAAGAACAGAGTCAAGGCGTTCTTCAAGCTTCGTTGGATTTCGGAACTCCTGGTGTTTGCGCAAGTCCAGGTAAGGGAAGCTAGACCTCTTTTCCATACGAGCCATAGTTTAGCTATCTTCTGAAGTGAGGGCGACGTGGTCGCCATTTTCGTTTTCATCTGCGTAAAATGCTCTGTATGTGTGCTTGGGCGACGAGGTCGCCGGTTTTATATACAATCTTCGACACACTCTGTTTTTGAACTAGATCGCCGGTTTTGGCGCTGTTTTACGAACTCCTCTGTTTTTGATACTGTTTTGAAATTACTTGAGATTTACATGAGGTATTCGAAGATCTGAAGCTTTGAAATGGTTGTTGATGTGATTTGAATGATTTATTTAAATGGTATGATGTGTTGGATGTGGTGAGTGTGAGGTCGAGGCATAGTATTTTCAGGAAAGAAAATACCGTGTAAGATCTTGTGGTAGGTGCATTGATCGGTGATTAAGAACGAGATATCCTGACTCTGCTGAGGTAATGGACTCACGTAGAGGAAGTTACTCAGTTGTTGAGAGTCGAAGGAGGTTCACCTGTATGGGTGGGTTGTTTGAAAGAGAACAAACCGACCTGTTTTGCGTGGATTAACCCTGTCATGCTGTATGGTGATGTGTGAGATTCATTATACGCTGATGAATGTGAGAGATTTCACGGCGACCCTGTGGATGTGTGAGATTCCACAGTGGGCAATATGGCAGGTGCAGATCTCTGAGTCTAATCAATGCACGAGTATTCCGGAATTAGTGTCTTGTGTCTATGTATTGTGAGTCAGTGGAAAACCTGACGTGAGAAATGAGGAACACTGTATGTGGATAGACACTTGCTGCACTGTGTGATATGAACTACTCTTGAGGAATTGTGAAATGTGGGTTTGTACTTGATGGTATGTGGGAAGAATGAGAAAGCTGATGTTTTTACGTGGGTGCCTTAAATTAATTTATCTTGATTTTAAAGTTCATATCTAAATTCTCTTTTAAAACTGTCTAGCTTACCCTGCGTTTTCGTTTGTGGATGTTCTTCTTAAAACTTGTGATGATCGTGTATGATTTACACGGGAGCAGATGACGTTGCAGGAAAGTGAGATCGCCGGTCTGATAGGAGATCGCCGGTCTGATAGGAGATCGCCTGGCTGATAGGAGATCACCTGATTGACTAGGAGATCGCCCTTTTTTTTAGCATATCGCCCGATTTGTCTTTTGTTGTATTTTTGGTTAAGTTTTTTTTTGGAAAGATTCACAGTTTGTGTATTAAACTCCCGATGAGGAGAAACTCCATTATATATATATAATTATGTTTATTTCAAAATACTTGTTTATCTTCATTTATATTATATAAATATGAAATGTATTTGGTGGGATGTTACAGCAGACGTCGCCAGGGCGCGATGCATGCGGGCATCATCAGGGCGCGAGGCATGTGGACGTCGCCAGGGCGCGCGAGGCATGTGGACGTCGCCAGGACGCGCGATGCATGTGGACGTCGCCAGGGCGCGAGGTATGCAGGCATCGAGCGGGCAAGAGGCATGCGGGCATCGCCCGGGCGCGAGGCATGCGAGCATTGCCAGGGCGCGAGGCATGCGGGCATTGCCAGGGCTAGACATCGGTCGTCTCCCAGATGGAGACATCGGTCGTTCGCCAGTATGAGACCTCAGTGGATAGTCATCGCGCGAGCGGTCATCGGTGGAAGGTTATCGCGCGATGTCGAGCTTCACACAGAGAAAGTGGGACCCAGACTCCCAGCATGAAACGTCCTGCACACGTGCCACGTAGACAAAAGGGTGGTTCAGAATAGTGACATCAGAATGTTGGCATGCGCAGGAGACACTCGCGGTCGTACTGTTCAGAACGGTGGTTGGCATGCACAAGCGACAACAGTAGTCGTACTTTTCAGAACGGTGGTTGGCATGCACAAGCGACAACAGTGGTCGTACTGTTCAGGGCAGTGGTTCTCAGGCTTTCCTGCAGAAGGGGTGTCAGCAGCAGCATACGTGGACAGGTAGGCTGGGATTCAAAAGCCACTGCGAGAATGGCAAAGAGCGTTACAGACTCAAGAGTGTTAGAGTGAGTGCAAACTTCCTCCCTCCCTTCTCCTCTCCTTTGCGTTGTGGCTAAGGCAACCTCAAGCATCAGTGCGACAAGCGACGGTTGCCCTTAAAGCACCTAAGAGGTTCTCTGCAAGTTCTACAAGCCAGGCACTGAAATCAGAGCTAAGGCATCCTTCAAGCTCGGTGGGTTTTGAGCTCTCGGTGTTTTGCGCAAGTCCAGGTAAGGGAAGCTAGCCTTCATTTTCAATACAAGCCATAGATTAGCTGTTTCTGAAGTAAGGGCGACGTGGTCGCCGGTTTCGTTTTCATCTTCGTGAATGCTCTGTTCTATGTGTTTGGGCGACGTGGTCGCCGGTTTTATATCCAGACTTCGAAATACCCTGTTTGTTTTTGAACCAGATCGCCGGTTTTGGCGTTGTTTTGCGAACTCCCTGTTTTTGGTGTTGTTTTGAAACTGTTTGAGGCTTAAATGCGATATTCGAAAATCTGAACCTTTGAAATGATTGTTGCAGTGATTGAATCATTTATTCGAGTGGGATGATGTCTTGAATGCTGTGAATGTGGGATCGAGGCATAGTATTTTCAGGAAAGGAAATACCGTGTAAGATCGTATGTAATGTGTATTAACCTGGGGCTTGTCTAGAAGGAGATATCCTGACTCTGCTGATATAATGGAATCACGTAGATGAAGTTATTCAGTTGTGGAGGGTCGAAGGAGGTTCATATGTATGGGTGAGTCGTGTGAAAAAGAACGAGCTCGGCCTGTTATATGAATTAACCTTGTCATACCGGGGGAGTTAATGACATTGAGACTATATGCGCATGGCTGTGTGGATTTCACAGCGACCCTGTGTGGATTTCACAGTGGTATGGTATGACAGGTGCAGATCTCTGGGCCTGAGTCAACGCACGAGTCAATCCGGAAGTAGTGTCAAGTGTCTTGTGTGATGAGTCAGTGGAAGTCTGACGTGAGAATGAGAAACTTTGATTTGATAGACACTTGATGAATGTTGAGATTTTAATGACCTTTGAGGGATCGTGCAATATGTGATTAGTTGATGATTCACGTGGGTATCTTGAATTTGTTTTACCTTGATTTTAAAGTTCATATTTAACTCTTTTTAAATGTCTAGCTTACCCTGTGTTTTCTTTTGTGTTGTGGCCTCTTCTTAAACCTGTAATGATCGTGTATAATTTACACGGGAGCAGATGATGTTGCAGGTTGTAGAGCTCCTTAGTGAATTGTCGCTGGAAGGAGATCGCCTGTTTTCTATTCCCGATAGGCGATCACCCTTTTGCTGCTTTCTGATAGGAGATCACCTTTCTGATAGGAGATCGCCCTCCTAGCAGGAGATCGCCCTTTCTGTCAGGAGATCGCCTGTCTTTCTATTGTATTGAATTTTATTTATATTTCATGGAAAAGTGACCGAATTTGTATTAAACTCCCTGTGAGGAGAAACTTAATTATTTATATAAAATTTTATTCACTTTAATCTATTTGTTACTTTTATTTTCATTATATAAATATGAATAGTATTTTGGCGGGATGTTACATTAATGGTATCAGAGCAGTTCGTCCTTAGGATGACCTGAGGGCTGTGGATCCATTGTGTTTCTTCTGCTCATGAAAGTTATTTGAGTTTAAAATAACAACTATAGTGAAAGGTTTTCAAACGTTTTTGTATTGAAATTTTGTGTGTGCTTTGGTGAATATATGTTCTAACTGAAAATCTTAGTATTAAGAATGAGAAGGTCTTGATAAAGTAGTGAGGGTGCACACTCATAACTGGATCAAGATGAGTCTCAATCTTAATTCCAAAGGTTTGATGTTTAGCATATATTGAAATTCTGGTGTGAACTATTTCATTCTCTTGAGTGTCTTTGTAATTGATTGAAAATGGTTGATTGGATTGATGATTGTATACCAGTAGCTGTTCTGGTGTTTTGTTTAAGTTTATCAGCACTATGACTCTGTTGATGAGCTCAAATTCTTAATGACTTTGAGATGCTGACCTTTGTAAGGTCAAGATGTTACCTCCTGAATGAATTGATTTCTTATCGATCTCATTCTTGTAGTTGTAGGGAATATAGAAACCTGTAGTTTCAACTCTGAAACGAAGAGAGATGGCACGTAGACCTTCTACCCCTCCCCAATCTTCTTCGGAGATGAGCCAGATTGCTAAAGCTATCGAGATGATGGCAACTGCCATCCAACAACAGAATGCAGCGATGGCTCAGAACCATCAAGCTACAATGCACCACTGGGAAACTGCTCGGTCGGCTGAGACAAACTCCCACGGCGGTCAGCCTCAAGAACAGATAGGACTGACTGAGTTCATGAGGCACAACCCACCCAAGTTTAGTGGGAATGCTACCCCTGATCAGGCAGATCAGTGGGTCAGAGAGCTGGAGAAAATCTTTAGGGCGACCTCCTGCCCTGAAGAGAAGAAATTGGTGTTCGCAACCTTTTTGCTATCTGGGGAAGCTGAGTTCTGGTGGATGGGAGCTCAGCAGATGATGGAGGCCCGAGGGGATGTGTTGGACTGGGAGAGCTTCAGGGTGAAGTTCCTGGAGAAATACTTCCCAGACAGCGCAAGGTTTGCGAGGGAAGCTGAATTCCTAAAGTTGGAGCAGGGGGATATGTCTGTGAACGCCTATGCTGCTCGGTTTGAGTATCTCGCCAGATTCTACACCCAGGCGACCTCTGAGGCTTGGAGGTGTAGGAAGTTTGAAGAGGGACTGCAGCATGGGCTGAAGAGGACCATAGCCCCGATGTGCATCAGGGAATTTCACGCATTGGTAGAAAAGGAGAAGATGGTTGAGACCCTGGAAAAGGGTGATTCTCGGGTGATCAGGTCACACCCAGGGAGTTTTTCCAGTGGGAAGGCTAAGGTGCAGCACCCACAAGGCAAGCCTTATACGAGACCTCCACCACGTCGGGCGGAAGCAGCGCCATCCCAGTTTCAGCAGCAACAACCTTGGAAACTCAAGTGTTTCCATTGTGGTGGACCTCACACGTCCCATGTGTGCCCCAAGAAGGCTTTTGAGAGAAAGTGTTTTGTCTGCCAAAGGACGGGGCACGTTGCTAGAGATTGCCCAAGCAGGAATGGGGCGACTCAACCCAGTGGCTCTCAGCAGTTGAGGAGCGAAGGCAGCAGACCTCAGGCAACAGGGAGAGTGTTCGCCATGTCAGGAGCAGAAGCGTCTCAGACAGGTAACCTCGTACAAGGTGTTTGTTTTATAGCTGGTAGAGGTGTAAAAGCTTTGTTTGATTCTGGAGCGACACACTCCTTTGTGTCAAACCTGTGTGTAGCCGAGTTGGGCCTTCTAATGAAGGAATTACCTTTCGAACTGTTGGTCTCTACACCTGCGTCAGGACAGGTGTCGACCTCTGCAGTTTGCCCCGAATGTCCAGTGATAGTAGAGGGACGCAGATTCAAAGTGAACTTGATCTGCCTACCTCTTCAGGACCTGGATGTTATCCTGGGAATGGATTGGCTAGCTGCCAATCACGTTCCCATAGACTGCGGTAATCAGAAGATAGCGTTTCCAGACCTCCAAGAGCCAGAGGTGATATCAGCTCAGCACGGGTTGTCGGAGTTGGAAAGAGGGGCGAGGTGCTTCGTGGTGCTAGCTCGGTTGGAAGTGAGGAATGAAGGGGACGTAAGCAGTATACATGTGGTGAAAGAATTCATGGACGTATTTCCAGAAGAAGTACCAGGGTTACCCCCTAAGAGAGAAGTGGAATTCTCCATTGATTTAGTGCCTGGAGCTGGACCAGTGTCAATGGCACCTTACAGGATGGCACCAGCCGAGTTGGTAGAATTAAAGAAGCAAGTGGAAGAATTGTTGGAGAAACAATTCATCAGACCCAGTGTATCTCCATGGGGGGCTCCAGTGCTCCTAGTTAAGAAGAAGGATGGAGGGTCTCGGCTGTGTATAGATTACAGGCAGTTGAACAAGTTGACCATCAAGAACAAGTACCCCCTACCTAGGATTGATGATTTGATGGATCAAATACATGGAGCCTCGGTGTTCTCCAAGATTGATCTGAGATCGGGGTACCACCAAATTTTGGTTAAAGCTGAAGATGTGCAAAAGACAGCTTTTAGGTCTCGGTATGGGCACTATGAGTACGGTGTGATGCCGTTTGGAGTCACAAATGCTCCAGCCCTGTTCATGGACTACATGAATAGGATATTTCGCCCCTTCTTGGATAAGTTTGTGGTGGTCTTCATAGACGACATACTCATTTACTCAAGGACCGAGGAAGAGCATGAGGAACACCTGAGGACAGTATTGGAGATACTGAGGGAGAAGCAACTTTACGCCAAGTTCTCTAAGTGTGAGTTCTGGCTGAAGGAAGTCAACTTCTTAGGACATGTGATATCTGCCCAGGGGATCTCGGTGGATCCAGCCAAGGTAGAGGCAGTGCTGCAGTGGGAACGTCCTAAGACAGTCACCGAGATAAGGAGCTTTGTGGGGTTGGCGGGCTACTATCGGAGGTTTATTGAGGACTTTTCCAAAGTTGTGGCTCCTTTAACACAGCTGACCCGCAAGGACCAACCTTTTGCTTGGACCGACCGATGTGAACAGAGCTTCATGGAACTAAAGGAGAGGTTGACCAGTGCTCCAGTGCTGGTGATCCCAGAGGTAGGAAGACCTTTTGAGGTCTACTGTGATGCTTCACATCAGGGTTTGGGATGTGTTTTGATGCAAGAGAAAAGAGTGGTTGCATACGCTTCAAGGCAACTCAAGGTTCATGAGAGAAATTACCCTATGCATGATTTGGAGTTGGCGGCTGTAGTATTTGCCTTGAAGATCTGGAGGCACTATTTATATGGAGCTCGGTTCCAGGTGTTCAGTGACCATAAGAGCCTGAAATACCTGTTCGATCAGAAGGAACTAAACATGAGGCAAAGAAGGTGGATGGAGTTTCTAAAGGACTACGATTTTCAACTCATGTATCATCCAGGGAAGGCCAATGTGGTGGCAGATGCTTTGAGTAGAAAATCAATACAAGTAGCCACCATGATGATGGAAGAACAGAAACTGATCGAACAGTTCAGAGACTTAAACCTTGGGGTAGAATTTCACGTAAATCACATTAGTTGTAGTAAGCTGGCTATAACTAATGACTTCCTTGGGATGTTAAGGGATAGGCAATTGGAGGACCCTAGTCTGAAGCGTACTGTGGAGTCACTAGGGACCGACCAGGCTAAAGGCTTTGTGATGGGCAATGATGGGATCTTGAGATTTGAGGGCAGGATTTGCATACCTGCAAATGAAGAGTTGAAGAAGATGGTCCTAGAGGAAGGTCACAAGAGTCGCCTTAGCCTACATCCAGGCATGACCAAGATGTACCATGACTTGAAAGAATCATTTTGGTGGTCAGGCATGAAGAGAGACATCGCCCAGTACGTTACTACCTGTTTGACGTGTCAGAAAGCAAAGGTAGAACATCAAAGGCCTGGAGGGTTGTTACAGCCATTGGATATCCCTGAGTGGAAGTGGGACAGCATTGCCATGGATTTTGTCACCCATTTACCCAGATCGGTAAAGGGCCATGATGCAATCTGGGTCATCACTGATCGGCTGACGAAGAGTGCTCACTTTCTCCCAGTGAACATGAGGATGCCTATGACCAAGTTGGCACAGTTGTACATCAAGGAAATAATGAGGTTGCATGGAGTGCCCTCCAGCATTGTTTCGGATAGGGATCCCAGGTTCACTTCACGGTTTTGGCAAACCTTACAAGATTGCTTGGGAACTAAGTTGAGGATGAGCTCTGCATATCATCCCCAAACAGATGGTCAGTCAGAGAGAACGATCCAGTCCTTGGAAGATCTGCTGAGGACGTGTGTCTTGGATCAATTGGGGAATTGGGACGAGGTGTTGCCACTGGTGGAGTTTACCTATAATAACAGTTATCACGCTAGTATTGGGATGGCACCATATGAAGCCCTGTATGGAAGGAAATGCAGAACTTCCTTATGTTGGTACCAGGAGGGCGAAGCAGTCTTGGTTGGGCCAGAGTTGATTCAGCAGACGACCAAGAAGGTGCAACAGATACAAAGCATAATGAAGGCTTCTCAAAGTAGGCAGAAGTCATATGCAGACCAGAGGAGAAAGCCTTTGGAGTTTGCTGCTGGAGACCATGTGTTCATGAGAGTGACACCAACCAAGGGTGTAGGACGGGCGATCAGACCAAAGAAGTTGTCCCCTAAGTTCGTGGGACCATATCAGATCTTAAGGAGGATTGGCCCAGTAGCTTATGAGATCACCCTACCTCCCCATCTAGCGAATCTGCACAATGTCTTTCACGTATCACAGCTGAGGAAGTACATGACAGACCCTAGTCATGTGCTGGATGTGGACGACGTGCAGATCAGGGATGACTTGTCCTATGAAGCGAAACCAGTCAGGATTGACGATCGTCAAAGTAAGCAGCTCAGAGGCAAGACCATCAACATGGTGAAAGTGGTGTGGGATGAGCGATCGGGTGATTCAACTTGGGAGTTAGAAGAACCCATGAGAGAAGCCTATCCATACCTCTTTTCCTTGTAATTCAATTTTCGAGGACGAAAATTTTTCTTGATGGGGAGAATGTAAGGACCTGAAAAATTAAATTGGAATATAAGAGTTATATTTTAAATGAATTCTATGCATGTTTTATTTAAAATAAAAAGGGAAGGAAAGTGTAGTTTAGAAGATTATAAGATTTCCTTGTTAGTACATAATCGCCGGTCGCCTAGACTACACGTCATCGCCAGGGCGCGAGGCATGTAGACGTCGCCAGGGCGCGATGCATGCTGGCATCATCAGGGCGCGAGGCATGTGGACGTCGCCAGGGCGCGTGAGGCATGTGGACGTCGCCAGGACGCGCGATGCATGTGGACGTCGCCAGGGCGCGAGGCATGCAGGCATCGAGCGGGCGAGAGGCATGCGGGCATCGCCCGGGCGCGAGGCATGCGGGCATTGCCAGGGCGCGAGGCATGCGGGCATTGCCAGGGCTAGACATCGGTCGTCTCCCAGATGGAGACATCGGTCGTTCGCCAGTATGAGACCTCAGTGGATAGTCATCGCGCGAGCGGTCATCGGTGGAAGGTTATCGCGCGATGTCGAGCTTCACACAGAGAAAGTGGGACCCAGACTCCCAGCATGAAACGTCCTGCACACGTGCCACGTAGATAAAAGGGTGGTTCAGAATAGTGACATCAGAATGTTGGCATGCGCAGGAGACACTCGCGGTCGTACTGTTCAGAACGGTGGTTGGCATGCACAAGCGACAACAGTAGTCGTACTTTTCAGAACGGTGGTTGGCATGCACAAGCGACAACAGTGGTCGTACTGTTCAGGGCAGTGGTTCTCAGGCTTTCCTGCAGAAGGGGTGTCAGCAGCAGCATACGTGGACAGGTAGGCTGGGATTCAAAAGCCACTGCGAGAATGGCAAAGAGCGTTACAGACTCAAGAGTGTTAGAGTGAGTGCAAACTTCCTCCCTCCCTTCTCCTCTCCTTTGCGTTGTGGCTAAGGCAACCTCAAGCATCAGTGCGACAAGCGACGGTTGCCCTTAAAGCACCTAAGAGGTTCTCTGCAAGTTCTACAAGCCAGGCACTGAAATCAGAGCTAAGGCATCCTTCAAGCTTGGTGGGTTTTGAGCTCTCGGTGTTTTGCGCAAGTCCAGGTAAGGGAAGCTAGCCTTCATTTTCAATACAAGCCATAGATTAGCTGTTTCTGAAGTAAGGGCGACGTGGTCGCCGGTTTCGTTTTCATCTTCGTGAATGCTCTGTTCTATGTGTTTGGGCGACGTGGTCGCCAGTTTTATATCCAGACTTCGAAATACCCTGTTTGTTTTTGAACCAGATCGCCGGTTTTGGCGTTGTTTTGCGAACTCCCTGTTTTTGGTGTTGTTTTGAAACTGTTTGAGGCTTAAATGCGATATTCGAAAATCTGAACCTTTGAAATGATTGTTGCTGTGATTGAATCATTTATTCGAGTGGGATGATGTCTTGAATGCTGTGAATGTGGGATCGAGGCATAGTATTTTCAGGAAAGGAAATACCGTGTAAGATCGTATGTAATGTGTATTGACCTGGGGCTTGTCTAGAAGGAGATATCCTGACTCTGCTGATATAATGGAATCACGTAGATGAAGTTATTCAGTTGTGGAGGGTCGAAGGAGGTTCATATGTATGGGTGAGTCGTGTGAAAAAGAACGAGCTCGGCCTGTTATATGAATTAACCTTGTCATACCGGGGGAGTTAATGACATTGAGACTATATGCGCATGGCTGTGTGGATTTCACAGCGACCCTGTGTGGATTTCACAGTGGTATGGTATGACAGGTGCAGATCTCTGGGCCTGAGTCAACGCACGAGTCAATCCGGAAGTAGTGTCAAGTGTCTTGTGTGATGAGTCAGTGGAAGTCTGACGTGAGAATGAGAAACTTTGATTTGATAGACACTTGATGAATGTTGAGATTTTAATGACCTTTGAGGGATCGTGCAATATGTGTTTAGTTGATGATTCACGTGGGTATCTTGAATTTGTTTTACCTTGATTTTAAAGTTCATATCTAACTCTTTTTAAATGTCTAGCTTACCCTGTGTTTTCTTTTGTGTTGTGGCCTCTTCTTAAACCTGTAATGATCGTGTATAATTTACACGGGAGCAGATGATGTTGCAGGTTGTAGAGCTCCTTAGTGAATTGTCGCTGGAAGGAGATCGCCTGTTTTCTATTCCCGATAGGCGATCACCCTTTTGCTGCTTTCTGATAGGAGATCACCTTTCTGATAGGAGATCGCCCTCCTAGCAGGAGATCGCCCTTTCTGTCAGGAGATCGCCTGTCTTTCTATTGTATTGAATTTTATTTATATTTCATGGAAAAGTGACCGAATTTGTATTAAACTCCCTGTGAGGAGAAACTTAATTATTTATATAAAATTTTATTCACTTTAATCTATTTGTTACTTTTATTTTCATTATATAAATATGAATAGTATTTTGGCGGGATGTTACAAACCTCACCTGCGCCATCTGCTGAAGAAGTAGCTGTTACCATGGCGCAGGCAGTGGAGATGATGCGCGCGCTGCAAGATAGCGTCGCGGAATCGAGAGCTGAGCAAGAGAAAATGCGTGCAGAGCTGACTGCATCGCAGAGAAGAAACGAAGAGTTGAGCCGTATGAATGAAGAGCTGCGTAGGGAATTGCAGGCGCAGAAGGAGCGCACAGTTGAAGAGAGGACGTCGACGCCGCAATCGCCTCCTAGAGTATTCCCTATGCCTTTCTCCCCCGAGATCATGAACACGGTGGTGCCTCCCAATCTGGTGGGACTGAAAGCGTCGTTCACGGGGGTGGAAGATCCAGAAGCACACCTAACAGCCTTCCACACTCAGATGATGCTGACTGGAGGTTCAGATGTTGTGTACTGCAAGATGTTCATGAGTACACTGAGCAGAGTGGCTATGGAGTAGTTCGTGAGCCTGCCAGAGGGCCACGTCACTTCCTTCCATCAGTTTGCGAAGCTGTTCACGGAGCAGTACATCATTAACCGACCTGCGCCAGTGGTGTCCTACGACCTGTTTGACGTGCGCCAGTATCAGGGGGAGCCGTTGAAGGACTACCTCAATCGCTTTGGGGCGCAGGTGGTGAGATTGCCCGTCAAGGATGAAGACATGCTGGTGCATGCGTTCAAGAGAGGTGTCCTCCCTGGTTCTTTCAGTGAATCGCTCATCAGGAGCCACCCTGCCACCTTCACCGAGATACGGCGACGCGCGGTGGCACACATAGTAGCAGAGACAGAGGTCTCTGAGAAGAGAGGAAGTGCTGCACCGTCGAAGCCACGTGGAGGTCAAGGGAATCAGCAGCAACAGGCGCGGGTGCATAAGATCAAGGAAGGGAGGAAGGAGCAGGGAAGGTCTCGCCCTTATGCACCAAGGAAGGACCAGACCAGGGGGCGTGCAAGCAACGCACCCCCCAGGTATGATTTCATGATAAGTTTGGCGGAGCTGATCGCCATCCCTGCTGTGGCAGCAAGACTCCATGTGCCAGAGAAAACCGACAGGGTACTTGGAGGGAGGAAGGATGAGTGGTGTGAATTCCATCAAGCTTATGGACATACACTCCGTAACTGCCTGGCGTTGGGGCGTCAACTTGCTGAGTTGGTGGAGACAGGGTTCTTGACCGATTACCTGCAGAAGACACAAGGTGATCGCGCCTCGGGGTCCCAGGAAGGCGACCAGCAGCATGAACTCCCTGTGTTTGGGAAGGTGAGGTGATGGAAGAGGCTACACTGGGGGGGCTCCCAGAGCTGAAGCGGAAGGCATGATCGCCCCACGTGTGTGCATCGCCAGGGCAGTCATCGCCGGTTAAAGGAGACCCCATCCAGAGTGGTTGAGACGTTAAAGAATGGAGCTTGGCGGCTGGTGACTCTGGACGGAACGACTATTCCCAGAACCCAGGACGCTACACGCTTCTTTCCTACTTTTGTTAAGTTGTAAAGTAGATGCGCTATCGCGCTGTACACACACTTAGTGTATTAAAGAGTTGAGCAGATCAAGGGTACTCTTTTTAACGATGCCACCCAATAAAAGATTTTCAGTACATAAAGTGTGCGAGTGTTCCCAGTTTAAAGTTCTCCTTGCCCCAGGTGCAAGACCAGGTGATCGGTGGTGAGTTACCAAGTGGGCACCACCCGCAGATTAGCCCCTAGATAAGCGCTGGGATGTAGAGCGCGATCAGCCATCAGTGCATGCAGACCGTGATCAGCCGTCGGTCCATGTAGAGAGTGAGTACTCGGTCGGTGCACGGTCATCGGGGTCTTGCTAACACGTGTTAAGCTGGGACCCAAGTTCCCAGCGAGAGCGTTAAGCATGCACCTTGTATGATTCCAGAAGAAGAGATCCTCACTGGTCGGGACGTCGGTGAACGTGCGATGAGGCAATGCAGGCAGGGCGCGCCCAGTGTGTGCGCTTAGACAGTCACGCCTGGCGCCCCCCTGGGAGCGTGCACCCACGAGAAAGTCCTCCCTCAACTTTGTACAACGAGGTGCAGGCGAGAGAAAGTCCTCTTCCTCTGCTTTATACAGCAAGGTTGAGGCAAGAGAAAGTCCTCTTCCTTTGCTTTTTACAGCAAGGTTGAGGCAACAGAGAAAGTCCTCACCTCTGCTTTATACAGCAAGGTTGAGGCAAGAGAAAGTCCTCTTCCTTTACTTTTTATAGCAAGGTTGAGGCACCAGAGGAAGTCCTCCTTGCCTTTGAGCAAGTGCAGGCGAGAATAGAGGAAGTCCTCCTTGCCTTTGAGCAAGTGCAGGCACCAGAGGAAGTCCTCCTTGCCTTTGAGCAAGTGCAGGCACCAGAGGAAGTCCTCCTTGCCTTTGAGCAAGTGTAGGCAACAGAGGAAGTCCTCCTTGCCCTTGAGCAAGTGCAGGCAGGAAGTCCTCCTTGCCTTTGAGCAAGTGTAGGCGAGAAAGAGGAAGTCCTCCTTGCCTTTGAGCAAGTGTAGGCAACAAAGGAAGACCTCCTTGCCTTTGAGCGAGTGCAGGCGAGAAAGAAGAAAGTCCTCCCTCGACTTTGTACAGCGAGGTGCAGGCGAGTGAAAGTCCTCACCTCAACTTTGTACAGCGAGGCTGAGGCAAGAGAGAAAGTCCTCTTCCTCTGCTTTTTACAGCAAGGTTGAGGCAAGAGAACCAAGTCCTCTTCCTCTGCTTCTTACAGCAAGGTTGAGGCAAGAGAACCTAGTCCTTACCCTTTGCTTTTTACAGCGAGGCCGAGGCGAGAGAAAAGGTCCTCACCTCGACTTTGTGCAGCGAGGCTGAGGTGAGAGAAGCAAGACCTCACCCACGACTTCTTACAGCGAGGTTGAGGCAAGAGGGGTCGTCGAGAAGCACTTCTCTTCCCCAAAACACAGGCATCATAGTTGGTGTTCAGACCCTCTATGCACTCAGCGCTGGTGTGGCAGAGAAGTGCAGCGAAGCCAGAAGCACGATGATTGATCGGTGGTGCACTAACATGCTAGTCGGTGGTCGGTGGTAGAAGCAAGTTCTGCTGCATGAAGCCGAAGCGTTTAGGCCCGTTAAATCAGTCATCCAGCACGAAGTTATGTTGAAGGCAATGCTAAGGGAACAGTTAGCCCCGATCAAGTCAGAGGCCAAGTTTGAGGGGTTGCAGTTAGATCGCGCTAAAGCCTAAGCTAGTTAACAGTTAGTCACATGCAGAGAGTTAAAGAGAAGAAACGCAGCAAACCCTAGGGCGTTTGAGAAGAAGAAAACAGGGAAGGTGAATCTCTAGATGATCCAGAGAGATGCTTTGAATGTTTGAAGGCGAAGAAGAAGGATTGAAACAGTGTTAGTACCAGAGTGTGCGCTCCTGTAGACCGCCAGAAGACGATTTCTTAGTCTCTTCGCTGAGAACAAGTTCACAGCTCGAGACTGGGGGGCTTGTGATCCGGTCGGTCATCGGTAATCGATGACAACAGCAGCAGTTGACCACGTAGACCATTCACAGGGTAACACGTGGTAGAGGATAGCAGGCGAATCAGGGAGGCGATCACTCAGAATGGTAATCGCCTATCGCCTGTGAGGATGAGTAATCGCCTTGAGGTGAGTAATCGCCTGTCGCCTTGAGGATGAGTAATCGCTCATCGCCGGTATGGATCAGTAATCGCCTCGTTTGCACATGATCGCCGTGTGTTAAGGTTAGGAGATCAGGTGGTCAGCAAGTCGCCGAAGGAGCACATCGCCGGGTGTTGGAGAAGACTTGGCAAGCACTTGTTGTATGGTCTAAGTACAGAGGATAAGTGGCATATCTGCCACCATGTGTAGTGTGAGCTGCGATGCCCAAGGTTAACCAGCTCGCCATGTTAAGGTTGAGCCCAGAGTAGCCTGTGTACTAAGCTACTCCCTGTGTGGATAACTTAGTCGCAGGGGCACAGTGGAAGTAACGTTTCAGCTGCAGATACTCCAGATGGTGACACGTGTATGACCAGATGTTATCCACGTGTCAAGAGGAATAACCGTCAGGAGAGAGAAAGACTCAGGTATATATACAAACTCTTAACGAAATTGAGGGAGGTTTTTACAGATTCTTACAGCTTACACATTTGAAAGTTTCAGTTACACACGAGTCTCACAGAGAGATTCAGATATAGTTTTGGTGTTCCTGTTGCCTGACTTGAGCGTCGGAGCTACAACGGCCGCCAGAGGCGCCGTCTGTGTGTTCTGCAGGCAGCGTTTGGAGTTCCGGCGGTGGTTCTTGGAGCGTTCCTGCAGAACAGAAGTCTAAACGAAGGAGTGACGAGGCAATCCTCCACGTTCGAGTCAAGCGGCAGGATCAGGGCTCATACTGTACGTCAAATTTGGACAACTCGACTACCTATCGCACCATCCTACCTGCCATGTCAGGCTTCTGTAGGACTTTACGAATTGGCATGTCAGTCATAACTATTACGGTGAAGCTCTGGAAATAGTAGCGGAGCCTCTAGGCTGCAAATACAATTGCTAAGGCAGCTTTCTAGATGGCTTGATAGCGCACCCCTGGCCCTTGCAGCACCTTACTGATGAAGTATATGGGCCTCTGGGTGTGCTTTGTTCCTGTACTAAGACCGAGCTAATCGCTCACTTCATAACTGCGAAGTAGAGGCGAAGGGGAGTGCCTGGTAGCGATTTACAAAGAACAGGCGAGCTACCCAAGTTCTCCTTTAGCTTTAGAAATGCTTATTCGCATTTGCTAGTCCATACGAAACGATTATTCCTCTTCGGGCATTGAAAGTAGGGGTACCCCCTATCCCCTCCAGTTGATAGAAACCGAGATAGGGCGGTCATTCTTCCAGTCAATTGCTGCACCTCCTTTATAGTGGCAAGGCTTCTCATTGAAATGATAGTTGCACACTTCTCGAGGTTTGCTTCTATCCCCCACTCTGTGAGGAGAAACCCTAAGAACCTTCCAGCTTCCACCCTAAACACACACTTTTCAGGGTTCAGCTTCAAATTGTACTTGACTATAGAGGTGAATAGCTCTTCTAAATTAGCGGCATGCTGATCTTTCTCTTTTGAGGTGACGACCATGTCGTCCACATACGCTTGCACGTTGCGCCCTATCATGGGGGCGAGGATCCTATCCATCAACCTCTGATAGGCTGCCCTCGCATTCTTCAGCCCAAAAGGCATTACCTTATAGCAATAACTAGAGTGCTCTGTCATGAAGGGAGTTTTGCTCTCATCTTGGGGATGCATGCGGATTTGGTTGTACCCGGAGAACACATCTAGAAAACTGAGAAGTTGGCAGCCTGATGCGCTATCTACCAAGGCATCAATACTGGGTAAGGGATATGAATCTTTTGGGCAAGCCTTATTCAGATCTGTGAAGTCGACACACATCCTCCACTTCCCATTGGACTTCTTCACCAGTACTACATTTGCCAACCACTTAGGGTATTGGATTTCTCTTATGTGGCCAGCACTCAACAATTTATGAGTTTCCTGCCTGATGACCAGGTGCCTCTCCTCATTGAACTTCCTTCGCCATTGAATTACAGGCCTGACTTTCGGGTCCATCGTGAGCCAATGACACAAAAAGTCAAGGTCGATACTGGGCATGTATGAAGCAGACCATGCAAAGGCTTTTAAATGCCGTAAGATCACTCCGACAATCCTGTCTTGCATCTCTTGGCTTAGAGATTTGCCAAGCTTAAACCTTTTCCCTCCAATCTCCCTTTCCTGAACCTCACCAGCAGGCTCAGGTCGCCTATCATTGGCAATCTCTACACAAGTGGCGTTTTCAGTTTCCTGGGGTTGGGTGGCGACCATGCATACCTCTTTCTTACTTTTCAAACTATTTTCATAGCACTTCCTCACCATCTTCTGATCAGACTTAATGACGATCACACCTCCCTCCTGGGAAGGAAATTTCATCTTCGTGTGTCTTGAAAAGGCCATAGCACCTAACCTGTTCAGGGCAGGTCTGCTCTAAAGGATGTTGTATGCTGAAGGAGCATAACAACCAAGTACCTGATATTGGTGGTACGAGACGAGGTACCATATGTGAATGTCGTCCTCAACTCCACATGCCTTCTCCCCTCTACTTGGTCCCCCGTGAAACCATATAAATAGTCGTCGTAGGATTGCAGCTGATCTAACGGCAACTGCAGTTTGTTGAACGTCGACTAGAACATCACGTCGGCCGAGCTTCCCTGATCAATGAGTACCCAGTGCACCTTTCTTCCCGCGGTGACCAGTGAAATTACCACTGGATCATTGTCATGTGGGACCACGTCCCTCAAATCAACCAGGGTGAAACAGAGGTCAAACTCAGCTGGCTGATCTGACCCTCGAGTCTCTACAGTCATCACTTCGCTCACATACCTTTTTCGCTGGGAAGCAGTGCAGCCTCCCCCAGAAAATCCTCTAAAGATGGTGTTGATCTCACCATGGATAGGCACCTCGTGCCTCTGTTCCTCTGCTGACGTTAGCTCCTTTGATCCCTCCTGACCTCCCTCCATATATTCTTGCAGGAGGCCTTCCTTCAACAGTTCCACTAATTGGTAGCCAAGAACTATACAATTTTCCACATTATGCCCAAAATCCTTGTAAAATTCACACCATATATTCTTACTTGGCACCAAAATCCTATTGGTTTTTGGGGGGAAATGCAACTTATCTGCCACAGCAGGGGTGGCAATTGTAGAACACTTTGAACTTAGATCGAAAAGTCAGATCGTCCCCTGTTTTTTATCCAGACTGGCGCTTTTTCGACTCATAGGGTGCATGTCGTGCCAACGACTTCTTCTCTGTTGTAGTTTCGTGCACCCTCATGGGTTGTGCACGATTACTATCACGGGGCTTGGCCTGCCCAATGCTAGTGTTCCCACGCTTCATTGCCACAACTTCTTCAGTGGTGATGTGGGCAATAGCTCATTGTCTGATCTCCCCAAAGGTTTTTGCCCGACTCCTTATTAAGGAATCATTGAATGGCCCTGACACGACCCCTTGTTCAAAGGCGTGAACCATCAAAGCTTCATCCTGGGTGTGGAGCCTTACCATGAATGCTTCAAACCGATTCAGGAAGTCCTTCAAGGATTCTCCCTACTTCTGCTTCACTCCAAAGAGGTCAAAAGGAATAGGGGGCGGTGCCTGATTGACTTGAATTATTCCCTGAACAATGCAGAGAACTGATTGAACGAGGTTATATGACCATCTGGAGGCCAATAAACCAATGCAGCGCTGTGCCTGTAAATGTATCCTTGAACAATTTACGGTGCATGGCGTCCATACCTCCCGAGATCATCATTTGAGCATAGAAGGCCATGAGGTGGATCTCCAGGTCTTCTATACCTGTGAATGTAATTTTGGGCGTCATGAAGTTCGTTGGTATAACGACATCCATGATCACCTACGAAAACGGCATAGGGCGAGCCCTAACTTGAAGGGGTGGGCTCCCTTCTCCTGTGGCACGTTCCTCATTGGTTGCTTGTGAAGCATCCAACTCGGCCTTGAATTGGTCTTGCCTGAGAGCCTACTCGGCTTGGACCTCAGTCAAGCGCCTCTCTTGGTCAGCCCAGGATGCTGCCACTGTCTCCTGGAGAGCGGTGACAGCCTCCATGAGTTGCTGTATGATGAGGTTGTCACCTCCCTCCGATCCTACGGGACCTTGCCTTATATTCCTCATATCGCTTAATAGCTTGTTTTTACAACTGTGGATGGGACCTAGTTTTATCGGGTCCCACGGTGGGCACCAAATGTTCCTGCCAAGTGACCTGGTCGTCGATAGACTTTTGCGGACGAGCTTTGACTCTTTGTTTCCTTTGGTGAAATTTGCACTTTCCTTAGTGGTTGGGTTGTTGTACCTGTTGAGACAGAGGGCGCCCTATCGACCTATCGCACTCCGACGATCAAGTCAGTACAGGACTTATAATAAACAAGAAGTATCTAGTTTAAGGCTTAGAAAAAGTGTACCTTCACCTGGGACCTCTGGTCCCTTTTATAGACTAGCACTATGCTATCTCTTGTAACAAACCGCTCCTGAGAATGTTATCTCAAATAAATGCATATTCAATAACATATTCAATGGGAGCCAATCCTGCTACAATGTGTGTAATCTTAACACCACAGCTGCGCAAAATCTTATCTCGAGTGAGAGTATATTCAACTACATATTCTATGAGATAAAATCCTGCTACAGGGGCATAATCTTAGCGCCTCAACTGCATAGAATCTTATCTCTAAGGAGGGCATAAAATCTTAACAGAATAATCATTAGGGTACCAATGCATATACGAACTCCCAAGGTCCAATCTGTTTTCACGTACATTTACATGCTTTCACGTATCACTGTACCTTGCACATGCCATTACGTACACTATATACAAATATTCTATCAAGCCCTAGCACACTTGGGCTTAAGCTGATAGAATACATTTTACTCTTCCTAGACCCAAATGCACTATATGCACCCCTAGGCCCATTTAACACACTTTCATTGACCTACCAGGCCTTATACGTGAAAGATTATACCAATGCATGAATGAGAATTAATATGCACATACCTGAGTCCAGCCAAGAGACCCGTTAGCTTGATCTAAGAACCGAGCTGACCTGTTTGTCGCATGTAACGCCCCTAAAATCTTATTCATATTTATATCATAAAATAAACATGAAACAATAATATCAAAATTAACCTATGTTTATATAATAAAATACATCCATCTTATACATTGTATTTTCTTCAAAATAATATCCCTTCTCTAGGGAATTTTTAATACATAACCACCCAGTGTTTCAAAATAAAACAAGATACAGCATAAGAACAGACGATCAACTTGTCCGACCACTCGCTGAGGAGCTCTACTGCCTGCAACATCATCTGCTCCCGTGTAATTACACGATCATCACAGTTTTAAGAAAGCAAACACAAAACAGAACACAGGGTAAGCTAGATATTTTTAAAAACTTTAAAACATGAAACTTGATATTAATGTAAACCATCCAATATTCACACATTTCACAATTCCCTCAAGTGTCATTCATTTCACATAATCCATCAAGTTTCTATCACATTTCAATATTTCTCTTTCTCACGTCAGACTTCCACTGACTCATCACACATAGACACTTGACACTACTTCCGGAAGACTCGTGCATTGACTAGACTCAGAGATCTGCACCTGTCATACTACACCACTGTGAAATCCACACAGCTATGCGCATAAACAATAATCTCAATCTCAATATCATCACTCTCCTAGCATGACAGGGTTAATCCATACAACAGGTCAAGTTAGTTATCTTTCAAACAACTTACCCATACATATGAACCTCCTTCAACTCTCAACGCCTGAATAACTTCATCTATATGATTCCATTATACCAGGAGAGTCAGGATATCTCCTTCTAGACAAATCACCAGTCAATGCACACTCTACACGATCTTACACGGTATTTTCTTTCCTGAAAATACTATGCCTTGATCCTACTTTTCACATCACTCCATATATCATACAACATCCAAACTGAGCCAGTCAATCATACATATTTTTAAAACCGTTTCTAAACAATCCAAATCATACTAAAGTTCAAGATTCCGAAAATCATATGTATTTCACAGCATCTACCATATTTAAAGTATCATATTTTCAAGCTCAAATAAATTTCCAATCCACACACCAAAAACAGAGCAGCGTGTAAGAACGTTTAAAACCGCCGACCACATCGCCCCAACATCAGAATCTTCTAACTTAAGGTTCTATTGAAAATAAATCTAGCTTCCCTTACCTGGACGTGCGTAAAATCTCACTAAGAGCTCCAAACCCACCGAGACTTAAGGATACCCGAGCTCTATTTTAAGGCTTTGATCAAAAAACTCGCAGGGCACAACGTCAAGAATCCAGGGGCAGTCGCCGATCTTCAACTGGTACGCTAGGACGTCTGAACGCAGGGAGAAGGAGAGGAAGGAAATAGGGAACCAAAGCTAACTCACTCAATCACTCTCGAACCACAGCAATGTCCACTGCCTCTCAGGAGTGAGTTTTGAATCTAAACCAACTTGCCCAGAAATGCCGCTGCCACCACCCACTCTGCAGGAAGCTTGCGTGCACACTTCCTTGAACAATATGACCACGTGGGTCTCTGCGCATACCAACTCTGGGTCACTTTCCATCCCAACTCTCTGATGCTAACTATTCGGAAACACCCTTTCTGTCTACGTGTCGCGCATGCAGGACGTTCTCGCGGGGAGCCGGGGTCCCACTTTAACACGCGTAGCAGGGAACCGCGCGATGCCCTTCCACCGATGATTGACCGCACGATGTCCATCCACCATCTACTGATGTCTGATGCGTCTCTCATACCGGCGATGACCGATGCCTCTCATACCGGCGATGACCGATTCCTCTTCCTGACGGACGACTGATTCCTCACCCTGGCAGACAACCGATGTCTCACCCTGGCAGACAACCGATGTCTCACCCTGGCAGACAACCGATGTCTCACCCTGGCAGACAACCGATGTGTCTCCCGTCCTGGTTGATGACCGATGTTCCTCTCATCCTGTTGGCGATCTCTTATCGCCCTTGTGTGTGACGAGGACACATCGCCTCACTCTGGTCACTGATGTCACATCGTCACACCCAGCTGAGGGCTCGTCCTCCCATTCCTCTAAGTCTGTGGTATCACGGCTCACACTACTCATGGTGGCAGATATGCCATCTGTCTTCTATATCACTCATCTTCTGTATTTAGACCATATACTAAGTGCTTACCAAGTCTTCTCGAATACTCGGCGATGTGCTCTTTTCGGCGATCATGTGCACCATAGGCGATTACTGATTTCATACGGGTGAAGTCGGAGGCCGCCGCCTTCTTCAACAAACGGCGATCTCGTCGACTCCTAAGCTACACCTTCCTTTCTCTTACCCTTCTGGCTTCACGTGCCTCCCCACCTCAAGCACGCCCACGTGATTACCTCACGATAAAGTCATTGCACCTGACTACTTGGTTAGCAAAATGGTCAACCGATCGCCCTCTACCAGCTGATCCCAGACCTTGGGCGACGTCCGAGGTCTGACCACTATGAGATTTTCTATTTTTATGCCCTTTTTATTTTAAATAATAACATACTCAGAAATCATTTAAAATATATCACTTTTATTCCAAATAAATTTATAGGTCCTTACATTCTCCCCAACAAGAAAAAATTTTCGTCCTCGAAAATTGAATTACTAAGGAAAGAGGTAGGGATAGGCTCCTCTCATGGTTTCCTCCAATTCCCAAGTTGAATCACCCGATCTGTCATCCCACACCACTTTCACCATGTTGATGGTCTTGCCTCTGAGCTGTTTACTCTGCCGATCGTCAATCCTAACTGGTTTTGCTTCAAAAGACAAGTCATCCTTGATCTGCACATCGTCCACTTCCAGCACGTGACTTGGGTCTGTAATGTACTTCCTCAGCTGTGATACATGAAAGACATTATGCAGGTTTGCTAATTGGGGAGGTAGGGCGATCTCATAAGCCACTGGACCGATCCTACTTAGGATCTGATATGGCCCAATAAACTTAGGGGATAGCTTCTTTGATCTAACAGCTCGTCCTACACCCTTGGTCGGTGTCACTCTCATAAATACATGATCTCCAACTGCAAACTCTAAAGGTTTTCTCCTCTGATCTGCATAAGATTTCTGCCGACTTTGAGAAGCTTTCATTCTGTCTTTTATCTGTTTAACCTTCTCGGTCGTTTGCTGAATTAACTCTGGCCCGACCAAGACTGCTTCGCCCTCCTCGTACCAACATAAAGGAGTTCTGCATTTCCTCCCATACAAGGCTTCATACGGCGCCATCCCTATACTGGCATGATAACTGTTATTATAAGTAAACTCTACCAGCGGCAACATCTCATCCCAGCTTCCCAACTGATCCAAGACACATGTCCTCAGCAGATCTTCCAAGGACTGGATCGTTCTCTCCGACTGTCCATCTGTTTGAGGATGATATGCAGAGCTCATCCTCAACTTAGTCCCCAAAGAATCTTGCAGAGTCTGCCAAAACCGTGAAGTGAACCTGGGATCTCTATCCGAAACAATGCTGGAAGGTACTCCATGCAGCCTCACAATTTCGCTGATGTACAACTGAGCCAACTTGGCCATGGATATCCTCAAATTAACTGGAAGAAAGTGAGCACGATCAACTATGACCCAGATTGCATCATGACCCCTTACCGATCTAGGTAAGTGGGTAACGAAATCCATTACAATGCTGTCCCATTTCCACTCAGGAATATCCAATTGCTGTAACAAACTGCCAGGTCTTTGGTGTTCTACCTTTGCCTTCTGACATGTCAAGCAGGTAGTAACATACTGGGCGATGTCTTTCTTCATGCCCAACCACCAAAATGACTCCTTCAAGTCATGGTACATCTTATTCATTCCTGGATGTAGGCTAAGACAGCTCTTATGACCTTCTTCTAGGATCATCTTCTTCAGCTCTTCATTTGCAGGTATGCAAATTCTGCCATTCAATCTCAAGATCCCATCATCTCCCATTACAAAGTCCTTAGCCTGATCGGTGCCTAGTAATTCCACAATACGCTTCAGACTAGGGTCCTCTAATTGCTTATCCTTTATCATTCCAATGAAATCATTAGTTATAGTTAACTTACTACAACTGATATGGTTAACATGAAATTTCACTCCCAAGTTTAAATCTCTGAACTGCTAGATCAGCTTCTGCTCTTCAATCATCATGATTGATACTTGCATTGATTTTCTACTCAGAGCATCTGCCACTACATTGGCCTTCCCTGGATGATACATAAGTTGGAAATCATAGTCCTTTAGAAACTCCATCCATCTTTAGAAATCCACGTGATTACCTCACGATAAAGTCATCGCACCTGACTACTTGGTTAGCAAAATGGTCAACCGATCGCCCTCTACCAGCTGATCCCAGACCTTGGGCGACGTCCGAGGTCTGACCACTATGAGATTTTCTATTTTTATGCCCTTTTTATTTTAAATAATAACATACTCAGAAATCATTTAAAATATATCACTTTTATTCCAAATAAATTTATAGGTCCTTACATCGCATATGCCGACGTCCGACCACCGAGAACTAAGCCCTACGCGCTCTGTTCCAATACATATATAGGAATTTATTTGAATATAAAATTTGGACCTAGATGATTATTTTTATTATTATTTTAGAGTATTTTCAAAGATATAACTGCAATAAGGATTCGACTAAAAAAGCAATGTTGAAAGAATATACGATGACGAGGTTGGGGATTCGATATGCCTACAAGATTTACACCAACCATTAGAGAAATTCTATTACTTGCAAGCCTACAAATTAGATCAATCTTTGTTAAGATTATTAATATCTTTAAAACTTAAAATAATTTGATAGCTAACTATATTAATATTTTGATTACACATTTTTACTTTTTAAATTAAATTATAAATATATGTTATTATTGATGGCACAAGGCCCATCAATAGGCCTATGGCAAGGAAGATACAAGAAGATTAAGACTCTGCTACTGATGGCAGAGGCACCCTTTTATACATGTTCAAAAATGCCATAACTTAGTATAAATTTTCTACAGTAGAATTTATTTTCTTGCTAAAATTATAATAGGAATTTTAGTTGTAAATTTTCTTAAGTGAATTAGGGTTAGGGTTAGGCATCTAAAAACCAACCTAGGGTAAATTTGGGATTCATTGAAGCCCACATTTAACCTATGCTGGTCATTTAGACCTAAAATGGTCACATGAAGCACATTTGAACATGCTTGCAATGTGACTCACTTTAGGTGCCTAATTCAAACATAATTAGTTAGAATATTCCCTCTCAATTTTGTGTAAGCTTAACCCGACCTCTAGCCTTTATAAAGAGGTGCTTGGCTCACATTTTAAAAAGATCAATTTTAGAGTGTTATGCTGCCAAGTTGCTAGGCTATTCACTCCCTTGTCTAAAACTCTCTAGGATAGACACCTTTGGTCTTCTTCTTCATCTCTTCAAGTGATATGGCCAAAAAATTCACTCTCCCTGCTCTTCATGCACCTACAAGGAAACCATAGCTTCATTGGAGCTCTCCTTGATCCACTTCCTCCACTAGCTTCAGCCAATTCCTCCAAAAACCCACGAAAGAAAGCAATTCGGATGAAGGAACCTATCATTGAGTATCAAGAGCTTTGGTTCTTCAAGAGCTAAGTGCCTTCTCTTCTTTTAATTTTTGTGTTGTTCTTATTTTTGTGTTGCTCATTGTGGTTCTTGATTGTCTTATTGTTTCAATTACAATTTACTAATCGATTCATGATACTTGTACTAATTGTTGTTCGGTTCAATTGTTCTTGAATTTTTCGATTGTGTTGTTTAGGTGTTCTATTAAGTATAATGTTTTAGTCTTACCAACAAGATTACATTTAGCCACAGGAAAAAGAAGTTTGTACTTTATCCTTTAACACCTTCACTGTTGAACCAAGTGGTGTTCAATGTTTTGAAGAATCCAAATCCTTTGAAGGATGTTGAAGCCTCTGCTTTGCTTGATGCTGCTGTGATGGTTTATAGCTTTGTTCTGGGGTAGTTTAATGTTGTAATCCACCCTTAGATTAAATCTCAAAGCAATTAGCATCTCAATCTTTAACAAAGCAAAATGTTTTTTAAGCTAAGTTGAAACAACCGATTGTTCTATCGAAACAATCGTTTGTTTACACTTAGGTATTTTGAGAAAGTTTGAAAACTATTTTTGAATGGTGAAAACTGTTAAGTAACAAAACAACCGATTGATTCGAGGAAACAATCGATTGTTTGTTTTGGAATCATAACAGAAAAAATGTTTTCTTTGACTGAGCTTTAAATGCTTTAAAACTGAATACGCTCCAGTCATTAAATGCTTTAAAAGCAATTAAGAGTTTGTTAAGATTTGATAACAAACTATATCTTGGTATAAATTCAGAAGAACTGTTTTTAAGAAAGAAAGAATCTTTTTGACAAAGTTTTTCTAAGAGAGTTTTTCAAAGTGCTGAGATTGCTTAAGAGTTTTGTGATTGATCAAGGTGCTGGAATAGGATTCTACTTGTATTGATTTCAGATATTCATCTGTAACAAGTGTAATCTTTGTAAACTGCTGAAACAATTCGTCTGTGTGTTTTTGCCGAGATTGGCTATGTGTTCTTGAGGTGTTCAAGATCAGCAATCTTAGTGTTGACCAAGGAGAGTGTGTTTCTTGAGGTTTTCAAGGTCATTCTCTTGGTTGTTGTGTAAGTGATCAAGGTGTATTTGCTTAGTGGATTTCCTCAGGGTTTCTGAGAAGACTGGATGTAGCTCTGGATTGGAGTGAACCAGTATAAACAACTGTGTACAATCTTTCTATCCCTATCTCTTTAAATTCAGTTTGTTTATTGTTTGCTGGTATAAACAACCGATTGTTTCGAAGAAACAACCGATTGTTTTTTCTAGTGTTACAATTTTGCTTGCTGTTTTGGCTAACTAAATTGCTGAATCATTTGGTTTCTGAAATAAATTTATTCTAGCTCTGAAAAGTTTGCGAAAACCCCTTTAAACAATTCACCCCCCCTCTAGTTTAAAGCCATCTTTTCTAACATTCACAAGTGGTAAGGGACCAAGTACAAATGAAAATGAAAAGAGAAAGTGAGAAAAAAATATCGAAAATCAAGTGATAGTCCTTAGGGACCTTGTTAAGGCGTGGGAGAAGAGTGCTCCTTCCCACAAGGTCATTTAGATAGAACAAAAATTTGAAGAAAATGAAGTTAAAAAAATACTTTTATCAAAACAACCTTCAAGCCTTCTTCTTTGTAAAGGAGCACTTACATGCACTGTGACAATTTCAAAATCTAGTGTTCTACCTCCTAAGGTCAAAAAGCCTTAGAAAAGAATTTGGTGATGTATTCCCTAAGGAAGGACCAATTGGACTTCCACCTTTCAGGGGTATAAAACATCAAATTGATTTAGTACCTGGAGCTAGTCTACCAAATAGACCAGAATACATGACTAATCCTGAAGAGACTAAGGAGATAGAATCCCAGGTTCAGGATAAGGGCTAGGTCCAAAAGAGCCTAAGTTCTTATGTTGTACCTATTTTGTTGGTACCCAAGAAAGATGACAAGTGGAGAATGTGTTGTGATTTTAGAGCGAACAATAATATCACCATCAAATATAAGCATCCAATTCCTAGACTTGATGATATGCTTGATAAATTGCATGGGTCCACTATATTTCCAAGAGTGATCTCAAAAGCAGATATCACTAAATAAGAATCAAAGAAGGTTATGATTGGAAAACTTCTTTTAAGACCAAGTTTGGACTATATGAGTGGTTAGTGTTCCTGCCGCTTGACTCGAACGTGGAGGACTGCCTCATCACTCCTTCGTCTAGCCCTCTGTTCTGCAGGAACGCTCCAAGAACCACCGTCAGAGCTCCAAACGCTGCCTGCAAAACACACAGACGGCGCCTCTAGCGGCCGTTGTAGCTCCGACGCTCAAGTCAGGCAACAGGAACACCAAAACTATATCTGAATCTCTCTGTGAGACCCGTGTGTGACTGAAACTCTCAGATGTGTGAGCAGTGAGAATCTGTAAAAAACCTCCTCTTAATTCGTTAAGAGTTTCGCTTATATACCTGAGTTTTTCTCTCTCCTGACGGTTATTCCTCTTGACACGTGGATAACGTCTGGTCGTACACGTGTCATCATCTGGAGTGTTTGCAGCTGAAACGTTACTTCCACTGTGCCCCTGCGACTAAGTTATCCACACAGGGAGTAGCTTAGTACACAGGTTACTCTGGGCGCAACCTTAACATGGCGAGCTGGTTAACCCTGGGCATTGCAGCTCACACTACACATGGTGGCAGATATGCCAGTTATCCTCTGTACTTAGACCATACAACAAGTGCATGCCAAGTCTTCTCAAACACCCGGCGATGTGCTCTTTCGGCGACTTGCTGACCACCTGATCTCCCAACCTTAACACACGGCGATCATGTGCAATCTGGGCGATTACTGATCCTTACCGGCGATGACCGACTACTCATCCTCAAGGCGATAGGCGATTACTCACCTCAAGGCGATAGGCGATTACTCATCATCACAGGCGAGAGGCGATTACCATTCTGAGTGATCGCCTCCCTGATTCGCCTGCTATCCTCTACCACGTGTTACCCTGTGAATGGTCCACGTGGTCAACTGCTGCTGATGTCATCGACTACCGATGACCGACCGGAACACAAGCCCCCCAGTCTCGAGCTGTGAACTTGTTCTCAGCGAAGAGACTAAGAAATCGTCTTCTGGCGGTCTACAGGAGCGCACACTCTGGTACTAACACTGTTTCATCCCTTCTTCTTCGCCTTCAAACATTCAAAGCATCTCTCTGGATCATGTAGAGATTCACCTTCTCTGTTTTCTTCTTCTGAAACGCGCTGGAGTTCACTGCGTTTCTTCTCTTTAACTCTCTGCATGTGACTAACTGTTAACTTGCTTAGGCTTTAGCGCGATCTACCTGCAACCCCTCAAACTTGGCCTCTGACTTGATCGCGGCTAACTGTTGCCTTAGCATTGCCTTCAACATAACTTTGTGCTGGATGACTGACTTAACGGGCCTAAACGCTTCGGCTTCACGCAGCAGAACTTGCTTCTACCACCGACCACCGACTAGCATGTTAGCGCACCACCGATCAGTCATCGCGCTTCTGGCTTCGCTGCACTTCTCTGCCACACCAGCGCTGAGTGCGTAGAGGGTCTGAACACCAACTATGACGCCTGTGTTTTGGGGAAGAAAAGTCCTTCTCGATGACCCCTCTTATCATAACCTTGCTGTAAGAAGTCGTGGGTGAGGTCTTGCTTCTCTCACCTCAGCGTCGCTGTAAAAAGCAGAGGGAAGGGACTTGGCTCTCTCGCCTCAACCTTGCTGTAAAAAGCAAAGGGAAGAGGACTTTTCCTCATGCCTCAGCCTCGCTGTACAAAGTCGAGGTGAGGACTTGGTTCTCTCGCCTCAACCTTGCTGTAAGAAGCAAAAGGAGAGGACTTTCTCTCTTGCCTCAGCCTCGCTGTACAAAGTCGAGGTGAGGACTTTCACTCGCCTGCACCTCGCTGTACAAAGTCGAGGGAGGACTTTCTTCTTTCTCGCCTGCACTCGCTCAAAGGCAAGGAGGTCTTCCTCTGTTGCCTACACTTGCTCAAAGGCAAGGAGGACTTACTCTGTTCTCGCCTGCACTTGCTCAAGGGCAAGGAGGACTTCCTCTGTTCTCACCTGCACTTGCTCAAGGGCAAGGAGGACTTCCTCTGGTGCCTGCACTTGCTCAAAGGCAAGGAGGACTTCCTCTGGTGCCTGCACTTGCTCAAAGGCAAGGAGGTCTTCCTCTTTCTCGCCTGCACTTGCTCAAAGGCAAGGAGGACTTCCTCTGTTCTCGCCTGCACTTGCTCAAGGGCAAGGAGGACTTCCTCTGGTGCCTGCACTTGCTCAAAGGCAAGGAGGACTTCCTCTGGCCTCAACCTCACTGTATAAAGCAGAGGAAGAGGACTTTCTCTTGCCTCAACCTTGCTGTATAAAGCAGAGGAAGAGGACTTTCTCTTGCCTCAACCTTGCTGTATAAAGCAGAGGAAGAGGTCTTTCTCTTGCCTCAACCTTGCTGTATAAAGCAGAGGAAGAGGACTTTCTCTGTTGCCTCAACCTTGCTGTAAAAAGCAAAGGAAGAGGTCTTTCTCTTGCCTGAACCTTGCTGTATAAAGCAGAGGAAGAGGACTTTCTCTCGCCTCAACCTTGCTGTATAAAGCAGAGGAAGAGGACTTTCTCTCGCCTCAACCTTGCTGTATAAAGCAGAGGTGAGGACTTTCTTGTGGGTGCACGCTCCCAGGGGGGCGCCAGGCGTGGCCGTCTAAGTGCACACACTGGGCGCGCCCTACCTGCATTGCCTCATCGCGCGTTCATCGACGTCCCGACCGGCGAGGACCTCTTCTTCTGGAATCATACGAGGTGCATGCTTAACGCTCTCGCTGGGAACTTGGGTCCCAGCTTAACACGTGTTAGCAAGACCCCGATGACCGTGCACCGACCGAGTACTCACTCTTTACATCCACCGACGGCTGATCGTGGTCTGCATGCACTGATGGCTGATCGCGCTCTACATCCCAGCGCTTATCTGGGGGCTGATCTGCGGGTGGTGGCCACTTGGTAACTCACCACCGATCACCTGGTCTTGCACCTGGGCAAGGGGACCTTTAAATTGGGAACACTCGCACACTTTATGTACTGAAAATCTTTTATTGGGTGGCATCGTTAAAAAGAGTGCCCCTGATCTGCTCAACAGTTTTAATACACTAAGCATGTGTACAGCGCGATAGCGCATCTACTTTACAACTTAACGAAAGCAAGAAAGAAGCGTGTAGCGTCCTGGGTTCTGGGAATAGTCGTTACGTCCAGAGTCGCCAGCCGACAAGCTCCGTTCTCCAACATCTCAACCACTTTGGATGGGGTCTCCTTTAACCGGCGATGACCGCCCTGGCGATGCTCACACGTGGGGCGATCATGCCTTCCGCTTCAGCTCTGGGAGCCCCCCCAGTGTAGCCTCTTCCATCACCTCACCTCCCCAAACACAGGGAGTTCGTGCTGTTGGTCGCCTTCCTGGGACCCCGAAGCGCGATCACCTTGTGCCTTCTGCAGGTAATCGGTCAGGAATCCTGTCTCCACCAACTCAGCAAGCTGACGCCCCAACGCCAGGCAGTTACGGAGTGTATGTCCATAAGCTTGATGGAATTCACACCACTCATCCTTCCTCCCTCCAAGTACCCTGTCGGTTCTCTCTGGCACATGGAGTCTTGCTGCCACAGCAGGGATGGCGATCAGCTCCACCAAACTTATCATGAAATCATACCTGGGGGGTGCGTTGCTTGCACGCCCCCTGTTCTGGTCCTTCCTTGGTGCATAAGGGCGAGACCTTCTCTGCTCCTTCCTCCCTTCCTTGACCTCATGCACCCGCACCTGTTGCTGTTGATTCCCCTGACCTCCACGTGGCTTCGACGGTGCAGCACTTCCTCTCTTCTCAGAGACCTCGGTCTCTGCTACTATGTGTGCCACCGCACGTCGCCGTATCTCGGTGAAGGTGGCAGGGTGGCTCCTGATGAGCGATTCACTGAAAGGACCAGGGAGGACACCTCTCTTAAACGCATGCACCAGCATGTCCTCGTCCTTGCTGGGCAATCTCACCACCTGCGCCCCAAAGCGATTGAGGTAGTCCCTCAACGGCTCCCCCTGATACTGGCGCACGTCAAACAGGTCGTAGGACACTAATGGCGCAGGTCGGTTAATGATGTACTGCTCCGTGAACAGCTTCGCGAACTGATGGAAGGAAGTGACGTGGCCCTCTGGCAGGCTCACGAACCACTCCATAGCCACTCCGCTCAGCGTGCTCATGAACATCTTGCAGTACACAGCATCTGAACCTCCAGTCAACATCATCTGAGTGTGGAAGGCTGTCAGGTGTGCTTCTGGATCTTCCGCCCCCGTGAACGACGCTTTCAGTCCCACCAGATTGGGAGGCACCACCGTGTTCATGATTTCGGGGGAGAAAGTCATAGGGAATGCTCGCGGAGGCGACGGTGGCGTCGACGTCCTCTCTTCAGCTGCGCGCTCCTTCTGCGCCTGCAATTCCATACGCAGCTCTTCATTCATATGGTTCAACTCTTCGTTTCTTCCCTGCGATGCAGTCAGCTCTGCACGCATCCTCTCTTGCTCAACTCTCGATTCCGCGACGCTATCTTGCAGCGCGCGCATCATCTCCACTACCTGCGCCATGGTAACGACTCCTTCTTCAGCAGATGACGCAGGTGAGGTTTGCCTGGTTCTTCTACTCATCTCCTCTGCACTTCGACGTAACTTCACTTCGACGAAATGATCAAGGAGCTCCAAGAAACCTCAAGAAACCTCAAGAAACTACGAGGTGGATGGGAACCAGATTTACACGGGCCCCACGGTGGGCGCCTGATGTTCCTGCCGCTTGACTCGAACGAGGAGGACTGCCTCGTCACTCCTTCGTCTAGCCCTCTGTTCTGCAGGAACGCTCCAAGAACCACCGCCGGAGCTCCAAACGCTGCCTGCAAAACATACAGACGGCGCCTCTAGCGGCCGTTGTAGCTCCGACGCTCAAGTCAGGCAACAGGAACACCAAAACTATATCTGAATCTCTCTGTGAGACCCGTGTGTGACTGAAACTCTCAGATGTGTGAGCAGTGAGAATCTGTAAAAAACCTCCTCTTAATTCGTTAAGAGTTTCACTTATATACCTGAGTTTTTCTCTCTCCTGACGGTTATTCCTCTTGACACGTGGATAACGTCTGGTCGTACACGTGTCATCATTTGGAGTGTCTGCAGCTGAAACGTTACTTCCACTGTGCCCCTGCGACTAAGTTATCCACACAGGGAGTAGCTTAGTACACAGGTTACTCTGGGCGCAACCTTAACATGGCGAGCTGGTTAACCCTGGGCATTGCAGCTCACACTACACATGGTGGCAGATATGCCACTTATCCTCTGTACTTAGACCATACAACAAGTGCATGCCAAGTCTTCTCAAACACCCGGCGATGTGCTCTTTCGGCGACTTGCTGACCACCTGATCTCCCAACCTTAACACACGGCGATCATGTGCAATCTGGGCGATTACTGATCCTTACCGGCGATGACCGACTACTCATCCTCAAGGCGATAGGCGATTACTCACCTCAAGGCGATAGGCGATTACTCATCATCATAGGCGAGAGGCGATTACCATTCTGAGTGATCGCCTCCCTGATTCGCCTGCTATCCTCTACCACGTGTTACCCTGTGAATGGTCCACGTGGTCAACTGCTGCTGATGTCATCGACTACTGATGACCGACCGGAACAGTTAGTGATGCCTTTTGGACTCACTAATGCACCTAGCACTTTCATGAGGCTTATGAATCATGTTTTTAGGGATTGTATAGGTAAATATGTAGTAGTTTATTTTGATGATATCTTAGTATATAGTTAGAGTCTAAAGTCTCACCAAAGTCATCTTAGGGAAGTCTTATTATTTGTTAGAAATAATAACTTGTTTGCTAATGTAGATAAATGCACTTTTTGTGTTGATAGTGTAGTGTTTTTAGGTTTTATAGTTAAAAAAAATGGAATTCATGTTAACCCCAAGAAAATCGAAGCCATCCAAGAGTGGCCAACCCTGCAGAATGTAGATATTAGGAGCTTCCATGGTTTAGCCAGTTTTTATAGAAGATTTGTTCCCAACTTCTCTAGTCTAGCTTCACCACTCAATGAGTTAGTGAAGAAAGACATTCCATTTTATTTGACAGAGAAACATGAGCAAGCCTTTCAAAGGTTAAAAGCCCAACTCACAAATGCACCCATTCTAGCTTTACTAAACTTTTCAAAAACTTTTGAGCTAGAGTGTGGTGCATTAGGAGTAGACAAAGGTGCAGTGTTATTGCAGGGTGGATCCCTAATTGCATATTTCAATGAAAAACTACACGGTGCAGCCCTCAATTACCCCACCTATGATAAAGAGCTCTATGCACTTGTGAGGGAGGGCCCTGAAGACTTGGGAACTGTAAGGACCTGAAATTTATTGGAATGAAAGAGTATGTTTTAAGTAAATTCTAAGTATGTTTTATCTAAGTTAAAAAGGAAGGAAAGTGTAGTCTAGAAAAAACTATAAGAGTTCCTTGTTTATACATCATCGCCGGTCGCCTGCTACACATGAGCGCCAGGTGGACGTCGCGCGGGCGCGAGAGGCATGCAGGCATCGCGCGGGCGCGAGAGGCATGCAGGCATCGCGCGGGCGCGAGAGGCATGCAGGCATCGCGCGGGCGCGAGAGGCATGCAGGCATCGCGCGGGCGCGAGAGGCATGCAGGCATCGCGCGGGCGCGAGAGGCATGCAGGCAACGCGCGGGCCCGAGAGACATGCAGGCATCGCGCGGGCGCGAGGCATGTGGGCATTGCCAGGGCGCGAGGCATGTGGACGTGGCCAAGGCGCGAGAGTTATGAGGGCGTCGCCAGGGAAGACATCGGTCGTCTCCCAGAGGAAGACATCGGTCGTCTTCCAGGGCGAAGGAGACATCGGTCGTTCACCAGGATGATTCAGCAGTGGAAAGTTATCGCGCGACGTCGAGTTTCACACCTTGAAGGTAAGACCCAGACTCCCAGCATGAAGCGTAGTGCACGCACGCCACGTAGACAAAAAGGGTGGTTCAGAATAGTGACATCAGAATGTTGGCATGCGCGGGAGACACTCACGGTCGTACTGTTCAGAGCAGTGGCTGGCATGCACAAGCGACAACAGTGGCAGTACTGTTCAGAGCAGTGGCTGGCATGCACAAGCGACAACAGTGGCAGTACTGTTCAGAGCAGTGGTTGGCATGCACCAGGGACAACAGTGGTCGTACTGCTCAGGGCAGTGGTTCTCAGACTTCTCTGCAGAATGGGTGGTGGCAGCTGCTTTTGGTGGATAAGTTGGTTTAAGATGCAGAAAACCCACTGCTGAGAGAAAGAAAACGTTGCAGCCTTCAAAGAGAGAAAGAGTGAGTTACCTCCCTTCTCCTCCAGTTGCCTCCTTCGCGCTGCGATTCTAGCACCTTCACACGAGTGTACGACGAGCGACAGCCACCATTAGAGCACCTGGGCAGTTCTCTGCAAGTCCTTCAACCAGACGCAAAAACAGGGCCAAGGCGTTCTTCAAGCTTTGTTGGGTTTCGAAACTCTAGGTGTTTGCGCAAGTCCAGGTAAGGGAAGCTAGCCCTCTTTTTCCATACAAGCCACAGTGTAGCTATCTCTGAAGTGAGGGCGACGTGGTCGCCACTTCTGTTTTCACCTGCGTAAAATGCTCTGTTTGTGTGCTTGGGCGACGTGGTCGCCGGTTTTTAAACATAGCCTTTGAAATACCATGTTTTTGAACTAGACCGCCGGTTTTGGCGCTGTTTTACGAAATCTCTGTTTTTGATGTTGTTTTGAAACTACTTGAGATTTACATGAGATATTCGAAGATCTGAAGCTTTGAAATGTTTGTGGATGTGATTTGAATCATTTACTTGAATGGTAGGACGTGTTTGAATGCTGTGAATGTGGGATCGAGGCATAGTATTTTCAGGAAAGGAAATACCGTGTAAGATCTGTATAGGTGTATTGACTAGGGGCTTGTCTAGAAGGAGATATCCTGACTCTGCTGAGATAATGAAATCACGTAGATGAAGTTATTCAGTTGGTGAGAGTCGAAGGAGGTTCGTATGAATGGGCGAGTTGTTCAAATGGGAACGAGCTCGGCCTGTTATACGAATTAACCTTGTCATACCGAGAGGATGGTAACAATGAGATGGTATATGCGCATGCTGTGTGGATTCACAGTGGTAGGTATGACAGGTGCAAATCTCTGGGCCTGAGTCAACACACGAGTCAATTGGAAGTAGTGTCATGTGTCTATGCATGGTGGGTCAGTGGAAAGTCTGACATGTGAAATGAGAAACTGGAATATTGATAGGCACTTGATGCTGTGTTGTGAAATGGAATGACTATGGGAAATGTAGTGAATTTGTGATTTTGGGCGATCAGCTGAATGCTAATTGTAGTTCTACGTTTTACATGGATAATTTGGAACTTGGTTTACTTGGATTTTCATGTTCATGAGTTAAACTTCTTTTAAATTATCTAGCTTACCCTTTTATCTGTTATTGTGGTTGTTTTCTCAAAACTGTGATGATCGTGTAATTGTACACGGGAGCAGATGATCTTCCAGGGAGTAGAGCTCCTCAGTGAGTGGTCGCCGGAAGGAGATCGCCTATCTCCGTCTCTATCGGGTGATCGCCGGTTTATGCCTCCATCGGGTGATCGCCGGTTTTCGTGTCCTGATAGAAGATCGCCCGTTTTGAGGTCTTCTGTTAGAGATCGCCGTTTTAAAGTTGGAGATCGCCGTTTTCTTTTGAGACCGCCTGTCTTACTGCATTTCTTTTAATTTCGTAAAATCTTGCAAACATTTGATTTGGTTATGTATTAAACTCCCTAAGAGGAGTAACTTCATTTCTGATATATATATATATATACATTTTATTTTGCACTCTTCAATATTATTTGGTTACACTTAATTTCAACTATACATGTATGTATGTATGCTTTTGGTGGGATGTTACATTAATGGTATCAGAGCAGTTCGCCTTAGGATGACCTGAGGGCTGTGGATCCATTGTGTTTCTTCTGCTCATAAAAATTTAATTGAGTTTTAAATAACCACTATAGTGGGAGGTTTTCAAACGTTTTAGTTTTGAACTCTTGCGTGTGCTTTGGTGAATGTATGCCTAACTGAAAATCTTAGTATTAAGAATAAGAAGGTCTTGATAAAGTGGTGAGGGTGCACACTCATAACTGGATCAAGATGATTCTTAATCTTAATTCCAAAGGTTTGATGTTTAGCCTACATTGAATTCTGGTGTGATTTTTGAGTGTTCTTGAATTTGACTGAGGTGGTAGTTGGATTGATGTTTGCACACCAGTAATTGTTCTGGTGTTTTGTTTGGAATTATAAGTCTTGTGATTCTGTTGATGAACTCAAATTCTAGATGACTTTGAGATGCTGACCTTTGTAAGGTCTAGCTGTTACCCCTTGAATGAATTGATTCTTATCGATTTCATTCTTATAGTTGTAGGGAATATAGAAGTCAATAGATTCAGAAGATGGCACGTAGACCTGCTACCCCACCTCAACCTTCCTCAGAGATGAGTCAGATCGCCAAGGCCATAGAGATGATGGCGACTGCCATTCAGCAGCAGAATGCGGCGATGGCTCAGAACCATCAAGCCACAATGCAGCACTGGGAGACTGCTCGGTCGGCTGAAACAAACTCCCACGTCGGTCAGCCCCAAGAACAGATGGGACTGGCCGAGTTCATGAGGCACAACCCACCTAAGTTCAGTGGGAATGCTACCCCTGACCAGGCAGATCAGTGGGTCAGGGAGGTGGAGAAAATCTTTAGGGCGACCTCATGCCCTGAAGAAAAGAAGCTGCTGTTCGCCACTTATCTGCTATCAGGAGAAGCTGAGTTCTGGTGGATGGGAGCTCAGCAGATGATGGAGGCCCGAGAGGATGTTCGGGATTGGGAGAGCTTCAGAGCGAAGTTCTTGGAAAAATACTTCCCAGACAGCGCCAAGTTTGCAAGGGAAGCTGAGTTCTTAAAGTTGGAGCAGGGGGACATGTCAGTAAACGCCTATGCTGCCCGTTTTGAGTACCTCGCCCGGTTCTATACCCAGGCGACCTCCGAGGCCTGGAGGTGTAGGAAGTTCGAGGAAGGGCTGAAGCATGGGCTGAAGAAGACCATAGCCCCGATGTGCATCAGGGAGTTCCACGCCTTAGTGGAGAAGGCGAAGATGGTGGAGACCCTGGAAAAGGGTGAGTCTCGGGTGATCAGGTCACACCCAGGAGGTCCTTCCAGTGGGAGAGCTAAGGCACAGCACCCACAAAGCAAGCCCTATGCGAGACCCCCATCACATCGGGCAGGAGCAGCACCTCCCCAGTTCCAGCAGCAGCAATCTTGGAAACCCAAGTGCTTCAATTGTGGTGGACCACACGCCTCCAACGCATGCCCCAAGAAGAGTTCGGAGAGAAGGTGCTACATCTGCCAAAAGGCGGGGCATTTTGCTAGAGAATGCCCTAACCAGAATGGGGCGACCCAGCCCAGTGGCTCTCAGCAGATGAGAAACGAGGGCAGAAGACCTCAAGCAGCAGGGAGGGTGTTCGCCATGTCTGGGGCAGAGGCAGCTCAGTCAGGTAACCTCATCCAAGGTGTTTGTTTTATTGCTGGTAGAGGTGTAAGGGCTTTGTTTGATTCTGGAGCGACACACTCCTTTGTGTCAAGCCTGTGTGTAACTGAGTTGGGTCTCCTAGTGAAGGAGTTACCTTTTGAGCTGTTGGTCTCTACACCTGCGTCAGGACAGGTGTCGACCTCTACAGTGTGCCCTGAATGTCCAGTGATTGTAGAAGGACGCAGATTCAAGGTGAACTTGATCTGCCTACCTCTTCAGGACCTGGATGTCATCCTGGGAATGGATTGGTTAGCTGCCAATCACGTTCTCATAGACTGCGGTAGGCAGAAGGTAGCGTTTCCAGACCCCCAAGAACCGGATGTGTTGTCAGTTCAACAAGGGCGATCAGAGCTGGAAGGAGAGACGAGGTGCTTCGTAGTGCTCGCCCGGTTGGAAGTGGAGAATAAAGGGGACGTAAACAGGATACAAGTGGTGAAAGATTTCACAGATGTATTCCCAGAAGAGGTGCCTGGGTTACCCCCTAAGAGAGAGGTGGAATTCTCTATTGACTTGGTACCTGGAGCTGGACCAGTGTCAATGGCACCTTACAGGATGGCACCAGCCAAGTTAGTGGAGTTAAAGAAGCAAGTGGAAGAGTTGCTGGAGAAGCAGTTCATCAGACCCAGCGTATCTCCATGGGGAGCTCCAGTGCTCCTAGTCAAGAAGAAGGATGGAGGGTCTCGGCTGTGTATAGACTACAGGCAATTGAACAAATTGACCATCAAGAACAAGTACCCCCTACCTCGGATTGATGATTTGATGGACCAAATTCATGGGGCCTCGGTGTTCTCCAAGATTGACCTGAGATCGGGGTATCACCAAATCTTGGTAAAAGCTGAAGATGTTCAGAAGACAGCTTTTAGGTCTCGATATGGGCACTACGAGTATGTAGTGATGCCTTTTGGAGTCACCAATGCTCCAGCTCTATTCATGGACTACATGAATAGGATCTTTCGCCCTTTCTTGGATAAGTTTGTGGTGGTCTTCATAGATGACATCCTCATTTATTCAAGGACCGAGGAAGAGCATGAGGAACACCTGAGGACAGTATTGGAAATACTGAGAGAGAAGCAGCTCTATGCCAAGTTCTCCAAGTGTGAGTTCTGGCTAAGGGAAGTCAACTTCTTAGGACACGTGATATCTGCCCAAGGGATCTCGGTAGATCCAGCCAAGGTAGAGGCAGTGCTGCAATGGGAACGTCCTAAGACAGTGACTGAGATAAGGAGCTTTGTGGGGTTGGCGGGCTACTATCGGAGGTTTATTGAGGATTTTTCCAAAGTAGTGGCTCCTTTAACACAACTGACCCGCAAGGACCAACCCTTTGCTTGGACCGACCGATGTGAGCAGAGCTTCAGGGAACTAAAGGAGAGGTTGACCAGTGCTCCAGTGCTGGTGATTCCAGAAGTAGGAAGACCTTTTGATGTCTTCTGTGATGCCTCACATCAAGGCTTGGGATGCGTCTTGATGCAAGAGAAGAGAGTGGTTGCATATGCTTCAAGGCAACTCAAGGTGCATGAGAGAAACTACCCTACTCATGATTTGGAGTTGGTAGCGGTAGTGTTTGCCTTGAAGATCTGGAGGCATTATCTTTATGGAGCTCGGTTCCAGGTATTCAGTGACCACAAGAGCTTGAAGTACCTGTTCGATCAGAAGGAACTAAACATGAGACAAAGAAGGTGGATGGAATTCCTAAAGGACTACGACTTTCAACTCATGTATCACCCAGGGAAGGCCAATGTAGTGGCAGATGCCTTGAGTAGGAAGTCTATACAAGTCGCCACCATGATGATGGAAGAGCAGAAACTGATCGAGCAGTTCAGGGACTTAAACCTGGGAGTAGAGTTTCACGTGAATCACATTAGTTGTAGTAAGCTGACTATAACTAATGACTTCCTGGGAATGTTGAAGGATAAGCAATTGGAGGACCCTAGCCTGAAGCGCACTATGGAGTCGCTAGGAACAGATCAGGCGAGAGGCTTTGAGATGGGCGATGATGGGATCTTGAGGTTTGATGGCAGGATTTGCATACCTGCAAATGATGAGTTGAAGAAGATGATCCTAGAGGAAGGTCATAAGAGTCGCCTTAACCTCCACCCAGGCATGAACAAGATGTACCATGACTTGAAGGAGTCATTTTGGTGGTCAGGCATGAAGAGGGACGTCGCCCAGTACGTGGCAACCTGCTTAACGTGTCAAAAGGCGAAGGTAGAGCATCAAAGACCTGGCGGGCTGTTGCAGCAACTGGATATCCCCGAGTGGAAGTGGGACAGCATTGCCATGGATTTTGTCACCCATTTACCCAGATCGGTAAAGGGTCATGATGCAATCTGGGTCATCATTGATAGGCTGACGAAGAGTGCCCACTTCCTCCCAGTAAATATGAAGATGCCCATGGCCAAGTTGGCACAGCTGTACATCAAGGAGATTGTGAGGTTGCATGGAGTGCCTTCCAGCATCATTTCAGATAGAGATCCCAGGTTCACTTCACGGTTTTGGCAGACCTTGCAAGAGTGTTTGGGAACCAAGTTGAGGATGAGCTCTACATATCATCCCCAAACAGATGGTCAGTCAGAGAGGACGATCCAATCTTTGGAAGATCTGCTGAGGGCATGCGTTTTGGATCAATTGGGAGGTTGGGAGGAGGTGTTGCCACTAGTGGAGTTTACCTATAACAATAGCTACCACGCCAGCATTGGGATGGCACCATATGAAGCCCTGTATGGGAGGAAATGCAGAACTCCCTTATGTTGGTACCAGGAGGGCGAGGCAGTCTTGGTTGGGCCAGAGTTGATTCAGCAGACGACCGAGAAGGTGAAGCAGATACAAAGCAGAATGAAAGCCTCTCAGAGTAGGCAGAAGTCCTATGCAGATCAGAGGAGAAAGCCTTTGGAGTTTGCTGCTGGAGATCACGTGTTCATGAAAGTGACACCAACCAAGGGTGTAGGGCGGGCAATCAGGTCAAAGAAGTTGTCCCCTAAGTTCGTGGGACCATATCAGATCTTAAGAAGGATTGGCCCAGTGGCGTATGAGATCGCCCTACCTCCCCATCTGGCGAATCTGCACAATGTGTTTCACGTGTCACAGCTGAGAAAGTACATGGCAGACCCTAGTCATGTGCTGGATGTAGACAACGTGCAGATTAGGGATGACTTGTCCTTTGAAGCAAAACCAGTCAGGATTGACGATCGGCAATGTAAACAGCTCAGGGGCAAGACCATCGACATGGTGAAAGTGGTGTGGGATGAGAAATCGGGGGATTCTACTTGGGAGTTAGAAGAACCCATGAGGGAGGCTTATCCATACCTCTTTTCCTTGTAATCCAATTTTCGAGGACGAAAATTTTTGTTGTTGGGGAGAATGTAAGGACCTGAAATTTATTGGAATGAAAGAGTATGTTTTAAGTAAATTCTAAGTATGTTTTATCTAAGTTAAAAAGGAAGGAAAGTGTAGTCTAGAAAAAACTATAAGAGTTCCTTGTTTATACATCATCGCCGGTCGCCTGCTACACATGAGCGCCAGGTGGACGTCGCGCGGGCGCGAGAGGCATGCAGGCATCGCGCGGGCGCGAGAGGCATGCAGGCATCGCGCGGGCGCGAGAGGCATGCAGGCATCGCGCGGGCGCGAGAGGCATGCAGGCAACGCGCGGGCCCGAGAGACATGCAGGCATCGCGCGGGCGCGAGGCATGTGGGCATTGCCAGGGCGCGAGGCATGTGGACGTGGCCAAGGCGCGAGAGTTATGAGGGCGTCGCCAGGGAAGACATCGGTCGTCTCCCAGAGGAAGACATCGGTCGTCTTCCAGGGCGAAGGAGACATCGGTCGTTCACCAGGATGATTCAGCAGTGGAAAGTTATCGCGCGACGTCGAGTTTCACACCTTGAAGGTAAGACCCAGACTCCCAGCATGAAGCGTAGTGCACGCACGCCACGTAGACAAAAAGGGTGGTTCAGAATAGTGACATCAGAATGTTGGCATGCGCGGGAGACACTCACGGTCGTACTGTTCAGAGCAGTGGCTGGCATGCACAAGCGACAACAGTGGCAGTACTGTTCAGAGCAGTGGCTGGCATGCACAAGCGACAACAGTGGCAGTACTGTTCAGAGCAGTGGTTGGCATGCACCAGGGACAACAGTGGTCGTACTGCTCAGGGCAGTGGTTCTCAGACTTCTCTGCAGAATGGGTGGTGGCAGCTGCTTTTGGTGGATAAGTTGGTTTAAGATGCAGAAAACCCACTGCTGAGAGAAAGAAAACGTTGCAGCCTTCAAAGAGAGAAAGAGTGAGTTACCTCCCTTCTCCTCCAGTTGCCTCCTTCGCGCTGCGATTCTAGCACCTTCACACGAGTGTACGACGAGCGACAGCCACCATTAGAGCACCTGGGCAGTTCTCTGCAAGTCCTTCAACCAGACGCAAAAACAGGGCCAAGGCGTTCTTCAAGCTTTGTTGGGTTTCGAAACTCTAGGTGTTTGTGCAAGTCCAGGTAAGGGAAGCTAGCCCTCTTTTTCCATACAAGCCACAGTGTAGCTATCTCTGAAGTGAGGGCGACGTGGTCGCCACTTCTGTTTTCACCTGCGTAAAATGCTCTGTTTGTGTGCTTGGGCGACGTGGTCGCCGGTTTTTAAACATAGCCTTTGAAATACCATGTTTTTGAACTAGACCGCCGGTTTTGGCGCTGTTTTACGAAATCTCTGTTTTTGATGTTGTTTTGAAACTACTTGAGATTTACATGAGATATTCGAAGATCTGAAGCTTTGAAATGTTTGTGGATGTGATTTGAATCATTTACTTGAATGGTAGGACGTGTTTGAATGCTGTGAATGTGGGATCGAGGCATAGTATTTTCAGGAAAGGAAATACCGTGTAAGATCTGTATAGGTGTATTGACTAGGGGCTTGTCTAGAAGGAGATATCCTGACTCTGCTGAGATAATGAAATCACGTAGATGAAGTTATTCAGTTGGTGAGAGTCGAAGGAGGTTCGTATGAATGGGCGAGTTGTTCAAATGGGAACGAGCTCGGCCTGTTATACGAATTAACCTTGTCATACCGAGAGGATGGTAACAATGAGATGGTATATGCGCATGCTGTGTGGATTCACAGTGGTAGGTATGACAGGTGCAAATCTCTGGGCCTGAGTCAACACACGAGTCAATTGGAAGTAGTGTCATGTGTCTATGCATGGTGGGTCAGTGGAAAGTCTGACATGTGAAATGAGAAACTGGAATATTGATAGGCACTTGATGCTGTGTTGTGAAATGGAATGACTATGGGAAATGTAGTGAATTTGTGATTTTGGGCGATCAGCTGAATGCTAATTGTAGTTCTACGTTTTACATGGATAATTTGGAACTTGGTTTACTTGGATTTTCATGTTCATGAGTTAAACTTCTTTTAAATTATCTAGCTTACCCTTTTATCTGTTATTGTGGTTGTTTTCTCAAAACTGTGATGATCGTGTAATTGTACACGGGAGCAGATGATCTTCCAGGGAGTAGAGCTCCTCAGTGAGTGGTCGCCGGAAGGAGATCGCCTATCTCCGTCTCTATCGGGTGATCGCCGGTTTATGCCTCCATCGGGTGATCGCCGGTTTTCGTGTCCTGATAGAAGATCGCCCGTTTTGAGGTCTTCTGTTAGAGATCGCCGTTTTAAAGTTGGAGATCGCTGTTTTCTTTTGAGACCGCCTGTCTTACTGCATTTCTTTTAATTTCGTAAAATCTTGCAAACATTTGATTTGGTTATGTATTAAACTCCCTAAGAGGAGTAACTTCATTTCTGATATATATATATATACATTTTATTTTGCACTCTTCAATATTATTTGGTTACACTTAATTTCAACTATACATGTATGTATGTATGCTTTTGGTGGGATGTTACAGGAACACTATCTAGTTTCAAAAGAATTTGTCATTCATAGTGACCACGAGTCTCTGAAATATTTGAAGGGTCAACATAAGTTGAACAAAAGACATGCAAAGTGGATGGAATTTCTAAAGAAATTTCCATATGTTATCAAATACAAGAAAAACAGTACAAACATTGTCGCAGCTACTCTATTCGGAGACATGCCCTTTTTTCTAAACTTGGAGCCCTAATTCTTGGATTTGAAAACATACCTGAACTTTATAAAGAGGATCCGAATTTTGCACCCACTTTTGCTAAATGTCAATATATAACACAAGGAGCATTTTATGTTTCTGAGGGGTACTTGTTTAAAGAAGGAAAACTTTGTATACCTCAAGGAACACATAGAAAAATCTTTGTAAAAGAATCACATGAAGGAGGACTCATGGGCCATTTTGGAGTTAATAGAACTCTTGAGCTTTTAAAAGGAAAATTCTTTTGGCCCCACATGAGAAAAGAAATTCAAAGACATTGTCATAGATGCATTTCATGTTTTAAATCTAAATCTAAGACAATGCCTCATGGACTTTACACTCCTTTACCTTTTGCTTGTGCTTCATGGGAAGACATAAACATGGATTTCATTTTAGGGCTTCCTAGGACAAAAAGAGGTTCTGATTCCATTTTTGTGGTAGTGGATAGGTTTAGCAAGATGGCTCATTTTATACCCTGTCATAAAGTGGATGATGCTAACAACATCTCCAAATTCATCTTTAGAGAAGTGGTAAGACTTCACGGTTTACCTAAGACCATAGTTTCATATAGAAATCCTAAATTTGTTGGCCATATTTGGAGAACTCTCTCAGAAACTAGGAACTAAGTTGAATTTTTCAACATCTTGTCATCCTCAAACAGATGGACAAATTGAAGTGGTAAGACCATAATTTCTTTAGAGAAGTGGTAAGACTTCATGGTTTACCTAAGACCATAGTTTCAGATAGAAATCCTAAATTTGTTGGTCATTTTTGGAGAACTCTCTGGGAAAGGCTAGGAACTAAGTTGAACTTTTCAACATCTTGTCATCCTCAAACGGATGGACAAACAAAAGTTGTGAATAGATCTCTATCAACTATGCTTTCATCAGTTATGAAAGGGAACCACAAATCTTGGGATGAGTACCTTCCTCATATTCAGTTTGTATATAATAGAGTGATCTATAAGACTACTAATATTTCTCCATTTGAGGTTGTATATGGGTTTAATCCTCACACTCCTTTGAATTTATTACCTTTACCTAAGCCACAAGAATTTGTATGTAAGGAAGGGGTAACAAAAGTCGAGTTTGTAAAGAAATGGCATGAGAGGATTAAAGATCAAATACAAAAATAAACAGAGAAATATGTAAAACATAATAATAAAGGGAAGAGAGAGATGATTTTTGAAAAGGAAGACTGGGTTTGACTTCACCTTATAAAAGATAGATTCCCTAGTCAAAGGAAGTCTAAGTTAGTCTCTGAGGAGATATTCCTTTTCAAGTCCTCAAGAGAATCAATAATAATGAATATCAAAGACCTACTTGAGGAATACTGAGTACATGTTACCTTTAATGTTATGGATCTAACACCTTTTGCAGGTAGCACAAGTGAAGAGGCGGAGACATGTAATTTGAAGATAAATCCTCTTCAAGAGGGAGGGGATGATGGCTAAAGGCCCAACTCAGAACCAATCACTAGGGCTATGGAAAGGAAGATACAAGAAGATTGGGACTCTACTATTGATGGTAGAGACACCCTTTTATACATGTTCAAAAAAGTCATAACCTAGAGTAAATTTTCTAGAGTAGAATTTATCTTCTTGCTAAAATTAGAATATGAATTTTACTTGTAAATTTTCTTAAGTAAATTAGGGTTAGGGTTAGGCATCTAAAAACTAACCTAGGGGTAATTAGGGCTTCATTGAGGCCCACATTTAACCTTAGACTGACATTTATATAGAACAAGGTGCTTTGATGTCTCTAAATCCAAGAGGAATGCTTGAAGACCTTGTTGCTGGTTTATGCGTGTATGTCTAGTAGTCTTTAAATTGTTAATTCACTCTTTAATATGATCCAAGGTTAATTGAATCTTAATCTTTTTGAAAAGATAACTTTTCTAAAGAGTGTGAAATTTCAACCTGTTGAAATGTCAATTTAACCGATTGTTCAACACTTAGTTGCTTTTAAAATGATTTTGAAAAGCTTGGCTTTGTTTTGACTTTGCTGTCAAACGTATTCAACCGATTGATTCAAGAATTCAACCTATTATTTTTCTGAAAACCTTAACAAAATTTTGTTAAGTTGGTTGAACTGGGTTTTAATGATCCTAATTGCTTTTTGGTTTTTGATCTAACTGTTTTGACCATTTGTTTTGAGTATAAAAAGGTTGTTTTACGCTCTTATTCTTGAACTAAGAAAGAGACATTAATCAAAAATAGTTTTCAAGATTTTAAAGAGCTTTTGGATCATTTCAAGTGTGGAATAGGATTGAGTCTTGTATTCTAAACTTTAATCTTTGGATTTACCAAGGTGTATTATATTCTTTTCTTTCTTTGACATTGTAATTCTGTGTATTTTGGTGTGGTGCAATTTCAGAGGGTTCTTCTAAAAACTGTGTGGTTTGTCAAAGAGTGGTGTGTGTTCTTGAGGGGTTCAAGATCATGACTCTTGCTGTGTGGTTAGCTGAGGACTTGATGTAGCTCTTGGTTAAGAGTGAACCAATATAAAAATCTTGTGTGAATCTCTCTATCCCTACACTTATTAAACTATTTTATCTTTAGTTTTCAAATCTGCTGGTATAAACAACCTGTTGTTTCGTAAAAACAACCGGTTGATTTTCTGATCAAACTTAAAAAATGTTTTCTATTTGGCTAACCAGATTTCTAATTGATTGATTCTTCATAGCTTTTCACTATACCTTCAATACTTGCGAAAATATTTCAAAAATAATTCACCCCCCCTCTTGTTTAACTATAAGAAAATCTCAAATTATATACGGATTATTACATACGGATCAAAATCCATATGTAAAGTGAACATTACATACGGATTTTTACGTACGGATTCTATTCCGTATGTAAATAGATATTACATACAGAATTCGTATGTAAACCAAAGGTAATTACATACGGAATCCGTATGTAAACCAAAGGTAATTACATACGGATATAATCCGTATGTAATTTTGGCGCCATGAAGCGAGAATAAAATTCCATATGTAAACAGATATTACATACGAATTTTTCCATATGTAAACAGTAGATAATTACATACGGACTATATCCGTATGTAACTTTGGCACCATGAAGCGGGAATAAAATAAAATTTGCAATAGGTGGGACTCAAAACTAAGTTCCTTCAGTGACCAAAGAAACTTTAATCACTACACCAGACAAATTCCTACGACATTTTTACGTACAGATTTTTGTCCATATGTAACTATGTTTTACATATGAATTTTTGGTCTTACATACGGATTTTGGCTGTATGTAATTCCAATTTTTCTTGTAGTGTAAGGCCTCTAATTCTAACAATTGGCATCAAGAGCTGAGAATTGGGGTTTTTAACCTACCTTCTAGAAGTTATGCCTAAAGGTGCAGTTTTGACCATAGTCAACACCCTAGGCAGCCCCTCTCCCTTGCCATTTCTACCCTTCACCCAGCTTGTCCACCAAGGCACCCCTTCCTATAAAAAGGGTGTCTTGCCTCATGTATTTACAACTTGAATTTAAAGTAAAGAAACTTTGCAGGAGTGATTTTGTGAGACTTGTGAGCTCTTATGTTGGGTCTTATCTTGGGTGGGTAATATCTCAAGTGGGGGCTCAAGTTATCTGGGTCTTATCTTGAGTGGGTAATATCTCAAGTGGTGGCTCTTGCATCACTCATCTTAGAGGCCCTCTGCTCAAAGTGGTGTGACTTCATTTCTTCCCATAAGCTCTCTTCATCCCTTCCTCTTTTACTCTTTATTTTGCGCCACCTCCCTTTCCTATATGTCTTCTTCTTCTCTTTAATTTTTTCTTTACTCTGTTTTTTTACTTTATTTGTTCCTTTGTCTCTCTTTCTGCTGCATCATTTGTCACCTTATGATTGTTTTTTCTCTTTGCCCTTCTGAAGTGAATCTTCACACTTAATGTAAGGACCTAGAAAAATTTAATTGGAATAAAAGTGTTATATTTAAATAATTTCTGAAGATGTTATTATTTAAAATAAAAAGAGCTTGTAATAGAAGTTTCATGGTGGTCAGACCTCGGACGTCACCCAAGGTCTAAGGTCAGCTGGTAGAGGTCGGTCGGGGGACCATAGGGGGGGTTCCAAAAATCACACGTATTAAGGTGTGATTTGCACCTTAGATACGCTATGTATGCGAAACTCTATGCTGGGGCATAAGAGATTGTCCTTAGTGTTGCATTCATTGGCGCGCGAGGAGTTGGTACCGACCTGTCCTCGGGAAGGAGAAGCTACCGACGTCACCGAGTCATGTGGGAGTGATACCACAGACTTACGGGAATGGGAGGATGAGCCCTCAGCTGGGTGTGACGATGTGACATCGGTGACCAGAGTGAGGCGATGTGTCCTCGTCACACACAAGGGCGATAAGAGATCACCAACAGTATGAGAGGAACATCGGTCATCAACCAGGATGGGAGACACATCGGTTGTCTGCCAGGGTGAGACATCGATTGTCTGCCAGGGTGACACATCGGTTGTCTGCCAGGGTGAGACATCGATTGTCTGCCAGGGTGAGACATCGGTTGTCTGCTAGGGTGAGACATCGGTTGTCTGCCAGGGTGAGGAATCAGTCGTCCGTCAGGAAGAGGAATCAGTCATCGCCAGTATGAGAGGCATCGGTGATCGTCGGTATGAGAGACACATCATACATCAGTAGATGGTGGATGGACATCGCACGGTCAGTCATCGGTGGAAGGGCATCGCGCGGTTCCCTGCTACGCGTGTTAAAGTGGGTCCCAGGCTCCCCGCGAGAACGTCCTGCATGCGCGACACGTAGACAGAAAGGGTGTTTCAGAATAGTTAGCATCAGAGAGTTGGTATGGAAAGTGACCCAGAGTTGGTATGCGCAGAGACCCACGTGGTCATACTGTTCAAGGAAGTGTGCACGCAAGCTTCTTGCAGAGTGGGCGGTGGCAGCGGCACTTCTGGGCAAATTGGTTTAGATTCAAAAGTCACTCCTGAGAGGCAGGGGATGTTGCGGTGGTTCGAGAGTGATTGAGTGAGTTAGCCTTGGTTCCATGTCTCCTTCCTCTCCTTCTCCCTGCGTTCAGACGTCCTAGCATACCAGTTGAAGATCGGCGACTGCCCCTGGATTCCTGACGTTGTGCCCTGCAAGTTTTCTGATCAAAGCCTTAAAACAGAGCTCGGGTATCCTTGAGTCTCGGTGGGTTTGGAGCTCTTAGTGATATTTTTCGCACGTCCAGGTAAGGGAAGCTAGATTTATTTGCAATAAACCTTAAGCTAGAAGATTCTGATGTTGGGGCGACGTGGTCGCCGGTTTCAAACGTTCTTACACGATGCTCTGTTTTTGGTGTGTGGATTGGAAATTTGTTTGAGCTTGAAAATGTGATACTTTAAATATGGTAGATGCTGTGAAATACATATGATTTTCGAAATCTTGAACTTCAGTATGATTTGGATTGTTTAGAAACGGTTTAAAAATATGTATGATTGACTGGTTCAGTTTGGGTGTTGTATGATATATGGAGTAATGTGAAAAGTGGGATCAAGGCATAGTATTTTCAGGAAAGAAAATACCGTGTAAGATCATGTAGAGTGTGCATTGACCGGTGATTTGTCTAGAAAGAGATATCCTGACTCTCCTGGTATAATGGAATCATATAGATGAAGTTATTCAGGCGTTGAGAGTCGAAGGAGGTTCATATGTATGGGTAAGTTGTTTGAAAGATAACTAACTTGACCTGTTGTATGGATTAACCCTGTCATGCTAGGAGAGTGATGATATTGAGATTGAGATTATTGTTTATGCGCATAGCTGTGTGGATTTCACAGCGACCCTGTGTGGATTTCACAGTGGTGTAGTATGACAGGTGCAGATCTCTTAGTCTAGTCAATGCACGAGTCTTCCGGAAGTAGTGTCAAGTGTCTATGTGTGATGAGTCAGTGGAAGTCTGACGTGAGAAAGATGATTATTGAAAATTGTTGATAGACACTTGATGGATTATGTGAAATGAATGACACTTGAGGGAATTGTGAAATGTGTGAATATTGGATGGTTTACGTTAATATCAAGCTTCATGTTTTGAAGTTTTAAAAATATCCAGCTTACCCCTGTGTTTTGTTTTGTGGTTGTTTTCTTTAAAACTGTGATGATGTGTAAATTACAGGGAGCAGATGATGTTGCAGGCAGTAGAGCTCCTCAGTGAGTGGTTGGACAAGGAGATCACCTGTTCTTATGCTGTAGTTTGTTTTATTTTGAAACACTGGATGGTTATGTATTAAAATTCCCTAGAGAAGGGATATTATTTGTTGAAATACAATGTATGGGATGAATGTATTTTATTATATATACATATATTAATTTTGATATTATTGTTTTACCTTTATTTTATTATATAAATATGAATAAGATATTGAGGGGCGTTACATTAATGGTATCAGAGCAGTTCGTCCTTAGGATGATCTGAGGGTAGTGGATTCATTGCGTTTCTTCTGCTCACAAAAATGTATTGGAGTTTTAAATTAAAGCTATAGTGAAAGGTTTTTAAATGTTTTCTTATTGAAATTTTGTGTGTGCTTTAGTAAATATATGCTCTAACTGAAAATTTTAGTATTAAGAATGAAAGGATCTTGATAAAGTAGTGAGGGTGCACACTCATAACTGGATCGAGATGATTCTCAATCTTAATTCTAAAGGTTTGATGTTTAGCATATATTGAATTCTAGTGTGAATTATTTCGTTTTATTGAGTGTTTTTGTAATTGATTGAAAGTGGTTGTTTGGATTGATGGTTTTATACCAGTAGCTGTTCTGGTGTTTTGCTTGATGTTATAAGTATCATGATCTTACTTATAAATTCAAAATTCTAGATGATTTTGAGATGCTGACCTTGTAAGACCTAGATGTGGTCTTCTAAATGAATTGATTCTTTATCAAGTTCATTTTATAGGAATATGATTAGAGAATGATAGTTTCCTAATCTTATACACAGAAAATGGCTCCTAGACCGCCTACCTCTCCCCAACCTTCTGCAGAAATGAGCCAGATCGCCAGGGCCATTGAGATGATGGCGAGCGCCATCCAGCAGCAGAATGCGGCGATGGCTCAGAATCATCAAGCTGCAATGCAGCATTGGGAGACTGCTAGATCGGCTGCAACAGCTCCCCACGTCGGTCAGCCTCAGGAGCAGATGGGACTGACCGAGTTCCTCAGGCACAACCCACCTAAGTTCAGTGGGAATGCTACTCCTGACCAAGCAGATCAGTGGATCAGGGGGTTAGAGAAAATCTTCAAGGCAACCTCCTGCCCTGAAGATAGGAAATTGATGTTTGCTACCTATCTGCTATCTGGAGAAGCAGAGTTCTAGTGGATGGGAGCTCAGCCGATGATGGAAGCCAGAGCTGAAGTGTTAGACTGGGAAAGTTTCCGAGTGAGGTTTCTGGAGAAATATTTTTCAGATAGTGCAAGGTTTGCGAAGGAAGCGGAATTTCTCAGGTTGGAGCAGGGAGAGATGTCCGTGAACGCTTATGCTGCTCGGTTTGAATACCTCGCCTGATTTTATACCCAAGCTACCTCCGAGGCTTGGAGGTGTAGAAAGTTTGAAGAAGGTTTAAAGCATGAGCTGAAGAAGACCATAGCACCTATGTGCATCAGGGAGTTTCATGCCTTAGTGGAGAAGGCAAAGATGGTGGAGACCTTGGAAAGGGGTAATTCTCGGGTGATCAGGTCACACCCAGGAGGTTCTTCCAGTGGGAAGTTCAAGGGGCAGCAGCAACAGAATAAGCCTTATGCGAGACCTCCACAGCATAGGGCAGGAGCAACACCGCCCCAGTTTCAGCAACAACAACCATGGAACCCTAGATGTTTCCATTGTGGTGGACCACACACGTCCAATGTGTGCTGTAAGGACCTGGAAAATTAAATTGGAATAAAAGTGTTATATTATAAATAAATTCGAAGCACGTGTTTATTTAAATATAAAGGAAGGAATGTATAGCTGAGAAGCCTACGAGATCGCCGTTATTAAGCGGGTAGGCGATCTCCAACTTCTCTGGCACTTGAACGCCTATCGCCTAGCTTATGCTTGAACGCCTATCGCCTAGCTTATGCTTGAACGCCTATCGCCTAGCTTATGCTTGAACGCCTATCGCCTGTGTGTACCTAGTAGCCTGTCGCCTAGAGTACACCTAATCGCCGAAACTACACTTAGTGTGTAGCCAAAATGTTGGATCAACCCTGGTACGTCCCAAAAGCCACGCGTGTCAAGGTGTGGGTTAAACCTTGGATACGCTGGGCAGGCGAAGCCCTATACTTGAGCATAAGAGAATCATCCTTAACGTTACACGCTTGGGCGCACGAGGACTTGTGCTAATCAACTCTTGGAAGTATGAAGCTACCGACGTCACCAAGCCTTGTGGAGAGAATACCTTAGACGTAACATAGTGGAATGAAGGACCTCAAGGAAGGCGTGGCGATGTGTCATCGAGCATCGCCAGGGCGCAAGGCATGCAGGATCGCCTGGGCGCGAGGGGCATGCGGGCATCATCAGGGGGAGAGGTCATCGGTTGCTAGCCCTCGCGCGAGAGGTCATCGGTTGTTAACCTTCGCGCGAGAGGTCATCGGTTGTTAACCTTCGCGCGAGAGGTCATCGGTTGTTAGCCTTCGCGCGAGAGGTCATCGGTTGTTAGCCTTCGCGCGAGAGGTCATCGGTTGTTAGTCTTCGCGCCTGTGGTCATCGGTGAAAAGGTCATCGCGCTACGTTAAGTTATACTCAGAGAACGTGGGACCCAGACATCCAGCATGAGACGTTCTGCACGCGCGCCACGTAGACGAAAAGGGTGGTTCAGAATAGTGACATCAGAATGTTGGCATGCGCGGGAGACACTCACGGTCGTACTGTTCAGAGCAGTGGCTGGCATGCACAAACGACAAACAGTGGCAGTACTGTTCAGAGCAGTGGCTGGCATGCACAAACGACAAACAGTGGTCGTACTGTTCAGGGCAGTGGTTCTCAGACTTCTCTGCAGAGTGGGTGGTGGCAGCTGCTTTTGGTGGATAAGTTGGTTTAAGATGCAGAAGACCCACTGCTGAGAAAAACAAGAAACGTCGCAGCCTTCAAAGAGAGAAAGAGTGAGTTACCTCCTTCCTCTCCATTTCTCTCCTTCACACTGCGATTCTAGTACACCTTCACGCGGGAATACGACGAGCGACAGCCACCATTGGAGCACTTGGGTGGTTCTCTGCAAGCTCTTCAAAACCAGACACAAGAACAGAGTCAAGGCGTTCTTCAAGCTTCGTTGGATTTCGGAACTCCTGGTGTTTGCGCAAGTCCAGGTAAGGGAAGCTAGACTCCATTTTCAATAAAAGCCATAGTTTAGCTATTTCTGAAATGAGTGCGACGTGGTCGCCGGTTTCGTTTTCATCTGTGTAAAATGCTCTGTTCTATGTGTTTTGGGCGACGTGGTCGCCGGTTTTATATAAAGCCTTCGAAATACCTTGTTTTTGAACTAGATCGCCGGTTTTGGCGCTGTTTTACGAAATCTCTGTTTTTTATGTTGTTTGAAACTACTTGAGATTTACATGAGATATTCGAAGATCTGAAGCTTTGAAATGTTTGTTGATGTGATTTGAATCATTTACTTGAGTGGTATGATGTGTTGAATGCTGTGAATGTGGGATCGAGGCATAGTATTTTCAGGAAAGGAAATACCGTGTTGAGATTGGTTAGGAAAGTGCATTGATCAGTGAGTAACCTGTTAATGAGACGATCCTGACTCTGCTGAGATAATGGAATCACGTAGATGAAGTTATTCAGTTGGTGAGAGTCGAAGGAGGTTCATACGTATGGGCGAGTTGTTCAAATGGGAACGAGCTCGAGCTGTTGTATGGATTAACCTTGTCATACCAGGAGAATGGTAACATTGAGATTGTATATGCGCATGCTGTGTGGATTCACAGTGGTATGGTATGACAAGTGCATGTCTCTGGATACTAAGTTCAACGCACGAGTCAATCCGGAAGTAGTGTCAAGTGTCTTGTGTTGAGAGTCAGTGGAAAGTCTGACATGTGAAATGAGAAACTTGAATATTGATAGACACTTGATGCTGTATTGTGAAATAGAATGATTCTGAGGAATGTTGTGAAGTTTATGATTTTTGGGCGATCAGGTGAAGGGATGAGCAGCTCTACGTTTTACATGGATAATCTTGAAACTTGTTTTACTTTAATTTTAATGCTCCTATTTAAACTCTCTTTAAAATGTCTAGCTTACCCTGTGCTGTTTCTTTGGTGTTGTGCTTGGTTCTCTTTAAAAACTGTGATGATCGTGTAATTGTTACACGGGAGCAGATGATCTTCCAGGAAGGAGAGCTCCTTAGTGAGTGGTCGCCGAGGGAGAGATCGCCGGTTTCTACCTCTCGGTGGTGATCGCCGGTTTTCGTGTCCTGATAGAAGATCGCCCGTTTGGAGGTCTTCTGTTAGGGATCGCCGTTTTAAAGTTGGAGATCGCCGTTTTCTTTTGAGACCGCCTGTCTTACTGCATTTCTTTTATTTTCGTAAAATCTTGCAAACATTTGATTTGGTTATGTATTAAACTCCCTAAGAGGAGTAACTTCATTTCTGATGTATATAAATACATATTATTTTGCACTCTTCAATAGTATTTGGTTACACTTAATTTCAACTATACATGGATGTATGTATTATTTTTGGCGGGATGTTACATGTGCCCCAAGAGGGCTTCAGAGAGAAGGTGTTTTGCATGCCAAAAGACGGGTCACGTTGCTAGAGATTGTCCTAACCAGAATAGGATGACTCAATCTGGTGGTTCTCAATAGTTGAGGAACGAAGGCAGCAGACCTCAGGCAGCAGGGAGAGTGTTTGCGATATCAGGTGCTAAGGCATCTCAGTCAGGTAACTTGGTGCAAGGTGTTTGTTTTATAGCTGGTAGAAGTGTAAAAGCCTTGTTTGATTCTGGACCGACACACTCTTTTGTGTCAAGTCTGTGCGTAGACGAGTTGGGCCTTCTAGTGAAGGAGCTGCCGTTTGAACTGTTGGTCTCTACACCTGCATCAGGACAGGTTATGACCTCCACAGTTTGCTCTGAATGTCCAGTGATAGTAGAGGGACGCAGGTTCAAAGTAAATTTGATCTGTCTACCTCTTCAGGATCTGGATGTTATCCTAGGAATGGATTGGCTATCTGCCAATCACATTCTCATAGATTGCGGTAGGCAAAAAGTGGTGTTTCCAGATCTCGAAGTGGCAGATGGGATGTCTGCTTAGCATGTGTGGTCGGAGTTGAAAGAAGGGGCGAGGTGCTTTGTAATCCTAGCTCAAGGGGGAGTGAAGAATGAAGAAGATATGAGCAGTATACATGTGGTGAAGGATTTCATGGATGTATTTCCAGAAGAAATACCTGGACTACCTCCTAAGAGAGAAGTGGAATTCTCTATTGATTTGGTACCTGGAGCTGGACCAGTGTCAATGGCACCCTACAGAATGGCTCCAGCTGAATTGACGGAATTGAAGAAGCAAGTGGAAGAATTGTTGGAGAAACAGTTCATCAGGCCTAGTGTATCTCCATGGGGGGCTCCAGTGCTTCTAGTTAAAAAAAAGGATGGAGGGTCTCGGTTGTGTGTAGATTACCGCCAGTTGAACAAGTTGACCATCAAGAACAAGTATCCTCTGCCTAGAATTGATGATTTGATGGATCAACTGCATGGAGCCTCGGTGTTCTCAAAGATTGATCTGAGAATGGGATACCACCAAATTTTGGTAAAAGCTGAAGATGTTCAGAAGACGTCATTTAGGTCTCGTTATGGACATTATGAGTATGTGGTGATGCCGTTTGGAGTGACAAATGCTCCAGCTCTGTTCATGGACTACATGAATAGAATTTTTCGTCCTTTCTTGGATAAGTTTGTTGTAGTCTTCATAAACGACATACTTATTTATTCAAGGACCGAGGAAGAACATGAGGAACATCTAAAGACGGTGTTGGAGATCCTGAGGGAGAAGCAATTATATGCTAAGTTCTCCAAGTGTGAGTTCTGGCTGAAGGAAGTTAACTTCTTAGGACATGTGATATCTGCTCAGGAGATCTCAGTGGATCCAGCCAAGGTAGAGGCAGTGCTCTAGTGGGAACGTCCTAAGACAGTCACGGAGATAAGGAGTTTTGTGGGTCTAGCTGGCTACTATCGGAGGTTCATTGAGGATTTTTCCAAGATAGTGGCTCCTTTGACTCAGTTAACTCGCAAAGACCAACCTTTTGCTTGGACCGACCGATGTGAACAGAGTTTCATGGAACTAAAGGAAAGATTGACTAGTGCTCCGGTGCTGGTGATCCCAGATGTAGGAAGACCCTTGGACGTCTACTGTGATGCTTCACATCAGGGCTTGGGATGTGTTTTGATGCAAGAGAAAAGAGTAGTTGCATATGCTTCAAGGCAACTCAAAATTCATGAGAGAAATTATCCTACTCATGACTTGGAGTTGGCGGCTGTGGTGTTTGCCTTGAAGATTTGGAGACATTATTTGTATGGAGCTCGGTTTCAGGTGTTTAGTGATCATAAAAGCCTGAAATATCTGTTTGATTAGAAGGAACTGAATATGAGACAAAGAAGATGGATGGAGTTTTTAAAGGACTATGATTTCCAACTTATGTATCATCCAGGGAAGGCCAATGTAGTGGCAGATGCTCTGAGTAGAAAATCAATGCAAGTATCAATCATGATGATTGAAGAGCAGAAGCTGATCGAGCAGTTCAGAGATTTAAACTTGGGAGTGGAATTTCATGTTAACGATATCAGTTGTAGTAAGTTAACTATAACTAATGATTTCATTGGAATGATAAAGGATAAGCAATTAGAGGACCCTAGTCTGAAGCGTATTGTGGAATTACTAGGCACCGATCAGGCTAAGGACTCTGTAATGGGAGATGATGGGATCTTGATATTGAATGGCAGAATTTGCATACCTGCAAATGAAGAGCTGAAGAAGATGATCCTAGAAGAAGGTCATAAGAGCTGTCTTAGCCTACATCCAGGAATGAATAAGATGTACCATGACTTGAAGGAGTCATTTTGGTGGTCGGGCATGAAGAAAGACATCGCCCAGTATGTTACTACCTGCTTGACATGTCAGAAGGCAAAGGTAGAGCACCAAAGACCTGGCGGTTTGTTACAGCAATTGGATATTCCTGAATGGAAATGGGACAGCATTGCAATGGATTTCGTTACCCACTTACCTAGATCGGTAAGGGGTCATGATGCAGTCTGGGTCATAGTTGATCGGCTGACGAAGAGTGCCCACTTTCTTCCAGTGAATTTGAGGATATCCATGGCCAAGTTGGCTCAGTTGTACATCAGAGAAATTGTGAAGTTGCATGGAGTGCCTTCCAGCATTGTTTCGGATAGAGATCCCAGGTTCACTTTATGGTTTTGGTAGACTCTGCAAGATTCTTTGGGGACTAAGTTGAGGATGAGCTCTGCATATCATCCTCAGACCGATGGACAGTCGGAGAGAACGATCCAGTCCTTGGAAGATCTGCTGAGAACGTGTGTCTTGGATCAATTGGGAAGCTGGGATGAGATGTTGCCACTGGTAGAGTTTACTTATAATAACAGTTGCCACGCCAGTATTGGGATGGCACCATATGAAGCCTTGTATGAGAGGAAATGCAGAACTCCTTTATGTTGGTACCAGGAGGGCGAAGCAGTCTTGGTCGGGCCAGAGTTAATTCAGCAGACGACCGAGAAGGTGAAACAGATAAAAGACAGAATGAAAGCTTCTCAAAGTCGGCAGAAATCTTATGCAGATCAGAGGAGAAAACCTTTGGAGTTTGCAGTTGGAGATCATGTATTTATGAGAGTGACACCGACCAAGGGTGTAGGACGAGCTATCAGATCAAAGAAGTTGTCCCCTAAATTTATTGGGCCATATCATATCCTAAGGAAGATCGGTCCAGTGGCTTATGAGATCACCCTACCTCCCCAATTAGCAAACCTGCATAATGTCTTTCATGTATCACAGCTGAGGAAGTACATGGCAGACCCAAGTCACGTGCTAGAAGTGGATGATGTACAGATCAAGGATGACTTGTCTTTTGAAGCAAAACCAGTTAGGATTGACGATCGACAGAGTAAACAGCTCAGAGGCAAGACCATCAACATGGTGAAAGTGGTGTGGGATGACAGATCGGGTGATTCAACTTGGGAATTAGAAGAAACCATGAGAGAAGCCTATCCCTACCTCTTTCCTTAGTAATTCAATTTTCGAGGACGAAAATTTTTCTTGTTGGGGAGAATGTAAGGACCTAGAAAAATTTAATTGGAATAAAAGTGTTATATTTAAATAATTTCTGAAGATGTTATTATTTAAAATAAAAAGAGCTTGTAATAGAAGTTTCATGGTGGTCAGACCTCGGACGTCGCCCAAGGTCTGAGGTCAGTTGGTAGAGGTCGGTCGGGGGACTATAGGGGGGGTTCCAAAAATCACACGTATTAAGGTGTGATTTGCACCTTAGATACGCTATGTATGCGAAACTCTATGCTGGGGCATAAGAGATTGTCCTTAGTGTTGCATGCATTGGCGCGCGAGGAGTTGGTACCGACCTGTCCTCGGGAAGGAGAAGCTACCGACGTCACCGAGTCATGTGGGTGTGATACCACAGACTTAGAGGAATGGGAGGACGAGCCCTCAGCTGGGTGTGACGATGTGACATCGGTGACCAGAGTGAGGCGATGTGTCCTCGTCACACACAAGGGCGATAAGAGATCGCCAACAGTATGAGAGGAACATCGGTCATCAACCAGGATGGGAGACACATTGGTTGTCTGCCAGGGTGAGACATCGGTTGTCTGCCAGGGTGAGACATCGGTTGTCTGCCAGGGTGAGGAATCAGTCCTCCGTCAGGAAGAGGAATCAGTCATCGCCAGTATGAGAGGCATCGGTCATCGCCGGTATGAGAGACACATCAGACATCAGTAGATGGTGGATGGACATCGCGCGGTCAGTCATCGGTGGAAGGGCATCGCGCGGTTCCCTGCTACGCGTGTTAAAGTGGGTCCCAGGCTCCCCACGAGAACGTCCTGCATGCGCGACACGTAGATAGAAAGGGTGTTTCAGAATAGTTAGCATCAGAGAGTTGGTATGGAAAGTGACCCAGAGTTGGTATGTGCAGAGACCCACGTGGTCATACTGTTCAAGGAAGTGTGCACGCAAGCTTCCTGCAAAGTGGGCGGTGGCAACGACACTTCTGGGCAAGTTGGTTTAGATTCAAAACTCACTCCTGAGAGGCAGGGGACGTTGCGGTGGTTCGAGAGTGATTGAGTGAGTTAGCCTTGGTTCCCTGTTTCCTTCCTCTCCTTCTCCCTGAGTTCAGACGTCCTAGCGTACCAGTTGAAGATCGGCGACTGCCCCTGGATTCCTGACGTTGTGCCCTGCAAGTTTTCTTATCAAAGCCTTAAAATAGAGCTCGGGTATCCTTAAGTCTCGGTGGGTTTGGAGCTCTTAGTGATATTTTTCGCACGTCCAGGTAAGGGAAGCTAGATTTATTTTCAATAAACCTTAAGCTAGAAGATTCTGATGTTGGGGCGACGTGGTCGCCGGTTTCAAACGTTTTTACACGATGCTCTGTTTTTGGTGTGTGGATTGGAAATTTGTTTGAGCTTGAAAATGTGATACTTTAAATATGGTAGATGCTGTGAAATACATATGATTTTCGAAATCTTGAACTTCAGTATGATTTGGATTGTTTAGAAACGGTTTAAAAATATGTATGATTGACTGGTCAGTTTGGGTGTTGTATGATATATGGAGTAATGTGAAAAGTGGGATCAAGGCATTGTATTTTCAGGAAAGAAAATACCGTGTAAGATCGTGTAGAGTGTGCATTGACCGGTGATTTGTCTAGAAAGAGATATCCTGACTGTCCTGGTATAATGGAATCATATAGATGAAGTTATTCAGGCGTTGAGAGTCAAAGGAGGTTCATATGTATGGGTAAGTTGTTTGAAAGATAACTAACTTGACCTGTTGTATGGATTAACCCTGTCATGCTAGGAGAGTGATGATATTGAGATTGAGATTATTGTTTATGCGCATAGCTGTGTGGATTTCACAGCGACCCTGTGTGGATTTCACAGTGGTGTAGTATGACAGGTGCAGATCTCTGAGTCTAGTCAATGCACGAGTCTTCCGGAAGTAGTGTCAAGTGTCTATGTGTGATGAGTCAGTGGTAGTCTGATGTGAGAAAGATGATTATTGAAAATTGTTGATAGACACTTGATGGATTATGTGAAATGAATGACACTTGAGGGAATTGTGAAATGTGTGAATATTGGATGGTTTACGTTAATATCAAGTTTCATGTTTTAAAGTTTTAAAAATATCCAGCTTACCCCTGTGTTTTGTTTTGTGGTTGTTTTCTTTAAAACTGTGATGATGTGTAAATTACAGGAAGCAGATGATGTTGCAGGCAGTAGAAATCCTCAGTGAGTGGTTGGACAAGGAGATCACCTGTTCTTATGCTGTAGTTTGTTTTATTTTGAAACACTGGATGGTTATGTATTAAAATTCCCTAGAGAAGGGATATTATTTGTTGAAATACAATTTATGGGATGAATGTATTTTATTATATATACATATATTAATTTTGATATTATTGTTTTACCTTTATTTTATTATATAAATATGAATAAGATATTGAGGGGCGTTACACTTAACCACTTGGTTAAGTTCGTGTCCAGTGGGGATCTTCTTAGGGTTCTTACCGTGCATTTTTAAAAATCAAAAATCATAAACAAGAGCAATCAATTAAAATGTACAATCCTAAAATCAACTCACATCATGTGATATTCAGAGCATGGTTTTAATTGTGCTTATCTTTTCTGAGTAGAATTTTTGCTTTAAAATTCTGACATATTTCAATTTTTCTTTTATCTTCCAACAATTTAAATTCCATTTTACAATTCAGCACATTTCAATTCCGCCTTTAAATTCTTTTCATTTACAATTCTGCTTTTTATTCATTAAACACTTTAAATTCTGCTTTCGAATTTTATTTTGTGTCAATTTTTTTTCCTTACATCTTTTGCTTGAGTCCTATGTTCATAGTGTTCTAGGAGTCTTACATCCTTTCTACTTATTTTGCTTTTAATTATGAAGAACTAAAAGCAACTAGAAATTTGTTTGAGTAGAAGTTGATTTAGTTCCAAACAAATAATTCAAGTGATCATATGAATTGAATCCCAATCTATTTGTGAAAATTGAGAGTGAATTAAAATATGCATGCCGAGATTATGGACATTTTGAATCCATAAAAAGAAAAAAAAAGTTAGTGCAATTCACTTTTCAAGTTCAAAATTACTAAAAAGAGGATTCTTTTTATGTGGCAAAATGTTTTCATATTTGTGGAATTTTATCCTTCTTGCTTTTACAATTTCTAAGAAAATTAAAAATTCATAGCTAAAAGTTTAAGTAAGTTTCTTTGAGTCTTCATTCGTGCTTTTCTTATTTGTCTTCTCTAAGTTTTGTCACTGTCTTTTTTCCATTTCGTTTAGCTTTCTTTCTTTTAAGCTTTTCTTGCTCGTCTTTCAAATTTTCTTAAGTTTAGTTGTGGGGATCTTTGGTAAGCAAGTGTAAGAGCTCTGTCATCTTTCACTTGAGGTGTTGCTACCAAGTGTAGACCTTTGTTTTTAGAGTGCAATTTTTTCTTGAGTGCATTACAATCCCTCCTTTACTAAAAAGCTAAGTGATACAAGTGAGGAGTCGATAAGATTGTTAATTTCACTAATTGTTTGTTTTTTTTTTCTGAAAATTATGGCTCATTTGTCTTCAAGAGAATCTTCAAAACAACAATCTCCTCAAAAGGCATATCTTTTGGGAGAGCTTGCGGACACCAAGAGGACTTTGGCCCAAAAAGAAGAGGAGATCAGGCAATTAGTGGAACGGTTGCAAAGATTAGAAGCAGATAAAGAGAGACAAACTAGAGAAAGGAGATAGGAACCAAGAAGAGCCTCTAGAAGTTACACACACTATGGGAGTCAAGAAGAAGACCGAGATTCGAGAGTGCATAACTTTGAAGAGAGGCGCCATCAACACCCACCACCAAAGCCTTCTTTTACTTTTGTAAAGTTACCTAGTTTTAGTGGGGATAGTGACCCAAATGTATATTTAGGATGGGAAACTAAATTAGAACAAATATTTAATGTGTATGAGGTTGAAAAAGACCAAAAAGTTAAGGTAGCTTTCCTAGAATTCATAGATTATGCCATATAGTGGTGGCATCAAGTTGTAATGGACATTAGTTTGAACAAGAGGCCAGCCGTGGTCTCTTGCTATGATTTAAAGGAATGCATGCGCACACGGTTTGTTCCTCCTTACTATAGGAAGTAACTCTTGTGAAAATTGAAGTTCTGTGAAAATAGGAATGACCAAAACTATAGACCTTTCATTTCCATAAGCCAAGGACAAGTATAAAAAAAAAAAAGATAAGAGAAAGAGGAAGTTACGCAAAAGAACTTTGGTTTTCCAATTTTTTTTTTTCAAAAGAGAAACAACTCAATTTTGGGGTTCATCTTGATTGGCAAATTGATTTCAACATTGTGGAATTTTAATCCGTTTGCTTTAACAATTTCTAAAGAAAGTTTCATTGTTAAAAGTTTAGTAAGTGTCTTTGAGTCTTTTTATGTGCTTTTCTTACTTGTCTTCCTTTAAAGTTTTGTCATAATCTCTTCTTCCAATTTGGTTTAGCTTTTTTTGTTTTGAGCTTTTCTTGTTTGTCTTTAAAAGTTCCTAGTTTTGTTGTGGTTCTTTTGCAATCAAGTGATTAGGGCTTTGTCCTTTTTCATTTGAGAGTTTTCAACATCAAGAAAGACCTTTATTAAGAGGACTTTTCTTTTTGAGTGCTTTGTGTGTTCTCTTCTTTCCTTTTTTACACAAAACTGATGCAAGCTTGAGAGATAGTGCTCTAACTTTTATTTTCACTAATTTTTTGTTCACTTGTGAATTATGACTCATCTTTCTTCAGGGGAATCATCTAAACCTTAATCTCCCTAAAAGGCTTTCCTTATGGGTGAATTGGCGGTGGCAAAAAGATCACTTGCCCAAAAAGACGAAGAAATGAGACAATTGGAGGAGAGGCTACAAAGGCTTGAAATGGCTCATGACAGAAGAGGAAGAAGGTGGGAGTCAAGGCGAGCTTCTAGGAGCTACCATCATTATGGCAGCCAAAAAGAAGAAGAAGAAGAAGAATGGAGAATGCATCAATATGATGAGAGGCGCCACCAACACCATCCTCCTAGAATTTCTTTTGCCATTGTAAAAATTCCTAGTTTTAGTGGGGAAAGTTGTTGAGTCAAGGCTTTGATGAATCCAGAATCCTGAAGATCTTGTGTTGCTGGAGTAGCTGTTGTTGTTTAGAATCTTTTAGTGTGTTTTAGAATTTGTAAGTTCTTTCTTAATCACAAACACAAGCTGAACAATATGTTCTTAAGAAAGAAAATGTGTTTTTGAAAACTATGATAAAACAACCAGTTATAATTTTGTTTTAACCAATTGTTCTTTCATGGACTGTCTGAGGGGTTTTCAAACTAACTTCATAACTGCTGTAACAATTTTAACCAGTTATCTCGTTATTTTAGTCAGTTAAAATTTGTATTACAAACTGTTTTTTGAAAATCTGTTAAGGCATATTACAGCTGGCTCTCTTTATGAACTCCCTCTGAAATCTTATAAATAGGAACCTTCTCCTCTCTTTGAAAACAACAAAAAACACACAAATATTTTATGTAAAACTGAGAGAGGGAATTGAAAGTTTGTGCTAAGAAAGTTTTGCAAGAAAAAGTTCAAGATTGCTCAAGAAAATGCTTTTAGAATTCGTAATTCAGGTGTACTCCTTCCTTAAATCATTTCTTGTATCTGTGTAATTGTGATAACAGTTAATCTACGAAAGCAGAGGGCTGTTTAGTTTGGTTTATATTGCAAAGGTTGTGTGTGGTTGATCTTGTCTGTAAAGATCTAATCTTTGTAATTGTGAATCTTTGTAATTTGTTGTGCATTACAAATTAATGGATTGCCCAGTGTGGTTCTGGGAACTGGATGCAACTCTGTAGAGAGTGAACCAGTATAATTGCTTTGTGTGAATCTCTCCATCTCTCTCTTAAATCTGTTTGATATTTTTGTTCTGCCATAAACAAGCGGTTGCAACTAACAATCGGTTATATTGTTGATGTGTTAACTGGCTAAACTTTCTCTTAATCTCTAACACATAATCAACCGGTTATAACGATAATTCAATCGGTTATACTTTTTCTGCTTATAATGCTTATATTTTGTCTCTTGCCTACATAACATAAACAACTGATTATCACAAAACTTTAACCGGTTATATTTTTGTTGTGTACATTGCCTGTTCATTGGTTTTGCTTCTACAACATAAACAACCGGTTAAATCGAAACTTTAACAAGTTAAAATTCTGTAAAACAGTTTTATCAATATTGGTTCTCTTTATCTCCCTAAGTTTCTTTCTATTATTTGATAAAGATATTCATATCTTGACTGAATTGCAAAAATCTTTTAAAAACAATTCACCCCCCCCCCCACTCTTGTTTTAGCCATCAATTCTAACAATTGGTATCAGAGCAAGGTTCTTGAAAAATATTCAAGTTTTCCTTTTTCAAATCTGTTTTGATGGCTGATAAACTACCTTTTGGGGAAGGTGCTTGATGTGAGTCTCTTATGAACCTTTCTTGGTTTGGGTTGATTTGATATAGATTTCATTGTATTCATGACACTTTCAAGAATTAGGATCAAAATTCTAAAGAGCAATTAATAGAGTTTCTACTCAAGAAAACAAAGGTTCATACTAAAAACACATGAATAGGTAACTTGTAGTGTAAGATAACAATGGAATATGAATGGGTAATTCAAGAACAGTACCAAACTTCAAAGGAAACACAAGAACATCATAAGAACACCAAGAAGAAGTGAAAATACTGATTGAAATTCAATAGGAATTAGAAAATCACAAGAAACTCATCAAAGAACAAAAAACCCATGGATGGAAAACAAGAACAACACATGTATATGGAAACCCATGGTTTGGACGAAATTAAAAACAGCAAGAAAACAAGGAAATAAACCAAAAAAAGTGCAGAACAATGGCAGCAAATGAAAGGAAACAACTCATGGAAAAGATTGACCCGATTAAAAATGGAAAAACTACAAGAAACACAAATGGGTATTTTTAGAAGATGAATAGAAATGACTTATGTGGTTGTAGCCCTTTTGGAGATGTGATTCACGCCACTTGGAGGGTGGTTCTTCCAAGATGAGTGGGTGGTGCCGCCACTTGAGAGTCTCCAAAGCTCACAAGATAAGACATGAAGGAGAAGAAAAGACAAGTCTCACAAACTCACTCTCTCTCAATTTCAAGATAGTTTCTTTTCTTCTAACTTTCAACTTTTTTATTCAAAGTACCAAGCACCCCTATTTATAATGGAGAGGGCTGGTCATGTTACAAAGGGGAAGGAGTGGGAAGAGTCACTCTTCTAGCTCCTTCTAGTGCCTAAGAGAGAAAGGAGTAGAAAAGTCACTTTTTCCTAAAGAAAGTGCCTAAAATGCCTTACATTTAGAGGTTTCTTTTGGTTTTCCTCTTTGGCATACTCCTAAGGATATTTCTATATTATTTACAAATTTATACAAGATTATTTACAAAGATTTATTTATACTACTATCTTTTAAATTTTCAAGAGAACCCAAAATGTTCTACTTTTTAAGAAGACTAGTAAGAAGAATTTTAAATGCTTGGGTGGATGACCTCTTCCTCCATTAGTGAAATCCTCTTCTACTTGATCTCCACAGTGCTTCTATAAATAGACCACCCTTGTTCTGTGGGGTCAATTACCATTTTTGGAAAGTAAGGATAAATTTTTTTATTGAATCAACGGATAGGGGAATATGGAATGCTATAGAGAATGGACCATATATTCCTAAAACTAAAAATGATGATGATGTTGTTGACAAACCTTGGTTTGAATGGACAGAACAAGAAAGTAAAAAAGCTAAATATGATTGGGTTGCTAAGAATATTATAATTTCTGCCTTGAACAGTGATGAATTTTTCAGGGTATCCCAGTGCAAGACAGCAAAAGAAATGTGGGATATTTTGGAAGTAACTCATGAGGGCACAACTGATGTGAAACGCACTAGAAAGCATGCACTGATTGAAGAGTATGAGCTCTTTAGAATGCAAAAGGGAGAAAACATATCAGATATACAGAAGCGGTTCTCTCACATTATCAATCACCTCACACGATTGGGGGAAAATTTTGAGAAAGAAGAACTCAACATCAAGATATTAAAATGTCTTGATAGATCTTGGCAACCAAAGGTGACTGCCATTTCTGAGTCCAAAGATCTCTCCTCCATGTCTACAACTTCACTATTTGGAAAGCTGTGAGAGCACGAGTTAGAAATGAACAGATTGCTGGTTCAGGAAAGTGAAGACAAAAACAACAAAAGCATAGCCTTGAAAACAACCAGTTATTTCGGGAAAACAACCAGTCGTAAAAACCAAGAGGAAACCAGTGACAGTGAAGAAGATACCTTGAGTTTTCTATCAAAGAAATTCAGTAAGTTCCTCAAGAAGAGTGTCAAAGGGCAATACTCCAAGAGGTATAACTCCAAGAAATCAAATGACTTCCACAAATACACATGTTTTGGATGTGGGGAACAAGGACATATCAAAGCTAATTGTCCAAATGAAGAGACAAAAGAAAAGTATGAACAGAAGAAAGGAGACAGAAAAAGCAAAGCAAAGAGAGCTTACATTGCATGGGATGACAACGAGATATCCTCATCCAGCTCTTCTGATGATGATGAAAAAGCAAACCTATGCCTAGAAACTTCAGTGTCCAGCAGCTCAAGTTCATCCTCTACAACTAAAGGTGACAATCATTATCAACTGCTTAATTCCTTTAATGAAACTCATGAAGAAGCAAATAGGTTGGCTCTTTTAAATAACAGATTAAATGGACTAAATAATTGGCTAGAAAATCGTGTCAAAGCTTTGGAAGAAGAGTTGAATCAATCTAAAACTGATTTTGAGATGTTAGAAATGGTGTATCAAAACTCTTGCAAATGTGTTGATGCTAGTTTTTGCAAAAACTGTGAAGCTCTTGAAAAGAAAGTCCAATATCTTTTAAAAACTGTGGACATGTTTTCTAAAGGCCAATCCAACTTTCAAAAAGTTCTTGCTTCTCAAAACTGTGTTTTTGGCAAAGCTGGATTGGGTTACAATTAGAAAATTAAGAGCAATTTCTTTTCAAAACCTCTTTCAAGAAAACAACCTGTTGTTTTTTCGAAACAACTGGTTAAAAGGTGCCCTTACTGTATGAAAAAGGGCCATACTATTAAATTCTGCAGAGTAAGGAAATTTCTTATGCCCAAAGGTATTCCAAGATGGATTCCTATAAATTCTAAGGTTCCAAATACTTCTGCTAATAACAAAGGTCTCAACTTTACAAAGGGATCAAATCTTGGTATCTAATGTGTTTCTTGTAATGCAGGATGCTAAAGGTTCTGTTGAAATTGGTTCTTCAGAATTCATAATCTTGGGCTAAAGAATTGCTTTCTATAGTTGTTGGTTTGTTATTTAGTTCTGTAAAGACTCAAAGAAATATTTGTATTGAATTCTGTTGAACCAAGTGGTGTTCAAGGTTTTGAAGAATCCAAATCCTTTGAAGGATGATGAAGCCTCTGCTTTGCTTGATGCTGCTGTGCTGATTTATTGTTTTGTTCTGGGGTAGTTTATGTTGTAATCCACCCTTAGATTAAATCTCAAAGCAATTAGCATCTCAGTTTTTAATAAAACAAAGATTTTTCAAAACTAAGTTGAAACAACCGATTGTTCTGTCGAAACAACCGATTGTTTATACTTAGATGTTTTGAGAAAGTTTGAAAACTATTTTTGATTGGAGAAAACTGTTAAGTGACAAAACAACCGATTGATTCGAGGAAACAACTGATTGTTTGTTTTGGAACCTTAACAGAAAAATTGTTTTCTTTGACTGAGCTTTAAATGATTTGAAACTGAATACGCTTCATTCATTAAATGCTTTGACCAATCTTTTTGAAAGCTTTTATGGGTTTGTTAAGATTTGATAACAAACTTCTTTATATAAATTTAGAAAATCTCTTTTAAAGAAGAGAATGCTTTTGACAAAGTTTTTCTAAGAGAGTTTTAAAAGTGCTGAGATTGCTTAAGAGCTAAAGAGATTGATCAAGGTGCTGGAATAGGATTCTACTTGTATTGATTTCAGATCTTCATCTGTAACAAGTGTAATCTGTGTAAACTGCTGAAACATTTCTTCTGTGTATTGTTGCTGAGATTGGCTGTGTGTTCTTGAGGTGTTCAAGATCAGCAATCTTAGTGTTGGCCAGGGAGAGTGTGTGTCTTGAGGTTTTCAAGGTCATTCTCTTGGTTGTTGTGTAAGTGATCAAGGTGTGATTGCTTAGTGGATTTCCTCAGGGTTCTGAGAAGACTGGATGTAGCTCTGTGTTGGAGTGAACCAGTATAAACATCTGTGTACAATCTCTCTATCCCTTACTCTTTAAATTCAGTTTGTTTGTTGTTTGCTGATATAAACAACCGATTGTTTCGCAGAAACAATCGATTGTTTTTCTGACAGTGTAGTTTTGCTTACTGTTTTGGCTAACTGAATTGCTTAATCAATTGGTTTCTGAGATAAACTCATTCTAGCTTCAAAAAGTTTGCGAAAACCTCTTTAAACAATTCACCCCCCCTCTAGTTTAAAGCCATAATTTCTAACAATTGGCATCAAGAGCTTGGTTCTTGAAAGTTATTCAAGTTGATCTAAAATCTTTTTTTATGGCTGGAAAGCTATCTTTTGAGGAGGGTGCTTCAATCTACAAACCACCTTTATTCTGTGGATTGAATTATAAGTTTTGGGAAGCAAGAATGAAAATCTTTATTGAATCAATTGATCAAAGAATTTGGGACTCAATTGAGAATGGTCCTTACATTCCAAAGTTCAAAAAGAATAATTCCTTTACTATAAAACCTTTGTCCAAAAGGACAGATGATGAATGTAAGATGGCTCAGCTTGATAGGTCTGCTCAAAACATTATAGCTTCTGCACTAGATACTAATGAATTTTTCAGGATATCAAAGTGCAAAACTGCTAAGGAAATGTGGGAGACTCTCAAGGCTGCTCATGAACCAAAGGAAGTAATGACAAAGAGTCAAGCAAGAAAGAAGAAAAGACAAAATAAGAAAAACCTCAATCTTTGCTTAATGGCCAGAAGGGAGGATGACTCATGTAGTGTAAGTTCATCAAACTCTTCAAACTCTAAAAATTATGGTCAATTGCTTCAATCCTTTCAAGAAACACATGAAGAAGCAAACTGATTGGCTCTCTTAAACAATCGATTGAAAGAAAAGAATAGCTGGCTTGAAAACAGGGTAAAAGCACTGGAGGAGGATTTAGAAAATTTAAAAATGGATTTTGAAAATCTGGAAATCATTTACAAAAACTCCTCTTGCAAGTGTGACACTCTAGTTTGTGAAAATTGCGAAAATCTTGAAAAGAAGGTCCACTATCTTGTTAAAACAGTGGATAAGCTTTCTAAAGGCCAATCCAACTTTGAAAGTGTGCTAGCATCTCAAAAGTGTGTTTTTGGAAAATCAGGATTGGGTTTTAATCCACAAAACCAGCAAGATAGATTTTCAAAAACTTTTTCAAAAAAGCCAGAAAAACAATCGATTGGACCATCGAAACAATCGATTGTTACATGCTTCTATTGCATGAAAAGAGGTCATTCTGTGCGATTCTGTAAAATCAGAAAAAATGCTGTTCCTAAAGGGCTTATGAAGTGGATTCCCAAGAAAAATAAAGCTTGTGTTGATGAGTATAAACCAGATGGACCCTCATTCATAAGGGGACCAAACCTATGTACTTGAGAATTTTCTTTGTAGGAAAACTTGGAGGAAAGAAAGCAGCTTTGGTACTTGGACAGTGGATGCTCCAAGCATATGACAGGGGACAAATCAAAGTTTCTGAGAATATTCTTCAAGCAAGAGGGTCATGTCACCTATGGAGATAACAACAATGGAAAGGAAAGCTTGGGAAAATTTGATGAGAAAGCTAACCTTGGTATTTTCATTGGTTATTCACTCACAAGCCATGCTTATAGAGTCTACAACAAAAGGTTAATGACTGTAGAAGAATCAGTTCATGTAGTCTTTGATGAGGTAGATCGCAGAATTAGTGAGAACCTAAAGATCAGTGCTGAGGAAGACGAACAGAGCATCAGCTTGGAGAAGTTGGATATCTGTGCAGAAAAACAACCGGTTGATTCGCAGAAACAACCGATTGAAATTCTGCAACAGAGTGAGCTGCCCAAAGAGTGGAGGATTCCAAGAGATCTATCAGTGGATAACATCATAGGGCAGATAAAGGAAGGTGTCTCCACACATAGCTCCATCTCAAACTTCTGCAGACACACAGCTTTTGTCTCTCAAATTGAACCAAAGTCAATTGAAGAAGCTCTCAAGGATGAGAAGTGGGTTGAAGCTATGCAAGAAGAGCTAAATCAATTTGAAAGAAATGAGGTATGGTTTCTTGTTCCTAGAACTAATGAAATGAATATTATTGGTGCAAAATGGGTTTTCAGGAACAAGCTAGATGAGGAAGGAGTGATCACAAGAAACAAAGCAAGGCTAGTTGCCAAAGGCTACAATCAAGAAGAGGGCTTAGACTATGGTGAAACCTTTGCTCCTGTGGCTAGATTGGAGGCTGTGAGGCTGCTGCTGGCTTTTGCATGTATGAGTGGTTTTAAACTCTTCCAAATGGATGTAAAAAGTGCCTTCTTGAATGGCTACATCAATGAGGAAGTCTATGTAGATCAACCACCGGGTTTTGAAGACCACAAGTATCCCAACCATGTCTTCAAGTTGAAGAAAGATTTGTATGGACTGAAACAAGCTCCAAGGCAGTGGTATGAGAGGCTTAGCAACTTTCTACTATCTCTTGGCTATGAAAGAGGAATGATAGACAAGACTCTCTTCATCAAGAAGTCACATGCAGAAATAATTCTTGTTCAAATATATGTTGATGACATCATCTTTGGTGCTACACAAGATAGGTTGTGTGAAGAATTTGTGGCTGCTATGAAAGGTGAGTTTGAAATGTCTATGATGGGAGAACTATCTTTCTTTCTTGGATTGCAGGTTAAACAAACAAAGGATGGGATCTTCTTAAGTCAATCAAAGTATTGCAAGGAGATTCTCAAAAAGTTTGAAATGGAGAATTGCAAAGAGGCAAGCACTCCAATGCCATCAAGCTGCTACATGGATGCAGATACTGCTGGAAAGAGTATAGATCAAACAAAATTCAGAGGTTTGATTGGATCATTGCTTTATCTAACAGCAAGTAGACTAGACATTATGTTTGCGGTGTGTCTATGTGCAAGATATCAAGCAAATCCTAAAGAGTCACACTTCAAAGCTGCAAAGAGGATTCTGAAATATCTCAAAGGAACATCATCTGTAGGATTATGGTATCCCTCTCATTCTCCAATACATTTAATTGGTTATTCAGATTCTGATTTCGCAGGTCGCAAGCTAGATAGAAAAAGCACAAGTGGCACTTGTCACCTTCTTGACTCTAGCCTAATCTCATGGCATAGCAAGAAACAAGCATGTGTTGCTCTCTCTATTGCTGAGGCAGAATATATAGCTGTTGTGCACAGATCCTATGGCTCAAACAACAACTTGCAGATTTTGGTGTACAAATCAGCAAAGTTCCTTTGATGTGTGATAACACAAGTGCAATCAATCTTACCAAAAATCAAATCCAGCACTCAAGGACCAAACATATTGAAATAAGACATCATTTCATCAGAGATCATGTGCAAAATGGGAACTGTGAAGTGAAGTTTGTAGAGACCAAACTGCAGCTAGCTGACATCTTCACAAAGCCTTTGCCAAAAGAGAGGTTTTTCTTCTTAAGAAATGAGTTAGGTATTCTTGATCTAAATAATCTCTCTTAAAATCTGTGTTTGGTACATGTTAAAATCTATTTGTGAAGACAAATAGGGGGAGAATTATTGGTACTTGTATATCTGTATCTTATATGCATAAAAATGTTTAAATCTCTGAGTATAAAAGTGTTTTCTGCTGCTGCTGATAGAAACAATCGATTGTTTCGTGTAAACAACCGATTGAATTTTATGTTAAAAGAGGTATAGTCTAACTTGCTGCTGTAAGAAGCTTTGGATAGGACAAATGTTTTCTTTGCAAGAACTGCTTCAGATTTAATCAGTACAACACAAGCACCAGGGATTTGTCTTCATCAAATAGGGGGAGATTGTTGAACCAAGTGGTGTTCAAGGTTTTGAAGAATCCAAATCCTTTGAAGGATGATGAAGCCTCTGCTTTGCTTGATGCTGCTGTGCTGATTTATTGTTTTGATCTAGGGTAGTTTATGTTGTAATCCACCCTTAGATTAAATCTCAAAGCAATTAGCATCTCAGTTTTTAATAAAACAAAGAGTTTTTCAAAACTAAGTTGAAACAACCGATTGTTCTGTCGAAACAACCGATTGTTTATACTTAGATGTTTTGAGAAAGTTTGAAAACTATTTTTGATTGGAGAAAACTGTTAAGTGACAAAACAACCAATTGATTCGAGGAAAAAACCGATTTTTTGTTTTGGAACCTTAACAGAAAAATTGTTTTCTTTGACTGAGCTATAAATGATTTGAAACTGAATACGCTTCAGTCATTAAATGCTTTGACCAATCTTTTTGAAAGCTTTTATGGGTTTGTTAAGATTTGATAACAAACTTCTTTATATAAATTTAGAAAATCTCTTTTAAAGAAGAGAATGCTTTTGACAAAGTTTTTCTAAGAGAGTTTTAAAAGTGCTGAGATTGCTTAAGAGCTAAAGAGATTGATCAAGGTGCTGGAATAGGATTCTACTTGTATTGATTTCAGATCTTCATCTGTAACAAGTGTAATCTGTGTAAACTGCTGAAACATTTCTTCTGTGTATTGTTGCTGAGATTGGCTGTGTGTTCTTGAGGTGTTCAAGATCAGCAATCTTAGTGTTGGCCAAGGAGAGTGTGTGTCTTGAGGTTTTCAAGGTCATTCTCTTGGTTGTTGTGTAAGTGATCAAGGTGTGATTGCTTAGTGGATTTCCTCAGGATTCTGAGAAGACTGGATGTAGCTCTGGGTTGGAGTGAACCAGTATAAACATTTGTGTACAATCTCTCTATCCCTTACTCTTTAAATTTAGTTTGTTTGTTGTTTGCTGATATAAACAACCGATTGTTTCGCAGAAACAACCGATTGTTTTTCTGACAGTGCAATTTTGCTTACTGTTTTGGCTAACTGAATTGCTTAATCAATTGGTTTCTGAGATAAACTCATTCTAGCTTCAAAAAGTTTGCGAAAACCTCTTTAAACAATTCACCCCCCTCTAGTTTAAAGCCATAATTTCTAACAAATTCCTCTCTTGAACAATCAAAATATATTTGAATGTTTTTCTTTAAACTGGTTTTGTTTTCAATTTACCTCAATATTGTTCATATATCATATTCGTTATCTTATACATAAGTTGTTTTGGGTTTTGTCAAAGGAATTGGATTAATCTTTTTCAAAAACCCTGTCACAATAAAGTAACCGATTGTTCTGTCGAAACAACCAATTGTTTTTCCTCTGGCATATTTGTGAAATGCTACCTTGTTGGCTTATGCATGTTTAAATCTATTTTTTTAATCATGATTCTGATCATATAAAGAGAGAAGTTTATGTGAGTTTTAGCTGTTTTGTTAGCTTTAAAACCAATGCTTTTCTCTGATTTAATCTACTGTTGTTATAATCATGTGCACACACTGGTTTACAACACTGTTTTTTTTCTGTTTAATGTGTGCACTGTTATAATATTGTCATACTTGTTCTGGATATGCATAAATTCTGCTTTTCAAAATCTTCTTCAAGTGCAGGTGCTATGATCAAAACTATACCTCTGGTTCATCAGCATTTCCAAGGAAAAGGTTTAACTGTTCTTGCTGTCTCAGAAAAATCAACCGGTTATTTCTTCGAAACAACCGGTTATTTGCTCCCTATCAACACTAGAATATATGTTTTTTAAATTCTGTGATTTGATTTGTGATTCTATTCAAGCCCATTGATATCCGTAGTCAAAATTGTATTAATTGCATGCTTGAATACTGTTTGCCTCTGCTATAACGACTCTTTACAAATCAGATTCCTTCAAATCTTGGAAATCAAAACTGCTTTTAAAACTTGGTGAAAGCTTACATGTGATTTCTGTGCATTCTGTGTTGATATGACAAAAACAGCTTTATTAAGTTGAATTGATTCCTTTTTTGTCTGACTCTTTCACTCATTCAATATCATTAATCCAACTTTTTGTTTTGGGCTTATAAATCTAAAATAACAAGTTGTTCTTCACCACAACCAATTATTTTTCTCTCCTACTCTCTACTTTAACCTCTACAAAATACTCTTCTTGCTGCTGCTATGGATGTTACTCCTCCCTCTGCCAAAAGAACAAAAACCAGAGCTGTGAGAAGAACTGGCAAGCTAGAAAGTTGGTTCTTAAGTGATCCAGAAGCAATAACCAAGTAACTCCATGAAACCAGCAACAAAATTATCAATACTTCAAAGGTTATCTCTTTCAAGTGGCTGAAAAAACAAAAAATTCTGGAAGTAAGGAGGTTGCTAAAGGAACAGCTTCTGAGAAGGTTTCTGGAATTAAATGGAAACATTTTACCAGACTTGGTAAGAGTTTTCTACACTAATTTGCAATTTAATGGTGACACTAACTTGTCTCATGTGAAAGGGGTGGACTTGGAAATCACCAATGATGTGTGGACTACTGTGGCCGGCCTTAAATTCTCTAGACTGAGAATTCATAGAGGAAACACTGGAGGAGTGGATGAGTTTAACAAAATGAAGTTTTACAAAAGCTGCCTAAAAAATCCTCAAGCTAAAGTGAAAAATCTTGTTGTTGGTGGAATAAGCAGGATGCAAGACTTATAGCCTTTGCTATCTCATGGATTCTAACTCCAAGGGGGAAGCAATCACTCCACTCTATCAAAGGAAGACTTGGTTCTCATATACTGCATTATGAACAAAATCAAGCTGAACTGGATTCACATTATTAAAGAACATATGCAGAAAGCCATGAGGTTAGGTGACTTTCACTATCCTTATGCTGTTTTGGTAACCAAATTTCTGCAATATTTAGAAGTAGATCTGGAAGAAGAAAAATCAGAAATTGTAAAGGCATCAAGTGAAGTCAATAGTGGATCCCTAAGCAAAATGGGATTTACCAAGATTGATGGGAAATGGGTAAGCAAGGATGGTGAAGGTGGCCCAAGTGGAGTCCATGATGATGAACCTGAAACAGCTGCACCTCAAGAGAATCCAGCTCCTGAAGAAGGACCCAGTGATGACTACACGGGAGAAAGGATTGTTGAAGATGGATGAAGCTTCTTCTCTATCTTGAAGATGGTGTTTGATGAAGAAAAATAGTTAGGTTGCTTTGAAGGGTGAAATGGGTTTGTATAGCTTAGGATGTTTAAAGGTAGCCTTTTGCTGCATGACCTACCTGATATGTCTCATCAAGGTAATATGATCAAGCACATAAAGTTTTTTTTAAAACTGCTTTAAGTTTTCTCAAAACTGTTTTTCTGCAAGAAAATAAATCTGTTGTTCTGAAAATCAACAGATTCTTTCTAAACAGTGTCATTACCTTTTGAAGTGTTTTCAAAGTCTGTTTGGGACCAAGATGTTTGACTCAGCCTTTCTTGTTTCTGGTATGCTGAGCTGGAGGGAGTTTGAAAAACAATCCACTCTTTCTAAATTCAACCTGTTCTTTTTATAACAGCCTTTAACTATTTTTTGAAAAGTTATTATAGACTGGTTTTCTTTATAAAGTGTGGCACTTCTCTTTTAGAAAAAACAGAGATTACACAGTTTTAAGTGAGCAAAAATGTTTTCCCAGTAGAGATCACAGAGTTGTTGGTTTTTGTAAGATTTCTCACAAAGATTTTCAAGTGCTTGTTCTTTGGTTACCTTGATCAAGGTGAAGGTGTTGTCACTGCTGGACTACAATCTGGGCCACTGTTTTGGGTTCTTGCATCTTCTGTTCAGGTGTTTTTGTTCCATATTCTTTTCTGTGTAAAGGTGTTTGTGTAAGACACTTCTTGATAGGGTTTCTTAAAGTGCAAGTAGTGCTGAAATAGGGTTTTTCAGCTTTGAGTACCTTGTTCTTGTAGGGTTCAAGAACAGTAAGGTGTTGTAATTCTTTTGATCCGTTTTAGTGGATTTTGCCTTGGTGTAAGGTAAAATTGGATGTAGCTCTTGATGAGTGAACCAGTATAATCTGTGTGTGCATCTCTCTTCTTAATCTCTATACTAATATTTTGCATAATTGGATAATCTGCCAGAAAATAAATCTGTTAACTAAAATTGAATCTGTTATTTCTGGGCGTGTTCATATTGTTCTTCAAGTTTCAATGAATGTTCTTTGGTGCTTATGAACATATGAGTATGTGTGATTGCTGAATAACGAATATCATAAAATCCTTTTTAATAACCCTGTTCAAGATTCAGTTCTTTCTTTCAAGTTGTTCTTAAACTTTCAAGAGTTGGTTTTCTTGGTTGAATATCCTTCTTGATCTTGTTGCTATCAAAGTACCTAATCTGTTTTGAAAAATTCTCTTTTTAATCTCAAGTCTAATCTGATCTTGCTTCTATTTGTGTCAAAAGTAATCAAAAATAAATCTGTTCTTTTATAAATCAATCTGTTCTTTTTCTGTGAATAACTGAAAACAATTTTGATTTGCGAAAATCTTATAAGCTCAATTCACCGCCCCCCCCCCCCCCCCCCTCTTGAACTTAGACATTAATAGATCCAACAAGGATGACATCAATGTCTCCTTTTGAAAGATTCATGGTGAGCAAGATGGACACCTTTGCTGAAAATCAAAGGAATCTATATGACTTTTGTGCAACAAATTTCCAGCAATTTGGTGAGAACTTCAACAATATGAACTCACGCTTTACCAACCTGGATGAGAAAGTTGAAGAGCTCCAGAATCAAATTTCAGAACTTCAGTTTGATAGGGAAGACAGTCCCTCCTTTTAAGTTTTCGGGTTTAGTTTTCTAAACAATTTCTGTTTTATCTTTGTGCTATTTTTATGCCTTCCTTTTGTCTATTTGATAAGACAAATAGGGGGAGAATTAGTGTGGTTTCTTTGGGTTGTAATGGTTTATAACTACACATTTTAATTTTTTCTTTAATCACTGCTTTAGATAGAAGTTTCATTGCTCTGCTATTTTCAACCGGTTAATCCTGCGTCTTAATCAGTTGTTCTTCTGCTGTTTGCACCTATGGTTTGTCTTTCATTCTGACTTGGCTGTGAAAGTTGTGTACTGGTGCTATAACCTTTTTGGCAAAGAAATTTTGTGTGTTTCTGCTTCTATCTGTGATTGCAGGTGATGATCAAATTCTAAACACAACTCTTCAAAGCAACCAGGGATTTGTCTTCATGAAATAGGGGGAGAATGTTGAGTTAAGGCTTTGATGAATCCAGAATCCTGAAGATCTTGTGTTGCTGAAGTAGTTGTTGTTGTTTAGAATCTTTTAGTGTGTTTTAGAATTTGTAAGTTCTTTCTTAATCACAAACACAAGCTGAACAATATGTTCTTAAGAAAGAAAATGTGTTTTTGAAAACAACGATAAAACAACCGGTTATAATTTTCTTTTAACTAATTGTTCTTTCATGGACTGTCTGAGGGGTTTTCAAACTAACTTCATAATTGTTGTAACAATTTTAACCGATTATCTCGTTATTTTAGTCGGTTAAAATTTGTATTTCAAATTGTTTTTTAAAAATCTGTTAAGGCCAATTACAGCTGGCTCTCTTTATGAGCTCCCTCTGAAATCTTATAAATAGGAACCTTCTCCTCTCTTTGAAAACAACGAAAAACACACCAATCTTTTACATAAAATTGAGAAAGAGAATTGAAAGTTTGTGCTGAGAAAGTTTTGTAAGAAAAAGTTCAAGATTGCTCAATAGCTTTTGTTTTGATCAAGAAAGTGCTTTTAGAATTCGTAATTCAGGTGTACTCCTTCCTTAAATCATTTTTTGTATCTGTGTAATTGTAATAGGGTGTGATAACAGTTAATCTGCAAAAGCAGAGGGCTGTTTAGTTTGGTTTATATTGCAAAGGTTGTGTGTGGTTGATCTTGTGTGTAAAGATCTAATCTTTGTAATTGTGAATATTTGTAATCTTTTGTGCATTACAAATTAGTGGATTGCCCAGTGTAGTTCTGGGAACTGGATGTAGCTTTGTAGAGAGTGAACCAGTATAATTGCTTTGCGTGAATCTCTCCATCTCTCTCTTAAATCTGTTTGATATTTTTGTTCTACCATAAACAACTGGTTGCAACTAAATAACAATCGATTATATTGTTGATGTGTTAACTGGCTAAACTTGCTCTTAATCTCTAACTCATAATCAATTGGTTATAACGATAATTCAATCGGTTATATTTTTGCTGCTTATAGTGCTTATATTTTGTCTCTTGCCTACATAACATAAACAACCAGTTATCACGAAACTTTAACCGGTTATATTGCTGTTGTGTACATTGCCTGTTCATTGGATTTGCTTCTATAACATAAATAACCGGTTAAATCAAAACTTTAACAGGTTAAAATTTTGTAAAACAGTTTTATCAATATTGGTTCTCTTTATCTCTGTAAGCTTTCTTTCTGTTATTTGATAAAGATCTTCATATCTTGACTGAATTGTGAAAATATTTTAAAAAAATTCACCCCCCCTCTTGTTTTAGCCATCAATTCTAACAAAAGTGACCCCAACATTTACCTAGGATGGGAGACTAAGGTTCAATAGATTTTTAATGTACATGAGGTCCAAGAAGACCAAAAAGTCAAATTAGCCTCCTTAGAATTCTTTGATTATGGCATCAACTTGTAATGGACACTGGTTTGAACAAGAGGCCACCCATGTTCTCTTGGTACGATTTGAAAGAATGCATGCGCGCACGATTCGTTCCTCCTCATTATAGGATGAAATTCTATAATGAGTGTAGATGAATACTTTAAAGATTTGGAAGCCACTTTGACAAAAGTTAATATGCATGAAAATGAAGAGTCAAAGATGGCTCGTTCTGTGAGTGGATTAAGAAGAGAAATTCAAAATGTAGTAGAACTTTATGAGTATACTTCTTTGGAAAAAGTGGTTCACCTAGCCATCAAGGTTGGATCACAACTTTTAAAGAAAACATCTTTCAAAAATACTCATAATGATGGCTTCTATACATAATCCACCCCACAAAAAGAACATCCTTCTTTTAGGACAAAATCGCCAACCCAAACCTCAAGAACAAAATGTTTTAAATGCTTAGGTTTTAGGCACATAGTTGTCAACCGTCCAACAAAAAGAACCATGATGGTTAAGCGGGGAATAGTCGTAAGTGACCACAATGATAAATCTTCTATAGGTCTAATTCCCCTTCCCCTTCAAAATCCCCTAGTGAAAATGAATGTGAAATACCTTGTGAAGGTGACTTATTGGTGATAAGGTGAATGCTGGAAACAATTCCAAAACATTTGGATGACACCCAAAGAGAAAATATTTTCCACACCTGCTGTCTTATCAACAAAAATTTATGTTCCATGATAATAGATGGGTAGTTGTGCTAAAGTGGCAAGTACAAGAGTAGTGGAGAAACTTGAATTACCCACTATCTCTCATACAAAGTCCTATAAACTTCAATTGCTTAGTGCCAAAGGAGAAATCATGGTTAATAAACAAGTCCTCATAACTTTTGCTATCAAAAAGTATCAAGATGAGGTTTTATGTGATGTTGTGTCAATGGAAGCAACGCATATTCTTTTGAGAAGGCCTTGGAAATATGATAGACAAGTTCTACATGATGGCCAGACCAACAAGATGTCTTTTAACTTCCAAGGTCACAAAGTTATCTTAAAACCCCTCTTTCCCAAAGAAGTTCGTGAGGACCAAATAAAAATGAAAAACAAAAGAGAAAATGAAAAAGATAAAGAAAGAACAGATAAACTGGGTCACAGTATATCACCTTACTCTGCAAAAACAATCATGTTCACCCATGCCAGACTGCAAACTGCACCTCCAAGGTGTTCTTCTTCCTTGTCTTTGTCATTACCCAATAAATCTAAATACTTGACATCTTGGACAAAGAAGTTTTGGGATGAAATTCAAACACCTCTTAAAGGTTCTCACCTTCTAAGAGAATTTTCATCAAAAAGTTCTTTCATTCCCAAATATTCTTTCCCAACATGGCTTGTATGTAGAGCTTCTTCTTTTGAACTCCCCAAGCTTAAAGAACATAAGTTTGTTTAACTTCCTACACCTTGCACTCTTTTATATGTGAACAAACTAACTATGTTATCTGCAGGAGTTCAATATTTGAGGTCGAATTCTCTCAAACTTGGGGGGCATGATACAATCCAACATTCGTAAGAGATGAACAAGGACTCAAGAGACCATTCACATTCATCTCAACAATCAATTCAAGACTCCACCAAACATCTAGTGGACCTCACTGGAAGAAGTAAGCGTAGACCAGAACACCAATTGTTCTTTCTTCTGGTCTACTTAAAAATAAAACATGTTGTAAATAATTTGGGCTTACTTTAGGGGTCCAAATAGCAAAATAGGTTAGAGTAGGTTCATATAGCATAAAAGGAAGTGTACTTAGCAAAATGGGCTTGCACAAACCCACTTTTTCAAGACAAGGCACCTAGAATTAGGGTTTTTGACCTAGTTTCTAGAAGGAGAGCCTAAAGGTGCAGTTTTGACCTTAGTCAACCCTCCTAGGCCGCCCCTCCCTCTCTTCCCATCGTACCCTTGCCCTTCTTGGCCACCAAGGCACCCATTCCTATAAATAACGTGCCTTACTCCATGTATTTTCATGTTCAACTTGATTAAAGAAAAGTTACTCTGCACAAATTGTGTGAGCTCTGAGTGAGGTTTGATTCCTCTTGGCTTGGTCTTATCTTGAGGAGTGTGAGACTCTCAAGTGGCGGCCTTTCACTCATCTTGGTGGCTACCACACCCCAAGTGGCGTGAACCACTCTCACAATCCACTCCATAAGTTTCCTTCTTCCATTTTCCTTCCCATTTCCATTTCCACTTTCATTATTGTCTTTATCTTAGTTCTTGAAATAGTTTATGCTCTTGTTATGTGCTTGTAGATCATCATTTGGTTCGACCATGTCCACCATTGATGATACCTTATAGCCACTTCTATTCCGCTTGCATTCCATTTATCACTCTATATTGATTTTTATCTTTGCCTCTGTGAAGTGAACCTTCACACTTACTTAACCATTTGGTTAAGTTCGTGTCCAATGGGAAACTTCCTTAGGTTTCACATCTAAATTGCTAAAATCCCAACTTTAAGTAAAGTGTCACCATAAAATGGAACCCTCTAAAAATCAACTCACATAAAAAACCTTGGTCCCAGTGGACTGAGAGTGAAAGTAAAAGAGCTCAATATGATTGCATTTCTAAGAACATCATCACTTCTGCTTTGAATTCTGATAAGTTTTTCAGGGTCTCATAATGTGCTTCTGCAAAGGATGATGTGGGACATTCTTGAGGTTACCCATGAAGGCACCATTGATGTGAAGAGAGCAAGGAAGCATGCCTTGATCCAAGAATATGAAATGTTTAGGATGCTAAAGGGGGAAACCATCTCGGATGTGTAGAAAAGATTCACCCACATTGTGAATCATCTCATCTGCCTTGGCAAGATCTTTGAAAGGGAGGAGCTAAACATAAAGATCCTCAAATGCTTGGATAGATCTTGGCAACCAAAGGTCACTGCAATCTCTGAATCCAAGGATTTGACAACTTTGACTACAACCTCCTTGTTTGGCAAGCTAAGGGAGCATGAACTTTTGATGAATCGGCTAAATGACCAAGAACATGAAGAAAAGCATGTGGAAAGCATTGCTTTGAGAGTTGTTGGTCATAAAGATGGTCAAGACTCAAGTGACGGCAGTGATGGTGAGACTCTCAACTTACTCACAAGAAAGTTTAGCAAATTGTTGAAAAAGAACAATCGGGACAAGAACCAATCTTCAAATAGGTATAATAGTAAAAAGGTAAATGAATTCAATTCTACAAACTATACTTGTTTTGGATGTGGTAAAAAGGTTCATATCAAGGCCAATTGTCTAAATAATGAGAGTAAGGAGAGAGGGGCAACCAAGAAGATTGAGAGGAAGGGCAAAGCAAGAAAAGCCTACATTGCTTGGCAAGTGATGTGAGTTGATTTAAGATTTGTCCATTTTAATGGTGACACTTTGTTTATGATTGGACTTTTAGCAATTATAAGGTGAGACCTAGGGAAGATTCCCATTGGACACGAACTTAACCAAGTGGTTAAGTAAGTGTGAAGGTTCATTTCCAAAGAAAAAAGGAAAAACACATTATATGGTGAAGATGACGTATGATGCGGAATTGAAAGAGCATGAAAGGAAACAATTTAAATGGTGGAAACCGAAATGGACATGGAAGCAAAATAAGAACATAAACACAAAGACAAATGGAGTAATAGAAAATGGAATAATAGATGAAGGATAGGAAAGCTTATCGTGATGAAGGAGAGTGAACACGCCACTTTGAGTGTGGATTCTCCAAGATAAGTGTGGATGGCCGCCACTTGAAGATAAGACCTAAACTAAGAGAACACAAGTCTCACACAATTTATGCAGAGTTTTCCTTCTATTTCAAATTTCAACATGAAAATACATGGAGTAAGGCACCCTATTTATAGGAATGGATGCCTTGGAAGACAAGAAGGGGGAGGGCATAAAAGGAACATGGAAGGGGTGGCCTAGGAGTTTGACCTAGGTCAATGCCTCCCCTTAGCCTTGCTTCTAGAAGCTAGGGCTACATTCCTACCCTAAAGGGCCTAGGCACAAGCTAAAATGATAAATACACCCCTATTATGCCAAATGGACCTTGCTCTACTGAAATTAAAAATAAAGAAACTAGTTGATGCTCAGCTCCCATGGCTTGGGCTCTACTCCTTGTTATCCTCTGAGGAATAATGGGTTCGGAAGCATTGGCTAGTGGTGGCTCCTGATTTAGCCCTGAATCCTGGGTCATGCTCCTAGTCATCCTTCTAGAAGGCTGGGCTTGGTCAGTGGGTGAGCTATCTCTCAGGTCCTCATCAACAATATAATGATGTTTCATCCTTTAGCTCATCATCAAAGGAAGATGAAGAAACCAATCTGTGATGGCAAAGGAAGAATCAGAAACAATTAGTGTAAGTTCCAGTACTTCCATAAACCTTGAAAATTATAGTCAACTTCTTGATGCTTTCAAAGAGACTCATGAAGAAGCTAATAAGTTGGCCCTTTTGAACAACCGCTTGAAAGGCTTAAATAATTGGTTGAAAATAGAGTCAAGACCTTGGAAGAAAAGTTGAAAAATTCAAAAATTGATTTTGAAAACCTGAAAATGATTTACAAGAATTCTTCTTGCAAGTGTGATTATAGCTTTTGTGAAAATTGTGAATCACTTCAAAAGAAAGTCCACTATCTTTTAAAAACTGTGGACAAATTTTGCAAAGGCCAATCAAACCTTGAAACTGTTCTTGCATCTCAAAAATGTGTTTTTGGCAAAGTTGGATTGGGTTTTAATCCAAACAGCAAGAACATATCAGTTTCAAAGCCATTTCCTAGCTTTTTTTGAAACAAAACTGATTGATTTGTCAAAACAACTGGTTGTTTCGTGTTTTTACTGCATGAAAAGGGGTCACTCTGTTAGATTCTACAGGGTAAGGAAATTTTCTGTTCCTAAAGGTGTTTTAAAGTGGGTTCCTAAGAATTCCAAGGTTCCTACTGTCCCAATTAATACCCATGGACCCAAATTTGTAAGGGGACCAAACCTTGCTTCTTGATCTTATTTCTTGCAGGATTCTTTGATGGGAAATCAACACTTATGGTACCTAGACAATGGTTGTTCTAAGCACATGATAGGGGATAAAACCAAGTTTGTCAATCTACTCCTCAAGCAAGAAGGTCATGTGACATATGGAGACAACAACAAAGGGAAAATTCTTGGAAGAGAAACTGATGTGAGTTGATTTTAGATTGTTCCATTTTAGAGATGATACTTTACTTAGAATTGAGATTTTAGCAAATAGATGGTGAGACCTAGGGAAGATTCTCACTGGACACAAACTTAACCAAGTGGTTAAGTAAGTGTGAAGGTTCATGTAAGGATCTAGAAATTTATTTGGAATAGAAGTGGTATATTTTAAATGATTTCTGAATATGTTATTATTTGAAATGAAAAGAACATATAATAGAAAATTCATAGTAGTCAGACCTCGAACGTTGTAACGCCCCTCAAAATATTGTTCATTTTTATATAATAAAATAAAGGTGAAACAATAATATCAAAAATTTAACATAGGTATATACATAATATAATTCATCCGTTAATACAAATATGCCTCAGAATAATATCCCTTTTCGAGGAAGTTTTAATACATCTCCATACAGGAGTTTTCAAAATAAAACAAAACAACAACATTCAAAAACCGGCGATCTCCTCCTCCAGAAATGCTCACTGAGGAGCTCTACCACCTGCAACCTCATCTGCTCCCGTGCAAATATACACGATCATCACAGGTTTAAGAAAAACAACCACGATACAAAACAAAAGGGTAAGCTAGATATTTTTTAAAAACTTTAAATATGAAACTTTATATCAATAGAAAGCATAAATCTTCACACCATTCATAATCTATATCAATTTCAACCATCGATATTCCCATATTCCACAAACTTGTCAAGTGTCTATTCAATACATTCAATACTCATGGTTCACATGTCAGACTTCCCACTGACTCATAACACATAGACACATGACTCTACTTCCGGAAGACTCGTGCGTTGAACTTAGCATCCAGAGACCTGCACCTGTCATACCACACCACTGTGAAATCCACACAGGGTCGCTGTGAAATCCACACAGCCATGCGCATACATAATCTCAATATCATCACTCTCCCGGTATGACAGGGTTAATTCATATAACAGGTCAAGTTAGTTATCTTTCAAACAACTTACCCATACATATGAACCTCCTTCGACTCTCAACAACTGAATAACTTCATCTATGTGATTCCATTATATCAGCAGAGTCAGGATCGTCTCATTCACAGGATACTCACTGATCAATACACTCTAATACCAATCTCAACACGGTATTTCCTTTCCTGAAAATACTATGTCTTGATCACAATTTCACATTCATCTAGTACATCATACCACACGTAAAAGCACAATTCCATCATATAATATTTTGAATCTTTTCTTAAACAATCCCAATCACAGAAACAATCATACCAAAGTTCAGATTTTCGAATATCATATGCATTTCACCTTTCAATCTCAAACAATTTCAAAACGACACTAAAACAGGGGATTTCTAAATTTGCATTAAAACCGGCGATCACGTCGCCCACACATAAAAACAGAGCATCGTGAAAGAAAGTTTGAAACCGGCGACCACGTCGCCCTCACTTTAGAACCTACTCGCCTAAAATTTTTATAAACGAAAATGCTAGCTTCCCTTACCTGAACTTGCACAAAATCACTAAGAGCTCCAAAACCCACCGAAGCTTAAAGATGTCCTAACCTGCACCATGGAGCCTTTATCACAAAACTGACTATACTACTCATTTTCTACGCTAACAGAGACGATTTCTGGAGCTAAGGGAGTCGCCGGCAACGCCTATGCAGAGGCAACCCTCTCAAGCTCAGATTCGACTCGAAAAACAGAGTAAAATGACTTACTCTGTTCTAGCGTCCTGACGGGAGAACTTGCAGAGACTTCCCAGAAGGACAATGGCAGTCGCCAATCGTAGCACTGGTACGTAAGGATAGCTGCGTCTTCGAGTGGAGGAGAAAGGAGAAAGGGGAACTAAATGAGTTGATTCCCTCAACTCTTAAGGTCGAACGGCTCTTTAGCCTTCACTGCCATTACCCACTCTCTGAGCAACCTTGCGTGCACACTTCCTTGAACAGTATGATCACGTGGGTTTCTGCGCATACCAACTCTCTGATGCTAACTATTCTGAAACACCCTTTTTGTCTACGTGTCGCGCATGCAGGACGTTCTCATGCTGGGAGTCTAGGTCCCACCTTATCTGTGTGAAACACGACATCGCGCGATAACCTTCCACCGATGACTGCTTGCGCAATGACTATGCCTCTCATACCGGCGATGACCGATTTCTCTTCCTGACGGACGACCGATTCCTCACCCTGGCAGACAACCGAGGTCTCACCCTGGCAGACAACCGATGTCTCACCCTGGCAGACAACCGATGTCTCATCCTGGCAGACCACCGATGTCTCACCCTGGCAGACAACCGATGTCTCACCCTGGTAGACAACCGATGTCTCACCCTGGCAGACCAGCGATGTCTCACCCTGGCAGACAACCGATATGTCTCCCATCCTGGTTGAAGACCGATGTTCCTCTCATCCTGTTGGCGATCTCTTATCGCCTTTGTGTGTGACGAGGACACATCGCCCCACTCTGGTCACCGATGTCACATCGTCACACCTTACTGAAGGTTCATCCTCCCTCACACTACTCATGGTGGCAGACATGCCACCTATCTTCTATATCACTCATCTTCTGTATTTAGACCACATACTAAGTGCTTACCAAGTCTTCTCGAATACACGGCGATGTGCTCTTTTTGGCGATCATGTACACCATAGGCGATTGGCGATTTCATACGGGGGAAGTCGGAGGCCGCCGCCTTCTTCAAAAACGGCAATCTCCTTGACTTCTAAGCTACACCTTCCTTTCTCTTACCCTTCTTGATTCACGTGCCTCCCCCCCTTCAAGCACGCCCACGTGATTACCTCACCATGAAGTCATCGCACCTGACTACTTGGTTAGTACACTGGTCAACCGACCGACCTCTACCAGCTGACCCCAGACTTTGGGCGACGTCCGAGGTCTGACCACTATGGTATTTTCTATTTTTATGCCCTTTTTATTTTAAATAATAACATACCCATAAATTATTTAAAATCTATCACTTCTATTCCAAATAATTTATAGGTCCTTACAGACGTCGCCCAAGAGGTCTGAGGTCAGTATGGTAGAGGTCGGTCGGTGGACCATAGTGGGTGCCAGAAATCACATGTATCAAGGTGTGATTTGAACCTCAGATGCACCATGCATGCAGGATAACTGCGAAACCCTATGCTTTGGCATAAGAGATTTACCCTTATTGTTACATGCATTGGCAAGGGAGAGGTTTGTACCGAACTGTCCATGGGCAGGAGAAACTACCGACGTCACCAAGCCATGTGGGGGTGATACCACAGACGTGGAGTAGTGAGTCGATGAACCCTCAGCAGGGTGTGACGATGTGACATCGGTAACCAGAGTGAGGCGATGTGTCCTTGTCACACACAAGGGCGATGAGAGATCGCCAGAGGAGAGACACATCGGTCATCGCCAGGATGAGAGAGACATCAGTCATCAGTGCACTCAGAGCACGATCAGTCATCGGCGCACTCAGAGCGCGATTAGCCATCGGTGCACTCAGAGCGCGATCAGTCATCAGTGCACTCAGAGCGCGATCAGTCATCGGTGCACTTAGAATGCGATCAGTCATCGGGGGAAGTAGTGAAGCACCTATGTGTCATCGGTGTTTAGTCATCGTGAGATCAGTCATCGGTTCCTGGTTATCGGGGGGTCCTGTTAAACACAGATAAGCTGGGACCCAGGCTTCCAGCGAAGGCGTTCTGCAGGCGCGACACGTAGACAGTAAGGGTCCCCACAGTAGTTGGCAACAGAGAGTACGTAGGGCAGGTGGCTCCAGAGTTTTGGGCATACAGAGGTGTCCACGTGGCCATCCTGTCAGAGGAAACTTGCACGCAAGAGTTCTCCATCAGAGTGGGTGATGGCAGCGGCATTCCTGGGCAAGGTGGTTTAACTTCAAAATCCACTTCTGATAGGCAATGTTCGAATGTTGTTTCGGTAGAGAGAAATCGAGTGAGTTGAGTTTTGGTTCCCTGTTTCCTTTCTCTCCTTCTCTCCACGTTCGGGCATCTTCGCTACTAGTTGACGTTTCTGACACCATCAAGCACCCGTTTAACGATCGGCGACTGCCCCTGGGCTCCGGGCAAGTATCTCTGCAAGTTTCCGATCAAAGCCTTAAAACAGAGTAAGTTCGTCGTGCTCTGTTTTTGAAGTCGCTTCTGAACTTGAGAGAGTTGCCTCTGCATAGGCTTTGCGTGCGACTCTTTTGGCTTCAGAGTTAGTCTCTGTTAACTCAGAATATGAGTGTTATAGTTAGTTTTGTGATCGGGACTCTATGGTGCAGGTTAAGGCATCCTTGAGTTCTCGGTGGGTTTGGAGCTCTTAGTGAGATTTTACTCAAGTCCAGGTAAGGGAAGCTAGCGTTATTTTTAATAAAAACCTTAGGCTAGCAGATTCTGAAGTTGGGGTGACGTGGTCACCAAGTTTAAATTCTATTTCACAATCCCCTGTTTTGTGTAAATCTGTATTGGTTTGAGATTGAAATGTGATATGTATATGATTTTCGAAATTCTCAACTTTGGTATGATTTGATTGAGATATGTTTGAATTGATCATGGATGTGTCGTATGAGATGCTGGATGCTGTGAAATTGTGGTCAAGACATAGTATTTTCAGGAAAGGAAATACCGTGTTGAGATTGTTATGAGGGTGTATTGATCTGAGTATCCTGTGAATGAGACGATCCTAACTCTACTGAGATAATGGAATCACATAGATGAAATTATTCAGGTGGTGAGAGTCGAAGGAGGTTCATATGTATGGGTAAGTCGTTTGAAAGATAACTGACTTGACCTGTTATATGGATTAACCCTGTCATACTAGGAGAGTGATGATATTGAGATTATTTATGCGCATAGTTGTGTGGATTCACAGCGACACTGTGTGGATTCACAGTGATATAGTATGACAGGTGCAGGTCTCTGGATGCTAAGTTCAACGCACGAGTCTTCCGGAAGTAGAGTCAAGTGTCTACGTGTTATGAGTCAGTAGAAGTCTGACATGAGAAAGAGGAATATTGAAATTATTGGTAGACACTTGATGGTTATGTGAAATGAATGACACTTGATGAAATTGTGAAATGTGTAAATATTTGATGGTTTATGTTGATGTAAAGTTTCATATTTAAAGTTTTGAAAATATCTAGCTTACCCTGTGTTTTGTTTTGTGTTTTGTTTTCTTAAACCTGTGATGATCGTGTGTATTTACACGGGAGCAGACAAGGTGGCAGGTGACAAACCTCCTCAGTGAGCGTGCTGGAGGATGGGATAGATTTAGGTTTTAATGCTTTGTTTCGGTTATTTTGAAACTTTTGATGGATATGTATTAAAACCCCTAAACAAGGGATGTTCTTTTGAGATACAATGTATGGGATGGATGTATTTTATTATATATACATATGTTAATTTTGATATTATTGTTTTACGTTTATTTTATTATATAAATATGAATAAAATTTGAGGGGCGTTACATTAATGGTATCAGAGCAGTTCGTCCTTAGGATGACCTGAGGATAGTGGGTTCATTGTGTTTCTTCTGCTTATAAATAATTATTGGAGTCTTAATTACAGCTTTAGTGAAAGGTTTTCAAATGTTTTTCTTATTGAAGTCTTGTTTGTGCTCTAGTAAATATACGCCCTAACTGAAAATTTAAGTATTAAGAATGAAAGGATCTTCATAAAGTAGTGAGGGTGCACACTCATAACTGGATCGAGATGGTTCTCAATCTTAATTCTAAAAGTTTGATGTTTAGCATATATTAAATTCTTGTGTGATTTATTTCATTTTATTAAGTTTTTTGTATTTGATTGAAAGTTTTGTTGATTGGTAAAAGGATCAACAATGTTTATTTACTTGATATCTCACATTCTGCATCTATTGGCTGCCTTCTAACCAAACCTGAGGAATCATGGTTATGGCATAGAAGGATAACACACATCCACATACATCATCTAAATAATTGATTTCAAGAGATCTTATGGTAGGTTTACCCAAACTCAAGTTTGAGAAAGACCACATATGTGAAGCATGCCAAAAGGGGAAGCACATCAAAGACTCTTTCAAACTGAAAAATCTTGTTTCAACTTCCAAACCCCTTGAACTGCTGCACATGGATTTGTTTGGTCCTTCAAGAACTATGAGTCTTGGTGGAAACTACTATGCACTTGTAATTATTGATGATTTCTCTAGGTTCACATGGACACTATTTTTGGAATCCAAGAGTGATGCATTTTCTGCATTCAAAAAGCTTGCCAAGAGATTAGAAAACATGTGTTGCAGTAACATTTGTGCCATTCATAGTGATAATGGGAGAAAACCCAACATTGGTTATCTAAAAGTATTTGGCTGCAAGTGTTATATTTTAAATAATGGAAAGGAAAACCTTGGCAAGTTTGATGAAAAAACAGATAGTGGTATCTTTCTTGGTTATTCCTTAACTAGTCATGCTTATAAAGTGTATAACAAAAGGCTTATGACTATGGAAGAGTTTTTTCATGTGTTTTCTTTGATGAAACTAACCATACAGAACAAGGATCTATGAAGAATTATGCAAAAGATGATGATTAGAACATCATTATGCAAAAGCTAGAATCCTATCTAGAAAAACAACCGATTGATTTGATGAAACAACCAGTTGAAATTCTGCATCAGGATGATCTGCCCAAAGAATGGAAAATTCCTAGAGACCTTTCTGTGGACAACAGCATTGTACAGATTAATAAGGGAGTGTCTACTCGAAACTCTATCTCAAATTACTGCAAACACATGGTTTTTGTATCTCAAATTGAACCTAAATCTATTAGTGATGCACTTAAAGATGAAAATTAGGTTGCTACCATGCATGATGAGCTTAATCAATTCATTAGAAATGATGTGTGGTTTCTTGTTCCTAAAACTGATTGCATGAATATCATTGGAACTAAGTGGGTGTTTAGAAATAAATTAGATGAATCTTGTGTAATAACTAGGAACAAAGCTAGGTTGGTTGCTAAAGGGTATAATCAAGAAGAGGGCATTGACTATGATGAAACCTTTGCACCTGTGGCTAGACTAGAAGTTGTGGGATTATTACTTGCATTTGCTTGTATGAGTGGCTTCAAACTATTTCAGATGGGTGTGAAGAGTGAATTTCTCAATGGATTCATCAATGAAGAAGTCTATGTCACACAACCACCCAGCTTAGAAGATCACCAACATCCTAATCATGTGTACAAACTGAAAAGGGCCTTGTATGGACTCAAGCAAGCCCCAGTACAGAGGTGTGAGAGGCTTAGCAATTTTCTCTTGTCTCATGCCTATGAGAGAGGCAAAATTGATAAGACTTTTTTATTCAAAAGTCAAAATTTGTCATCATCTTGGTTCAAATTTATGTTAATGATATCATATTTGGTGCTACTAATGATTGCCTATGTGAGGAATTTGTGGCAGCTACGCAGGGGGAGTTTGAAATGTCTATGATGTGAGAGTTATCCTTCTTCTTAGGACTGCAAGTCAAGCAATTAAAGGATGGCATCTTCCTAAGCCAAACTAAGTACTACAGGGAGATTCTTAAAAAGTTTGAGATCAAAAACTGAAAAGAGGCTTCTACACCAATGTCAACAAGTTGCTATAAGGATTCTGACTTGGCTGGAACAGCAGCACATCAAACCAAATACAGAGGATTGATTGGGTCCTTGCTTTATCTCACTGCTAGCAAGCCCGACATGATGTTTGCAGTTTGCCTAGGTGTTAGATTTCAATCAAATCCAAAAGAATCCCACTCCAAGGTGGCCAAATGAATTCTAAAATATCTTAAGGGCATAACTAGTGTTGGTTTATGGTATCCTCTCACTCTCCTATACATTTGATTGGTTATTTTGTTTCTGATTTTGCAGGGTGCAAGCTGGAAAGAAAAGGCACAAGTGGCACTTGTCATCTTCTTAGTTCAAGCCTCATATCTTGGCATAACAAGAAGCAAATTTGTGTGGCCCTCTCAACTGCAGAAGGTGAGTATATAGCTGCTGGTAGTTGCTATGCTCAAATTCTTTGGATCAAACAACAGCTAGAAGACTTTGGCTTGAAAGTCAACAATGTTCCTTTGCTTTATGATAACACAAGTGCTATCAACGTCACTAAAAATCAGATTTAGCACTCAAGGACTAAGCACATTGAGATCTGCCACCACTTTATAAGGGATCATGTGAGCAATGGGGATTGTGAAATTTAGTTTATTGAAACAGAAAAGCAACTTCCAGATATCTTCACTGAGCCATTACCTCGGCAAAGGTTTTTCTTCTTCAGAAATGAGTTAGGTATTCTTGACTCTCAAAATCTTTCTTAATTCTGTTTTTATCCCTTCTCTTTTTCTATTTGTGGAGACAAATAAGGGGAGAATTTGGAGGTTTATGTGCTGTAATTCTGATACTCTATGGTGTGTTTTTAATCTGCTTTGAACTATTGCTGCCATAAGCTCTGATTCACCATAGTTCTGCTGCACATACACTGGTTTTGGCACTGGTTTTCTGGTTTTCTGCATACACATGTGCAGATCTGTGTGTGCCTTCTCTAACTTAGTTTATCCTTCTGCTATGCATGCTTTGTAATGTTGGGTCTATTAGTGTCTAAGTTCAAGAGGGAACGGGTGAATTGAGCTTATAAAATTTTTGCAAGAACACACAATTTTCAGTATTCCAGAGGCAAAAAGAACAGATTGTTTTTACATGAAACAAATTGATTCTTCAGAGCAGTCTTAGCACAATTTGAATTTGTTCAATATAAAATTGTGATCAACAAAGAATTATAACAGAATCAGATCAGCTGAATATTATGAGAATGAAGGATACAGCTATGCTTAGAAATCAAACAAAATTACTCAACACAAGGTTTTATGAAGAATGATTCTTTCTCAGATTTTAATGAATAGACTGTTTGTTCACAGATCACTTAAACCATCATATACAACTACCTTGTTTGTGATTAGAGTGCTTTAACAAATCAGGAAGAACAGTTTTTACTTAACCCAGAATTAACAGATTCAACTTCAAAAGAACAGATTTAGTTCTTGACAGAATTAAGCAAAAAGCCATAAATGAGTGCAGGGATGAGAAGAAAAGGCACACAAGTTTTTATACTGGTTCACTCATATAGAGCTACGTCCAGTCTCACCTTACCCCAAGGTGGAATCCACTAAAAACAGTACCAATTACTTACAAACACAGCAGTTCTTGAACACTACAAGAACAACACAATCAATGCTGAAAAACCCTATTTCAGCACATCTTGCACTCCAAGAAACCCTATCAAGGAGTGACTAACACATACACCTTTACAAACCAAAATAAAGGAAAGATTACACCTGAAAAGAAGATGCAAGAACTCAAAACCAGTAGTTCAATTTGCTGCAGAACTGCACCAGCACCTTCACCAAGATCAAAGGTTTCCTAGAACAAGCAGACTTGAAAATCTCTTTGGAAAACCTTTCAAAAATCTTTCAATCCTTCTTCTCACATTGAAAATGTTTGATCTCTGTCAAAAACGTAATTGCTCAGCTCTTTTTCATGTGAGAGAGGTTTTTCTTTTTATAGAAAACAGTTTCTAACTTCTTTTCAAAAAACAGTTGAAAAGCAGTTATGAAAACAACAGATTCATTTTTGAACTTAACAGATTTATTTTGTGAAAACTGCCAACTCAGCTAACTGAAATAACTGTCTGAGTTGTACCTTTGGTGCCCTAACTAACTTGTGAAAAACCTTTCAGCTGACCAAAGAATAAACCTGTTCTTTCACAGTGAAACAGATTAAAATATAGCAAACAGGCCAGCTCAGCATTAACTGAAATAACTAACTAAGATTTACCTGTGGTGCCCTAACAGAATTTCGGAAAAGCCTTTTAACAGAGAAGAAATAAACCGATTCTTTCTCCATGAAACAGATTTATTTTTGTACTGGTTTAAATCTTTTAAGAGCACTTTCAAAAGCTTTTCAAAAACCATTTAACCACATCATGTGCTTGATCTAGGCTTGGTTAGGCATCTAGGATAGATCATACAGCAAAAGGCAACCTTACACAATTACAAGCCTACATACAAGATCATCTAAAACTATTACAAACTTTACACCAAAACTAGCTATTTTCTACATCAAACACACACAACACAAGGTAGAGAAGAGGCTTCATCCATCTTCAACAATCTCCCCCTGTTTGATGGAGACAAATCCCCTTTGCACAGCATAGTTTGATGATCAAAACATGTATTGGATTAACTGCCAAAACCTGCACAATAATTTTTAGACATAAAACCAGAATTGAGCAATTGTGAGTTTTCTGCTACCTCCATGTACCATGTGGCTTTCTTATGTACCATGTAGCTTTCTCTGTGAGCTATTCTTCTCCCCCTTTGGATTCATCAAACATAATAAAGCATGGGATAAAAACATACAAGCCATTCATCACAGTTCAAACTATAAATCCAGTATTAAGTTCTATTACAAACCACAATAAAACCAACTAAAGACTTAGAATTAGGATCACTTGTCATTGTAATAGAGCTCAGCTAGCTGCACTTGAACTCTTTCAAGTTGGTCATCCAAGTGTTGAAACCTGGCGTAAGTCATTTCATAGTGTGCTTTCTGCTCATATGTGAGTGTGTCCAGCCTGCTTAGCACTTGCCTTTCAAACATAGACAGAGGTTCACCTCTGTACTCAGGTTCCTCATATGCAACCATTGCATTTTGACTAGTAGCAGCAACATCTTTGTAACATCCCGCCAAAATACTATACAAATGTATATAATGAAAATAAAGGTAACAAATAGATTCTATGAACAAAATATTATATATATGAAATGTAGTTTCTCCTCACAGGGAGTTTAATACAAATTCGGTCAAATTTTTTTCAGAAACATAAACAAAATGCAGTAAAAAAAATCGAAGCAGGCGATCTCCTATCGGAAGAGACCGATCTCCTATCGAACGAGGCCGATCTCCCATCGGAGGACCCAAAACAGCCGATCTGCTTCCGGCGACCACTCCCTAAGGAGCTCTACTTCCTGGAAGATCATCTGCTCCCGTGTAAGTTATACACGATCATCACAGTTTTAAAAGAACAGCCACAGAACCAAAACACGCAGGGTAAGCTATATAATTTAAAGGAAGTTTAAATCATGAACATGAAAATCAAAGTAAAACAAGTTTCAAAATATCCATGTAAAACGTAGAGTTGCTCATATCATTCACCTGATCGCCTAAAATCACACATTTCACAACATTCACCCATAGTCATTCCATTTCACAATACTGCATCAAGTGTCTATAAACTATCAATGTTTCTCATTTCTCACGTCAGACTTTCCACTGACTCACCACACAAGACACTTGACACTACTTCCGGATTGACTCGTGCGTTGATTAGACTCAGAGATCTGCACCTGTCATACCACACCACTGTGAAATCCACACAGGGTCGCTGTGAATCCACACAGCATGCGCATATATCATCTCAATGTCAATAGTTCTCCTGGTATGACAGGGTTAATCCATAGGACAGGCGGAGCTCGTTCTTTTTCACACGAGACGCCCATCATATAGACCTCCTTCGACTCTCAACAACTGAGCAACTTCCTCTACGTGATTCCATTACCTCAGCAGAGTCAGGATATCCCCTTAGGAATCACCGATCAATGCACCTACTACAAGATCTTACACGGTATTTTCTTTCCTGAAAATACTATGCCTCGATCCCACATTCACAGCATTCAAAAACATCATACCACTCGAGTAATTGATTCAAGTCACAGCAACGAATCATTTCAAGGTTCAGATCTTCGAATATTTCATTTAAATCTCAAGTAGTTTCAAAACAACACCCAAAAACAGAGAGTTCACAAACAACGCCAAGACCGGCGATCTAGTTCAAAAACAGGGTGTTTCGAAGACTGTATATAAAACCGGCGACCACGTCGCCCAAGCACACAAACAGAGCATTTTACGCAGATGAAAACAAAAATGGCGACCACGTCGCCCTCACTTCAGAGATAGCTACACTATGGCTTGTATGGAAAAAGAAGTCTAGCTTCCCTTACCTGGACTTGCGCAACTACCAGGAGCTTCGAAATCCAACAGAGCTTGAAGAATGCCTTGGCTCTATTCTTGAGTCTGGTTTTGAAGGAGTTGCAGAGAACTTTCCCAGGTGCTCCAATGGTGTTGCTTCTCGTCGTACTCTTGTGTGGAGATGCTGAAATCGCAACGCGGAGGAGGTAACTGGAGGAGAAGGGAGGGAACTCACTCTTTCTCTCGTCGAATACAACAATGTTTTCTTTTCTCTCAGCCGTGGATTTTTTTTTGTAACTTAAACCAACTTATCCCTCCAAAAGCAGCTGCCACCACCTACTCTGCAGGGAAGTTTGCGTGCACGCTTCCCTGAACAGTACTACTAAGCGTGCCTCTGCGCAGGCTACGCTCTGAGGTCACTATTCTGAACCACTCTTTTGTCTACGTGGCGCGCATGCAGAACATCTCTTGCTGGGAGTCTGGGGCCCACGTTCTCTGGGTGTAACTCAACGTCGCGCGATGACCTTTCGCCGATGACTACCAGCTCGAAGAGAAACCACTGATGACCTCTCGCGCGAAGACGATCCACCGATGACCTCGCGCGAAGACAACTACCGATGACCTCGCGCGAAGACAACCACCGATGACATCTTCCTGGCGAACGACCGATGTCTCCTTCGCCCTGGAAGACGACCGATGTCTTCCTCTGGGAGACAACCGATGTCTTCCCTGGCGACGCCCTCATAACTCTCGCGCCTTGGCCACGTCCACATGCCTCGCGCCCTGGCAATGCCCGCGTGCCTCGCGCCCGCGCGATGCCCGCATGCCCCTCGCGCCCGCGCGATGCCTGCATGCCTCTCGCGCCCGCGCGATGCCTGCATGCCTCTCGCGCCCACGCGATGCCTGCATGCCTCTCGCGCCCGCGCGATGCCTGCATGCCTCTCGCGCCCGCGCGATGCCTGCATGCCTCTCACGCCCGCGCGATGCCTGCATGCCTCTCACGCCCGCGCGATGCTTGCACGCCTCTCGCGTCCGCGCGATGTCCACCTGGCGCTCATGTGTAGCAGGCGACCGGCGACCTCGTAGCCTTCTAAACTTAACTTTTTCCCCCTTTTCTATTCTAAATAAAAACATACTTAGAATTTATTTAAAACATACTCTTTCATTCCAATAAATTTTTCAGGTCCTTACATTCTCCCCAACAAGAAAAATTTTCGTCCTCGAAAATTGGATTACAAGGAAAAGAGGTATGGATAAGCCTCCCTCATGGGTTCTTCTAACTCCCAAGTTGAATCCCCCGATCTCTCATCCCACACCACTTTCACCATGTCGATGGTCTTGCCTCTGAGCTGTTTACTTTGCCGATCGTCAATCCTGACTGGTTTTGCTTCAAAGGACAAGTCATCTCTGATCTGCACGTCGTCTACATCCAGCACATGACTGGGGTCTGCCATGTACTTCCTCAGCTGTGACACGTGAAAGACATTGTGCAGATTCGCCAGATGGGGAGGTAGGGCGATCTCATACGCCACTGGGCCAATCCTTCTTAAGATCTGATATGGTCCCACGAACTTAGGGGACAACTTCTTTGACCTGATCGCCCGCCCTACACCCTTGGTTGGTGTCACTTTCATGAACACGTGATCTCCAGCAGCAAACTCCAAAGGCTTTCTCCTCTGATCTGCATAGGACTTCTGCCTACTCTGAGAAGCTTTCATTCTGCTTTGTATCTGCTTTACCTTCTCGGTCGTCTGTTGAATCAACTCTGGCCCAACCAAGACTGCCTCGCCCTCTTGGTACCAACATAAGGGGGTTCTGCATTTCCTCCCATACAGGGCTTCATATGGGGCCATCCCAATACTGGCGTGGTAGCTATTGTTATAGGTAAACTCCACTAGTGGCAACACCTCCTCCCAACTTCCCAATTGATCCAAGACGCACGCCCTCAGCAGATCTTCCAGAGATTGGATCGTTCTCTCTGACTGACCATCTGTTTGGGGATGATATGCAGAGCTCATCCTCAACTTAGTTCCCAAGCATTCTTGTAAGGTCTGCCAAAACCGTGAAGTAAACCTGGGATCTCTATCTGAAACGATGCTGGAAGGCACTCCATGCAGCCTTACTATTTCTTGGATGTATAGCTGTGCCAGCTTGACCATAGGCATCTTCATATTCACTGGAAGAAAGTGGGCACTCTTCGTCAGCCTATCAATGATGACCCAGATTGCATCATGACCTTTTGCCGATCTGGGTAAATGAGTGACAAAATCCATGGCGGTGCTGTCCCACTTCCACTCAGGGATATCCAGTTGCTGCAACAGCCCGCCAGGTCTTTGATGCTCTACCTTCGCCTTCTGACACGTTAAGCAGGTTGTCACATACTGGGCGATGTCCCTCTTCATGCCCGACCACCAAAATGACTCCTTCAAGTCATGGTACATCTTGTTCATGCCTGGATGAAGGTTAAGGCGACTCTTATGACCTTCCTCTAGGATCATCTTCTTCAACTCATCATTTGCAGGTATGCAAATTCTGCCATCAAACCTCAAGATCCCATCATCGCCCATCTCAAAGCCTCTCGCCTGATCTGTCCCTAGCGACTCTACAGTGCGCTTCAGGCTAGGGTCCTCCAATTGCTTATCCTTCAACATTCCCAGGAAGTCATTAGTTATAGTCAGCTTGCTACAACTAATGTGATTCACGTGAAACTCTACTCCAAGGTTTAAGTCTCTGAACTGCTCGATCAGTTTCTGCTCTTCCATCATCATGGTGGCGACTTGTATAGACTTCCTACTCAAGGCATCTGCCACTACATTGGCCTTCCCTGGGTGATACATGAGTTGAAAGTCGTAATCCTTTAGGAATTCCATCCACCTTCTTTGTCTCATGTTTAGTTCCTTCTGATCGAACAGGTACTTCAAGCTCTTGTGGTCACTGAACACCTGGAACCGAGCTCCATATAGATAGTGCCTCCAGATCTTCAAGGCAAAAACCACTGCCGCCAACTCCAAGTCATGCGTAGGGTAGTTTCTCTCATGAACCTTGAGTTGTCTTGAAGCATATGCAACCACTCTCTTCTCTTGCATTAAAACACATCCCAAGCCTTGATGTGAAGCGTCACAGAAGACATCAAAAGGTCTTCCTACCTCGGGGATCACCAGCACTGGAGCACTGGTCAACCTCTCCTTTAGTTCCATGAAGCTCTGCTCACATCGGTCGGTCCAAGCAAAAGGTTGGTCCTTGCGGGTTAGCTGTGTTAAAGGAGCCACTATCTTGGAAAAATCCTCAATAAACCTCCGATAGTAGCCCGCCAACCCCACAAAGCTCCTTATCTCAGTCACGGTCTTAGGACGTTCCCATTGCAGCACTGCCTCTACCTTGGCTGGATCTACCGAGATCCCTTGGGCAGATATCACGTGTCCTAAGAAGTTGACTTCCCTCAGCCAGAACTCACACTTGGAGAACTTGGCATAGAGCTGCTTCTCTCTCAGTATTTCCAATACTGTCCTCAGGTGTTCCCCATGCTCTTCCTCGGTCCTTGAATAAATGAGGATGTCATCTATGAAGACCACCACAAACTTATCCAAGAAAGGGCGAAAGATCCTATTCATGTAGTCCATGAATAGAGCTGGAGCATTGGTGACTCCAAATGGCATCACTACATACTCGTAGTGCCCATATCGAGACCTAAAAGCTGTCTTCTGAACATCTTCAGCTTTTACCAAGATTTGGTGATACCCCGATCTCAGGTCAATCTTGGAGAACACCGAGGCCCCATGAATTTGGTCCATCAAATCATCAATCCGAGGTAGGGGGTACTTGTTCTTGATGGTCAATTTGTTCAATTGCCTGTAGTCTATACACAACCGAGACCCTCCATCCTTCTTCTTGACTAGGAGCACTGGAGCTCCCCATGGAGATACGCTGGGTCTGATGAATTGCTTCTCCAGCAACTCTTCCACTTGCTTCTTTAACTCCACTAACTCGGCTGGTGCCATCCTGTAAGGTGCCATTGATATTGGTCCAGCTCCAGGTACCAAGTCAATAGAGAATTCCACTTCTCTCTTAGGGGGTAACCCAGGCACCTCTTCTGGGAATACATCTGTGAAATCTTTCACCACTTGTATCCTGTTTACGTCCCCTTTATTCTCCACTTCCAACCGGGCGAGCACCACGAAGCACCTCGCCCCTCCTTCCAGCTCTGATCGCCCTCGTTGAACTGATAACACATCCGATTCTTGGGGGTCTGGAAACGCTACTTTCTGCCTACCACAGTCTATGAGAACGTGATTGGCAGCTAACCAATCCATTCCCAGGATAACATCCAGGTCCTGAAGAGGTAGGCAGATCAAGTTCACCTTGAATCTGCGTCCCTCCACAATTACTGGACATTCGGGGCACACCGTAGAGGTCGACACCTGTCCTGACGCAGGTGTAGAGACCAACAGTTCGAAAGGTAACTCCTTCACTAGGAGGCCCAACTCAGCTACACACAGGCTTGACACAAAGGAGTGTGTCGCTCCAGAATCAAACAAAGCCCTTACACCTCTACCAGCAATAAAACAAACACCTTGGATGAGGTTACCTGACTGAGCTGCCTCTGTTCCAGACATGGCGAACACCCTCCCTGTTGCCTGAGGTCTGTTGCCCTCGTTCCTCAACTGTTGGGAGCCACTGGGTTGGGTCGCCCCATTCCTGCTAGGGCACTCTCTAGCAACGTGCCCTATCTTTTGGCAGACAAAACATCTCCTCTCTGAAATCTTCTTGAAACAAGCATTGGAGGCGTGTGGTCCACCACAGTGAAGACACTTGGGTTTCCAAGGCTGCTGCTGTTGAAACTGGGGAGGTACTGCTCCTGCCCGATGTGGTGGAGGTCTCGTATAGGGTTTGCTTTGTGGGTGCTGTGCCTTAGCCCTCCCACTGGAGGAACCTCCCTGGTGTGACCTCATCACCCGAGAATCACCCTTTTCCAGGGTCTCCACCATCTTCGCCTTCTCCACTAAGGCGTGGAATTCCCTGATGCACATCGGGGCTAGGGTCCTCTTCAGCCCATGCTTCAGTCCTTCTTCGAATTTTCTACATCTCCAGGCCTCGGAGGTCGCCTGGGTATAAAACCGGGCGAGGTACTCAAAACGAGCAGCATAGGCGTTTACTGACATGTCCCCCTGCTCCAACTTTAAGAACTCAGCTTCCCTTGCAAACTTGGCACTGTCAGGGAAGTATTTCTCCAAGAACTTCACCCTGAAGCTCTCCCAATCCAATACATCCTCTCGTGCCTCCATCATCTGCTGAGCTCCCATCCACCAGAACTCAGCTTCTCCTGATAGCAGATAAGTGGCGAACAGCAGCTTCTTCTCTTCAGGGCAGGAGGTCGCCCTAAAGATTTTCTCCAACTCCCTGACCCACTGATCTGCCTGGTCAGGGGTAGCATTCCCACTGAACTTAGGTGGGTTGTGCCTCATGAACTCGGCCAGTCCCATCTGTTCTTGGGGCTGACCGACGTGGGAGTTTGTCTCAGCAGATCGGGCAGTTTCCCAGTGTTGCATTGTGGCTTGATGGTTCTGAGCCATCGCCGCATTTTGCTGCTGAATGGCAGTCGCCATCATCTCGATGGCCTTGGCGATCTGGCTCATCTCTGAGGAAGGTTGGGGTGGGGTAGAAGGTCTACGTGCCATCTTCTTCGTTCTGGATTCTGAATCTATTGGTTTCTATATTCCCTACAACTACAAGAATGAGATCGATCAGAAATCAATTCATTCAGGAGGTACCATCTAGACCTTACAAAGGTCAGCATCTCAAAGTCATTAAGAATTTGAGTTCAACAACAGAATCATAATGCTTATAACATCAAGCATAACACCAGAACAACTACTGGTATGCAGTCATCAATCCAATCAACCATTTTCAATCCATTACAAGGACACTCAAGAAAATGAAATAGCTCACACCAGAATTCAATATATGCTAAACATCAAACCTTTGGAATTAAGGTTGAGACTCATCCCGATCCAGTTATGAGTGTGCACCCTCACTACTTTATCAGGACCTTCTCATTCTTAATACTAAGATTTTCAGTTATAACATATATTCACCAAAGCACACACAAAATCTCAATACAAAAACGTTTGAAAACTTTTCACTATAGTTGTTATTTTAAACTCAAATAAATTTCATGAGCAGAAGAAACACAATGGATCCACAGCCCTCAGGTCATCCTAAGGACGAACTGCTCTGATACCATTAATGTAACATCCCGCCAAAATACTATACAAATGTATATAATGAAAATAAAGGTAACAAATAGATTCTATGAACAAAATATTATATATATGAAATGTAGTTTCTCCTCACAGGGAGTTTAATACAAATTCGGTCAAATTTTTTTCAGAAACATAAACAAAATGCAGTAAAAAAAATCGAAGCAGGCGATCTCCTATCGGAAGAGACCGATCTCCTATCGAACGAGGCCGATCTCCCATCGGAGGACCCAAAACAGCCGATCTGCTTCCGGCGACCACTCCCTAAGGAGCTCTACTTCCTGGAAGATCTTCTGCTCCCGTGTAAGTTATACACGATCATCACAGTTTTAAAAGAACAGCCACAGAACCAAAACACGCAGGGTAAGCTATATAATTTAAAGGAAGTTTAAATCATGAACATGAAAATCAAAGTAAAACAAGTTTCAAAATATCCATGTAAAACGTAGAGTTGCTCATATCATTCACCTGATCGCCTAAAATCACACATTTCACAACATTCACCCATAGTCATTCCATTTCACAATACTGCATCAAGTGTCTATAAACTATCAATGTTTCTCATTTCTCACGTCAGACTTTCCACTGACTCACCACACAAGACACTTGACACTACTTCCGGATTGACTCGTGCGTTGATTAGACTCAGAGATCTGCACCTGTCATACCACACCACTGTGAAATCCACACAGGGTCGCTGTGAATCCACACAGCATGCGCATATATCATCTCAATGTCAATAGTTCTCCTGGTATGACAGGGTTAATCCATAGGACAGGCGGAGCTCGTTCTTTTTCACACGAGACGCCCATCATATAGACCTCCTTCGACTCTCAACAACTGAGCAACTTCCTCTACGTGATTCCATTACCTCAGCAGAGTCAGGATATCCCCTTAGGAATCACCGATCAATGCACCTACTACAAGATCTTACACGGTATTTTCTTTCCTGAAAATACTATGCCTCGATCCCACATTCACAGCATTCAAAAACATCATACCACTCGAGTAATTGATTCAAGTCACAGCAACGAATCATTTCAAGGTTCAGATCTTCAAATATTTCATTTAAATCTCAAGTAGTTTCAAAACAACACCCAAAAACAGAGAGTTCACAAACAACGCCAAGACCGGCGATCTAGTTCAAAAACAGGGTGTTTCGAAGACTGTATATAAAACCGGCGACCACGTCGCCCAAGCACACAAACAGAGCATTTTACGCAGATGAAAACAAAAATGGCGACCACGTCGCCCTCACTTCAGAGATAGCTACACTATGGCTTGTATGGAAAAAGAGGTCTAGCTTCCCTTACCTGGACTTGCGCAACTACCAGGAGCTTCGAAATCCAACAGAGCTTGAAGAATGCCTTGGCTCTATTCTTGAGTCTGGTTTTGAAGGAGTTGCAGAGAACTTTCCCAGGTGCTCCAATGGTGTTGCTTCTCGTCGTACTCTTGTGTGGAGATGCTGAAATTGCAACGCGGAGGAGGTAACTGGAGGAGAAGGGAGGGAACTCACTCTTTCTCTCGTCGAATACAACAATGTTTTCTTTTCTCTCAGCCGTGGATTTTTTTTTGTAACTTAAACCAACTTATCCCTCCAAAAGCAGCTGCCACCACCTACTCTGCAGGGAAGTTTGCGTGCACGCTTCCCTGAACAGTACTACTAAGCGTGCCTCTGCGCAGGCTACGCTCTGAGGTCACTATTCTGAACCACTCTTTTGTCTACGTGGCGCGCATGCAGAACATCTCTTGCTGGGAGTCTGGGGCCCACGTTCTCTGGGTGTAACTCAACGTCGCGCGATGACCTTTCGCCGATGACTACCAGCTCGAAGAGAAACCACTGATGACCTCTCGCGCGAAGACGATCCACCGATTACCTCGCGCGAAGACAACTACCGATGACCTTGCGCGAAGACAACCACCGATGACATCTTCCTGGCGAACGACCGATGTCTCCTTCGCCCTGGAAGACGACCGATGTCTTCCTCTGGGAGACAACCGATGTCTTCCCTGGCGACGCCCTCATAACTCTCGCGCCTTGGCCACGTCCACATGCCTCACGCCCTGGCAATGCCCGCGTGCCTCGCGCCCGCGCGATGCCCGCATGCCCCTCGCGCCCGCGCGATGCCTGCATGCCTCTCGCGCCCGCGCGATGCCTGCATGCCTCTCGCGCCCGCGCGATGCCTGCATGCCTCTCACGCCCGCGCGATGCCTGCATGCCTCTCACGCCCGCGCGATGCCTGCATGCCTCTCACGCCCGCGCGATGCCTGCACGCCTCTCGCGTCCGCGCGATGTCCACCTGGCGCTCATGTGTAGCAGGCGACCGGCGACCTCGTAGCCTTCTAAACTTAACTTTTTCCCCCTTTTCTATTCTAAATAAAAACATACTTAGAATTTATTTAAAACATACTCTTTCATTCCAATAAATTTTTCAGGTCCTTACAATCTTCATGTCCAGCAGAGTGCCTTGGTGATTCATCCATGTGCTGCACTCCTTCAGCATTTTCTTCTTCTTTGATGTAGGCTAGGAGTCTTGGAATGATTGTGAGATTTCCAGCATGCAATCTAGCTACTGGTTCAGCAGGGTTTCTGACACAACTTCTATAAAACTGCATCTTATTGAATCCTTGAATTCCAGCAGTGTTCCCTTTGCTTACCTTCATTCCAGAGTACTTGATTCCTCCCACATTGCTCCATATTTCTCTTGTAATCTTCAGCTTCACACCTTTCACATGGGAGACCAAATTTTTGCCATCTTGAACCAAGTTGCTGTAGAAGACTTTCACCAAGTCTGGATAGACATTTCCAGTCATTTCTAGGAAGTTCTTCAGCTTTTAATGCTTGAGCAAGGTTTTTGGTTCAGTCAGATTTTCTTCTCTCAACCAAGAGAATTCCAGCACTTTAGGCGCATTGACTTGCTTTCTGCTTGTCTCATGGATGTATCTTGTCATTGCTTCAGAATCTCCAGCAAACCATTTTTCCAGAATACCTTGGTTGCTGCTGGATTGCTCCTTGGATTTCTTCTTTCTGTGTGATGAGGATGCCATGCTCAATCTATTTTTACCTGCACCAGTTTATTAATATACAATTCTAGCAGAAAAAAATAATTGCAGTTCAGATTAATCACTCAAAACAAAAATGAAACCTGTAGTGAAACAAGTGTGAACCTGGACAGCTTATAGCACAAATGAGAAGGTGTGAGAGAAAAGCTGTTTTGTGTTAGGTTTATATAGAGTTTTTAAAACAGATTTCAAAGGATCACAAATTTTAAAAGAAAATCAACTAAATCAGATTTCAGAGATTATGGATTAAACGGAAAATCAAATCTATCAGATATACTACAGATTTTATTCCAATGGTGAAGCAGGTTCAGGTGTGGATTCACGTAAGAATATCTTGGAACCTGATTTTGGCACATCAAATTTGTTGCACCTACACAATATCCAATCAGTTAGGATACCCACAAACTAATTGGCATAGATCTGCTTGTTAATAACTGGAAAAAAAAATAGTCAAAGATAAAGTGAGAGAGAGAAAAGCAAATCTTTCTCTTTCCTAGTCACAGCTGTGATTTCTGAAACAGTGAACAAAACATGTTAAAATATCAAACAACAGATTGAAATTTTCACTGCAGAGAACAATTCAAGCTAATTATACCCAATTCGTTTAACAAGAAATAAAACCTATCTTTAGCAAGAGGTTTGGTAAACAGATCTGCCAATTGGAATTCAGTACTAATGAATTTAATATCACAAATACCATTAGCTATATTTTCTCTTAGGAAATGATGTCTAATTTCAATATACTTAGTTCTAGAATGCAAAACTGGATTCTTAGACAGATTTATGGCATTAGTATTATCACAGTTGATAGGTATTTTGTTTAAAACAATTCCATAGTCACTTAGCTGTTGCCTTAACCACAATGTTTGAGCATAGCAGCTTCCAGCAGCTATGTATTCTGCTTCTGCTGTAGAGAGGGCAACACATGCTTGTTTCTTGCAATGCCAAGAGATTAGGCTTGATCCTAGCATGTGGCATGTTCCACTTGTGCTCTTCCTATCAACCTTGCATCCTGCAAAATCAGAATTTGAAAAACAGTTCAAGTCTAAAGAAACATTGTTAGGATACCATAGTCCAACATCTTTAGTCCCTTGCAAGTATTTCAGAATTCTCTTGGCTGCATTGTAATGAGATTCCCTTGGATCAGATTGATATCTAGCACATAAGCACACATCAAACATGATGTCAGGCCTGCTGGCAGTTAAGTACAATAAGGATCCAATTAAACTTCTGAATTTGGATTGGTCAACAGATTTTCCTGCACAGTCTTGGTCTAGTTGACAGCTTGTTGCAATTGGAGTGTTGATTGCTTTGCATTGATCCATATCAAACTTCTTAAGCAACTCCTTGCAGTACTTTTCTTGACTTATGAAAATCCCATCCTTGAGCTGTTTCACTTGCAGACCAAGGAAGAAATTCATTTCATCTAACATTGACATCTCAAATTCACTCTTCATTGTATTGATAAAAGCTTCACACATTTCCTCATTTGTTGATCCAAAGATTATATTATCTACATACACTTGCACAAGTATAATGTCTTCCCTTTTCTTCTTTATGAACAGAGTTTTATCAGAATTGCCACGGTTATAACCTTGAGAGAGCAGAAATTCACTTAGTCTTTCATACCATTGCCTAGGTGCCTATTTTAATCAATATAAAGCCTTCTTAAGCTTGTACACATGTTCTGGACTTTTGTAATCTTCAAAGCCTGGGGGCTGGGAGACAAACACCTCTTAACTAATGTACCCATTTAGGAATGCACTCTTAACATCCATTTGAAATAATCTGAAACCTTTGATGCTGGAAAAGGCTAATAGAAGTATGACAGCTTCAAGTCTTGCTACTGGTGCATAGGTTTCACCAAAATCTATTCCTTCTTCTTGGTTGTATCCTTTAGCAACCAGCCTTGCTTTGTTTCTAGTGATAGCTCCATGTTCATCCAGCTTGTTCCTGTACACCCACTTGGTTCCTATGATATTCATCTCATGCTTTCTTGGAACCAAGGTCCACACTTCATTGTATTCAAACTGGTTCAGTTCTTCCTGCATTGCTGTTATCCAATTGTTGTCTTGCAGTGCTTCTTCCAGGCTTTTAGGCTCAATCTGTGACACAAAAGCCACTATTCTGCAGAAATTGTTGAGTGAGTTTCTTGTTGAGACTCCTTTCTCAATTTTACCAATTACATTTTCAAGAGTGAGATCCCTTTGAGTCTTCCATTCTTTAGGCAGTCCTGCATTCACAGTAGATTATTTGATAGAATTTGAATTAGTTGCATCAAGCTCACTAGATTGATTCTGTTGCAGAATGGTTCTTAAATCATCCATACCAGATTCGTCCAGAACAGATTTGGGCACAGAAAAATCTGTTTCATCAAATACAACATGTATAGATTCTTCAATTGCAAGCAATCTTTTGTTATACACTCTATAAGCATGACCATTTATAGCATATCCAATATGTATTCCTTCATCTGATTTAGGATCAAATTTCCCCAGGTTATCTTTACCATTATTTAAAACAAAGCATTTGCAGCAAAACACCCTAAGATGACTAATTCTAGGCTTCCTACCTTTATACAATTCATAGGGAGTTCTCTTAAGAATTGGTCTAATCAATGTTCTGTTAAGCACATAAGAAGCAGTGTATACAGCATCAGCCCAAAAATATTTAGGTAAACCAGATTCATTTAGCATAGTCCTAGCTAACTCTTCTAGAGATCTATTCTTTCTTTCAACAACACCATTTTGTTGGGGTGTCCTAGGAGTAGAATAGCTATGTGTGATACCATGTTTTTCACAATACTTATCAAACTTTGCATTTTGAAATTCTCCCCCATGATCACTACGAATCTGTTTTATCCTATTTTCATTTTCATTATGCAGCACCTTAGCTAGTTTCTTAAAGGCTTTATATGCATCATTTTTAGAAGCAAGAAACAAAGTCCATGTATATCTTGAAAAGTCATCAACAATCACCAAAGCATAGTAATTTCCAGCTAAGCTAGCAGTCCTAGATGGTCCAAACAAGTTCATATGCAAAACATCCAAAGCTTTATTTGTGGAAACAATGTCTTTTGATTTAAAGGTAGTTCTAATCTGTTTTCCCTTTACACAAGCATCACACAATCTGTTATTTTGAAATTTTATGTTTGGTAAACCAGAAACAAGTTCCTTAGACTTTAGCTTATTCAAGTGATTTGTGTGGATGTGTGCTAACCTTCTATGCCATAGCCAAGATTCATCACTTTTAGAAAGCAAACATTCATTTTCAGAACAACTCTTTATAATATCTAAGAGATAGATGTTGTTTACCCTTTTTCCAGTGAACAGCACCTTACCAGAAATTTCATTTGAAATTGTACAAGATCTGGCTTCGAAATTGACCTTGTATCCCTTGTCACATAGCTGGCTAATGCTTAGAAGACTATGTTTTAGCCCTTCAACATACAGTACATTCTCTATAGTGGTTGAGCCTTTAGTACCAACATCTCCTCTTCCAAGAATTTTTCCTCTATTGTTGTCCCCATCTGTGACATGCCCTTCAGCTTTGAGTTTCAGATTTATGAACTGAGTTACATCACCAGTCATGTGCTTTGAGCAGCCACTGTCCAGGTACCACTGGTTTTTCCTACTGTTTTTCTGCAACAAAACAGATTTAGCACATATGGTACCCCTTTAGTGTAGGGTCCAACATGATTAACACCTTTCCTTAGGAAGCCATTTGGCCAATCCTTTAGGAACAAGGTACATCCTAGCTTTACATGTTCTAGATACATGACTAGACTTCATACAATAAAAACATGTTGCAGTATGCATTATTTTTGAATGAGTAAAAGAGGAAAAACCTGTTTTGGAAGGAACAAAGAAACTGGACAGCTTTTTCACATTGCTTTTCATTTCAGATTTATATCCTAGACCATTTTTATTAAAAACAGCATTCTGTGAACCTAACAAGGTTTCAAGATTTTCTCTTCCTTTAGTGAAATTTGAAAGTGTTTTTAGCAAATATTCAACTTGTTTTTCCAGCTTCTTACAGTTATCACAGGTTTTAATAGATGCATGCAAATAAGTTAATTCAAGGCTAACCAATTCAGTTTTAGCTTTGTGCAGTTCTTCTTCAAGAGCTTTAACCTTAGGTTCAAGTACCCTATTTACTCTATTCAATCTGTTGCACATTATAGCCAATCTGTTTGCTTCATCATGTGTTTCCTTGAAAGCTATTAACAGTTGATCATAGTTTTTAGAATCAGTGGAAAAATCACTTACTGAATCAGAGTTGGATCCTTCATCATTCACCATGAAGCATAGATTTGCTTCTTCACTTTCAGTTGAGGAATTACTAGATGAGGATACATCATTTTCTTCCCACGAGATGTATGCTCTTCTACCTTTGCCTTTGTCACTCCTCTTGCTTGCTGATTTTTCTTTATTTTGATTGTTTGGACAATCAGCTTTTATATGACCTGGTTTACCACATCCAAAGCAAGTGTAATTGGAAGAATTTGAATCATTAGGTTGTTTGGAATACCTCTTTCTTTGCTGAGTTCTGTCATGATTTTTCTTTCTAAGAAACCTGCTGAATTTTCTGGTGAGCAGACTCACAGTCTCATCATGTTCAGGATCAACTTCTTCCTCACTTGTATCATGTTCCATGGTTGTTTTCAGAGCAATTCCTTTGGCCTTTTTCTCCACTGTTTCTTGTTCTTTCAATCTTTTCAGCTCTATTTCATGCTCTATCAGCTTTCCAAAAAGTGCAGCAGTGGACATCCTGGATAAATCTCTGGATTCTGAGATTGCTGTTACCTTAGGCTGCCAGCTCCTATCAAGGCATTTTAGTACCTTTATGTTAAGCTCTTCCTTGTCAAAGACTTTACCAAGGCCAGTGAGATGATTTACAATGTGTGTAAATCGTTTCTACACATCTACAATACTTTCTTCTGATTGCATTCTGAACAGCTCGTACTCCTGAATTAGTGAGTACTTCCTTGCCCGTTTCACATCATCAGTTCATTCATGAGTCACCTCTAGTACATCCCACATCTCTTTAGCTGAGTTACATTGAGAGACTCTAAAGAACTCATCCATGTTCAGTGCAGAGGTGATGATATTCTTGGCTAAGGAGTCATATTGGGCCTTCTTCTTCTCGGTTTCACTCCATTCAGACCAACGCTTCTTTATTGTTTCATCTTTGACAACCTGCATAGGTATAAAAGGTCCACCGACCACTGCATCCCAGATTCCCATGTCAATAGACTCCATAAAAATCTTCATCCTGATTTTCCAGAAAGCATAGTTAACACCACCAAACATAGAAGGTCTATTAATAGATGCACCTTCAGCCAAAGGCATCTTAAACTCAGACATCATGCATACACTTGAGCAAAATACAAGCCCTAGCTCTTGATACCAATTCTTGGGTTTATTAGTGTCTAAGTTCAAGAGGGGAGGGGTGAATTGAGCTTATAAAATTTTCGCAAGAACACACAATTTTCAGTATTCCAGAGGTAAAAAGAACAGATTGTTTTTACATGAAACAGATTGATTCTTCAAAGCAGTCTTAGCACAATTTGAATTTATTCAATATAAAATTGTGATCAATAGAGAATTATAACAGAATCAGATCAACTGAATATTATGAGAATGAAGGATACAGCTATGCTTAGAAATCAAACAAAATTACTCAGCACAAGGTTTTATGGAGAATGATTCTTTCTCAGATTTTAATGAATAGACTGTTTATTCATAGATCACTTAAACCATCATATAAAACTACCTTGTTTGTGATTAGAGTGCTTTAACAAATCAGGAAGAACAGTTTTTACTTAACCCAGAATTAACAGATTCAACTTCAAAAGAATAGATTTAGTTCTTAACAGAATTAAGCAAAAAACCAGAAATGAGTGCAAGGATGAGAAGAAAAGGCACACAAGTTTTTATACTGGTTCACTCATACAGAGCTACGTCCAGTCTCACCTTACCCCAAGGTGGAATCCACTAAAAACAGTACCAATTACTTACAAACACAGCAGTTCTTGAACACTACAAGAATAACACAATCAATGCTGAAAAACCCTATTTCAGCACATCTTGCACTCCAAGAAACCCTATCAAGGAGTGACTAACACATACACCTTTACAAACCAAAATAAAGGAAAGATTACACCTGAAAAGAAGATGCAAGAACTCAAAACCAGTAGTTCAATTTGCTGCAGAACTGCACCAGCACCTTCACCAAGATCAAAGGTTTCCTAGAACAAGCAGACTTGAAAATCTCTTTGGAAAACCTTTCAAAAATCTTTCAATCCTTCTTCTCACATTGAAAATGTTTGATCTCTGTCAAAAACGTAATTGCTCAGCTCTTTTTCATGTGAGAGAGGTTTTTCTTTTTATAGAAAACAGTTTCTAACTTCTTTTCAAAAAATAGTTGAAAAGCAGTTATGAAAACAACAGATTCATTTTTGAACTTAACAGATTTATTTTGTGAAAACCGTCAACTCAGCTAACTGAAATAACTGTCTGAGTTGTACCTTTGGTGCCCTAACTAACTTGTGAAAAACCTTTCAGCTGACCAAAGAATAAACCTGTTCTTTCACAGTGAAACAGATTAAAATATAGCAAACAGGCCAGCTCAACATTAACTGAAATAACTAACTAAGACTTACCTGTGGTGCCCTAACAGAATTTTGGAAAAGCCTTTTAACAGAGAAGAAATAAACCGATTCTTTCTCCATGAAACAGATTTATTTTTGTACTGGTTTAAATCTTTTAAGAGCACTTTCAAAAGCTTTTCAAAAACCATTTAACCACATCATGTATCTAGGCTTGGTTAGGCATCTAGGATAGATCATACAGCAAAAGGCAACCTTACACAATTACAAGCCTACATACAAGATCATCTAAAACTATTACAAACTTTACACCAAAACTAGCTATTTTCTACATCAAACACACACAACACAAGGTAGAGAAGAGGCTTCATCCATCTTCAACATGTATATGCACAAAATCTATTTTGCAGGATCTATCAAATTCAAATACTACAACACAAGCAAACCAGGGATTTGTCTTCATCAAATAAGGGGAGATTGTTGAAAAAGGTGCTTTGATGTCTCCAAATCCAAGAGGAATGCTTAAAGACCTTGCTGCTAGTTTATGTGTGTGTGTCTAATAGTCTTTGAATTGTTAATTCACTATTTAAGATGATCCAAGGTTAATTAAATCTTAATCTTTTTGAAAAGATTAGTAGTCTAAAGAGTGTAAAATTTCAACTTGTTCAAATGTCGATTCAACCGGTTGTTTGAAACTTAGTTACTTCTAAAATGAGTTTGAAAAGCTTGGCTTTGTTTTGACTTTGTTGTCAAATTGATTCAACTGATTGATTCGAGAATTCAACCTATTATTTTTCTGAAAACCTTAACAGAATTTTGTTAAGTTGGTTAAACTGGTTTTTAATGATCCTAACTACTTTTGGTTTTTTATCTAATTGTTTTGACCATTTGTTTGGAGTATAAAAAGGTTGTTTTACACTCCTATTCTTGAACTAAGAAAGAGAGATTAATCAAAAATAGTTTTCAAGATTTTAAAGAGCTTTTGGATCATCTCGAGTGTTAAATAGGATTGGGTCTTGTATTCTGAACTTTAATCTTTGGATTACTAGGTGTATTATGTTCCTTTCTTCCTTTGACATTGTAATTCTGTGTATTTTGGTGTGGTGCAGTTTCAGAGGGTTGTTCTAAAAACTGTGTGGTTTTTCAAAGAGTGGTGTGTTCTTGAGGGGTTCAAGATCATCACTTTTAGTGTGTGGTTAGCTGAGGACTGGATGTAGCTCTTGGTTAAGATTGCCTCGTCACTCCTTCGTCTAGCCTTCTGTTCTGCAGGAACGCTCCAAGAACCACCACCGGAACTCCAAACACTGCCTGCAAAACACACAGACGGCGCCTCTGGCGGCCGTTGTAGCTCCGACGCTCAAGTCAAGCAACAGGAACACCAAAACTATATCTGAATCTCTCTGTGAGACTCGTGTGTAACTGTAAACTCTCCAATGTGTAAGCTATAAGAATCTGTTAAAAAAACCCTAATTTCGTTAAGAGTTTCGTATATATATACCTGAGTCTTTCTCTCTCCTGACAATTATTCCTCTTGACACGTGGATAACATCTGGTCATACACGTGTCACCATCTGAAGTACCTACAGCTGAAACGTTACTTCCACTGTGCTCCTGCGACTAAGTTATCCACACAGGGAGTAGCTTAGTACACAAGCTACTCTGGGCGTAACCAAGTCTTCTCAAACACCCGGCGATGTGCTCTTTCGGCGACTTGCTGACCACCTGATCTCCTAACCTTCACACACGGCGATCACGTGCAATCTAGGCGATTACTCATCCTCAAGGCGATAGGCGATTACTCATCCTCAAGGCGATAGGCGATAGGCGATTACCATTCTGAGTGATCGCCTCCCTGATTCACCTGCTATCCTCTACTACGTGTTACCCTGTTAATGGTCCACGTGGTCAACTGCTGCTGATGTCATCGACTACCGATGACCGACCGGATCACAAGCCCCCCAGTCTCGAGCTGTGAACTTGTTCTCAGCGAAGAGACTAAGAAATCGTCTTCTGGCGGTCTACAGGAGCGCGCACTCTGGTACTAACACTGTTTCATTCCTTCTTCTTCACCTCTTCTACTGATGACTGATCACCCCTCCCCAAGGAGGCACGCCAATGACCAATCACTCGCTAATCCAAGCTGCCTGGGAGGTACACTCCACGTGGCTCTGGTCCATGCTGTGGGACCCACCCGACGTGGTTCACCCTTTACTATCTGTTCCTCGACGTCACGGCTTCCATACTTTTATCTCTCGACACATGGACGCATTAATGGCCCCCACTGAGTGTCGCTACCGTTTCCTTCATTCAACAGAAGCGTGCGCATCCCTCTGGATCATCTAGAGATTCACCTTTTCTGTTTTCTTCTTCTCAACCGCGCTAGGGTTCGCTGCGTTTCTCCTCTTTAACTCTCCGCATGTGACTAACTGTTAACTAGCTTAGGCTTTAGCGCGATCTCACTGCAACCCCTCAAACTTGGCCTCTGACTTGATCGCGGCTAACTGTTACCTTAGCATTGCCTTCATCATAACTTCATGCTGGATGACTGACTTAACGGGCCTAAAAGCTTCGGCTTCACGCAATAGAACTTGCTTCTACCACCGACTAGCATGTTAGTGCACCACCGATCAGTCATTGCGCTTCTGGCTTCGCTACACTTCTCTGCCACACCAGCGCTGAGTGCATAGAGGGCTTGAACACCAACTATGACGCCTGTGTTTTGGGGAAGAAAAGTGCTTCTCGACGACCCCTCTTACCTCAACCTCGCTGTAAGAAGTCGTGGGTGAGGTCTTGCTTCTCTCACCTCAGCCTCGCTGCACAAAGTCGAGGTGAGGACTTTTTCTCTCGCCTCGACCTCGCTATAAAAAGCAAAGGAAAGGGACTAGGTTCTCTTGCCTCAACCTTGCTGTAAGAAGCAGAGGAAGAGGACTTTTCTCTCGCCTCAACCTTGCTGTGAAAAGCAGAGGAAGAGGACTTGGTTCTCTTGCCTCAAACTTGCTGTAAGAAGCAGAGGAAGAGGACTTTTCTCTCGCCTCAACCTTGCTGTGAAAAGCAGAGGAAGAGGACTTGGTTCTCTTGCCTCAACCTTGCTGTAAGAAACAGAGGAAGAGGACTTTTCTCTCGCCTCAACCTTGCTGTAAAAAGCAGAGGAAGAGGACTTTTCCTCATGCCTCAGCCTCGCTGTACAAAGTCGAGGTGAGGACTTTTCTCTATTGCCTACATTTGCTCAAAGGCAAGGAGGTCTTCCTCTTTCTCGCCTGCACTCACTCAAAGGCAAGGAGGTCTTCCTCTGTTGCCTACACTTGCTCAAAGGCAAGGAGGTCTTCCTCTGTTCTCGCCTGCACTTGCTCAAAGGCAAGGAGGACTTCCTTTGTTGCCTACACTTGCTCAAAGGCAAGGAGGACTTCCTCTGTTGCCTGCACTTGCTCAAAGGCAAGGAGGACTTCCTCTGTTGCCTGCACTTGCTCAAAGGCAAGGAGGACTTCCTCTGTTGCCTGCACTTGCTCAAAGGCAAGGAGGTCTTCCTCTGTTCTCGCCTGCACTTGCTCAAAGGCAAGGAGGACTTCCTCTGTTGCCTACACTTGCTCAAAGGCAAGGAGGTCTTCCTCTTTCTCGCCTGCACTTGCTCAAGGGCAAGGAGGACTTCCTCTTTCTCGCCTGCACTTGCTCAAGGGCAAGGAGGACTTCCTCTGTTGCCTACACTTGCTCAAAGGCAAGGAGGTCTTCCTCTTTCTCGCCTGCACTTGCTCAAAGGCAAGGAGGACTTCCTCTGTTGCCTACACTTGCTCAAAGGCAAGGAGGTCTTCCTCTTTCTCGCCTGCACTTGCTCAAAGGCAAGGAGGTCTTCCTCTGTCGCCTACACTTGCTCAAAGGCAAGGAGGTCTTCCTCTATTGCCTACACTTGCTCAAAGGCAAGGAGGTCTTCCTCTGTTGCCTACACTTGCTCAAAGGCAAGGAGGTCTTCCTCTTTCTCGCCTGCACTTGCTCAAAGGCAAGGAGGACTTCCTCTGTTGCCTCAACCTTGCTGTAAAAAGCAGAGGAAGAGGACTTTCGCTCTTGTCCCAACCTTGCTGTATAAAGCAGAGGAAGAGGACTTTCACTCGCCTGCACCTCGCTGTACAAAGTCGAGGGAGGACTTTCTCTCTTGCCCCAACCTTGCTGTATAAAGCAGAGGAAGAAGACTTTCTCTCGCCTGCACCTCGCTGTACAAAGTCGAGGGAGGACTTTCTTCTCTTGCCCCAACCTTGCTGTATAAAGCAGAGGAAGAGGACTTTCGCTCTTGCCCCAACCTTGCTGTATAAAGCAGAGGAAGAGGACTTTCTCTCGCCTGCACCTCACTGTACAAAGTCGAGGGAGGACTTTCTCATGGGTGCACGCTCCGAGGGGAGTGCCAGGCGTGGCTGTCTAAGTGCACTCACCAGGCGCACCCTGCCTGCATGGTCTCACCGCACGTTCTCTGGGTGAGTGCATGCACGTCCCCACCGGCGAGGAGCTCTTCTTCTGGAATCATGCGAGGTGCATGCTTAACGCTCTCACTGGGAACTTGGGTTCCAGCTTAACACGTGTTAGCAAGACCCCGATGACCATGAACCGACCGAGCACTTACTCTCTACATGCACCGACGGCTGATCGCGGTCTGCATGCACTGATGGCTGATCGCGCTCTACATCCAGGCGCTTATCTAGGGGCTGATCTGTGGGTGGTGGCCACTCGGTAACTGACCACCGATCACCTGTACTTGCACCTGGGGCAAGGAGAACTTTAAACTGGGAACACTCGCACACTTTATGTACTGAAAATCTTTTATTGGGTGGCATCGTTAAAAAGAGTGCCCCCTGATCTGCTCAACTGTTTAATACACTAAGTGTGTGTACAGCACGATAGCGCATCTACTTTACAACTTAACCAGAGTAGGAAACAAGCGTGTAGCGTCCTGGGTTCTGGGAATAGCCGTTCCGTCCAGAGTCTCCAGCCGACAAGCTCGATTCTCCAATGTCTCAACCACTCTGGATGGGGTCTCCTTTAACCGACGATGACCGCCCTGGCGATGTACACACGTGGGGCGATCATGCCTTCCGCTTCAGCTCTGGGAGCCCCCCAGTGTAGCCTCTTCCATCACCTCACCTCCCCAAACACAGGGAGTTCATGCTGTTGGTCGCCTGCCTGGGACCCCGAAGCGCGATCACCTTGTGTCTTCTGCAGGTAATCAGTCAGGAACCCTGTCTTCACCAACTCAGCAAGCTGACGCCCCAACGTCAGGCAGGTACGGAGTGTATGTCCATAAGCTTGATGGAATTCACACCACTCATCCTTCCTCCCTCCAAGTACCCTGTCGGTTTTCTCTGGCACATGGAGTCTTGCTGCCACAGCAGGGATGGCGATCAGCTCCGCCAAACTTATCATGAAATCAAACCTGGGGGGTGCGTTGCTTGCACGCCCCCTGGTAGGGTCCTTCCTGGGTGCATAAGGGCGAGACCTTCCCTGCTCCTTCCTCCCTTCCTTGATCTCATGCACCCGCGCCTGCTGCTGCTGATTCCCCTGACCTCCACGTGGCTTCGAAGGTGCAGCACTTCCTCTCTTCTCAGAGACCTCTGTCTCTACTACTATGTGTGCCACCGCGCGTCGCCGTATCTCGGTGAAGGTGGCAGGGTGGCTCCTGATGAGCGATTCACTGAAAGGACCAGGGAGGACACCTCTCTTGAACGCATGCACCAGCATGTCCTCGTCCTTGCTGGGCAATCTCACCACCTGCGTCCCAAAGCGATTGAGGTAGTCCTTCAACGGCTCCCCCTGATACTGGCGCACGTCAAACAGGTCGTAGGACACCACTGGCGCCGGTCGGTTGATGATGTACTGCTCCGTGAACAGCTTCGCAAACTGATGGAAGGAAGTGACGTGGCCCTCTGGCAGGCTCACGAACCACTCCATCGCCACTCCGCTCAGGGTACTCATGAACATCTTGCAGTACACAGCATCTGAACCTCCAGTCAGCATCATTTGAGTGTGGAAGGCTGTCAGGTGTGCTTCTGGATCTTCCACCCCCGTGAACGACGTTTTCAGTCCCACCAGATTGGGAGGCACCACCGTGTTCATGATTTCGGGGGAGAAAGGCATAAGGAATGCTCTCGGAGGCGACGGTGGCGTCGACGTCCTCTCTTCAACTGCGCGCTCCTTCTGCGCCTGCAATTCCCTACGCAGCTCTTCATTCATACGGTTCAACTCTTCGTTTCTTCTCTGCGATGCAGTCAGCTCTGCACGCATTTTCTCTTGCTCAGCTCTCGATTCCGCGACGCTATCTTGCAGCGCACGCATCATCCCCACTACCTGCGCCATGGTAACAGCTCCTTCCTCAGCAGATGGCGCAGGTGAGGTTTGCCTGGTTCTTCTACTCATCTCCTCTACACTTCGACATAACTTCACTTCGACGAAATGATCAAGAAGCTCCAAGAAACTTCAAGAAACCTCAAGAAACTTCAAGAACTGCAACGTGGATGGGAACAAAATTCACACGGGCCCCACGGTGGGCGCCAAATGATCCTGCCGCTTGACTCGAACGTGGAGGATTGCCTCACCACTCCTTCGTCTAGCCTTCTGTTCTGCAGGAACGCTCCAAGAACCACCACCGGAACTCCAAACGCTGCCTGCAAAACACACAGACGGCGCCTCTGGCGGCCGTTGTAGCTCCGACGCTCAAGTCAGGCAACAGGAACACCAAAACTATATCTGAATCTCTCTGTGAGACTCGTGTGTAACTGTAAACTCTCCAATGTGTAAGCTGTAAGAATCTGTAAAAAACCCCCTAATTTCGTTAAGAGTTTCGTATATATACCTGAGTCTTTCTCTCTCCTGACGGTTATTCCTCTTGACACGTGGATAACATCTGGTCATACACGTGTCACCATCTGAAGTACCTGCAGCTGAAACGTTACTTCCACTGTGCTCCTGCGACTAAGTTATCCACACAGGGAGTAGCTTAGTACACAGGCTACTCTGGGCGCAACCAAGTCTTCTCAAACACCCGGCGATGTGCTCTTTCGGCGACTTGCTGACCACCTGATCTCCTAACCTTCACACACGGCGATCACGTGCAATCTAGGCGATTACTCATCCTCAAGGTGATAGGCGATTACTCATCCTCAAGGCGATAGGTGATTACTCATCCTCAAGGCGATAGGCGATTACCATTCTGAGTGATCGCCTCCCTGATTCACCTGCTATCCTCTACCACGTGTTACCCTGTGAATGGTCCACGTGGTCAACTACTGCTGATGTCATCGACTACCGATGACCGACCGGATCAGTTTTCAAGATTTTAAAGAGCTTTTGGATCATCTCGAGTGTTAAATAGGATTGGGTCTTGTATTCTGAACTTTAATCTTTGATTACCAAGTGTATTATGTTCCTTTCTTCCTTTGACATTGTAATTCTGTGTATTTTGGTGTGGTGCAGTTTCAGAGGGTTGTTCTAAAAACTGTGTGGTTTTTCAAAGAGTGGTGTGTTCTTGAGGGGTTCAAGATCATCACTTTTAGTGTGTGGTTAGCTGAGGACTGGATGTAGCTCTTGGTTAAGATTGAACCAGTATAAACATCTTGTGTGAATCTCTCTATCCCTACACTCATTAAACTATTTTATCTTTAGTTTTCAAATCTATTGGTATAAACAACCATTTGTTTCGTAAAAACAACAGGTTGATTTTCTGAATCTAACTTAAAAATTGTTTTCTATGTGGCTAAACAAATTTCTAATTGATTGATTCTTCATAGCTTTGCACTATACTTCAATACTTGCGAAAATCTTTCAAAAAAAAATTCACCCCCCCTCTTGTTTAAGGCCTCTAATTCTAACAATTTAAACCTAAAAAGGTCACATGAAGCACACTTGAACATGCTTGCTATGTGACTCATTTTAGGTGCCTAATTCAAACATTATTAGTTTGAATTTTCCTTCTCAATTTTTTGTAAGCTTGGTCGGACTTCTAGCTTATATAAAGAGGTGCTTGGCTCATATTTTAAGAAGATCAATTTTAGAGTGTTATGCTACCAAGTTGCTAGCCTATTCACTCCCTTGTCTAAACCTCTCTAGAATAGACACCTTTGGTCTTCTTCTTCATCTCTTCAAGTGATATGGCCCAACCAATCACTCTCCCTACTCTTCATGCACCTACAAGGAAATCATACCTTCATTAGAGCTCTCCTTAATCCACTTCCTCCACTAGCTTCCCTCAATTCCTCCAAAAACCTAAGAAAGAAAGCAATTCCCTATCAATTATATTATTAAAGATGTATTTTTCATTTCAAAATTATAATAAATAAATAATTCTTTAATAACTAATTATATTAATATTTTAATGCTTAAACCTCATCTCTAACACTTAGCTTATGCGCGAGGTGTCCATTTTACTACACGTTTTAATATTTAATTGGTCATAAATCGACCTCTAAGTTTAAGATGAGACACAACCCCCCATCTTTGAGCAAAATGGGGTGAAAAGGCTATTTAAGGAGTGTTTTAAAAACCACTAGGATTTCCAAACGTCACATCCATAAGGATTCTTTTTAAAAGTCATAACATCGCATCGCTTTAACAGTGGTGCAAAAAGGCAAAACGAGTGCAGCTATTTTAAATTTATAAGGGCGGCTATATAGCTGCATTTGATCAACACGCACTTGTAAATCGAAGAGATAAGAGTGCGGCTATATAGCCGCACTTGTAAAAACCATTTATAAATGCGGCTATTTCTCGTAGCCGCACTTGTATATGCTTCAAAACATTAAAAAAAATTTAAAAATTTAAAACACCACAAACCTTATGTGAAGGCAACGTTGATGAAGAGTGGCACGGGAGCGCCAGCAACGGCGGCGACAGCGGAAGCGGCAGCAGATAGGGAAATAGTGACGGAGCAAACCAAAAAACCAACATGAAACCACAAAGGCAATGAAACAATACTGAGCAATGCAAGAAGCCAAACAATGTAAGAAAAACAAAAAAGATTTATACATCCATGGGTGAAGAAGAAAGAGAGCTCGAAGAAACTTACAAAGGCACCAAAACAAAATGAATGAAGCTACAGAAGAGATGAACATGAAGCAAAAACACGAGCAAGAACACTGCAAACGCGAAATAAAGAGGAGAAAAAAAATATGAAAGAGTGTGGCAGAAACGAAGAGGAGAAAAAAAATTTGAAAGTGTGTGGCGCGCTTCAAAATTTAGGGTAAAAAAGATTTACAAGTGCGGCTAAATATAAAACCACACTTGTAAATCAAAGCGCTTGATTTATAAATGCGGCTATTTAAATAGCCGCATTTGTAAATCAAGCACTTTGATTTACAAATGCGGCTATACAAATAGCCGCATTAGTAAATCAAATTAATTTCAAAAATGTCACCATGTTTTTTACGAATGCGTGTGAGCGCAAAGCCGCACTAAATAAAGAGTATTCTTTTCTTTATTTTGCACTAGTGTAAGGCTTCACACCTTTTCTAGTGCCCCTTCCACGTGTAACGTTCTGCTTGGCACATTGGACTGAGAAGCTTCGAAACATCACTCTCTCTCCTACATTATTTCATTTGACATTGTTTCAAATGGTTTTAGATGTAAGAGTTGCTCTTTTCACATTTCACCATTTGAAAGAAATCCCTACTGAAATCCCATTCTTCTCAAATAGGCACATTCTATCCTTCCATCATTACCTTCTTACTAGCTTTTCTTTGGGCTTTTGTTTTTCTTATTGGATTGTCCCTTTTTTTTATGCTTTTTTCTAGGTTTTGAGTGTGGGCCATTTTCTAGGTTTTAAGTGTAAAGGTTTCAAGTTCTTGCCTTTCATGGACACTTACGACACGTCTTACCCTTGGGTTAAAATGAAATTTATCAAGGAGATGTTTAGATACACATCTTTGAAGAAAGTTAAGGCTTTTAACAAACTTCAAACGGTTAGTAAAACTGAGGAAAAGATGTTGAGATTCAAGCTGGTCAATTGGATGAACATCTTTGTAAGAATAAATCCAAAATTGTAAAGGGAAAATTTTGTTTTTTTATGACACTATTTTTATTAATCTTGGCCTTTAGCTTCCTTTATATTCCTTTGAAAAAGAGGTCCTTACAGTGATGAATGTGACACCCGCCTAACTATATTCTAATAGCTAGGATTCTTGTGCGCATTTCATATATTATGCACACACTTTGGTATAATTCCAACGTCAAACATGTTTTTCTACTTTTTTGAGTTCAAAACTTCATACCGGCAGTTATAGGCTTCCTTAAGTAGCATCAGTGGTTGGGGACTTCTTTTCCAATCATCTTACAAACGCTTCAGAGGTCACTTTTTAAAAATTTGAGCTCTTACTCACAATCCCTCCTTTTTGGAGGGTTTTTCCCTTTATTGGACACAAAATCCTTACATTTAAAGTGTATGGAAGGTGGAGGAATTGGAATCAATTGAGCTCGAGAATTGTGAAAAAATGGAAGTTTTGAGTCCTTTTTTTTTACTCAGCCACCCTATTAAAGCTTGAATACTAGGTCTTAGATATGAAAGTCTACATCGGTATATCAATTCTTCTCAGAATTTACTTTTCCACTTTAGCTTTCAATCCTTTAACTTTTATGTTTTAATTTTTCAAATAACTAGATGGAGATCTCTAAGAAGGAAATGTCTCATCACTTCAAAGAGATGAAGGCCTTGAACGAGGCTCAAAGTCCCTTGACGAAAGCACTGATGAACATTTCTTCATTCAACTGGTGGGTGCATAAGGTGATGTTGCATAATTGATTGAGATAGTCTTTCAGTGACTCATTCTCCCTTTGTTTGATATAAAAAAAGATCTAAAATCCTTGGTGGTTTGACTTTGTTGGTTGTGAACTATTGTACAAACATTTGTGAGAATATCGAAAAGAAGGTAATTGTTTCGTTTGGTATTCCACTAAACCATTGCAAAGTAGTCCCTACGATGGTTCCAACAAACATCTTACATTAGACTGTGTCAGCCCTCCCAAAATCATCATTTGTGCTCGAAAGGCCTTAAGATAGTTTTCAAGGTCCCCCGATCTCAAGAAAGGGGTAATCTTTAGTACAACGTAGTGTGTAGGGGTTGGCTCGTCCATAATTTTGCAGAAAAAAGGTTGGGTATCTTCGTTGAGCGATGTTGGACATCATTATATTTGTCCCTAACAGGTGGCATGTCTGTGCATCATCTACAAGAGCTCTTCATTAGCCTTTTGTATCTCTTTGAGAGCTTTTAGTGTTAGAAATGTAGATTGAGTTCAAGAGTGAGGTGAATTGAACTTCTAAAATTTTTTTGAAAAATCTGGACTAGAATGAAAATGTTGTTAATAAGTAGAAGTCAGAAATTTTAATCAGCTAATTTTTACTATATCACACAATTAATCAGTTGAATTTCTGAACACACAAGAAACACTTAAAAATCATATTACAAAAATGTAAAGAGAGAGCAGAAGAAATACAAAGATTTTTATACTGGTTCACTCTTTCTCAAGAGCTACATCCAGCCACACCAACTGATATATCACTATAAAAAAATTATTTACAATTAAGACTCACACAACAATCACTCTTAAACCATACTAGAAGGACCTAAACCACGAGACCCTGCTGATGTAAAGAAATAAAAAATCCTATCTAATTTCAGTACAAGAACCTTAGAAACAAAAGAATCAGTGACCAATTACACCTGAATTACAACGAAAACAATCAGGTTATGGAAATTTAGGAATAACTTCTTCAATCAAGATATGTCATTCAAGAATGCTTTTGGGAGGAAAGGTTTTCAAAATACGTTTTTATAATCCTCACAGAAAACAATTCAAAATTTATTTTATTATTTTTAATAGATTAAAAATTCGATTCAACCTATTGATTTCACTTAAAGTGAAAACAGTGGATTAATTTGAATCTCTAATCTCTTAAAAGTATCACAGATAACAACATTTGTAAAATAAAGAGCTTTCAACTTGTGAAATATTTTAACCGATTAAACATCTCTACATAACTTTTTGAGGTTTTAAGTAATTTTAACACATTAAAATAAAATTTCAATCCATTGAAATTTCCTTAATCCCAACACAAAGTTTTGAACAATTAAAATCATTTAAAAAATGATACTTTGAGTTTCATAGACTATTTACCTTAATAGACAAAAATAAACAGACACCAAAACACACCTACACACATAAGTACATCTTCTTCAAAAGATTGATCTACATTCTTTAAGTGAGTTTGGATACATCAAATACAAGTTTGTGTTGGGATTTATAGGTGTGTCCGCATTTATAGGGATTCAGCCCCCAAATACAACTAAAATATCTGTTGTCCGCATTTTTCACTTTTTAATCAACGAAGACAAGAGTAAAGTTCTGCAGGTTATTCCTCCTCCCCCACCAGCTGAGAGAAACACAGCAGAATGGAGAAGAAAAACAAAGACAATAGAGTTCATTGTCTGGTCTTAGCATATCCAGCTCAAGGTCACATCAACCCTATGCTTCAATTCTCCAAGCTTCTGCAACATGAAGGTGTGAGGGTGACATTTGTCACCACCGTTTTCCACTGCAAGAACCTGCAGAAACTGCCAACTGGCATTTCCCTTGAGACCATTTCGGATGGTTATGACAGTGGTAGTAGGATTGGAGAAGCAAAGAGTTTAAGGGTCTACTTGGATCGCTTTTGGCAAGTTGGGCCAAAGACTCTTGTTGAGCTGCTTGAGAAGCTTGCTAGGTCAGGTCACCCTATTCATTGTATTATTTGTGATTCATTCATGCCTTGGGGTATGGAAGTTGCAGGGAGATTTGGGATTGTGGGGGTACCTTTTCTCACTCAGAATATGGCTGTTAATAGTATATATTATCATGTTCATTTGGGAAAGTTGCAAGCTCCCCTCATAGAGAATGAGATTTCACTTCCTGCTCTGCCCCAACTTCGACTTTGGGACATGCCTTCTTTCTTCTTTAACTATGAAGAAGATCCTGCTTTTCTTGATTTTTTAGTAGGTCAGTTTTCTAACATTGATAAAGCTGATTGGATCCTCTGCAATTCCTTCTACGAACTGGAGAAAGAGGTAGGTAGCTCAAGTCTTGATTGTGACACACAGACACACACATAACAGCTACTTTTGATAAACCCACTAGAGTCAAATTATTAGTGTGCAAGAAAAGAAAGAAACTGCTAAATTTCCTCTTTGTTTCATTCTTACTATTCTTATTGGATTTTAGTTTCACTTTAGATTTTTAAAGACTAATGTAATTTCTATTCTTTAGGAAAAAATTCATGTTGATATTATATTACACATAGGCATCTTTGATATTATGAACATATGCCTAATTTATCATAAATGTATTACTTATTTTGGTTGTAGGTAGCTGATTGGACGATGAAGATCTGGCCCAAATTTAGGACAATAGGACCATCAATTCCATCCATGTTCATAGACAAACATAACAAAGATGATGAGGACCATGGTGTTGTACAAGTCACAAGTAAAGAATGCATAAAATGGTTAGATGATAAGCCAAAAGAGATTGTTGTTTACGTTTCTTTTGGGAGTATGGCAGTAGTTGATGAGGAACAAATAGAGGAATTAGCTTATGGTTTGAGAGATAGTGGAAGTTACTTCTTGTGGGTAGTTAGAACCTCTGAAGAGACCAAGCTCCCTAAAGGCTTTGAAAAGAAGTCAGAGAAGGGTTTAGTAGTTCCATGGTGCTCCCAGCTAAGAGTTTTAGCACATGAGGCAGTGGGGTGCTTTGTAACTCATTGTGGTTGGAACTCTACCTTGGAAGCGTTGTGCTTGGGAGTTCCAATGGTTGCAATGCCACAAGAGGCAGACCAAAGCACCAATGCTAAGCATATTGAAGATGTTTGGAAGGTGGGAATCAAAGCTTCAGTTGATGGAAAACATGTTGCGAGACGAGAAGTGTTGAAGCATTGTATAAGGGAAGTAATGGACACAGAAAGGGGCAAAGAGATGAAGAGAAATGCCATGCAGTGGAAGACTTTGGCAGCAAATGCTGTTAATGAGGGTGGAAGTTCTCATAGAAACATTGCTGAATTTGTGAATACTTTGTTCCATTTTCAATAATTACTTCTTAATCAACCCAAAACTTCTTGTTTGGTGATGACAGATTTTTGGGGGTTCACTCACTCCCAACGTGTGTGTACTCACACTTGTTTTTCAGCAGTTAAAAACAATACTCACACCCCCCAAAAAATATACACTCGGTTTATAAATATTATGAACTAAGTTATGAATTTTTAACAGAAGATAAATGAAAGTATTTTTATTCCATTACTAATTTCAGTAAGATTTTATTCTTGGTACGGTGATATGCTTTGTCCTCGCTAACAGATGTGATGAATTAAATATTGTACATAGAAAAAAGTAAAATTGAATAGAATTTGAATAAACAACCTTAGCTACTGTTGTTGTAGATCCGAAATAAAAGTTATTTATCCATTTTCTTATATACCATTTTTCTTATTTACCAAAATATCGAACATATTTTATTTACCTAAATATATAAAACATTGTGAATAGTAGTGATGTGGAGCTTTGCAAAGGTGGAAACCTAAATTATATTAGGTACTTCGTTTTGCACCCCATGCTTTCCTTATCCACCCCATAAATATGAAAATATCAATTTTACCCCTACTGTATTAAATGGCAATGAAGGAGGATTTTAAGGTGTTGTGGTCTTCTGTTCCTTCGCTGTTTTGGTATACACTTGGATCATTGATTTGCCCTTGTTGATAGTTGAGGGTTGACTAGATTTTGGTAAGATTTAGGTGGACTTAAGATAGTGAAACTTGATGGATAAGATATTTATGTTTTGTTTTAAAGTTTTTTTGGTTTTTGTGCTTGGTTTAAAGTTCATTTCCAATGAAAAGTTTTCATATGATGCAATCTAGAAGTTTTTTTGACTGTATGATTAGTTTTATAACTTTGATTTTCAAATTGTATAATAAATAGATAAAATTATATTTTGGATTACACCTTAATTTTCTTACACAATTCGAAAATTAAAATTAAATTTTAAAATTTGTGATTCAAAATTTAAAATTGGTTTTTGGATTACACAATTTGCTTTTGGATTGTGTAATCCAAAAATCAAAATTGGCTTCCAAATTAAGTAATTTTAACTTCGAGATTACACATTTTATAAGTCAAATTTGACTTTCGGATTTCACAATCTAGAAATTAATTTTATTTTTTTTTATAAAAAGTTTTTATGTTAGGCATCACTAAGGCTTGACATTTTAGCTAGACTGACACATCAAGTAACAACAATCATTTGCCATCGCATAAAAAAAGTATCATTAGAAAAAAAGAAAAAGAAAGAAAATACAAAAATATGGAGGGACTAGACCAAAACCCATATGTTAACAAAAACGATACATAAGTAGACTATACCTATTAATAAAGAATTCTAAGAACAGACTAGATGGAAGCCTATTATACCGATGAAAGGATTCTCTATGAATAAATCCTAAATTAGCCAACTTATCAGCACATGCATTCCCTTCATGAAAAATATGAGTAACCCTAAACTTGATTTTTCCACAATAATTAAGACAAGTATTCCATCGATTACGAAACATCCAAGGAACATTTGTCCTAGCAGTAAACACAGCACAAACCAAGACAGAGTCACATTCCAGCCAGACATCAATAAGTTCCAACTTTTGAGCTTCCTCCAAAGCAGATATTGTTAGAATATATGGCCTTAAACAAGAGGGGAGGTGAATTGTTTATAAAAGATTTTCGCAAACTTTGAAGGTACAATGAAACTCAGTGCAAAATTACAGATAAAGAAATCAAGTTAGCAAAAAATATATTCTGTTTTAAGTAAAATACAATAAAACAATCGGTTGTTTCTTCGAAACAATCAGTTGTTTATATCAGCAGATTTAAAACAACTTAAAACAATAATTAAAAGAGTTAGGGATGAGAGAAAAATACACTAACAATTTTATACTGGTTCACCCTACTCACAAGGGCTACATCCAGTTCCCAGAAAATCACTAGGTTCCACTATGCAATCAATCACAGATTACACACACCACACACCAAAGTAGGGACCTTGAACCCCTCAAGAAACACACTATCTTTGGCAAACCATACCACAGAATTTAGAACCCCTTTGAATCTGCACTTACAACCTTTTACAAAAATACAGTAATCAAGGAAGAGAGAACAGGATACACCTGGGAATTACGAAGCTTCAAGATTAGAAAATACAACCCATTCCTATTCCACACACTTGAAAATCCGAAGCTTGAATGAATCTTGAAAACACTTTGTCAAATCCCACTTTGACTTCTCAAAATTGTTTCTTACTTTTTAGAAACTTCTAACCAACTTTATATTGACCAATAGAATGGTCAAAAGCATATAAAACAAGAGTGCAGTCAGTTAGAAATCATTTAATAAAGATTCAATTCAAAAACACAAAGTTGTTAGGATTTTCACAATAAACAATCAATTGTTTTATCGAGACAATCGATTGTTTTGGCTTTGAAAACTTAGTCAACCAAGCCAAACACTTTTTAACCTTTTCAAAAACCTTCTAAGTATAAAACAATTGGTTGTTTCGACAAAACAATAGGTTGTTTTTCACTTAGTTGAAAAACATTCCATTTTAAAAAGGCTTTCAATTCAAACTTGTTTTGGATTCAAACAAGGTGTGGATTACACAAAATCTACCCTTGTTCCCACCTATACACAGCAGCAACTCTAGCCATCATCAAACACTTTGGATTTGGATTCTTCAAAGCTCTTTATCATCCTTGATCAACAATCTCCCCTTATTTGATGAAGAGAAATCCCTGATTTCCTGTGTTGGTCTTATTTGAATCTGTAACAGCACCTGCAAAACAGACTTATGCAAATCCATAGCATCTAAAGCAACAGATTATTGTGGCACACTCAACCAGATTTCTGCATAAACACATGAGCAGAAAAACTAGCCAGAAATAGCAGAAAACACCATCTTAAATTAGCAGATATGCAGCAGAACTTAAACCAAATTAACCCAGTTTAAAGACAACACATAAACCATTCTCCCCCTATTTGTCTTCACAAATAGAATTAGGAAGAGGTAAAACAGAATTAAGAATAGAAAAATGAAAATATTTTTCAAACTAAAGCAAGATTAAACAAAGAAACTTGACTTCAATCTTCCCTTCCATATTGTAGTTCAAACAACTGATTCTGTACTGCTTCAATTTGCTCATCAAGATTTTGGAAACGTGAATCCATGCTTTGAAACCTTTGGCCAATTTCTTGAAAATTTGTAGCACAAAAGTCCTGGAGATTCCTTTGATTTTCAGCAAAGCTGTCTAGCCTAGTACCATGAATCTCTCAAAGGGTGACATGGAGAGAATCCTGTCTCCCTGATGTACAACACTTGTTCCTGCACCTGTATCAGCAGCTGGTTGATCACCATCTTCTTCAGCACCTTCAGCAGGAGGTTGATCATCATTTTCTTGATCAATTTGCATACCTCTTGAAGATCCACCTTGATCTCCACCTTTGCTTACCCATCTTCTATCAATCTTGGTAAAACCCATTTTGCTTAGTGAACCATTGTTCACTTCATGTGATGATTTCACAAATTCAGCAATTTCTTCCTCAAGATCTACTTCAAAATATGCCAAGAATTTAGAGACAAGAATAGCATAGGGGTAGTGGTAGTCACTCAACCTCATAGATTTCTGCATGTGCTCTTTTATGATATGAATCCAGTTGACCTTTACTTTGTTTGTGATGTAGAAAATGTATACAAGGTCTTCTTCAGTAAGAAAAAAATGGTTCCTCCCCCTTGGTGTGAGAATCCAAGTAACAATGAGAGCCAAGAGTCTTTCATTAAGCTTTAATCCACCCACTGAAAAATTCTTCACCCTTGCTTGTGGATTCTTCAAAATGTTTCTGTAAAACTGTATTTTATTGAAATCATCCACCACACTGATGTTTCCTTGTTGATTATGAGTTCAACATATTTGAATCCAGTAACAGTAGCCCATACTTCATCATTTATCACCATATCAACTTCTTTGACATCTGATACAAGGTTATTGTCAATAAACCTTAAATTGGTGTAGAAGACTCTTATGAGATCCGGATAGATTTTTCCAGACATTTCTAGGAATCTTTTCAGCAATTGATCCTTGAGAAGACTTCTCACTTCATCCAGCTTTTGGCTTTTCAGCCAACTAAAGGAGACAACCTTTGGATTGTTAATCACTTTTCTGCTTGTTTCATCACGATATTTTTCAATTTGCTCAAACTCTCTCGAAAACCATTTTTCCAGACGCCCTCCTCTTCTCACAGCCCTGTGTTTGACTCTTTTTAATGTTGGAGGTGTGGTATCCATGGTGGCAAAGAGCAGAAACCAAAACCAAAGAGAAGGAGATGAATATGTAAGAGATACAATAAGAGATGAGCCAATTGATTGTTTTTATAGAGAAAAAACAACTGCATAGGGTTTTATAGCAACAATGACCCTTACTTTAATCCTTTCCTTGTAATGGGCTTCGATTTCCAAGTAGAGAAGACTGGTCCAAGATAGCAGAGTGACATGTCAGCCCTTAACAAGAAGCACATGGTGATTTGACTAGTCATAAAGGCACTTGAATTTCCAAGATTTTGGAATATATTCCTTTTATGAAAGAATTGTAATGCCCTTCTGAATCAATTCAGACTCATAAAGGCTCCTTTTTTACTCACATTCCTCGAGAACAGAATTTGCAACAAATAGAATGCATAAAGAAATTAAACCAATCTTATGCAGTGCTGCCAGAGGAGAAACAATCAGTTGTTTCGAGAAAAAAATCGATTGTTTTTCTATGATAGTACCTAAAGATTTTCAAATGTTGAAATCTCATGCAGATAAGAATCAAGATGTAATTGCTTCATATAAAACACAAATAAATGAAGATTAACACTAATTAAGAATTAAAAGACAGAAACACAGAAAGTCTTATCCCTTTATCTTAGAGCCCTTTCAAAGAGTCATTGTTCATTGATCAAGAATCCTTCTTTTGGCCTTCAAGAAGACTTAAGCTGGTACACAACTTAAATTCAATTTCAGATAAAGTCTTTTTCCTCCAAAAGCTTGATTTGATGACTCTAGAGTCCCTGCCTTCTTAGCATTCCTGCAATAACAAATTCAAGTAGCAAGATTTGGTCCCTTTACAAAAGTGCGTCCTTTTGCATCACATCCATCACTGGGAACCTCAGAAACTTTGGGAATCCATCTCATAATACATTTAGGAATAGAATATTTCCTAATTTTACAAAATCTGACAGAATGGCCTCTCTTCATGCAGTAAAAGCATGCAACAACCGGTTGTTTCGATCTTTCAATCGGTTGTTTTTCTGGCACTTTAGAAAAAGGTTTTGAAACCCCACTTTTCTTGGTGGATTCAAACCCAATCCAGACTTTCCAAAAACACATTTTTGAGATGCCAAAACAGTTTCAAAGTTGGATTTGCCTTTTGAAAGTTTGTCCACAATTTTTACAAGATATTGGACCTTCTTTTTAAGGTTTTCACAATTTTCACAAACTTTTGAGTCACACAAGCAAGAAGAATTTTTGTAAAGCAGTTCAAGATTTCAAAATCTGTTTTTGAATTTTCCAATTCTTCTTCTAGTGTCTTAACTCTATTTTCAAGCCAGTTGTTCAACCCTTTCAACCGGTTGTTCAAGAGAGCCAATCAGTTAGCTTCCTCATGAGTTTCTTTAAAAGCTTGAAGCAATTGACTATAGTTTTCAGCATTTAAAGAGGCACTAAAACTTACACTACTTGAGTCATCTTCTCCCTTTGCCATCAAGCATAGATTGACTTCTTTTTTATTTTGCTGTCTTTTCCTTCTTACTTGATTCCTCTTCTTGCTTTCTTTATTTCAATAGTCTTCTCATGAGTTCCTTCAATTGTATCCCACATTTCCTTAGCAGAACCACATTTTGAGACCCTGAAAAATTCATTAGAGTTCAAAGCAGAGGTTATGATATTCTTTGCAATGCAATCAAACTTGGCCATTTTATTCTCTGCATCAGTCCATTGGGATCAAGTTTTTTCAATCAAAACACCTTCCTTTTCATATTTGGGAATAAAAGGACCATTTTCAATTGCATCCTAAATCCCTTTATCTAGAGATTCCACCAAAATTTTCATTCTAACCTTCCAAAACTAATAGTTCAAACCACAAAACAAAGGTGGTCTGTTAATTGAGGCACCCTCCCCAATAGGTAGTCTTTCAGCCATAGAAAAAACAAAATTAGGATCGAAAACTTGAGTAATTTTCAAGAACTTAGCTCTTGATGCCAATTGTTAGAATATATGGCCTTAAACAAGAGGGGGGTGAATTGTTTATAAAAGATTTTCGTAAACTTTTAAGGTACAATGAAACTCAGTCCAGAATTACAAATAAAGAAATCAAATTAGCTAAGAATATACTCTGTTTTAAGTAAAATACAGAAATACAATCGGTTGTTTCTTCGAAAGAATCAGTTGTTTATATCAGCAGATTTAAAACGACTTAAAACAACAATTAAAAGAGTTAGGGATGAGAGAAAAACACACCAACAATTTATACTGGTTCACCCTACTCACAAGGGCTACATCCAGTTTCCAGAAAACCATTGGGTTCCACTATGCAATCAATCACAGATTACACACACCACACACCAAAGTAGTGACCTTGAACCCCTCAAGAAACACACTACCTTTGGCAAACCACACCACAGAATTCAGAACCCCTCTGAATCTGCACTTACAAACTTTTACAGAAATACAGTAATCAAGGAAGAGAGAATAGGATACACCTGGGAATTACAAAACTTCAAGATTAGAAAATACAACCCATTCCTATTCCACACACTTGAAAATCCAAAGCTTGAATGAATCTTGAAAACACTTAGTCAAATCTCACTTTGATTTCTCAAAATTGTTTCTTACTTTTTAGAAACTTCTAACCAACTTTATATAGACCAATAGAATGGTCAAAAGCATTTAAAACAGGAGCGCATTCAGTTAGAAATCATTTAATAAAGATTCAATTCAAAAACACAAAGTTGTTAGGATTTTCACAACAGACAATCGATTGTTTTATCGAGACAATCGATTGTTTTGGCTTTGACAACTTAGTCAACCAAGCCAAACACTTTTCAACCTTTTCAAAAACCTTCTAAGAATAAAACAATCGATTGTTTTGACAAAACAATCGGTTGTTTTGACAAAACAACAGGTTGTTTTTCACTTAGTTGAAAAACATTCCATTTTAAAAAGACTTTCAATTCAAACTTATTTTGGATTCAAACAAGGTGTGGATTACACAAAATCTACCCATGTTCCCACCCATACACAATAGCAACTTCAAGCATCATTAAACACTTTGGATTTGGATTCTTCAAAGCTCTTGATCATCCTTGATCAACATATATAACTCCATAAAATTCAGCAACCACAGTAGTCTGAACGTCAAGAAACACAGAGAAAGCTCGAATAAACTCCCCCATACTTTCACGCAAAATACCTCCATAAGTGGCAAGAGTTGGATAACCCTTAGTAGTCCCATTAGTTTTAATTTTTACCCAGCCTGGTGAAGGAAACTCCCATCTAAAAGGAAGAGGACGAAGAACTTTACCAGTGCAAGTATTAATATCAAAAAACTTAATCACACTGAAATCCATCATATCATTCTTCATTGAAGCTTTAGACGACTTTCCCACTAGACAAGTTAAATCTTTAAAAATCGAAATAGCCCTAGAAACCTCAATCTTATCCTGAAAATTAGCATAATTCCTCATACACCATAGCATCCAAATAGGAAAAGTTATCACAACAAGCTTAATCAATTTAACCAAAGGACTACCATCACTCTCAATAAAAGAAAGAAGATTATCCTTATTAGAAAAATGAGAAGTAGGAAAAATCTGTCGAACCCAACTCCAAATATACAATTCATTAGGGCATTCAAAAAAATAAATGATGGATAGATTCCTCATGCTTTTCACAAAGTGTACACATAGAACAAATATGAAGACCTTTATTTTGAATATGTTGATCTGTAGAAAGTCGTCCATGAAAAACTTTCCAAAGGACAAGAGTTTTGGAAGGTGGGACATCTGAAGACCAAATAAATTTACCAAGAAACCAATTTTATGTTGTAACTTGTTTTATTATATTTTGTTAGTTCATACTTATTTATGTTTAATTAAAACACAAAATGAAAGTGTTACATTATTTTGTGATCACTCATGCAACTATTTTAGTGTTAACTTTTTTTTATAAAAATGGAATCCAAAGTTTGAAGTTAAATATTAAAAGAAGTTTATATGTTGTCTGACATGGATGACATGTCTGATATTGTGAAATTTGAGGCAGCAAAAGGCGAATTGGTTGAAAAGGATTGTGTACAAGATGAGGTTAAGTAAAATATATTATGAATTGTGTAAAAAAATGTGACAAGGGACATATTTTTATGTTGTATTATATTTGTGTAGGTATTTTGGACGCGGAATTACTTACTTGAATGGGTGTGTGGGATAACATTTAACCTTGGATTTGTAATTGTGATATTGAGATTTGATACAACAAATGGACAATAAGGAAGAAAAACATATGTCTTGCTATAGGATGTGAAAGGGGTGGTAAATATAAGATATGCAAAAAGGAGTTACAACTAACTGTAACTCAAAAAAGAAAAAGTGATTATCCATTTAAATTAAAGGGTCAATCAGTATGCAATGGAGGGGACGGATTATGAAGGTAATATGTGGGAATCATAATTATGAGTAGCAGATCATCCATATGTTGGGTTATTAAAAGATAATGAGCATTCCATGGTGGCTAACATGACTAAAAGTTTATTGAAGTTGTAGTGGCCAGACCTCGGTCATCGAGAATAGATGGTAAAGGGTGAACCACGTCAGCTGGGTCCCAATGCATGGGCCAAAGCCACGTGGAGTGGACCTCGCAGGCAGCTTGGATTAGCGGGTGATCGGTCATCAGTGTGTCAGCTCAAAGAGGGGTGATCGGTCATCAGTGTGTTCCCTCGGAGAAGGGTGATCAGTCATCGGTGTGTTCCCTCAGTGAAGGGTGATCAGTCATCGGTGTGCCTCCTCAGAGAGGGGTGATCAGTCATCAGTGTGTCCCCTCAGAGAAGGGTGATCAGTCATCGGTGTGCTTCATCAGAGAGGGGTGATCAGTCATCAGTGTGTTCCCTCAGAGAAGGGTGATCGGTCATCAGGGTTTTCCCTCAGAGAAGGGTGATCAGTCATCAGTGTGTTCCTTCAGAGAAGGGTGATCAGTCATCGGTGTGTTCCCTCGGAGAAGGGTGATCGGTGTGCCTCCTCAGAGAAGGGTGATCAGTCCTCGGCAAACGCTAAGCTTTGGCATAAGAGATTTATCCTTAGAGTTGCATGTAATGGCACGTGAGGGGTTTAAGGGCCCGTAAGAGATTAGTTTAAATCATAAGGATAGATCCCACAATGTGAGGGTTAACAATATGCTGTGATATTCATTCATAAAGACAATTGCTTGAAGATAGAAGGTTACCGCCATACACGCCAAAAGATTAAGAGATAAAAGATATTGTTCCTAGTAGTATGTATTGATATGCAGGTGGCGACAATAGCACTCCAAATATACAAAGATACGCTGTTAAAGATTACACACAAATAACAGCATTCTCTCACCCACGGAATATTTTCTTCCTAAAGATAATGTTCCATGCAGGGAAAGTTTGTTACTAAGGATAACCTAATGACACCCTATAAAAGGGGCTTAAGGCTCCAGGGGAAGTGATGGCATTTTCATGTGTTCTTCTTGAATCAAAGTAGAAATAAATGGAGCGGAAGCAATGGGTGAGTGAAACAAGACCCTCCTAGGAGTTGTGTTGGTCTTGAAGGTGCATGGTGAGTATGGGTTGAGAGGTTCGGCCAGCTCAAGGGAGAAGGTGAAAGGATTGAAGTTTATAGCCTAGATTTCTAGGAGGAGTAAAGCTTGTGCACAAAAATGGCAGCATAACATTACTCAAATAAACTTGTCAAATACAAAGAGATAGCCTTCCTATTTATAGGCTATTTGGGACTTGAGGTGCAAGCTACATTTTAATAAAAAGAAAACCAAAATTAATTCTAAAATCTAAGGTGCCATGACCGGCCATACCAACCCTAGCTTCTAGAATGTTTCCATCCAAAGTGCTTTCTACACTATCCTATCTACTAAGCACCCCCTCCCCCTTTGGGCCTTTATGAAACATGTACAAGGATCTCTCTCTTCCATCCGTGGCTTCTTCTATGTGTGCTTGGATATGTTTAGCCATGGATCTTGTGAGAGGTCCTAGACGGTCTAGCTCCATGGATAGCCTCCCTCCTTCACGTTCTAGACGCTCACTTCTTGGAGCTAGACGCTCCTCTTGGTCTAGACGGTCTTCTTGGTTTGGGCCTTGGCTTCCTTGGCTAGATGTGCTTGGCCCTCCTCCATCAGGAAGGTACACAGTTTTTGAGACTAACACTCTTTTACTATACACTTGGTGTTTTTTGCCCTAGTTTTGACTTGATCGTCGGAGTGCGCACGGCCGCGAGGGCGCCTCTCTTTCTTTCTTTGCAGGCAAGCTATTCTACAGTGAAGGAGGAAGAAGAAGGTGCTGACGATCGTAGAGTTTGACCGATAGCAAGTCAACCGGCAAGAACATTTGGCGCCCACCGTGGGGCCCGATAAAACTAGGTCTCATCCACAGTTTTGAAGAAGCAAAGTCAGACGACATGAGGAATACTAGGCAAGGTGTTTCTGGAAGAGATGAAGACGATCACACCCCCACTTTGTAGAAAATCATGGAGACCATGAGAACCCTCCAAGCAGCAAACGAAGAAGCCAAAGCTCACCAGTCAAGTCCATACGATGGGTGTTTGGTCGGCTTCGTGTGAAATCAGGTAGAAAGAACGAGGACAACCTTCGTTGATGAAAACACGGCCAGGGCCATCACCATCAGCCTCCACCATATAGTCATGGTGCTTAGGAAAGGAGCGTATAGACTAGAGACCTTGGAGGGAGAAGTCATTCCTCGAGCCTGGGATGTGGCAAACCTCAAATTGCATTTCAGTTAAGTGGTTCACTTGAATTGGAACATGCACAAGTAAGTCAAACTGGCTCGGTGTCAATACGACCACTCGAGTATGGGTACCCCGTGAGTAAACGATTACCTAGTGGCAGGTAAGAAGGGGGGGCTTGTGTGCTGGACATGAGTGCTCGAGTGCTCAGAACCTCAACTATTGGGTAGGTCATGAGTTTGGCCTAAATGTTGGTCAGCCCAGAAAAGGTAATTAAGATAAATTATAATTGCTATTATCATGTGATTCTAAAGATAAAATATAAAGAGATATTTTATTTCCTGTGATATTATATTTTATCTGTTGTATTATTCTGAAGATAAAAGATAAAGAGGTATTTTATCTCTTATTCTAAAAGATAAAATATAAAGATATATATTATCTGTTATGATATTATATTATATCTGTTGTATTAATTCTAAAGATAAAATATAAAGATATATGTTATTTGTTGTGATATTATATTATTGAGGTATTATATTTTATTTGTTGTGATATTATATTATTGAGATATTATATTTTATTTGTTGTGATATTGTTCAAGAGATAAAAAATAAAGAGATGTTTTATTTGTTGTGATATTATTCTGAAGATAAAATATAAAGATATATATTATCTGTTATGATATTTGATCCTGCCGCTTAACTCGAACGTGGAGGATTGCCTCGTCACTCCTTCGTCTAGCCTTCTGTTCTGCAGGAACGCTCCAAGAACCACCGCCGGAACTCCAAACGCTGCCTGCAAAACACACAGACGGCGCCTCTGGCGGCTGTTGTAGCTCCGACGCTCAAGTCAGGCAACAGGAACACCAAAACTATATCTGAATCTCTCTGTGAGACTCGTGTGTAACTAAAACTCTCAAATGTGTAAGCTGTAAGAATCTGTAAAAACTCTCCTTAATTTCGTTAAGAGTTTCGTATATATACCTGAGTCTTTCTCTCTCCTGACGGTTATTCCTCTTGACACGTGGATAACATCTAGTCATACACGTGTCACCATCTGAAGTACCTGCAGCTGAAACGTTACTTCCACTATGCTCCTGCGACTAAGTTATCCACACAGGGAGTAGCTTAGTACACAGGCTACTCTGGGCGCAACCAAGTCTTCTCAAACACCCGGCGATGTGCTCTTTCGGCGACTTGCTGACCACCTGATCTCCTAACCTTCACACAAGGCGATCACGTGCAATCTAGGCGATTACTGATCCATACCGGCGATGAACGATTACTCATCCTCAAGGCGATAGGCGATTACTCATCCTCAAGGCGATAGGCGATTACCATTCTGAGTGATCGCCTCCCTGATTCACCTGCTATCTTCTACTACGTGTTACCCTGTGAATGGTCCACGTGGTCAACTGCTGCTGATGTCATCGACTACCGATGACCGACCGGATCACAAGCCCCCCAGTCTCGAGCTGTGAACTTGTTCTCAGCGAAGAGACTAAGAAATCGTCTTCTAGCGGTCTACAGGAGCGCGCACTCTGGTACTAACACTGTTTCATTCCTTCTTCTTCACCTTCAAACATTCAAAGCATTTCTCTGTACGGGCCGCATGCTCCCAGGAGAGCGCCAGGCGCATCCTGCCTGCATGGCCTTGCTGCACGTCCTCTGAGTGGGCATCATGCGAGGTGCATGCGCAACGTTCTCGCTAGGAACCCCGATGACCGATCGCCCTTTGCATGCACTTACGACCGACCTCCCTCTGCATGCATTTATGACCGATCTCCCTCTTAACGCCCGATCGCGCTCTTCATGCAGTCACACCCGATCGGTGTCTCATAACTTCCACCGATGACGGGGCGGTGCCTCATAACTTCCCCTGATGACCGGGCGGGTGCCTCATGACTATCCACCGACGTCCGTGCGGTACTTCCAGGCGCTTATCTATGCTCTGAACTGGGAGTGGTGGCCACTTGGTATCTGACTACCGATCACCGTTCTAGGTGATCTCCTCCCTGATTCACCTTTTCTATTTTCTTCTTCTCAACCGCGCTAGGGTTCGCTGTATTTCTCCTCTTTAACTCTCCGCATGTGACTAACTGTTAACTAGCTTAGGCTTTAGCGCGATCTCACTGCAACCCCTCAAACTTGGCTTCTGACTTGATCGCGGCTAACTGTTACCTGAGCATTGCCTTCATCATAACTTCATGCTGGATGACTGACTTAACGGGCCTAAACGCTTCGGCTTCACGCAGCAGAACTTGCTTCTACCACTGACCACCGACTAGCATGTTAGTGCACCACCGATCATTCATCGCGCTTCTGGCTTCGCTACACTTCTCTGCCACACCAGCGCTGAGTGCATAGAGGGCCTGAGCACCAACTATGACGCCTGTGTTTTGGGGAAGAAAAGTGATTCTCGACGACCCCTCTTGCCTCAACCTCGCTGTAAGAAGTCGTGGGTGAGGTCTTGCTTCTCTCACCTCAGCCTCGCTGCACAAAGTCGAGGTGAGGACTTCTTCTCTCGCCTCGACCTCGCTGTAAAAAGCAAAGGGAAGGGACTAGGTTCTCTTGCCTCAACCTTGCTGTGAGAAGCAGAGGAAGAGGACTTTTCTCTCGCCTCAACCTTGTTGTGAAAAGCAGAGGAAGAGGACTTGGTTCTCTTGCCTCAACCTTGTTGTAAGAAGCAGAGGAAGAGGACTTTCTCTCTTGCCTCAGCCTCGCTGTACAAAGTCGAGGTGAGGACTTTCACTCGCCTGCACCTCGCTGTACAAAGTCGAGGGAGGACTTTCTTCTTTCTCGCCTGCACTTGCTCAAAGGCAAGGAGGACTTCCTCTGTTGCCTACACTTGCTCAAAGGCAAGGAGGACTTCCTCTGTTGCCTGCACTTGCTCAAAGGCAAGGAGGACTTCCTCTGTTGCCTACACTTGCTCAAAGGCAAGGAGGTCTTCCTCTATTGCCTACACTTGCTCAAAGGCAAGGAGGACTTCCTCTGTTGCCTGCACTTGCTCAAAGGCAAGGAGGTCTTCCTCTTTCTCGCCTGCACTTGCTCAAAGGCAAGGAGGTCTTCCTCTGTTGCCTACACTTGCTCAAAGGCAAGGAGGACTTCCTCTGTTGCCTGCACTTGCTCAAAGGCAAGGAGGTCTTCCTCTTTCTCGCCTGCACTTGCTCAAAGGCAAGGAGGACTTCCTCTGTTGCCTGCACTTGCTCAAAGGCAAGGAGGTCTTCCTCTGTTCTCGCCTGCACTTGCTCAAAGGCAAGGAGGACTTCCTCTCTTGCATCACCTCACCTCCCCAAACACAGGGAGTTCATGCTGCTGGTCGCCTGCCTGGGACCCCGAAGCGCGATCACCTTGTGTCTTCTGCAGGTAATCGGTCAGGAACCCTGTCTTCACCAACTCAGCAAGCTGACGCCCCAACACCAGGGAGGTACGGAGTGTATGTCCATAAGCTTGATGGAATTCACACCACTCATCCTTCCTCCCTCCAAGTACCCTGTCGGTTTTCTCTGGCACATGGAGTCTTGCTGCCACAGCAGGGATGGCGATCATCTCTGCCAAACTTATCATGAAATCATACCTGGGGGGTGCGTTGCTTGCACGCCCCCTGGTCTGGTCCTTCCTGGGTGCATAAGGGCGAGACCTTCCCTACTCCTTCCTCCCTTCCTTGATCTCATGCACCCGCGCCTGCTGCTGCTGATTCCCCTGACCTCCACGTGGCTTCGACGATGCAGCACTTCCTCTCTTCTCAGAGACCTCTGTCTCTACTACTATGTGTGCCACCGCGCGTCGCCGTATCTCGGTGAAGGTGGCAGGGTGGCTCCTGATGAGCGATTCACTGAAAGGACCAGGGAGGACACCTCTCTTGAACGCATGCACCAGCATGTCCTCGTCCTTGACGGGCAATCTCACCACCTGCGCCCCAAAGCGATTGAGGTAGTCCTTCAACGGCTCCCCCTGATATTGGCGCACGTCAAACAGGTCGTAGGACACCACTGGCGCCGGTCGGTTGATGATGTACTGCTCTGTGAACAGCTTCGTAAACTGATGGAAGGAAGTGACGTGGCCCTCTGGCAGGCTCACGAACCACTCTATAGCCACTCCGCTCAGCGTACTCATGAACATCTTGCAGTACACAGCATCTGAACCTCCAGTCAGCATCATCTGAGTGTGGAAGGATGTCAGGTGTGCTTCTGGATCTTCCACCCCCGTGAACGACGCTTTCAGTCCCACCAGATTGGGAGGCACCACTGTGTTCATGATTTCGGGGGAGAAAGGCATAGGGAATGCTCTCGGAGGCGATGGCAGCGTCGACGTCCTCTCTTCAACTGCGCGCTCCTTCTGCGCCTGCAATTCCCTACTCAGCTCTTCATTCATAAGGTTCAACTCTTCGTTTCTTCCCTGCGATGCAGTCAGCTCTGCACGCATTTTCTCTTGCTCAGCTCTCGATTCCGCGACGCTATCTTGCAGCACGCGCATCATCTCCAGCATTTGCGACATCGTCACGTTATCCTCTCCAGATTGTGGCGCAACTGAACTAGACCTGGTTGTCCTCATTTTCCTCATGAAACTTCTACTAATCTCACACAGCTGCCTTTCAACACGCAGAACCTATCTTGCAACAACGCTCAAGACACCTTCAACTTCCTTCGCACAACGTTTGATCCAGGAATCAATCGGTAAAAACCTCCAGAAAACCACTCTTTACCGATTGGACTTCGATTCAAACGGTTAAAACCTCCGAAAAACGATTGCAGCAGCAAGCAATCGAACAGAAACTACCGAAAACCTCACAAACTCACCTGTGGATGGGAATCACAGTTTACACGGCCCCATGGTGGGCGCCAAATGATCCTGCCGCTTGACTCGAACGTGGAGGATTGCCTCGTCACTCCTTCGTCTAGCCTTCTATTCTGCAGGAACGCTCCAAGAACCACCGCCGGAACTCCAAACGCTGCCTGCAAAACACACAGACGGCGCCTCTGGCGGCCGTTGTAGCTCCGACGCTCAAGTCAGGCAACAGGAACACCAAAACTATATCTGAATCTCTCTGTGAGACTCGTGTGTAACTGAAACTCTCAAATGTGTAAGCTGTAAGAATCTGTAAAAACTCTCCTTAATTTCGTTAAGAGTTTCGTATATATACCTGAGTCTTTCTCTCTCCTGACGGTTATTCCTCTTGACACGTGGATAACATCTGGTCATACACGTGTCACCATCTGGAGTACCTGCAGCTGAAACGTTACTTCCACTGTGCTCCTGCGACTAAGTTATCCACACAGGGAGTAGCTTAGTACACAGGCTACTCTGGGCGCAACCAAGTCTTCTCAAACACCCGGCGATGTGCTCTTTCGACGACTTACTGACCACCTGATCTCCTAACCTTCACACACGGCGATCATGTGCAATCTAGGAGATTACTGATCCATACCGGCGATGAGCGATTACTCATCCTCAAGGCGATAGGCGATTACTCATCCTCAAGGCGATAGGCGATAGGCGATCACCATTCTGAGTGATCGCCTCCCTGATTCACCTGCTATCCTCTACCACGTGTTACCCTGTGAATGGTCCACGTGGTCAACTACTGCTGATGTCATCAACTACCGATGACCGACCGGATCAATATTGTTTTGGAGATAAAAAATAAAGAGATATTTTATTATATCAGTTGTATTATTCTAAAAGATAAAATATAAAGATATATATTATCTGTTGTCATATTATTCTAAAGATAAAAGATATATTATTGCTTAAATCTTTTATCATATTATGCAAAAAATGGATATATGTAAACCTGTTATCATGTGATTCTGAAGACGACCTAACTCGGAGTGGATGTAGCTACCCGAGTATAGGCGCCCTATGAGATGAATTGACTTGAAACAGGTGTGCTCATTCGCACTAGCACATGGTGAGACGACTTAGCTCGGAGTAGATGTAGCTATTAGAATAGTATGTGCCAGCAGACCTACTGACCAAACTCGCCAGCACAAGTAAGGGAGGTCGTCAGAGGTCAGTTATTCAAAAGACTTTGAAGTCACCCAGAACAGACTTGAGATTGACTGAATGATCACAAGGTTCAGATGGGAAACCCTTTTCTCAGTAAAAGTCCTCTTCCTTGACTTTTTACAGCAAGGTCGAGGTGAGAAAAATGAACCTCTTCTACCTTGTTAAAGAAAGGGGAAGAATAGTATGGTTCACAGCGAAAGTCCTCTTCCTTGACTTTCTACAACAAGGTCGAGGCGAGAAAAATGAACATCTTCTACCTTGTTAAAGAAAGGGGAAGAATAGTATGGTTCACAACGAAAGTCCTCTTCCTTGACTTTTTACAGCAAGGTCGAGACGAGAAAAATGAACCTCTTCTAGCTTGTTTAAGAAAGGTGAAGAATAGTATGGTTCATAGCGAAAGTCCTCTTCCTTGACTTTTTACAGCAAGGTCGAGGCGAGAAAAACGAACCTCTTCTACCGTATTAAAGAAAGGGGAAGAATAGTATGGTTCACAGTGAAAGTCTTCTCCCTCGACTTCTTACAGCAAGGCTGAGACGAGAAACCCTTAGTGTGAGGCTCAAGGTTGACACATCAGGAGGTCTTCCTTATGAGTCGGGGGGCAGCTAAGTTATATATTCCCCTTAGTGTGAGGCTCGAGGTTGACACATCAGGAGGTCTTCCTTATGAGTCGGGGGGCAGCTAAGTTATATATTCCCCTTAGTGTGAGGCTCGAGGTTGACACATCAGGAGGTCTTCCTTATGATTCGGGGGGCAGCTAAGTTATTTATCCCCTTAGTGTGAGGCTCGAGGTTGACACATCAGGAGGTCTTCCTTATGAGTCGAGGGGCAGCTAAGTTATATATTTCCCCTTAGTGTGAGGCTCGAGGTTGGCACATCAGGAGGTCTCCCTTATGAGTCGAGGGGCAGCTAAGTTACGGTCTTCCTCAATGTAGGACTCAAGGTCGGCACATCAGGAGGTCTTCCTTGACGAGTTGAGGTCGGCTGAGAGAAAAAAGACCTCACCCTCGACTTTTTACAGCGAGGCTGAGGCGAGAGAAAAAAGACCTCACCCTCGACTTCTTACAGCGAGGCTGAGGCGAGAGAAACAAGACCTCTACCTCGACTTTTTACAGCGCGGCTGAGGCGAGATCGAACTTGCCAATTGGGGTTAGAGGTCTCGTAAGCGAGAAGGTAGGTTTGTCAAGAACACCTCCCCTTCGAGTGAGACCACCCAACATGAACAGCAAGGTTCACCAGTTAAGTCCTCCTTCAACCTCGGACGTCGGCACATGAGTGAGAGTTCGACAGAGAGAGAGGTCCTTCTCAGCTTATCAGCCAAGATCGACTCAGGAGGAATCTCCCATCGCCAGAGTATAAACAAGAGGTATTCTGGAGCTTATCAGTCGAGAAGGGGGACTTCAAAGATTAATCAGTCAAGGAAACTAGCATGAGTCAAGAAGTAAAGTTAGCACCACATCAAGTTAGCTCAGGAAAGGTTTCTGCTGTGGATTGAAGGGTGAGATGCACACATCAGTTAGCACGGTCACCAAGCACAACCCACACAAGGTGAAAGTTGAGCTGTAAAGGAGAAAGAGTGATTCGAGTTGTAAAGACAAGATTTATAATTCATTCATTACAAGCAGATAATGGTCGTCGAAGGAAAGGGACAGAAGTAAGAACATTTATGTAGTGGCAAGACCTCGGTCGTCGGCCAAGAGGTGAGAGCTCGTCAGCCCGGTAGGGCCAATAGCGATCAGGCGAGTTGTAAGGCTCTTCGTTGAGACAAGTCACAACTCGAGCCTGGGGGGCTTGTGTAGTGGCCAGACCTCGGTCGTCGAGAACAGATGGTAAAGGGTGAACCATATCAGCTGGGTCCCACAGCATGGGCCAAAGCCACGTGGAGTGGACCTCGCAGGCAGCTTGGATTAGCGGGTGATCGGTCATCAGTGTGTCTCCTCAGAGAGGGGTGATCGGTCATCAGTGTTATCCCTCGGAGAAGGGTGATCAGTCATCGGTGTGTTCCCTCAGTGAAGGGTGATCAGTCATCGTAAGAAAATCATCAAATAAAAATCAAATTTAGAAACCAAAATTAATTAGCTTATGCATCGATTAAATTAGATAATAATTTAGAGACTAAAAATATTATTGGTATCTAAAATAGTTTCTCTTAGTAATAAATAATTTATAAATTGGTATATAATTAGTTACCAATAAATTAATATCTAAATTGATAACTAAAACATTGGTAGCTAATTAGATACCAATTTACAAACTATTTATTAATAATAGAAACTATTTTAGATATCAATAATTTCTTTATAATAGTGTTTAACTTAGTCAATATAGTGACTAATTATTTTTTATCTTTAAAATTAATTTCTATTTAATAATTTTATTGTAATGAATATTGCAATTTGATAACATTGCTCTGTTAAGGAGACTGTACGTATTCCTTAATATGTGTCCTTTTGGTAGATATGATTTTGGTGATGGATCTTTACAGTAAATTTTTTTCCTCTGAAAAATGTTGTTAGGACTTAGTAAAGGAGTAATAGTTTCTCAAATATGAACATCCTCGAAGAAAACATAGGAATATTCTACTAAATTTTCTATTTTCATGACAAGGCTTTTGGAGAGGTAATTAGGAAGAAAAAGGGAAGAGTTTAAAATGACTCATTGAGAATTTCATGGATAAAGATACTCTCTTACTTACTTTTTCTATATATATAATTCATATTATCTTATACCTCCCTTCACAGATCGATTAGGCTATGAAACATAATACCTATAACTAATAATTATAAATATCATACATTAGGCTATGATACATAGTACCTGTAAATAATAATTATAAATATCATACAGTATATTAAACACAAATACTAAATCTTACTTCTAAATAAGGTATTTAAATTTTTTTTATGTTGAACTTTTGTTGAATTGTTAAGATATTTTTTTATCATGATCAAGGAGCAAATAACGAAGAACCTAAAGTGGTTTTTGTTATATATGATGTGATGGAGACTTGATTGGTTGAAAGTTTGGATCTTGTTTTATGATGATTATTGAATTGAGTTGTAGTTTATAGGTGATGAAATAATGTCGCCATGCACCAATCTTCAAGATGAGTCTTGGAGTAGCTTGTTTGTTTCATGACTGAAATTAAATTTTAATTATTTTATTTATTTCTACATTTTAATTCACGAAACTTGTACAACTAAAAAGAAATTCCATGTATAACAAAAGTTACTTTAAGAAAAAGTGTTTTACCATACCAGGAGTACAAATCAAAGAAGTCTAAAAAAAATTCGACTCAAAAACCACAAAGTCATTTTTTAAATTTTTGTATTAGTGTATTTGTAGCCATTAAAGTCAATTTAAAGAAATTGAATTTATTTAATTACAACAAAATTTTAGTAAGTATACTTTTTTATTACTAATTGTTTCTCAAAAAATTACATAAAAATTCAATAAATTTTAAAATTTCATAAAGTCAACTATATTATTAAAATTAAATAACATAACCCAGTAATTAAACTAAATAAAAATATTAAAAAAACAAAAAAAAACAGAATATTTATAAAAAAAAAGAATTAAAAATATTATCATGTATATTTCTATTAAAAACCTTCATAAGAAAAAATAAACCGAACAACTGTTTAAAAAATAATTAAACAAAAAAAAATTCTAAATTAAAAAAATCAAAATAAAAACAAATTCTACAATTAAAAAAACTGATACATCGGTATAAGAAAAGGTTTGTTTATTTTTCCTTGATTCCTTCATTTTATTTTAGTTTTCTTAATTGAAACTAATATGTTTATCAATATAAATAGACAAAACATAAGTAATTGCCTTCCATTCACTTTTTCACCTTTATTTTTTTACGTTAATTGAGAAATTAGTATTTCATTTAAAAATTTGCTCACCTATGTTTCTATTAATTGTAGAACTTTTTAATTTTTTTTTTAGTTAATGTTTTAATAAATATAGATATTTTATAGTATTTATATTTAATTGTGTGGTTCACGACCTGGGTTGAAGGATAAAACAATACAAAAACGTCCAAGCCAAAAAGATATACTTTATCTTGTTATAAATTATAGATATTTAAAAAGCCGAAATTTGTATAAATAATCAAATTAAGATTCACTTTGCCATTTGTGTAAAAGGATTGTAACACTCACTTATTTTTTAAATGTTATTAATATGTATTTTTTTAGTGATAAAGAAACAAATTTTAAAAAAAGTTTCTTATTTTTTATTACTCATTCACAATTTTCAAAACCTATTAATGTGCCATGACAAAATTTAATTACGCATCAATTACCAAAATTCTTTCCTTTTCCTATAACCCCATCTCCTTTGCCAGTTTTCTGTCAAACTGGTCGTAAGTATGTTTTTCATCATAAATTGTTTCTCAAAAAATTATATAAAAATTAAATAAATTTTTAAAATTACTTAAATTAAAATAAATTGTTTATAATAAAATTAAATATCATAACTAATTATTTAAACTAAATAAAAATATTAGCACCATTATATTTATAAAAAACAAATCCTTGACATAGAAACATTGTTATAAAAAGTAAACAAAAAAGCAGAATATTTATAAAAAAATATTGTATAAAATTTTAATATTTTTAATTAGTTTTGAGGTGGTTCACATCATCATTTGAAGGATAAAACAGTACAAAAATGTATAAACCAAAACATATCCTTAGTCAATTCATCTAAACATGGTCACTATGAATTAACTGATCAAATAATATAAAATATGTTTAATGAAGTATTTAAATATTTTATTATTCTTAAGAGGCTAATTTTGATAATGGGTTTCCCAAATTTGAATACCTATGAAGGGTTGTAGTTAATTAGTGTCTTCCTAAAAGCATTAATAAATTAAAATATTTAAATTGTTATCCATTTTTTTAAAGCCTATTATCACCCTCTTATCAGTTTTCTCAATACTCTTAAAAAATCTTTCTTCAAAAAATAACAAACTTCCTAATAGTAATTAACATCAAATAGTAACAGATAACAACCTCATTAATAAGAGATTCCTAAATCTGTTGTTTCTTATTCTTTGTTCCTGGTGCAGACTTTCCAATCTGCTTTGACAAAATTTAATTAGGCATCAGTTACCAAAATTCTTTCCTTTCCTATAACTCAATCTCCTTTGCAGTTCTCAGTCAACAAAAATTAAAGCATATATATATATATATATATATAGCAGCCAATCCTCATTCTGTTATGTACATCATATGATGCTTGGAATGACTTCAAAACTTAACCAAGGAAATGACTCTCATGGGGGTAATGCTTCAAAGCCAATCCACTTTTTAAGGATCATGCTCTCCCACAACATTCTGCACGGAAAACTAGTAAGAAAATATGATTCCTTTTTAGAGATCATACACTGCATTCATCTTAAATACAACTAGTCACCAAATAATGTTTATATTTTTAACACGCATGCAATTTAGCAAAGGTTTTAAATCAATCATGTTTACATAGTTGTTATTCTTGATGTTGCGGGAAATTGTGATCAATATGTGACCACAACTAGATTGTAATATGTTATAGAAACCTTGAGTCACAGCCAAGAAATTGTCAAATGGATACGGTGAATTTTATTGATTCATACACCCAAAACTAGATTTTGTTAATGTGTTATATATTATATATTTGTTAATCTGGATCTGCACAACAGAGGCTTCCATCAAAGTTTGTGAGCAAATATGGAAATCACCTACCCAATACAATATTTCTTAAGCTTCCAAATGATGCAGAATGGGAAGTAAAATTGGAGAAAAGTGATGGCAGTGTTTGGTTTCAGAAAGGTTGGAAAGAGTTTGTGGAGTATCACTGTCTAGTTCATGGACACCTTTTGGTTTTCAGATACAATGGAACATCGCATTTCCATGTACTCATCTGTGATATGAGTTGCATGGAAATAGAATACCCTGTCAACAAAGCAAATCACAAAAGGATCAGAATTAATAGTGAAGACATTCAACCACCTAAGACGCAGAAACCAACACAGAATGAGAAAAGGTCCGATGAAGAAGTCAGAGACCACAAAGGTATGATTCTAGATTCATAATGAGTTCATCTGTGTATGCTACAAAAGAATTTAGTTCTTCTAATGTTTAATAGTATTTCCATCTTTAAGGTATTTTGAAGAATCTAAATGAAGGGAAGAGAAAGATGGAAGCTGTTGGGAGTACTTCCTTCATTGTGATAATGAAACCTAGCAACTTAATTACTGGGTATATGGTACGTTCTCAAACTAAGCAATCATATATATAATATGTCAACAATCTCATTATTGAAATTTGAGAAAAATGCATATGATGCAGTATCTGCCAAAGGTCCCAGTGAGGAGCTACATCAAACGTCGTGAACAATATGTTACTCTTCTTGTTGGGGACAGATCATGGAGGGTTAAATTGATCCATTATCGAAATGATACAGTTTACTTCACAAATTTCTTACATTTTGCAAGGGATAACGATTTAAAAGAAGGAGATGCTTGCTTTTTCCAACTCATAAACATGGGTGATGATGACATGGTGTTTAGGGCTACCTTTTGTAAACAGACACTCCTCTCGAGTACTAAAAGGGAAATAACCTAATGCAGTTCAATGTTGTTTTCTTTTTTTTTTTTCTCTTTTACTGCTTTTAAAGTTTTACTAGCAAATTTTATTTCTAAAAAATATAAATGCATTAGTTAAAATTGCATAGCTTAGATTTCAAATTGTTTAATTTTTATAATATTTTATTTGAATAAAAAAGATAATTTTTCTTATTTAGACAGTGCTTCAATATCCAGTACAAAAATTACTACTAAATAACAATAGTGAAATTGAAAAACCAATCTTTACACGTAAACAAAAAATAATCACTACATAATTCAATAAAAAAAATATATAATTCAATAAAAATGTGGAAGACATTGGCTTGAAAATAAATTGTACGAGTAGAGACAAGAATCATATTTGACATCAATTGGAAATAATTGCATTTTATGTTAACCAAAAAATTATCGGTCGATGTAAATAGAGCAACCCTTAATCTTAAAATGGTAAATAACACTCACTTATAAAAATTTGGTGATAGATGATAAAAGAATAGGCACAATCGATTTTAAACTAAAAGAAACTCATCTAGTCTGTCTTATTTTTTCTTTTGCATCTTAAGTCTTTACCTACTTCAATTGGATTGATCTTTTTTTTTTTTTTTAAATCTCTCATCTTCTCAAGATTAGCTTTTGTTTCAAATACTTAGTAAAGTATTTAGACACAAAAAAATGAAATTATTTATTAAAATTATAAATGTTCAGCATAGCTCTTATATTAAGACTTTTGTCTATATTCTAGCAACAAGAACTCTTCATGAAAACAAGAAACTCATAGTAACAAGATCATGAACCTAACATGATCTTCTATCTCCATTTGAGAAACTCTATTATAAGTGACCCAAAAACCTACAAGATTTCTTACAATCTCTTATGAAATAATATCAAAAAAAATGTAGATCACTCTAATAAAAAACAAACATGAAACAATACATAAAAAGAAACAAGATCACTTGAAAAGTTTAAACTCAAAATACTAAAAGAGATAACGGTGATCTTCAAGATAAGAATATCAAACTATGACTTTGATGACATGATTCTTGTAGAAAAGCTCCAAAAAAAAATGCTTTTGAGAATGCAAAGGCTCTCACTCATAGTTTTTTAAAAAATTGAGAATATTACACTTTGATTTAATTCTTATTTAAAAGGAGTAAGAATTATAACTTTCAGGTTTGCATTTAAACGAACTTCTAAAACAAACCTTTGTGAAGTTGTACAGACTTTTTAGTCAGCTAAAATAAACTTTTAAATGACTAAAATTACTTAATAGTGAACTTTTAGTAATTTTAGTTGATTAAATATACGTTTTAAAAGGCTAAAATAGAGAGTAAACTTAATTTCTTAAAATATTAAGTAAATTTAGTCAACTAAAACAAAAAATTAATAAAATAAAATATTTTAACTTGTAAACCCAACAAGTTAAAGAATATTTTAATTGACTTAAACACTTTTTAATCAACTAAAACAAATCTAAATATTTTAAATAAGACTTTTAACACTTCTACATATCATTTGTAACAAATCTAACCAACATGAGAACTTACTTCACTACAAGAACAACGTTAAGTAGAAACCAATTTTAGAGAAAAAAAAATAATTAGTTGATATATTGACTAAATTAAATACTATTTTAGAAATTAAAAAAATTATTGATATCTAAATTAGTTTCTATTATTTGATAAATATTTTTTAAATTGATATTTAATTAGCTACCAAGATTTTAACTACCAACTTTAGAATCTAAACAATTGGTGGCTAAAACCTAGGTAACTAATTAGATATCAATTTAGGAACTATTTATAAATAATATAAACTAATTTAGATACTAATATTTTTTTTTAGTCTCTAAAGTAATATTTAATTTCACTACAAGAAAATCATTAAATAGAAACCAATTTTAAAGACCAAAAATAATTAGTTGCTCTAATGACTAAATTGGAGACCATTTTAGAAACCAACAAAATTTTTAGTTTCTAAATTAGTTTCTATTGTTAAATAGTTTCTAAATTAATATCTAATTAACTATCTAGATTTTTGCTACCAAATTTATAATCTAAATAATTGGTAGTTAAAACTTTGGTAGCTAATTAGATACCAATTTAAAAATTATTTAACAATAATAGAAACTAATTTAGAAACAAAAAAAAAATTAGTCTCTAAAATAGTATCTAATTTAGTTACTATAGGAACTAATTATTTTTTATCTCTAAAATTGGTTTCTATTCAATAATTTTCTAGTAGTGTTTAGTCAATATAGTAACTAATCTTTTGTAGTCTCTAAAATTAGTTTCTATTTAATAATTTTCTAACAGTGTTTACAATACTTAAAATATCAAAATTACAACTAAAAAAATAAAATTAACTAGAAGATCAATTCTTCAACACATTTACGATCATTCAAGTAGGTAAGAACATAAACTCAAACGTACTTAAATCTTCAATCTCAATGCCTTAATTACCACAATAAATATTACATTAGTGACTCTAGTTTTAGCCGTCAAAAACATTTTTTACTTTATAATATTTTGAAGAAAATAGCAAATAACCACTACTTCTTGGATACTATTAAACTATGAAGAGTAATTAAAGAATCTTTAATTTGGAAAAGGAATCCTATTTAGAGAGGGATGTGGCACTTTAAAATGAAGAGTTATAATCATTGGTTGGAATATATAACACATAATTGTATAAATTTTAATTATTAAATTTTTAATTATACTGATTTCTTAACTTTAGAAAATAGTATAATGATTTATTCTATTTCATTAAAAAAAGTCGACGATCAAATTTAAGTGTTTTGTAGCTGGTAAATGGTGTTAGGGTGCACAATAACGTCTACAAATGGATGCAAAAATGACATGCTCCAAAGCGTGGGTAACAGAGACGTAAATGAGACATAACTAGATGTAAAGAAGACAATATTGAGGGAACTGATGCACGCACAACCAGCATGCCAAGGCTTTGGCTAGTGCTTGGCAGAATCTAGAGTGCTTTCGAGCATGGAAGTATCGGTCGTCGTTGTATGCAACGCATGAAGGCGCGAGGATGACACTTGAGAAAGACAACAAGGATTTGGTTGCCGATGACATGCATTTGAAGTAGCCAACGTTGAGAGTGACCTTCATCATCTCTAAGGTTAGGTGGTACGTACGGCTAAGTCCTCTGTTTGTTGTCACTAATTGACTATTGTACACTACCTGTTTGATTGAGCTCTAAGTAACTTTACCAAAAATTTGTTCGGATTTCACTTTCCCTCATTTTCCCCTTTTTCACTATCACTCTCGCTCTCTTTTTTCCCTCTTCAAAGTTGGTGGCATTGCAACTCGTAATGAAATTTCGCTCTCATTTCACCGTCCCTCTCATTCCACGGTCTCTTATTTTCTTTCTTGTTGCTTCAATGGTGCATTGTAGGTTCCATTGTTTTTGAAGTGGCGGTGGTGAAGTAAACATAGTGGAAGACGAACACGAACCTTGGAAGGGTGAGGTATTGGTGATTTTTTCAAATGTTATTGATGATTTTATGTGCTGTAATCTGCGGTTTTATTTTTTATCTCGTAGAAGTGTAGCTGATTGAGAGCATTGCTGGTATATTTTCGCAGTGATTGAAACGTTAGTTTAAGAGGAAGGATTATTTTTGTCCTTCCAATATGATTTGTAAAATTTATCATTATGATTATTTTTAAAAGAATTTTTCTTCAAAACTTGTGTTTCCACCTTGATGGCTAGGAGAACCAACTTTTCCAAACAGGTGTACTCATAAAGTTCTACAACATCTTGTATTTCTCTCCTTAACCCCCTAGCAATCTTTGACTCTTCACTTTCATACAAATTAATTGTAGTCAAAGTAATTTCTAAATCTTTAAAATATTCATCTACACTCCTAGGTCCTTAATGAAGTCATTGGAGCTTCAACAAGAGTTCTTTCATATAATGAGGAGGAATAAACCGCGCGCAAGCATACTTTTAAATCATTCCAAGAGAGCACAATTGGCCTCTTGTTTAGCCCAATGTCTAATACAATTTGATGTCACCCCTACATGGCATAGTCCTCAAACTCTAGGGAAGCTAACTTTACATGTTGATCCTCTTCTACATCATAAACACTAAAGATTTGGTCTACTTTAGCTTCTCATCCTAGATACACATTAGGGTCACTATCCCCATTAAAAGATCGTAATTTTACAAAAGGTATGGACTTCTTAGGTTGGTGATGATGATGACGCCTAGCTTCATAGTTTTGCACTCTCCATTCTTCTTCTTCCTCATCTTGACTTCCATAGTGCATGTTGTATCTTTTTGCTCTTCTAGGTTCCCATCTCCTTTATCGGTTTTGCCTTTCTTGTGTATCTTCAAGTCTTGCAACCTCTCCATCATTTGCCTCATATCTTCTTCTTTTTTAACCAAGCTCCTCTTGATCTCTTCAAGCTCCACCATAAGGTTTGCCCTTTGAGGAAAAGGCAGCTTGGAGGATTCCCCTGATGACAAGTGAGCCATAATTTGTGCACAAACAAAATCAAACAATTAGTTCAAAACAACAATTCAAAATCACTCTTTTGTTGAACCAAGTGGTGTTCAAGGTTTTGAAGAATCCAAATCCTTTGAAGGATGATGAAGCTTCTGCTTGCTTGATGCTGTTGTGCTGCTTTTTTGTTTTGTTCTGGGGTAGTTTATGTTGTAATCCACCCTTAGATTAAATCTCAAAGCAATTAGCATCTCAGTTTTTAATAAAACAAAGAGTTTTTCAAACTAAGTTGAAACAACCGATTGTTCTGTCGAAACAACCGATTGTTTACACTTAGATGTTTTGAGAAAGTTTGAAAACTGTTTTTGAATGGAGAAAACTGTTAAGTGACAAAATAACTGATTGATTTGAGGAAACAACCGATTGTTTGTTTTGGAACCTTAACAGAAAAACTGTTTTCTTTGACTGAGCTTTAAATGATTTGAAACTGAATATGCTCCAGTCATTAAATGCTTTGACCAATCTTTTTGAAAGCTTTTATGGGTTTGTTAAGATTTGGTAACAAACTTCTTTTTATATAATTCAGAAAATCTCTTTTTAAAGAGAGAATGCTTTTTGACAGTTTTTTCTAAGAGAGTTTTCAAAGTGCTGAGATTGCTTAAGAGCTAAAAAGATTGATCAAGGTGCTGGAATAGGATTCTACTTGTATTGATTTCAGATCTTCATCTGTAACAAGTGTACTCTGTGTAAACTGCTGAAACATTTCTTCTGTGTATTGTTGCTGAGATTGGTTGTGTGTTCTTGAGGTGTTCAAGATCAGCAATCTTAGTGTTGGCCAAGGAGAGTGTGTGTCTTGAGGTTTTCAAGGTCATTCTCTTGGTTGTTGTGTAAGTAATCAAGGTGTGATTGCTTAGTGGATTTCCTCAGTGGTTCTGAGAAGACTGGATGTAGCTCTGGGTTGGAGTGAACCAGTATAAACTTCTGTGTACAATTTCTCTATCCCTAACTCTTTAAATTCAGTTTGCTTGTTGTTTGCTGATATAAACAACCGATTGTTTCGCAGAAACAACCGATTGTTTTCCTGGCAGTGTTGTTTTGCTTGCTGTTTTGGCTAACTGAATTGCTTAATCAATTGGTTTCTGAAATAAATTCATTCTAGCTTGTAAAAGTTTGCGAAAACCTTTTTAAACAATTCACCCCCCCTCTAGTTAAAAGCCATCTTTCCTAACATCTCTCACGTGTATCACTCTTCTTTTTGAGAAAAAAAGGAAGGAGGGTTAAGTTCACTCAAACAAGAAAGGTTCTAAATTCCAAAGAGTCCACATTTGTGACAATTGCTTCAAGTGAAAGAGGTCAAAACTCTTATCACTCATTAAAAAAGGACTCAAATAAAAATTAAAGAAATTTAAAGATAAAGAAAAGTTTAAAGAAAGAAAGCTAAAGCAACTTTGAATAAAGATGAAGATGAAATTTTAACAAAACAACCAATAAAAGCACTTTTAAGACTCAAAGAAAAACTTACTTAAATGTTAACTATGAAGTTTATGTTTAGAAGTTATCAAAGTAAGAAGGATAAAATTCCACAATTTATGAAAATAATTTGCCACACAAATAAAATCCTTTTTAGCAACTTGATTTTTAAAATGTGAATGCACTTAATTTTCTTTTGTTTCTATGGATTCAAAATTTCCATATTCTTCTCATGCATATTTTTTTTATTCACTTTTCAAATTCTAAAATGAAATTTAGATTCGGATTCAATTTATATGAACACTTGCATTCTATGTTTGGAATTAAATCAACCACTATTTAAGACAACTTCTAATTTTGATTTTAATTCCTTACAATTAATATTCAAATAAGCTCAAAAGAATAAAACTCCTATAACACTAAAAATATTATGACTCAAGCAAAAAGGTAATGACAAATTTAAATGACAAAGGAATTCAAAAGTGAAATTTAAATTGCTTGATGAATATAAAAGCAGAATTGTAAATGACAAGGAATTAAAGGCTAAATTGAAATGACGAGTAATTAAAGGCTGAATTGAAATGACAAGGAATTGAAAGTGTTGGAAAATAAACATAGAATTGAAAGGTGTTGAAGTTGTAAAGCAGAATCAACTCAGAAAAATTTAAGCACAAATAAATCATGCTCTGAATACCACATGATGTGAGTTGATTTGCTATTATACATGTTTTTATGGTTTTCACTTGGATTAAGATTGGGATTAGCAGGATAATGTGAAACTCAATGAAAATTACCATTGGACACCAACTTAACCAAGTGGTTAAGTAAGTGTGAAGGTTTTCTTCAAAAGAGCAAAGAGAAAAACACACACACTAAGATGATGAACACAAAATTAACAAGACAAAAGAGAATGGATTGACCAAATTGAAATGGAAGATAATTGAACAACAAATGAAAGAATAATGGCAAAATAAATAAAGGAAAGAATGAAAGAGATAGAGTGATGTAGAGGCCCAGCTCAGGACCCATCAATAGAGCTAAGGCAAGGAGGATACAAGAAGATTGAGACTCTGCTACTAATGGCAGAGACACCGTTTTATTTATGCTAAAAAATGCCATAACCTAGTGTAAATTTTTCTAGAGTATAATATATTTTCTTGCTTTAAGTACAGTAGGAAATTTACTTGTAATTTTTCTTAAGTGAATTAGGTTTAGGATTAGGATTTAAAAACCTACCTAGGATATAATTAGGGCTTAATTGCAACCCACATTTACCCTAGGCAGGTCATTTAGACCTTATTAGGTCACATGGAGCACACTTGATCATGCTTGCCATGTGACTCTAAATTGGCGCCTAATCTCAAACCATTTAACATTTTAATTTCCCACCTTTTTTGCTTGTAATTAGCTAACCCTTAAACCTATAAATTAGGGTGTTTGTCTCATGTTTTTCAAGATCAATTTTATGAGTGTTATGCTGCCAATTGCTAGCCTAAACACTTCCTTGTCTAAACCTCTCTAGGATAGACATTTTTGGTCTTCTTCTTCACCTCTCAAAGTGATATGGTCAAACCAATCACTCTCCCTACTCTTCATGCACCTACAAGGAAACCATAGCTTCATTGGAGCTCTCCTTGATCCATCTCTTCCACAAAGCTTCCTCAAAGTTCACTAAAAACTTAAGAAAATATGAAACCGGTTAGAGGCACCTATCATAGAGAAGCTTATGGAGATGGAACGATGGAAGGAATTCACGCCACTTGGGGTAGGAAGCTCCAAGATGAGTAAGGAAGTGAGTCGCCACTTGCAGCCATCTCAGCCAAGATAAGACTAAGAGGAATTTTATGAACACTCAGGATTTCACTCAAGCAGAGTTCTTTTACTATTCATTCAATGTGAATTACAAGAGGCAAGACAATCTATTTATATCCTTTGATGCCTTGGTGAACAACAGGAAGGGAAAGGGCAACACATGACAAGAGGCTTCTAGAATCTAGATTTAGCCAAAAGGTGTCGCACACATGAAGGAGCCTTTTAGAAACTAGGTCAAAAGTGAGCACATGGGGAAAGGGGCGGCACAAGGGGACCTATTCTAGAAGCTAGGTCAAAATCTGAGCTTTGGCACAAGCCCAATTTACGCTAATTAAAACCTAATCTACTGAAATAAAAAGCAAGGAAAATAGCTAGTGTTGAGGTCCAATCATGTGGGCTCTGCTCCTGGTAATCCTCTAAGATATAAGAGGCTTTGAGTCATTGGCTATAGATTGAGTATGACCTAGCGTTGGGTCCTATGTCATGCTCTTGTTCATCCTTCTGGAAGGTTGGGCTAGCTCAGTGGGGGCTCTATCAATCAGGGTTTTATCAATGTGTTGATTCTTACAATTGGGTTGTTGCTTTCTGAAGTTGATATTAATTGATGTTGCAAAAAGGTAGTTTGGTGGGTTTTGCAGATAGTATGAACGTAGTTAAAGCTTTATGCACAAATTTTACTGATTTATGGTGATACTTCCATTTAAAATTGATGCATGATTGGAACTAGTATATTAGACAACCAAATTTTTTTTTCTCTGTTTTCTTTTAATGTTGTTATGAACATTACTTAAAGTAATGTTTGTGACTCAATGATATTGTTCCAGTGGTGGGGTGTTTTTTTTTTATAGTGTTCCCATTCTAGTTTTTCTTGATTGATGGGAAATATGTAAAATGGTGAAATCTTGTATAATTTGTAGAAACTTTGTTTGATATTTTTTTCATTCGCTTGATATTAAAAAAATTTCTATAAGATGTAGGTGTAAAAGATTGTATCATATATTAGGTCAGACATTGTTAAAACATTTTGAAGTCTGGTTATGATTAATTAATTTGTTTTAAACCTGATAGATTCTTCTTTGTTATTTTTAGATTAAGTTTTGTTTAAAGCACTTAATTGATTATTAATTTGGTATTAATTGGTTAATATTTTTGTTTTGATGAAGGATAATTTTACAAATCTATAGTGCCTATATATTTGTACCTCTTGTGTGTGTGTTTTAGCAATCCCTTTTGATTGATGTTGTTGGTGTTAGGTCTATTTTGGGCGAAAAACAAAATTCATGTTCAATTTATTGACGGGTTTCTTAAACTTTTGATGTTTGTTTCTTAAATTCAGATATGCATGAGTGGATCTTAGTTCTTACAATATGTGATCATGTTTGTTTCTCTCCTGGTATTTATTTGGGTGTCCTTGGTCATTTGTACCAACATGAGTTTCTTTAAGGGTAATTCAAGAGGAAAACAATGATGAAGAAAAGAGAAACCATTTCTAAATCCATTTAGCTACTAAGCAAATTCCAAGCCAAAAGGATTTAATTTTTAACATTAAGAGTGAGGGACAAGCCAAAAATTATTGGAAAATGGATTTACTGATATTCAGTAGAAGCAAGAGCACTTTTGTATTTAATTAAGCATCTTTTCTCTCTCTATTTTTTGGGTTTTCATTTCTAAGACATGTTCACAATGAGGTTGATGCAACAAAAAGTAGCTATGATAATGGAAAAACATGTCGCAGACACTTCAATAAGTACCAGTCATGTCCACCCCAACTATGGTGAAGACTTTGATGATCACCCTATTCTTTAATTACCACTTGTAAGTTAAATCACTTGCTCATTATGTTTTATATTCCATATCAATAAACATAATTTTGATTTCATTTTAATTATTGTTATTTTTGACAGGTACTTTCCATTGTTTCCATTGCTCACTAAGTCTTAGGCTTTGGGAAACATCATATGTAAAATGAAGACTTTTTTTAACTGTCATATTGACATAGTATTCATACTTCTTTCAGTTAGTACATTCACTTGACTAAAATACTCCTTATGTTTGGTATTTTTAATTTTTATATGTTATCTTTTAGATTAATTTATGAAATCCAGTTTGAACTTTTATTTCCATTACAAATTACCATTTGCAATTACATTGCAACCTTTAGATTCAATTATTACATTGACAATGATTGGATAATTGAAAAAAAAAATATTGGATGATTGAAAATGCATAATATTGGATATTTTTAAATTTGTAAATGGTGGATAGTAAATTTGTAAATGACTAGATAAGTGATATTTACATGTGGATGAAAGCTAGATAGGTTGGTTATTCTAGATGTGATAATGGAATTATGTAGGTTATTATGAATGTGAGAATGGGATTCTAAATAGGACCATCAAATTTTTTTTTTTATGTTATGCATGGGCTTAGCGAGGGCCAATCCCTCGCCATGCCTTCCATCAACCTACACGTTCACATTACCATAGTTAGGATTTGATGTGAGTTGAATTTTAGATGTTTTCATTTAAGGTGACACTTTACTTAAGATTTGGATTTTAACAATTAAAGGTGAGACCTAAGGAAGATTCCCACTGGACACGAACTTAACCAAGTGGTTAAGTAAGTGTGAAGGTTCACTTCACATAGGCAAAGATAAAAATCAGATTATGGTGAGGAATGAATGCAAGTGGAAAAGAAAGGTTACATGGTAACATCATTGGTGAACATAGCCAAACCAAATGATGAACCAAACAAGCCACACAAAAGGGAAAACCGAGACAAAAGAAGATAAAGACAATATGAAAATGGAAATGGAAGAAGAGATGAAAGAAAAAACTTATGGAATGGTGGATGGATGGTCACACCACTTGGTGTGTGGAAACCACCAAGATAAGTGATAGGCCACCACTTGAGAGCTTCATTCTCATCAAGATAAGACCAAAAGGAAGATGAGATAACACTTACTCAAGCTCACACAATATTTGTGCAGAGTAACTTTACTTCAATTTCAACTTGTTAAATACAATCGGTAGGCCTCTTATTTATAGGTGAAGAAGCCTTGGAAAACAAGCAAGAGGGGTAGAATGGGAAAAGGGAAAAAATGGGCAGCCTTAGGGTTTGGAGTCAAACCCGTATCCTAGGCTTATCCTTCTAGAAACTAGGTCAAAATGCCTTCATAAAGGGTTAGGAACAAGCTAAAATGAGAACTACACCCCCTATTATGCTAAAGGAACCTTATTCTAGCCTATCTTTTCTATTTGAACCCCTAAAGTGAGTCCAAATTATTTACAAACATATTCTATTTTTTTTAAGAAGACTAAAAGAAAGAACTTTTGATATTCTGGTTTATAGCTTCTTCTTCTTTTATTGATTCTTTCTCGAAGCTTGGTGGGGCCTGGCTTTGAATCTTGAGATGACTGACCATTTTGAAAAGTGCTTGTTGTGTCCTTAGTCATTTGTCGGTTTGTATTAGGATTTAACCCTTACTTTTTTTCTTTAGCTAGGGCTTAGCCCATGCATGCTCATATGGGTTACACTTTAGCAAAGGGCCTAACTCTCTCTAGGTTAGACTAAGCGAGGGCTTGACCCTCTCTAGTTTAGGAGAAAACTTAAGTCTAACCTAACTTTAATAGGGGATTAGACCATGTCCAGTAGCTTCAAATTAGAGAGGGTTAAGCCTACACTAGTAGATCAAATAGCTTCTAGCCTTTTAGCTTTCGTTGGCCAGCCCAAGTTTAGCGTTTGTGTTTCATCATCTGTGTTCGTATTTGGAAGAGGATATTGACACTATTTCTTGTAGTGTGGCAGTGACATTCTATAAGGTTTGGGTTAATGTTATTTAATTATTGCATTTATGTCAACGTATTTAATTATTACTTTTACTAGTTTTTAGTTTTTTAACCGTGTTATGTATAATGTAAGGACTAGTTTTATGAGTATAAAGGAGAAGGTTTAAATTAAATGGACAATGAATAATTTCTTATTTAAAAGTTATAATGTTTAAATATAATATAAAACAATTTTATTTTTCATTTATTTTAACTCTCTAAAACCTTTGGGGTTTTTTTTCTAGTTCTCTAAAGTTATTTATTAACCTTTCTTTTTTTTCTGGTTTTCAAAAGTCGTTTCTTAAATTTTTAGAGGACGCTTATTCTTTTTCTTAGATATTTGGTTTCCTATTTTTCTTGTAGCATGTATATGTAGTCTTGATGGTTGCATGTAATATTTAAGCTGGATTGATAAATATATGTTGGTATAGATTCACAATGATATTTTTTATTTGTGAAATAAGCATTTTGGGAGCATATAAGTTGGTACTCCTCTAATGTTAAAGTAAATTCCAACAACCTTAGTTTTGATTAAGTGTTTTTTACAAAAAAAAAAATATTAAAACATGAACATGCTTCATTTGTAAGACAATATGTTTTACAAAATAGTAGATCATGCAAAGCACAAGTGTTTCATCTAAAAAATGATAAGCACATAGTCTTGAGTTTTACATTATACTTAACAAAAATATTCATCAAACTTATTTTGTGTTGCAAAGAATGTTTTGTCTTCCACTTAAGCACATGTCAACATAGAGATCTCTTGGGATATGAGATAAAGTTGTATTGCACCAACAACTATCCTGACACAAGCTTATGTCTGCTCTAGTCTAACTATTTGTCATGTACGATCTTTACTTTTATTTTGACTTAAGTAAAAAACGATTTGAACTAGGACTGAGATGTACTACTATCGAGATATTGCTTAAAAAGGAGATTAACATTTAACATTGCATGAAACTCATTTAATGCACCTCTACATTCCAACTCGATCAGACGCATAAAGATGGTCATCTGAGTTTCAAGCTCTCAAACGGCAGAAAAATTTCCAATGGCTTTTTCTTCTATGCTCTATATAAAGCTACCCCTTCAAGAAGAAGAAAAGAGAATGAATTGCAAAGTGTTAAAACGCTATTGAAATCCTAGCTTTAATTTTGTGCTTATAAAAGATTAGTAAGAACATTGTTGTGTTTATTAGTGATCCGGTCGGTCATCGGTAGGCGATGACGTCAGAAGCAGATGACCACGTAGGCCAATCACAGAGTGACGCGTGGCATGTGAAGGCAGATAAACCAGGGTGGAGATCGTTCAAGAACGGCGATCAGTGGTCAGCTACCGAGTGACCGCCACCAGCAGATCAGTTCCTACTTGAGCGCCTAGAAGAAGAGCGCGAGAAGGGACGAAGCACCGACCAGTCATCGGTGCGTTCAGAGTGATCTGTCATCAGTACATGCATTGTGATCAGTCATCGGTGCATGGAGAATGATCAGTCGTCGGGGGTTTCTTGTCAACATGTGTTAAACTGGGACCCAGGCTCCCAGCGAGAACGTTACTCAAGGACCTCGCCTGATCCCATAAGCAGAGCACGAGGACGTGAAGTATCACATCGGTCATCGGTGTGTATTGAGGTGACATCGGCCGCGCGATGTGAACAACGCAACCGATGATCAGTAAAGTGCCCAGAGGCTGGGAGCGTTCTTAGTCGCGAGACGACCACGCAGGAAGATGAGAAGACACAGTTAGGTGCAGAATCCTGCTGGGACGAGAACCCACCAAGGTTAGAGTCTCCTAGTGGGTTGCATGTCTGCCACGTGGATGGTGAAGATGTTCCCAGAGAATAGGTAGGGCAGATAGGCACAGAAGTCGAGGGGCCCAGAGGCACCCACGCGGCTCCCGCTGTCAGACTTGGCATTCAAGAGAAGAAAGCTGGCACGCAAGGTAGCCCTGGGGAGTGGAAACGGCAATGCAGAGTAATTAAGTGGCCTAGAGGTAGCCTGTAGGGGCTACACGGGTCTATATGAGGAAGAAGAACACCAAAACCAGGTATGCAATCTTTACCTCAGACACAACACAAATCCAAGAGCACTCAGTCTTCGAATCAAAGAGGACTGAGGGCACACACACACGGTCTCACACAGAGAAACCTAAGAGAGACCTTTTGGTGTTCCCGTTGCCTGACTTGAGCGTCGGAGCTACAACGGCCGCTAGAGGCGCCGTCTGTGTGTTTTGCAGGCACCATTCGAAGTGAAACTGAAGGTTCCTGGAGCCTCCTTGCAAAGCGCGCAGCAGATAGAAAGTCAAACGAAGGAGTGACGAGGCAATCTCTCCACGCTTGAGTCCGCGACGAGATCATTTAGCTATGTAGAAGAATATTTATCCTTTGTATACATCGAAAAATGTTAATCCACTCTTTAGTGAGCAAACCTATGATCATTTATATCTCACATTTTTACAAACAACATTTGTTAGGCCAAGATTGGTCGTTGTCCAAAAAAAAAACATTAGTTTTAGCCAAGAGTGGTTGCATTCCAAATAATACTTTAAGTTGTTTAGTTAGAAGTGACTACGTTCCAAAAAATACCTAGGTTTTTAGTTAAAAGTTGTTAAGTGTCAAATAATACTTGGGTTGTTTATAGCTAGAAATGGATGAGATCTAAATAATACTCATGTTGTAACTTGCAGGATAGTCTGCACAGTGAAATTCAATTAATTGATTGAGAACTAGACGTAGTCTACACTATCAGACTAACCAATATAAATTTTCAATCATAAATATTTCTTTCCCTTTATCTATTTCTCATTGCATTTTATTGTGTTGCACTAACAAAAGAAAAAGAGTTTAAGTTTTAGAATTTTTTTTTTTATATAAAGTGTCATATAAAAGTATTGTCTTATTGTGCATCCTCAAACTATACTTGCGAAAATTTCAAAAAGTTTAAATACACAATACAATTTTCCCTTCTTGTGTATTTGTCTTATTTTCACATCTAACATTTTTGAGTTTCAAAGAAATTTCTTTATAAGAATGGTAAGTGTCATTATTTAGTAAAATTTCATGTAAAAAGTTAGACATTTATTGATTTTAATTGTTGATTAAGGTGTGACTCAACCCTAATTTGAAATATTAGAATTTAATAATATATTTTAGAGTTATGAGATTAATAGAACTATTTATTCTCAATTTTTTGTTAAGGCGAGAGGAAGCAAAGGGATATATTATGAATAGAGATATCACTTAGTCTAAGTCCAATTAGGTTAAATAAGGGTGTAAGCCGGAGAGAAAGAGGAAACCCTAGGAAACCGCCCGTTCTAGATATCTTTCTTTTGCTTTGGTGCATGTAATGACCACCATGAGTGGTTAATTCCTTTCTTTTGGGATTGAATATAATCTTTTCAAAGTTTGATGAACCGTGGTAATATTGATATATAATATTTTGTTCTTCATGAGGGTTTGGATGCATCAAATAAGACTTAGTGTAATCTCAAGTCTTACAAACTTTGCATACCCCAAGGATCCATTGGAAAGCTTCTTATAAAAGAAAATCACGAGGGAGTCTCATGAGCCATTTTGAAGTTGAAAAGACTCTTACTTTCTTGGAAAACAAATTTAATTTGCCACACATGATAGTAAATATCTAAAGATTTTGCTCTAGATGCATAACTTGTCCTCAATCTAAGTCTAAAGTAACGCTTCATGGGCTTTACACATCTCTTCCCATATTTAGCACCCTTGTTGATGTAAGCCACAACCACATAAAGATGACCAAGGATGCTAAACTTGAAGGGTCATCTCAACAAGCAAATAAAGACTTCATTCATAGGAGGAATGGACAAGGGTCAAAACATTTGAAGTTCTTCCTATTAGTCTTCTTTAATATTTAGAAAAATGTTGTAAATAAATTTGGCTCAAATGAGGGGTCCAAATAGTAGAAATAAGGTAGAATAAAGTGCCTTTAGCATAGTAGGGGGTGTGGGTACTTGCTTGTTCCTAGCCCATTTGAAAGTATTTTGACCTAATTTCTAGAAGGATAAACCAAGAATACGAGATTGACTTAGTCAAACCCTATGGCTACCCACTTTTTTCCCTTTTCCCATTCTACCCTTTAAGCTTGCTTTCCAAGGCTCCTAAATCTATAAATAGGGAGGCTTACCTCATGTATTCACAAGTTGAAAATTAGAGTAAAGTTACTATACACAAATTCTTGTGTGAATTGTGAGTGAGTGAGCTCCTCCAAAATTGGTCTTATCTTGTGAGTTTTGAGAGCTCTCAAGTGGCGACATCCTTCACTTATCTTGGAGTCATTTCACCATCCAAGTGGCGTGCAACCATTCCCAATTCCATTTCTCATAAACTTCCTTTTACTTCATCTTTTCCTTCCATTATCATTCCATCTATTCATAAACATGTTCTTATTTTGCTTCATTATGTCTATTCGGTCTTTATATGTTGCTCTTGTTTTCCTTATGTAATTCCACACCATAACTTGGCATCATCATCACCTTATAATTGTGTTTTCCTTTTGCCTTTGTGAAATGAACCTTCACATCTACTTAACCACTTGGTTAAGTTAATGTTCAGTGGGGATTTTCCTTAGGTTCTCACCTTAATCATCCTAAAATCTCAATTCTAATTAAAGTGCCACCATAAAATGCTAAATCATAAAATCAACTCACATCACTTGTGTTGACATTAATATGAATTTTGTGCTTGGAATCCTAAGAACCCAAAGGGACTATGATTCTACCTTTGTGGTAGTGGATCATTTCGATAAAATGGCTCATTTTATACCATGCCACAAAGTATATGATGATAGTCATATCCCACCCAAGACTATAATGTCAGATATGTCAATAAAATATGGCCAAGTTCAAGAAGGGGTAAATTGAACAAGCAAAACAATTTCGAAAAACTTTAAAAACCTTTTCCAATTAGTTGAAAATTATCTATTAAATAAATAGATTAAAGGATTCTAGTATGCCATTTTAACAAATTGATTTTCTAGAAAATTATTAGTAATGTAAAACAATGAATATAACAACAATTAAAAAGATCAAATGAGGAAGAAAGACACTACAAATTTATACTGATTCACTCTTGTTTCAACCACACCAGTTAAGTCATGCTAAACTCAACAAAATTAAGATTACAAGTGATAAGAACCTACTTCTTGCACCCTACAGGAACATATTCTATTAAAAAAACTCTGTAAAACCCTATTATAATTCTTCAAAAATGAACACATTATCAAGAAAAACACCTTGTAATCAACCCACAAACAATACAATGAAACAAATTCACCAAATTCTCTTGATTCCAATTAAACCTAGAAGAAATCAGATTCACAACCCCTTTAAACAATCAAGATGATCTCCAAAACTTGAAAATAAATCTCAAGAACATAGTTTTGATCTCAAAAAAATATAAATGTATTTGAACTTGTTAATAATAGACTGATAAAACGTTTCGAGAACATAAATGATTTCAATATATTAAAACATCGTTTAACAGAGTAAAAATGCTTAAACGAATTTACTTAAGGTTTTAAGTAATTTTAATAAATTAACTCAACAATTCAATCAATTAAAATATTCACTGCAATGCTTTAAGACTTCAATTATGAACATTTTAACAATTTTAATAATCCTTTTAATCAATTAAAATTATTCTTAATCGAAAATAAAATCAAACACCATAACAAAAGAAGTATTTGCAAAACCAAGAATCAACTTAATCTCAAGAGGAAAAAGCATACAACCAAAACAAACACACACATCCTAATAAAAAATTATGTCTTCAATCATAATAAGGATTGGATTCATCAAATATAAGCTTGATCTTCAACTTTAATAGGGATGTGAAGTTCTTAAGTCACTTTTGGAAAAATCCTTTGGGAAAGACTTGGAACTAAACTTTTTTTCTTTAACAAATGTCAACCTCAAATTGATGGGAAAACTGAGGTAGTGAATAAGTCTTTATCCACTTCATTAAGGGTAATATTTAAAGGCAGAAAACAGTCTTGAGATGAACATCTTCCTCATTATAATCGAGTAGTCTACAAGACCACTAATCTTTCTCCTTTTGAGGTTGTTTATGGTTTCAACTTATCACACCTCTTGATCTACTTCCATTTTCGAACACCACTTCTTTATTGCATAAGGAATAAGTGTCTAGATCTGAGTTTATCAAGAAGTATAATGAGAGGATGAAAAATCATAAAAACTCTAAAATATGTTGAATACAACAACAAAAGGAGAAAAGAACTAATTTTTTTGGAAGGAGACTAGGTTTGGCTACAATTGAGAAAGGAAAGGTTTCTCTCTCAAAGGAAGTCAAAACTCAGTCCAAAAGGAGATGATCTATCCCAAGTCTTTCAAAGGATTAATGATAATGCATATAAATTAGATATTCCACCTGAATATAGAGTCATCCCTATTTTTAATGTATGTGATATATCCCTTTTGCAAGAGCTACTAATTATGAGAATGATTTAGATTTGAGGACATATCCTCTTTAGGAACGAGAAATTGATGGATGACTATCTCAGTTGTATAATTATTATTGAATTAAGAAGGTAAACACATAGTTTTTTTTTCAAGGAGAGATTAGTTATATATCTTATTAGTTAAGAAAAATATTTTAATTAAAGAAGAGTTAAAAACGGTACAATTAATATTACAAAATAAATGTTTAAAAATTGTCATGTTTACGTATTGATTATAAAATGTACCGACCAGTTCTCAGACATCGACGACCGCTAACAGTAGTGGGTCACTTAAGCTGGGTCCCACAAGTGACGTGAGACAGTGTCCTTCAAGCGGCATAAGTCAGCGTGCCGATTAGTGGTCGGAGATCAATCATCAGGGCATGCTGATGTGTACTCGGCAACAGAGTGAAGCTGATGTGACATCGGGCATTAGCAGTTCAAACAGCTAAACTGGGCCACGAGAGGTGGACCACAGGAAACGCATCAGTTATCAGTGAAATACTCAGAGTTAGGGAAAAGCCTGAGTCACAAGGTGCTCGTGCGTGAGGTGTGAATAGCGCATTTGGGCGCAGTACTAGCAAAGAGCTCTGGGAACTCTAAGGCCCGTTAGGGTTAGGGACAGTCAGCATGCATGGCACGTGAAGAGTGAAGGGCACCCCCAGAGATTAGGTGCACAAGTTGGTATCCAGGTGGCCATTCAGTAAGAGGTTGCACTCCAGCAAGGGAAGTCCTACGTGCTAGATTACACTATGACTGGGTAATAGCGGCGCAAGGGCATTCTTGGAGAAACGCTAAGTGCGGGTAATAGAGACAGGGGAAACCCTAGACTATATATAGTAGAAAACCCTAAAAAGGTACGCAGTTCTTGAAACTAGAACTGTTACACACATACACACTATTTCTTAGCCCCTGTATTGACTTGAGTATCAGAGTGCAAACAGCCTCTAGGGCACCCCTAGTCTTTGTAGATACAAAGTGTTTCGATCCAGTGAAAGAGCAACCTGAGAAAGAAGAAGAGGGTGTCGTAGAATCAACCGACAGGAGAGTCAACTCGCAAAAACATAAAACATATTATTAAATAGATTTATTTTTTTTTCAAATTAAGAAGAAACGAAGACAAAATATTTTACCCTTCTAATAGATAGCCCTTTTGCTGGTGGTGGAAAATTCCTAGGTTCTGTGCATGTCCCTCTCTGAACAGAGATAGAAGAAGCCCTCGCTGGTGATTGAGTAAAGTAAATTGTAAACCTGAGAATCGGAAGAGAAGATGGAGATGGAGGAAATCACAGGCGATGGCAACAACAATGAGACTAGGATCCAATTGTGGTGGGGTGTGGCTGCCGCTGCTCAAATGGGTCTGGGTATCCGTTCCTTCGCCAAAGGGTACGCAGGCGATTCACGCTTCATGCCTCTCAAAGCCTTTACTGTCGCCTCCCTCTTCCTCGGCAGCGCCGCCTCCGCCTCCGTCCTCCTCCTCCAAGCAAACGGCATCAACGGGGTACTGCTCTCACTATCTTTCCATTTTCTGTTTTGACTATCTCGCTCTGTGTTTCATGTTTGTGGGCTCTTTAGGGACCACTTTTGTGTTTAGGTTGGAAGGAGGATGGACATATCTTTGTTGCATTGAATTTGAAAGAGGGTTTGATGCTTGTGGAGTGTGGTGGGTGAGGATGGAAATCTAGTTTTAGTGGGGAAAGAAATTGATGGGTTATGCGATTAGGTGATTCTGGGGAGTGAATTCTGAAATGGGTTTTGGTTTGTTTTTTGTTTATTGGGTTCTAGTGATGCCAAAAAGTTCTGCTTCTAAGCAATTTAGGTTAACAAGGGAGGGAGTGTTGCACGAGTTCTTGAAAGTTTTATGATTTGTATTAGGCAGTGGAATTCTAGTTGTGAGTGACAGGTCAGTGAAGGGTATGTTACTTGCAGACTGAAGTTGGGTGTGGATGAGATGCATTCTTAGTTGGGAAAATCTATGTTATCATGTAATTTGCACAGTGAACTGTAAAGTGGGTTTTGGTTTGTTTATACGTGGAAAAGTTAGGTTTTTGGGCAGTGCAAGTTATTAAGGAAGTTTGAGCTTGAAAGAGGATAGTAGTGTATAAACTGCTGTTAGAGTTGGAAGAAAGAAACTATCGTGTTTTAGTTATTTTGAGGTGGAACTGGAATAAATTAATAGTTCATTGGACTGTAAGTAACTATTGTATTTTGATTGACCAAAGAGAAACTATTTTTAACTACAGAAAAAGCCTTAAATGAGATTTTCCTATTATGAATGTTTGGTCATACTTTGGCACCACTGATTACATCATGTCAGTGCATTATTCTCCCAAGGCTTCAATGAAAATCTAGATATGATAATCCATCCCGGTCAGCTCTTGATTGATTGTGTGACTCTTGAGTAACATCAGTTGCAAAATTATTGACAAATGTTATAATTTTTAAATTAATATGCAATAATGAACAAGATGTTTGATGTTGGTGTAGTTGAATATTGAATAATTGTGGCCAAATCAAATTGATGTTGATCTTTTTGTGCAAACTGCATAGTTCGTGTGGTTGAACAGTAAAGAGAAATATTTTTAGTAAACAGAGCTGTCATTATGACTAGTTTCACTGGAGATCAAATTACTTATTAATTCTAAATGAATCTCTACGTTATGTAGAATGATGGTGTCAGACATACTTTTGTTCTTTGTATTCCTTAGGTTGTTAATCAATGGAGAATGAAGCACCAATATGCTGTCTTTGTTATTTTTGGATCAAATTGTTGCTTGACTTAAAAATTGTGTAGACATAAACTTGAAGTCAAAACTAGTTTTTCTGTGCTGTGCTTTTAATATGAAAGTATTGTGAGTGTTAGGCATGTTAGGAATGAGAGGTGAGTACTGACAAAAAGTCAGAGGAGGTAGGGTTAATGATATCCATTCACACATAAAGCTACAGCTGAGGTCAAGGTGGAATTATCTCAACCAGGATCATGTTTTTCCTATGTAGAGGTTTTGATGTATTGTATTGAAATGCAAAAAAGGGTGCACTATAAATTGCATAATGGTTGTGAAAAGGTACCAATTGTTCAGTTATATATAAGCTAGTGGCACAATTTGTGGTTCTATGGTGTAATGTTTCAAACTCTTGAATCTTACAGATTCTTCATTCACATGACAAAGTTATGCATTTGGTGCATGGCAAGAGTTATAAACTTGTTTGTTTTTCTTTAGCCTCTACATTTAGCTCATTCTTTTTAAGTTTAGTCCATAGTTCTCTTTAAAAACCATGTTAATTTGGATCAATAAATTGGTTTATTTTTCTTATAATAATATAAAATAAACTAAAATTAGGTTCAAATTAGTTGATTAATTATTTTCCCTGTATTTCCTCTGGATTGCTTTATTATTTTCCTTTGCTTTTTCTTTTTTTTTTTTTTGTATTTTTTTTCTAACTTTTATGGTATTACATAGATGTGATGTTCTATCTTCTTTACTTGTATCAATCAATGCTTCTATTATCACTTTATTGAATGCAAACGCAATGTAGTACAAAACCCTTTATACTATTAATTGGTAGTTTGGTACCTTTTCCCTCTTGGCACTTAAGTATCACAAACTCAATAATTCTTAGTTGGCTATTTTGAAATGTATGATACTAAGGATGGTCATAATTGATACAAAAGAAGTTAAATTTGGAGTTATATCATAAGACAGTTTTGTATTTTGTATCTCACTAATACCATTTCTTATTTTAAGGTGGTTTTGTTGTTAGAAACTTGGAATACATGATGTGAATATGGCTGGTGCAATGTTTGTTGTTAACTTGTGATAGATGTTTAGAGAACTATTGATGTTCTTTTCACTTGACTGTGGGATCTGGTTCCCTTTTTAAGTGAATAAGATGTCGGTTCTTTATCATTCTTAGATGCTTTTATATGCGGACACGACATGACTATTTTCTCTTCCTTTATAATATCACATATAGGTGCAAGATCTCATAGAAGCAGGCGCAAATTTAAGAGCAAAACTTGGGTTGCCTCCACGGACGCAAAATAAGTAAGCATATGTTTATTTTGTACAGTGAAAATATATCTCCAATCTGAATACTGTCGATAAACGTTCAGCATAGCCATTGCAAAGGGAAGAAAAACAAAGATTGGTGTTTCTGTTGTTAACTGTGTTAAAATTTTGAATTTGATAACAAATCTTCTCAGGGTACTAATTACTGGATGAAATAGCATTAGATAAACCATAAAAGCATTTAATATCATGAAATCTCAGAAAGCATTTACATTTTCTTATTAATTAAAAGGATTTAATGCTTTTAAGTTCCTTTTTATTGACATTTGTTAGCTAGACTCTTAAAATTTATACAAATATAGAGTGAATTGTTGGGATGGGGAGGGACTATCTTTCACCAAAGTTATTTTAGTTTTTAGGGGTGGAAAGGGAGAGATAAATTGCTTAACCTAACGTTTGGATAGAGAATTTTATAATTGCAAAGTCTTTCTTGGCCTTCTAACATTAATACTCATGGGTTTTTAATAACTTGTAGGTCTTCTATGAAATAAAAGTAGCATATTTATTTGCATAGGAAAATGGATGATTCGTGACAAAAGGCTCAGCCATGTCTTGTACTGATATGTGGTGGTTTGATTCCTTGGTGGATACAAAAATTATAGTAAACGTTCATGGGATGGTAGCTGCAAGGGTTGAAGGTTTTATGTGCAAGTTAATAATCATATGCTTTTGGCCTCAGGTTTCGCAATACCTGGCCATTTGGTGCATCAACTATCCATTGTCATCTGTTATTTAGTTAACTTTTAATGTAATATTGTCAACACTTTATTGGCACACATAGTGGTAACATTATTTCATGAAATGGAATTTAACTTGCCCCCTCAATAAAGAGAAAATGTTGTTTCTCATCCATTTTAGCTGTGGTACCGTTGTATCTGCCAATTGATTTTCCGTTTGGTATTCTTTTTTGTCTTGAAAGAGTTTTAGAGAATAACTTTACAATGTAGAATTTCGGGTATTCTTTTGGAAGTGTTCATGGAATTCGTTTAAAATCATGAAAATATAACAACTGAATACTCAGAAAGTACTTCAAATAAATGTTCCATTTTTTGAAGGAACAACATTTAGTTGGTGGGAGCAACTACATCCTACCACTTTCATTGACATTTATATATAAAATCTTCTGACTAGGATGAAAAGAAAATATGAGCTAACATGGAGAATAGGTGTCATTGTCGTGTATTTCATATAATTTGGTTCATTTTAATTTTATGATTAGTATTTCAATTATATTACTAATGCTTTTTGTTGTAACTTCTTCCACAATAACATAAATATCTGTTACAGAAAGGGTAGGTTAATGTTTTTTTAAAAGAATTTGGTAAGGCGGGTTATATGCTTTTTATTTAGACTAGTTTATTGCATATGGGTCATCTTTGAACATTTAAAACACTTGGTTACGCTATTGCGTACTAGTTAGCAAGCTATTGTCTTTGTAATCGTACTAATTGGGTGTTGCATTTGAGTTTGTCTTTGTACTGCCAATTGGATGTCCCACTTGAAGCGTTTCGGCGGCTTCTTTATGAAAAAACCAATCAATACTTTTGGTGTAATTACAACCAACTTTAGGTTAGAACTAATTATGCCTGTAATCAACGTTTTAAAAATTGGAGTAAGACCTTGAAAATTGAGACTCTTCTACCCAAAAGGTCCCTTCTTTTATCCTCTTCTAGTATGATCTTGTCTTTTTTCTTGTTATGACCCTACAACTGCTCTTTCCTTTCTTAACTCCTTTTGTACTTTTCTAGATTCCTCCACCTTCTCCATATTTTGTCTCCTTATTTTGTCCCCTCACTTCTTCCATCATGTTTTGTAAAGTCTTGGTTGTCTCCTCTTCCTCTATCATCATCTGTCATGTTGTTCGTATTTCAGAAAATAGTGTAGGATTAATTTATCTGCCCCAATATGGGTGCAAAAAATGTTTTAGCCAGAAGGTCTATATGCTTTATGGATTGAGCATTTACTCTACCTTTTCTTTCTTCCTACCTCTCCTTTTATCCTCTTATTTTTTTTTCTTGTTATGACTGTACTAGGTTGTAATTTTAGTCTTTATTCACTACATTAATTACTAATTGTTTAAGATTTGTTTTAAAGATATCTTAAATGCATTGACGACATCACCGAAATTAAATAAAATTAATTACTTAATTATTATTGGTCAGATCTTTCATTACTCACTATCGAGCTCAAATGATACCATAGTCCCTGTCTATCAATAATGCTAATAAATCATCCATAGTCCATCAAGCCCAAATGACATGCTAATAAATCATCCATAAGCCATCAAGCCCAAATAACACCATAGTCCCTCAGTTTCAGACTTTCAACTTTGAGATTTGAGTTCATATTCTAAGTTATAGAAATCGGTCCTAGCTTACGACACCACATACACTAACATGCCCATGCTACAATTTTTTTTATAGGCATAACGTCTGCTTGGTTTCCGGTTCCACATACTTAAGAGACGTGGAAATTTAGAACTAATCCATATGTCCTCTTTCTAGACAAGAGAGATATTTGACTAGGCTTTTTTTAATTTTTTTTTTTAATTTTTTAAGTTTTGTCTTTAAAATTTTATCTATTCTCCTAATCATGTTGAATTGAACGGTTCTTGCAAAGTGGTCGTGAAACCTTGTCTTCCGAGGACTACCCCGTCGTCCCTTACCGTTGCGGTTTAAGTGACGATTTCCAAAGCCAAAATCGCAAATCATACAAGTCTTATATTTTAGTAGCGATCACGAATGTTGCGATTCACAACACTATGCACAATTCAGATTGTTAATTACAGACGTTGAGAGAGAGATGACAGTGAAAAGTAAGAGCTTACAAAGTAAAGTGAGAATAAGGAGTAAATGGTTAATCATGGGAAAGTTTGGTGGGTGGTATTCTGGAAAGAAGGTCGGAGGGAATAGCATACGCCAGTTTTACCACTAGGAGTAAGTAAATCGAAGTCTCCAGAGATAAATGTGTGATCTTTCATGAAAATAGGGCGTCTAAGTTCTACATATCCACAGTACTGCACGTTATCTACCTCAGCATCCTTTCTCAGTGAGGAAACTGCCACCTTAACTCCTTCTCCTGCAAATGTTTAAGTCACTCAAATTTCTACCAGGGAACTACTTTCTTTAGTTTTTTTTTTCTTCTTACTATTAGAGTAGCCCATGGTCAAAAGGTCAAAAGTATAAGTAAATAGGGCTATGTTATCACAAAATTAAATTATCAAGTAATGTATATTTTCTTACCTCCATCATAAAATTTTCAAATCATTCCTATTGTAATTGTAGGGTTAAATAAGTTAAGCCTTTATAATTTTTTTAGTATTTTTAGACTCAATATTTAATAAAACCGTAAATTTAGTTTTAATTGTAATTTTGTTATTCTTGAATTAAAATCATTTTAATAATATATTTAAAACTATGCTAACATGTCATACTGTTAAAATTATCATGTCAATTCAAAAGTAATAGAATAACAGTTAGATGAAATTTACATGTTTATTAAATGTTAGGTATCACGATTATTGAAAGAATTTAATAGAACTAATTTTTTAGGTACCGAAAACTATTTTAACTATTTATTTTAGTTAGTTGACAATATAGATCTTTTAACACCCACAATGTATAAGAATTAAGTTCAAATTAATAAAAATTACCACAAATGTTTTTTTGGATTAAATTAAATGACGAGTGATAAAAAAAGGAAAAAGATAAGGTTGTTTGAATTAAAAAAATAAAAATAAATGAAAATGAAGTATATTAATGTATTATTAATATTTTTATTTTATTTATTACTTTGATATTACTATTTTAGTTATTTATTTTATTTTAATAAAAAAGATAAATATTAATAAAATATTAAGAATATAATTGATTATGTTTAACCAATTATATAACATAAATATTAATAAAATAATTTTGATCTAATTGATTATATGAAAATAGAATCAATTTTTTAATAATATTTTATTAATATTTATAACATAATCCAATATATCTTAATACATAATGGACTTTTTTTTTTTTACAAATCTATTCATATTTATCTCAAAAGTTTAATGCGTGTCGTATTTATTAATTTATCAATTCTTTGTTATTGTGTCTTCTTTTTGTTTTTCCGCTCTCAAGTTTTTTCATCTTAGAAATAAACAAGGTAGCGTAGAATGTATTTTCTCATAAGGATAACAAAAAAGGTTAAATCGCTTCGTTTTTATTTGTGTTATTGATATATCAAAAATGGATCAGACGAGTTAAAGCAGATTGGCGAGCTAGTTCACTGGTTTCTTTTTGTTTCTTATAATTTTTTCTACTTTTTTAAACATATAATTAAAATATACTTAATCATATAAATATTTTCAAAATCTTCAACTGGTTAATTAATATTTCTAATTAGACAAATTAATAAAATTATCACTTTTACAGGTTAAATTGCTCTATTAGAATGAATGAATTATTAAAATTTAATTTATAATTTTTCATGATTTAATTTCAATACTATTTTTTTAAAATAATACAATACAAATATTTGAATACTTTAAATTGGTTTTTTATTTTTATTTTAATTATAAAAAATGGATAGTAAAGAGATAAAAAATGTAAACATAGAAATTGGAAATGCCATAATGTTAAATAGAGAAGAATTGGGATGTTTACCATGTGTAATAAGCAGCAAGTTTTCAGTGGGATATTTGTCTGCAAGGTTCTTAATTAAGTGCTTGTATCTTTCCCCTGCTTGAAAATCTGATTCTCCCCAGTGGGGAAACTGAAGTTTACAAGGCAGAAAAAAGTTTAAAATGAGGAAGAAGAAGAATAGTAGCATTGATGCATAGTTTGAATTATGATCTGAAGTTGAATTCTCCTGTACCTCTTTATACACCCTTTCAACATTTTTATCCACTATCCCAGCTGGGAGCTTGGCTTCACACTCTGCCATATCAAATCTCATGTTTCCATCTTTAGGAGCAACATTCGGACGAATAGCCTTGCTGTTCATCATTTCACACAACCCATACTCAACCGACACCTGCACTTTAGACAACACAAATTTCCAAACTTTTAATTCTTCTACACAAACACAAGGAATCATGCTTTAATCCCTCAATACTCTAACTGTTACCAACATGTTTAATTGTTAATGTTAGATTTTTATGTGGGAATATGCCCGGATGATTTCGGACTGATTCACTATTAATGAGTCATAAACATTTTGTATAAGAAAATTAGACATTTTCACTTATCAATTATTATTATAAACATTTTATATAAGAAAGTAAACAATATTTTATAGTTTTTTTATACTACTATTTAAACTTATTCAATAAGTCAAACTCACACTTTGGAATACTAACCATTAGAATTACAAGTTTTCTTTCAACTAAATGTCTCCTTTTCATCTTGTATTTACATATTTTTGTGTTGGAAGAAATAAATGAATTTCAAGATATTTTTCTTACTCTAACTGTATTTAGAATCTTTATGCTGTATAAGTTATTTGAGATATTGATGTTTGCTGATTCATATTTAACGTTTTTATCATATTTGAAAGTTGTGGTGTGTTTTGTACATATTTTTTTGGCTTCTGATTCTACCTGACAGGGTCGGGTTGATGATTTTGATCCTGGATTATAGTAAAGGAAAGGTTTTTTGTTTATCCTACTCGACTTGGTGTTGGAATCTTTATATTTTATGAGTTTTGAGAGAAGGATGCTTGGTGATTATGGTTAACGATTTGGCCAGATTTAGAAGTCATGGTGTACTTTGTGCAGATCTTTTGGTTTTTGTATCCTCTCATAGAGTCGGTCTGTTGGTTTCGACACTTGAATGTTTGACGTACTTTTGGTTGTTGGAAAAGTTTTTGTTTAGTTGTTGGATTTTGTGTCCTATTTTGTGGGTATGTTTTCTTTGGAGGGTTAATGTATTTGTACTTGTTGGAATTTTGAATCTTCATCTGATATGTCATTATGGCTAATGTGATGTAATATCTGTCAGTTCCCTAGTTAGTTAAGTATTAGAAATTTGATTTGGGATCTCTATAGGAGGGTTGGACACTCCTGAAGTGATTCATTTTATTTTATTTATTTTTACTAATTAAAAAAAAAATTTCAACATTCATCCAACACATCTATTATACGAGATGTGAGTAATTACTTTTGAAAACTTTAAAAATAATCTAAGGATTATTAAATACTGTATTTAAAAGATTATAAAAGAATAATTTTTAAAAAATATATTTTAAACCAACTTCTCTATTTCTTCTATATAAGAAATACTACAAGAAATAAAAATGGAATGAATTAACGTTACAAAAAAAGTTGACAGTTATGTGTTTCATATATACGGAAAAAAATAATTATTATTAACGATAATTTTAAAGAAAAATTGTTTATATAAATAGGATAATCTATATTATATTGCCTAAGCGCATATGGGTACTCTTTTTAAGTATAATTTGCACAAAATACATACGTTTATATTTCTATTTTTATTATATTAAAATAATATAGTTTAAAAAATATAAATAATTTTATAAAATGATATAAAAAATATATTAAACTAATATACTATATATATATGTAGTTTTATAAGAATAATATTAAAAAAATGTATATATTAATTATTTTTAAATAGATAAGTTAGTTAATTATTTTTGAAATAGAGACTTATTTAGTTACTTATTTAATTAAATAAGTAAGTGAAATTAAAAAGATAAAATAGGTATATCTCTTTGTAAATGTTATAAAAGATAGAAATAAAAGAAAAATAAAATAACACTAAGTAAATTCGAACCAATAACTAATGTGATTATAGGGATAAGGATGAGTTGGGTATGGATAACTTTTGTCTGCATTTGATTTTGTTCCTATAACCTTTTTTACATAAATGTTTATTTTATTATCTGAAATAACTCTTCAAACTTTTCATAACCAAAAACTCATTAAACACTCCAACTTCTATTATTTAACTTCTAGTATCTTTGAAAAATACACACAACCTTTTTTTATCTAGTGAATATAACATTTTGATTCTCAGTTGTTTCTAATTTGGTAAATTTTGTTTTTCCTTTCATTTTAGCTTTTTTTTTTTTTATGGTAGGAAAAATATTCCAGTAATTAGTATCTGGTGCTACAGAATTTTGACACCACATAAAAGTATAGTCTTTGGTACAATTTTACTTTATTTTGAAATATTTTGTTTTAATCTCTATTATTCAAGGAATATTAAACCACTCTTTTCAATTTTTATTAACCATGTTTATCACTTAGAGCCACAAACTAAAATAAACACAATCTGACCTTGATTTTGAGAGGGTCAACTGTAACACCATCCCCAGTGGTGCTGTCACCCTCCTCTACGGCGGCGAGAGACGAGAGGAGTTCCTCGGCGGTCTGGAGGCAGCGGAGGAACGGCGAAACGAAGACCCGCCGGATCGGAAACCCGAGATTCTCTCGGAGCCTCCGGCCGGTTTCGAGCGCCCGTTTCCGGCCCGGCTCGGCCAGCGGTGGATCCCACGGACGCGCCGCCGTGGCTGCCCACGACGGTTCTAAGTTGTCGAAGCGCTCGCCGTGCCTCATTACGACGACGTTCTGGTACGAAACGGCACCGTGGTTTCCTTTGGAAGCCATTTTGACGGGACCTACACAGACAAAAGGTGTTCGCGTTACGGAAATTGCAATAGAAAATGATGATCGTGCTTCTTTTCTATGCACACTATTATAGACTGTGTTCATGCTCATGAAACTACCTTCCAATTTCCTCAAAGAACGTATTATATTTTGAGTTGGCATCTTTTGTAGAAGAAAACACTTGAAAACAAAAACTTTATAGCCTTTTTCTCTCCCTCCTATTTCACAACCCCTTTTAACAATAAAATAATTACATTTAACTAATAAAATAAAATAATAATATCATTAATCGTTAAATTATAGTGTGAAAAAAATAAGAATGTCAAAGTATCATCATCCACTTGAAAATGACACCATCCCATCCTATTTCGTTTTAAGGTAGACCAAAATTATACTTTTAGCAACGATGTAAATTTCATTAATTTTACTTAAACTTCATTAGTTAGTAATTAATACAATTGGTTTAATAATTGCGAGGTATCTTTATTTAAAAAAATAATATTTATATGTAATTAACTTTAAAGTAACCAATAAAAAATTTAAATTTATAAAATAAAAAATAAAAGACTTTCTTCAACGTTAATTATGTTAATATTAATCTTTTCTTTGATGAACATATATAACAGTTATTAAATGTTAAATATGTGTTTAATTAACTTAACTATTAACAGGATTTAAATATAATTAATTAAATTAATTTCTTTTATATTAAAATTATAATTTTTTATAATACTTAGAATATAATATGTGAATATTTATTATAATTAACTGATTATTTATCTTGCATATGTAACTACTTATTTCTCCATGCATTAATCTATATTATAAAATTATTAAATAGAAACTTAATTTAAAAAACAAAATTACTCACTATATTAATCAAATTATATATTATTTTATACACTAAATTAGTTTCTAAAATATTTTATATTATTAATAAAATTTATATATTAATTTTTAAATTAGTATCTAATTAACTATCAACATTTTTAACTATCAATTTTAGAATCTAAATGACTAAAATATCTGTAACTAATCGATACTAATTTAAAAATTAATATAAAAATTTTATTTATAAATTTTTAGTTATTTAGATATCTTTAATTTCAAAAATAATATTTAATTTATTTAATATAATGACTAATTATTTTTTATTTTTAATATTAATTTTTATTTAATAATTTTCTTGTAATGACATTAATATCCTACTTATTAATAATAATAATAATAATAATAATAAATAATAATAATAGTAGTAGTAGGTAAATGATATATAGAATCCTAAAATAGCAAATAATGCCAAGAAAGATAGATGTTAATATATTATTAATCGTAATCCTATCATAAAATAAACTGTGATGCTAATTGTTTGAATCTAATGATGCAAAAACGAACGTTGTATTATGCCTAGCGTATTATATTATGCCTGGGTGATTATGCCAGAGTTATGCAAAACAACTGATATAAAAATTGAAAAATTATATTTTAATACCTTTGTTAAATACGCATCACTGTATAACTAAATTTAAAATTAAATTAATATTAATATAATTACTTATCAAATGATTTATTTATTATGAATAATCAAAGTATTAATGTTCAAAAATTTCAGAAAGAATAGCTATATTTATAGTAGTTGTATACGTTTCAAAGAGCTTCTTCCTTAATAATTATTAAAAATGAGAAAAACAAATTAAACTTTTTCATAAATTAAAATTTATACAATCACAAAATAAAAGTTTATAAAAAGTATTAAAAAAATTCTATAAAATGACTTGTACATAAATTAATGCAATTTATAAACAAATATTTTAATTTTTTTTTCTAGTTTTCTCTCCAAACTTTTATGAAAAAATTCGTTAAAAGATACTCCTAATAGTAATTTCTGTTCCTTGGTTATAATTATCTATGGTGTTTGTTGAAAAACTAATTTCTATAAAAAAAAAAATCAGTAAATTATTTTAAAATGTTCTTCAAATCATATCCTTTTCATCTAAAAGTGTTCGAATGCAGAACCTCTGTTTAAAAAATCGAATCTAGTTTTATTGATATCATCAATTTCATTTCATTTTGAAGTTTAAAACTTAATAATTTAAAATAATCTAAAGTCGTTCTCCCTATATGCTGTTTATAGAAATTCAAGTGAAAAACTATAAATAAAATAAGATGAAGCTTAACGTACTTGTGGAGAGTGATCGAAAGCCAGTTACTTTATTATACACCTGCAACATGACATCTTGTAACTAAAGAGGGAAATAATAAGAAGTGATAAAATTGAAAATGCAGAAAGAAAATGTGAGTTTGTGGATTTCGGAAACCACCTTAGAAGTTTTCTGCAGAATGGGAGGTAAGTTACAGGTCGCAGGAACAGAGAGAAAAAGGTATAGTAACCTTAACGAAGGCATGGAGATGGAAGAAGATGAGAAGATAGGAAGATGGGGCAGAAGAGAGAGAGAGATTTGAAGGGCTGAAACGAATGAGAATGTTAAATAGTGAAAATTTTGAAGGAGTGTGAATTTAAGATTAAGAAGAAAAGGGTCAAAGAAAGAGTTGAAGGAAGGTTCGTGAAGTGCGTTTGTGATTGAAAATGTCAAGAAGATAGTGCTTCCTTTTGTGACTGTAATTTGGTGTTCAAATCTAACCCCAAAGTCACTTCATTGACTTTGATTGCTCTTACCTGCGCGTATGCATCACTTTCAAATTAAGACTCATCAATGTTTTCATTCATGCTAATATGCAATGATATATATGAAAACGGACTTGCTTATTAGATTATTGTTTATTTCTTTTATTTTTTATTTCTTTGTTCATGGTATCTAAAATAAAATGGTATCGTTTTCCTTTTCTCAACTCTCAATTAGTTCTCCAATATAAGGATAATTAATTACCACATAAAATTATTTACAAATCTCAGCCTTTGTTGTCTTAAAGAAATTTTGAGAAACAAATCTCAAACACTAATGCAAATGAAATCTAAGATTATTATAATAATTATCATCTAATAGAAAAGAAAAAAACTTAATCCTTTGTCACTTTAAAGGAAAAGAATGAAATCTTACCGTTATAAATTAATGTTCAATATTAATTATAGAAGGAAACTGTCTTAAATATATTAAAGTCTTACAATTAAGAAAGGTTACTTTGTTATGCACCTATGGCTTAAGGTGATCGAGGCTTGGTTTAATTTTTTACTAAAATTATATTTGAATTAAATATAAAAGTTATATGTGATCCGATTTAAATATTAAGAAAATTAGAATTCAACTAAATCAAATTTTACTCTTTGGATCTATTCTTTATTAATACATGTATTTGATTTTATCTTTCTTATATGACGCTCTAATGTATTATGATGAATAGTTTCATTATTTAGTCTACTTAATTAGATATTTCTTCTCTTTCAACATTGTTAGAAAGTATCAATTAAAAGTTCCACATTAAATAAAAAAAACTAAAAAGAGTAATATATGACTAGAAAAGATCCACAAACATATTATCTTAAGGTATGGGTTGAAGATGGTGTTACAATCTCTTTTCTTTGCTTATGGCTTATTTAGTACTGAATATCCGTGGTATCTTCTCTCAAAATGTTCCAACAATACAAAAGACTTTTCTCTTGCACCTTATATCTCTTTTATCATGAAATCATAAATAATATAATAATATTTAAATAATTGATTTTGCTTCATCTCAATTTGGGATGGTTCCAAAGTTTCAAATTGTAAGCTGAACCAAATCACTTGGTTTTAGAAAATAATATTCAAATCGATACAAAATATTTTCATTTTAATTAGATATCAAATTTTAATTTTAATTTATCTTTTTATTGATTTGATTTTGAACACCTATATTTTTGACATCTCATATTTCTTATGCATAGACTAAAATTCCCTTGTGTACTATTTAAATAAAAAAAACCCTACACCTTTCAGATAACAACCTCTTTTGCATTCCTCCCCATCCCTTGCCGTTGCACCTCTTTGATGGGCCTTTATGCCTGCGCTACTATTGATGTTGTGGTTGACAAGGATCTATGTTCATCTTCATCCATTCTACTAACCATTATCTCTTCATTATCTCATGGTAGTTGTAGTTGGATTTGGAACACATCAAACACCTTCCAAATTACATGTTTCACATAAGCTTTGAAATGTTCTATGTGGGAATACATTAATTTGTCTTACTTGAACTATGTAAGAAAATAAAGAATTGTTTTATTGGTAACAATCACACCAATTAAATTTTCACCAACCTCCATTTGTAGCCATCAAATTCTTTAAAATAAATAAAAATATGTTGAAATGAATTGGAAGATTCTAAATATTTCTCCCTCATTATTATGAAGATATTAAGGATATTTTATTTTAATAATTCGTTTTTCAAAATCATATTTTTGGAAGCTATGAAAACATATCAAATACACAAAAAGGAAAGGTTGAATTGTGTACTAAACATTTTCGCAATAATTAGCAAGAACAACATTTGATATGGTGAAAAATGATGTAGTGGCCAGACCTCGGACGTCGGCACATGAGTGAGAGGTCGACACAGGAGAGGTTGGCATGGTAGGGCCTATAGAGGGGCCCACAGAATTACACTTGTCAAGGTGCAGAACCAGATTCACAGATACGCCATGCATGCAGGATGTGTTCAAGATGTAAGGTTCTGACACAACCGAATTATCCTTAGAAACGCATGTGAGGCACGTGAAGGTTTTAAGGCATATGAGATATTAAGTTTTTAGACAAGTTTGGGTTGGCGGCACTGGGGTAGGCACTGAAACCCTAGCGGCCACACCTTCAGTTATGCACTCTAGGAAAGGAATGTCCCCACGGGAGTTGCACTCTACGAAAGGAATGTTGCCACGGGATCGCACTAAGATTGTGCGTTAGAATCCCAAAAGGGTAATCCTAAATTCGCTAGAGGCAATGCTTGGACAAGAGCATGTATGCGATAGGTAACCTAAAACAGCTATATAATGGGGTAACACCGAAGGTAAACACAAGTTCACACACAGACACAGTTCTTTCCAAGCTTAGAGTTTCTTACACACTCTTGGCTTGAGATACCTTAGTTATTTGATGTTTCTTGCCCTGTACTGACTTGAGCGTTAGAGTGCAATTACAGGTAAGGCCCCTTTGTTTCAATGGAGCCATATTCGGGAGAACCACCGCGAGGTAGGAGGAGCCACCGTCAACCTCAGAGTCAACGAAGACCGAGTCAACCGGCAAGAACATTTGGCGCCCACCGTGGGGCCCGATAAAACTAGGTCCCATCCACAATCGTGATTAGTAGAATCAAGCGATATGAGGAATACAGGGCAAGGCAGCGCTGGAAGGGATGAGGATGATCAAGCCGCAACCATCCAGGAACTCATGGAGACCATCCACAATCTTTAGCAGGCGTTTGCGGTGTCTATTGCCAATCAAGATCAGTTTAGGACAGACCTAAATGCATTGTTGGCGGTAAATGAAGAATTACGCAGGGCCAACGAGGAGTTGAGAAGAGGGATAGGAGAACGTGCAGCGGCGGATCCAGGGGTGCCACCCCCAGCCAGGGTTCGCCTTATGCCTTTCTCCCAAGAGATCATGGAGACAGTCATACCAGTGTCTTTCGTGATCCCAAAGATCACCTTCATAGGGGTCGAGGACCCAAAGGCCCACATAACGACCTTCCACACTCAGATGATGATCTTTGGAGGTACGGACACTATGCATTGTAAGTTATTTATAGGTACCTTTGTAGGGACGACATTGAACTGGTTCATCAAACTCCTAGATGGACACATCACGTCCTTTGGCCAGTTCATGGAGTTGTTCAAGAAATAGTTCATCATCAATCGTGCGTGTCCACTTGTTGCGTTCAATCTCTTCGACGTAAGATAGTTCCAGGAAGAACCACTAAAAGACTTCCTGAACTAGTTTGGAGCACTTATGGTAAGACTACAGACCAAAGATGAGGCCATGATCATGCATTCATTTTAAAGGGGAATCCTTCCAGGACCCTTTAGTGACGCGTTGATACGGTGTCCACCAAGGACGTTTGATGAGATCCAGTGTCGCGCTGTGGTGCACATTACTGTAGAGGAGTGCGTGGCAGAGAAGTGTGCTAGGGTAGAATCGCCCAAACCCCGTGCACTAGGGTGCACTCAGCCCTTGAGGGTACATGAGGCCACCACAAGGAAGAAGGCCAAATCAGCACCATATGAGCCAAGAAAGCCTAAACCCGCGAGGCACAGTTTCAGAGTAGAGCTCAAGGAGTTGATAGCCATCCCCAATTTGGCAAACAGATTGAAGTTTCCCGTGAAATCTGACAAGAAGCTGGGACCACACAAGAACAAGTGGTGTGACTTCCACCAAGCACATGGTCACACCCTGAGCAATTGCCTCTTTTTGGGGTACCAAATAGATGACCTGGTAAGAAGTGGGTTTCTAACGACTTATTTGTAGGAATCTCAGGGAAAATTTGCATTGATAGCCCTAGCAGGGGACCAGGGGCACGAGGTACCCATCCACGAAGAAATCAACACCATCTCCGGGGGTTTCTCGAGCAGAGGGTGCACCGCTTCCCAGCGAAAGAGGTACACCAGAGAGGTAATGGCTGTTGGGGAGGTAGAGCTCGACCGATTCCCAGAGCCTGACCTCACCTTTACAAAGGCAGATTGAGCAAACATGGTCCCGCATGATAATGATCCCATAGTAATTTCAATTGTGACTATGGGGAGGAAGGTGCACCGTGTCCTGGTTGACCAGGGAAGCTTGACAGACGTAATGTTCTGACCGACCTTCAACAAATTACAGCTATCCCCCGACTAGTTGAGACACTATGACAAATGTTTGTACGGGTTTGCAGGAGATCAGGTGGAGGTCAGGGGTTACATCGAATTGAGGACCACGTTCACGGATGACAAAGCGTCTCGCACGATTAACATCAGGTATCTTGTAGTTAATGCACCTTCCGCCTATAACATTCTTTCGGGCAGGCCAGCTTTGAACATGTTAGGAGCAGTGCCTTCCTCAAGGCACATGAAGTTGAAGCTTCCCTCTCTTGATGGTGCGGTGATTACCATGAAGTTAGACCAGAAGACGGCTCGAAAGTGCTATGAAGATAGCCTCAAAACCAAGAGGGGTGTGTGACAGGGACTACCGGGCCACCTAGGGACGAGGAAGACATCCGCATAGAGGTCGCCCCAGAAAGACGTGTCGAGCCCGCAAAGGAGGTCGTGGAACGAGAGGTCGGGGGTAAGCATTGGTAAGTCTTTAAGCCAGGAAGCGTAGGACCGGGTCGCCGAAGTTTTGGCCCGACATCTGGATGTCTTTGCGTGGACTGCCTCAGACATGCTACTAGGGATAAACCCTGATTTCTTGTGCCACTGTCTCAACATGAACCCCCAGGTTAGACTTGTTTGTCAGAGGCGGAGGAAGTTTAATGAAGAGAGGTAGCAGGTCATCAGACAGGTAACCTAAAACAGCTATATAATGGGGTAACGCCCAAGGTAAACACAAGTTCACACACAAAGACAGTTCTTTGCAAGCTTAGAGTTTCTTACACACTCTTGGCTTGAGATACCTTAGTTATTTGATATTTCTTGCCCTGTACTGACTTGAGCGTCACAACGCAATTACAGGTAAGGCCCCCTCAATTTCAATAGAGCCACATTCAGGAGAACCACTGCGAGATAGGAGGAGCCACTGTCTACCTCAGAGTCAACGACGATTGAGTCAACCGGCAAGAACAAACGAGATTTTAATTTTAATGGTTGATCAAACACAATTTTCATTGACAGACTTACTATCAAAATGTTTTTCACAAACCTTATAAAAGGAATATCCTGCCTTAACATGTTAAACAACAATTTAATAATATTGAAAGTGTTAAAGGATGAGAAAGATTCGCAATATAGTTTTTTTTACTAGTTTGTCGATAAACAAGTATACGTCCAATTCTTAATCAACTTGGTCAAGTTTTACTACTATGACTCACACTACAAGATATAAACTAAGTATTCTTTGGACTTCAGACAGTCCTAGCTAAAATTTGAGTATTGTTTAGACAAGCTACCACTCTTGACTAAACACCAAGTATTGTTTGGACAAACAACCTGTAACATCCCGCCAAATCCTTTTCATATTTATATAATGAAATAAAGGTAAAACAATAATATCGAAGTGAACATATATATATATATATATATATATATATATGTAATGAAATTTCTCCTCACAGGGAGTTTCATACATATCCAGTCAGTTTCCAAAACTTAAACAAAATACAGCAAAATAGAAAACAGGCGATCTCCTAACAGAAACAGAAAACAGGCGATCTCCTTCCGGCGACCACTCACTGAGGAGCTCTACTTCCTGCAACATCATCTGCTCCCGTGTAAATTATACACGATCATCACAGGTTTAAGAAAACATCCACAAAACAAAAACGCAGGGTAAGCTAGATATTTTAAAGAGAATTTAGATATGAAACTTTAAAATCAAGATAAAACAAATTTAAGACACCCACGTAAAAACCATCAACTTTCTCATTCCCTTCACATGACCATCAAGTAATCACATATTTCACAATTTCCTCAAGAGTCGTTCAATTCACATAATCCATCAAGTGTCTATCAATTTCAATGTTTCTCATTTCTCACGTCAGACTTCCACTGACTCATCACACATAGACACTTGACACTACTTCCGGAAGACACGTGCATTGACTAGACTCAGAGATCTGCACCTGTCATACTGCACCACTGTGAAATCACACACATTCACAGGGTCGCTGTGAAATCACACACATTCACAAGCGTATAAATGAATCTCAATATCATCACTATCCTAGCATGACAGGGTTAATCCATACAACGGGTCAAGCTCGTTCTCTTTCAAACAACTCACCCATACATATGAACCTCCTTCGACTCTCAACGCCTGAATAACTTCATCTATATGATTCCATTATATCAGGAGAGTCAGGATATCTCATAATAAACGAATCACCGGTCAATGCACACTCTACACAATCTTACACGGTATCTTCTTTCCTGAAAATACTATGCCTTGATCCCACATTCACCACATTCCATACATCATACCACACATAAAGAACAATTCCATCATAGAATACTTTGAATCTTTTCTTAAACAACCCCACTCACCAAAAACAAGCATACCATCATTCAGGTTTTCGAATAGCATATACATTTTTCATTTCAATCTCAACAAGTTCAAAGCGACACTAAAACAGGGGAGTTCGAAAACAACATTAAAACCGGCGATCACATCCAAAAACAGGGGATTATGCAATAACAGTTGAAAACCGGCGACCACGTCGCCCCATCATCAAAATCATCTAACTTAAGGTTTTCATTGGAAATAAGGCTAGCTTCCCTTACCTGGACTTGCGTAAAATCTCACTACGAGCTCTAACCCACCGAACTTAAGGATACCCGAACTCTGTTTTAGCGTCCTGATCAGAAAACTCGCAGAGAACTTCCCAGGAGTCCAAGGGCAGTTGTCGCTCGTCGTACTGGTGCTTGATGATGCTTGAATCGCAGCGCGAAGGAGAGAAAAGAGAAGGATGAAGGTAAACTCACTCTGTCACTCTTGAACCACTGCAACGTTCTTTGCCTCTCAGAAGTGAGTTTTTGAATCTAAACCAACTTGTCCACAAATGCCGCTGCCACCACCCACTCTGCAGGAAAGCTTGCGTGCACACTTCCTTGAACAGTATGACCACGTGGGTCTCTGCGCATACCAACTCTCTGATGCTACTATTCTGAAACACTCCTAATGTCTACGTGTCGCGCATGCAGAACGTTCATGCTGGGAGCCTGGGTCCCACCTTATCTGTGTGAAACACAACATCGCGCGATAACCTTCCACCGATGACTGCTCGCGCGATGACTATCCACCGACGACTGATGTGCCTCTCATTCCGGCGATGACTGATGTCCTTCTTATCCCGGTGATGACTGATGTGCCTCTCATCCCGGTGATGACTGATGTCCTTCTCATCCCGGCGATGACTGGTTCCTCTTCCTGACGGACGACTGATTCCTCATCCTGGCAGACAACCGATGTCCTACCCTGGAGGACCATCGATGTCTCACCCTGGCAGATAACCGATGTCTCACCCTGGCAGACCACCGATGTCTCATCCTGGAGGACCACCGATGTGTCTCCCATCCTGGTTGATGACCGATGTTCCTCTCATCCTGTTGGCGATCTCTTATCGCCCTTGTGTGTGACGAGAACACATCGCCTTACTCTGGTCACCGATGTCACATCGTCACACCTTGCTGAAGGTTCATCCTCCCATTATGTTACGTCCAAGGTATCACCTCCAGATGGCTTGGTGACGTCGGTAGCTTCACATTTCCAAGAATAGATCAGCACTACTCCTCGTGCGCCCATGCATGCAACACTAAGGACGATTTCTTATGCTCAAGCATAGAGCTTCGCATGCCCAGCGTATCTAAGGCTTAACCCACACCTTGATACGCGTGGTTTTTGGAGCCCACTATGGTTAATCCAGCATCTTGACCACATACTAAGTGCACTCCCGTCGATCACGTACACCATAGGCGATTGGCGTTCATGTGTAGTCTAGGCGACAGGCGATTATGTACTAACCAGGCGATCTCATAGTCTTCTAGGCTACACTTTCCTTCCTTTTTATTTTAAATAAAAACATACTTAGAATTCATTTAAAATATATTCCTTTTATTCCAATTTAATTTTACAGGTCCTTACACAACCACTCTTGGATAAGACAACAAATGATAGTGAACAAAATATCACCAGGATGCTAGAGGGTTTACCTCCTTTGACAAATGCATGGTTATGTTTACTTTTTTAAATTTATAAAGAAGAATTGAGTTCTTAAGGCAAAAGGTCAATACCCTAGAATTTTGATTACGTGCTAAAAACAACTAAGTATATATAATCATATTTCGTATGTAAGACGATAACCCTTGTTCAAACAACAAATAATGTAAGAAGAAAATGTTTCGTCTAATAAACAATACAACACTATGTGGTCCTAACTTACGTGTGATGTAAGGACCTAGAAACTTTAATTGGAATGAAAGTGTTACATTTAAATAATTTCAGAAGATGTTATTATTTAAAATACAAAGAACTGATAAATGAAGTTTCGTAGTAGTCGGACATCGGACGTCGCCCAAGGTCTGGGGTCAACTGGTAGAGATCGGTCGGCTGGCATGTAGATCAAGAAGAGTAAAGGAAGAAAAGTGTAGCTAAGAAGTCTTCTACGAGATCGCCGTTATTGAAGACGGAGGCGATCTCCGACTCCTCTTGGACATAATCGCCTGTCGCCTAGAGGAGACATGACCGCCAATCGCCTATGGTGTACGTGATCGACGGGAGTGCACGTAGTATGTGACCAAGATACTGGATCAACCAGAGTGGGTTCCAACAACCACGCGTATCAAGGTGTGGGTTAAGCCTTAGATACGCTGTGCATGCGAAGCTCTATGCTTGAGCAAAAGAGATCGCCCTTAGTGTTGCATGCATGGGCGCACGAAGAGTGGTGCTGGTCTACTCTTGGAAATGTGAAGCTACCGACGTCACCGAGTCATGTGGAGATGATACTTTGGACGTAACATAGTGGAATGAAGAACCTTCGGGAAGGCGTGACGATGTGTCGTCGGGCATCGCCAGGGCGCAAGGCATGCGGGCATCGCCAGACGCGGGACATGCGGGCATCGCCAGGGCGCGAGGCATGTGGACATCGGTCGTCTTCCAGGGAGAGACATCGGTGGTCCACCAGGGTGAGACATCGGTCGTCCTCCAGGATAATTCATCGGTGGAAGGTCATCGCGCGAGATGTCATCACTGGATAGTCTTCGCGCGAGAGGTCATCGGTGGATAGCCTTCGCGCGAGAGGTCATCGGTGGATAGCCTTCGCACGAGAGGTCATCGGTGGATAGCCTTCGCGGGAGAGGTCATCGGTGGATAGCCTTCGCGCGAGAGGTCATCGGTGGATAGCCTTCGCACGAGAGGTCATCGGTGGATAGCCTTCGCGGGAGAGGTCATCGGTGGATAGACTTCGCGCCTATGGTCATCGGTGAAAGGTCATCGCGCGACGTCGAGTTACACACAGAGAAGGTGGGACCCAGACTTCCAGCATGGAACGTCCTGCACGCGCGCCACGTAGACAAAAAGAGTGGTTCAGAATAGTGACCTCAGAGTGTTAGCCTGCGCAGAGGCACGCTCAGTAGTACTGTTCAGGGAGTGGTTGGCCTGCGCAAGAGACAACTGTAGTCGTACTGTTCAGAGAAACGTACACTCAGACTTCTCTGCAGAGTGGGTGTGGCAGCTGCTTTTGGTGGATAAGTTGGTTTAAGATGCAGAGACCCACTGCTGAGAGAAAAAAAGGTTGCAGCTTTCAAAGAGAGAAAGAGTGGGTTACCTCCCTTCTCCTCCAGATATCTCCTTCGCGCTGCGATTCTAGCATCTTCACACAAGAGTACGACGAGAGGCAGCACCATTAGAGCACCTGGGAGGTTCTCTGCAAGTCCTTCAACCAGACACAAAAACAGAGCCAAGGCGTTGTTCAAGCTTCGTTGGGTTTCGGAGCTCCTGGTGTTTTGCGCAAGTCCAGGTAAGGGAAGCTAGACTTCATTTTAAATACAAGCCATAGTTTAGCTATTTCTGAAGTGAGGGCGACGTGGTCGCCGGTTTCGTTTTCTTTTTCGTGATACTCTGTTCTATGTGTTTGGGCAACGTGGTCGCCGGTTTTAAACCCCTTTTTTTCTTGATGCTCTGTTTTTACGCGTGTGGCGACGTAATCGCCGGTTTTAAATGTTGTCTTCGAAATCCCCTGTTTTAGTGTCGCTTTGAGCTTGTTTGTGACTGATATGTGAAATGCACGCGTTATTGGAAAAAGTCTGAACCTGGATACATTTGTTGCTGTGGTTGAGATCGTTCATTTAAGTATTGTATGGTGCGTTGGGTGAATTGATGATCTTTAGCTGTCCTGTGTGGACTTTGTTTGCTGTCCTGTGTGGACTTTCCTTGCTGTCCTGTGTGGACTTTGCTTGCTGTCCTGTGTGGACCTTGGTTGCTGTCCTGTGTGGACTTTGCTTGCTGTCCTGTGTGGACCTTGGTTGCTGTCCTGTGTGGACTTTGCTTGCTGTCCTGTGTGGACCTTGGTGGCTGTCCTGTGTGGACTCTGGTTGCTGTCCTGTGTGGACTTTCCTTGCTGTCCTGTGTGGACTTTGCTTGCTGTCCTGTGTGGACCTTGGTTGCTGTCCTGTGTGGACTTTGCTTGCTGTCCTGTGTGGACCTTGGTGGCTGTCCTGTGTGGACTCTGGTTGCTGTCCTGTGTGGACTTTACAGTGGTATGGTAAGTGTCTATGTGTGTTAAATCAGTGGAAGTCCGACGTAAGAAATGAGAAACTTTATAATTTTATGTGGGTATATGGAATTTGTTTTATCCTGATTTTTATGTTCATATTTAAACTCTTTTTAAACCATCTAGCTTACCCCTTTTCTTTTGTATTGCTCTGTGGCTGTTTTCTCTTAAAACTGTGATGATCGTGTGTTTTACACGGGAGCAGATGATCTTCCAGGGAGTAGAGCTCCTCAGTGAGTGGTCGCCGGAAGGAGATCGCCTGTTTCCGTCTCTATCGGGTGATCGCCTGTTTCTGCCTCTATCGGGTGATCGCCTGTTTTTCTGTCCTGATAGCAGATCGGCTGTTTTGGGTCTTCTGATAGTAGATCGCCGGTTTCAATTTATTGACTGTATTTTGTTTAATTTTTGGAAAAATATACTGGTTATGTATTAAACTCCCTGTGAGGAGCAACTTCATTTTATATAAATACGTATGTTCATTTAAACATTTTTGTTTTACCTTTATTTCATTTTACAATTATGAAAAGGAATTTGGCGGGATGTTACATGTGACATAGTGTAGATATGTTCAAATGATGAGTGCATATAAGTAAGCTAATCTCAGACTTCATATGTATGTGTGTGTAATGTGAGTTGATTTTAGATTGACACATTTTAGAGGTTACTCTTTTGTTTATGATTTTTGAGATTAACAATTTAAGGTGAGAACCCAAAGAAGATCCCCACTGGACATGAACTTAACCAAGTTGTTAAGTAAGTGTGAAGGTTCAATTCTAGAGGATAAAGAGAAAAACACAATATGGTGATTATGATGATGAAGGTAAATTGCAGAAATGGAAAGAACATAAGATGAATAAAGATAAGTGATAATCAAAATTAAAAGATAAACATGATAGCATAAAGAGGAATGGAATGGGTGGCACAAAAGGAAGATAAAAAGAAGAAGGGATGAAGAAAGCTTATGGAAGAAGAAGAAGGGATGTCACACCACTTGGAGAAGGAGGCACTCCAAGATGAATGGTAAAAAGAGCCGCTACTTGAAGTGCTCACACATTCAAGATAAGATCCACTATAAGAACTCTCAAGTCTCACAAAAATACTCATGCAGAGTTTCTTTATTATGTTCGAGTTCAATGTGTAAATGCATGAGGCAAGGCACTCTACTTATAGGAGAGAGTGTCTTGGAGAACAAGATAGAGGGGTAGGGGTGTCATTTGTGAGTAGCCTTCTAAAAGATAGGTCAAAGAAACCCTAAACCTTAAAGCACTTGTCATGAAAGGTGGGCTTGGCACAAGCCCAAATTACTAAGCACACCCTACTCAAAATTACGAAGCACACTCTACTCTAGTTTATTCTTCTATTTGGAACCCCCAAAGTGAGCCCAATTTATGCTAAGTACACTCCCATATTATGCTATATACACCCTAATATACTGAAATTGAAAATAAAGAGATTAGTTGGTGCTCAACTCCCATCATGTGGGCTCTGCTTTTGGTGGTCCTTTGAGGAGTGATAGGCTCTGAGGCACTGGCTATGGAGTGACCCTAACCTAGCCCCGTGTCTTGTGTCATGCTCTTAGTCATTCCTCTAGAAGGTTGGGCTAGCTCAGTGGGTTCTCTATCTCTCAGGGCTTCATCAGTGTATATGTGTGTGTGTCTCTCTCTATCTTTGTGTGTGTGTGTGTGTGTGTGTATATATATTGCAGGGAATGCTTGTTTGTCAAAATTATTTGTTCAAGATTCAAGTAGAAGTCAACATCAATATCTCTTAGAGTTCGAGCTAAAGTTGCTTTGCTTATAGAATTCCCTAACATTCAGCATTGTCAACTCTAGAAAAGATAATTTGCTTCATACGACTCTGCACTTTAGGCAAAGTCAAGCAAAAGCCACACTGCGCAAGAAAAGATGAGCGCATCCAATTATTTGGAGGTTAAGTAGAAGAAGAAAATATCATTTAATGTTGCATGGGGTGCATTTAATGCATCCTACTAGAATAAGCCCGTCAGACGCAAAGGGACATTTAGAATAGCTGAAGCTGCTCAATGGAACAAATACTTTCTTTAGAGCCTATATAAAACAATTCAAGGAGAAGAAGAAAGTGAGATAACACATATTATGGTTTTGAAACGTTGTTCAATGTTCTATGCCCATCAAAAGCTTCATAGAAGAACATTAATCATGTTCATTCAACTAACTAGAAGAGAGTGAACAAATTTTGTACATGTCTGTAGATGATTATCCTCTTTTGTAAGCATTAGCGTGATTTATTTATCACTACGCAAACTATATTTGTATCTTAGCTAAGAGTGGCTGATTGGTAAAGGATACTCGATTATTAGCCAAGAGTGGTCGTTATTCAAATAATGTTGCATTAAGCCAAGAGTGACTTGGTAAAGAATATTGCATTAAGCCAGGAGTGGCTGGAGTCAGGAATATTTATTAAGCTAGAAGTGGCTATAGTCAAGAATTTAAGAGTGGTTGAAGTCAAGAATAATCAAAGGGTTAACCAGGAGTGGCTGAGCCCAAAGAATATTGAATGAGTTAGTCAGGAGTGATTACGAGCTAAAAGAATACTCACTTTCTACTTCGAGCGATAGTCTGGTTAGTGGAACTCAATCAGTTAATTGAGATTTAGATGTAGTTTACATGATCAGATGAATTGGTATAAAAATTGTAGTGTTTATTCTCTCTTTCTCTATCTCTTTACTTTACATTTACATGCTATTTTTATTTGTACTAACGAAGAACGAGAGTCACTCCAATATTACATATAACTAAAACATTTTTTTAAATAAGTAAATTAGTTAAATTAAATAGCTTTGTCTGATTCACTACATTAGATGCAACCACGATTAACTGATCACTTAACATATACAAATATTATTTGAATATTCCCTATCAGACAATATCTATGAAAAGTACCCAATAGTTTTCAAAAACACACCTCAACCTTCTCTTCTTGTGTTTCTTTTACTTTTCAAAAATACTCAATTTTGTTTCACGAGTCTTGCAATTTTTAAAATGTTAGTCTTAACTTGAGAAGTTAATGTACAATAACAAGAAAGTTTTTTGTATATCATTTCAAAAGCCTCCATATTTTTTTTTCAATTTTACATCTTCCTACCTGTTGTAGCCTTCTCTCAAGCCACCTATTTTCTCCCTTGAGTCTATTGTTTGAAAAAAATAACTTTTAAAGTTTCATCATGAAGCATATTGAAAGCATCTAACAATTGATGATAGTTAGACTCAATTTCAAAGCTATAAATACTTACATTTTTTCTAGATGATTCCACATCATCCATTAAGCACAAATTTTCTTTTTCATCACTTTCACTAGTATTTTGATGATGTGCTTGATGTATTATCTTCCCAAACAACATATGCTTTCTTCTTCTTCTCGAGTTCCTTTTATTTCTTTTATTCAAACTATTTTTTAAAATTAAGTAAGGGGAAATCAAGTTTAATAGGTCTAAACTTACCTCATTCAAAGCATGTAGGCATTGTCCTTATCTTATGTTGAAAATAATATTAATTCTTTTATTTTTTTCCTAAAAATCATGAAAAATTCTTGACATTTAAGTTTTAGATTTTACCATCTATTTATTTTATTCATCTTCAATATGTGGTAGTTTCAAGTGCTAAACTCTCTTTTTCTTTCTAGATGTATTTTTCTTTTCAATCTTCCCAACTCTAGCTTATGCTTTCTCTCAACTTACAAACAAAGTTGTGATATTCATGGAGGTCAGATCTTTAGATTTAGAAGATAGTTGTCACCTTAGTTCACCAAGTTCTGTTCATAGATTTCATAGTCTTGATGTTTAGCTCTCTTTTTTTTATCAAACTTCTTTCTCAAGGCTATAAGATGATTCACTACGTTAGTGAATCTTTTTTTGTGCATCATAGAGGTTTTCTCCTTGTATCATCCTAAACAACTTATACTTTTGTATGAGAGTATTTTTCCTTGCTTTCTTGACTTTCTCTATGCCTTCATGTGTTACCTTAAGAACATCCCACTTCTCTTTGGCACTTTGACATATTATTATTCTATATAACTCATCAAACCTTCATGTGTTTACCTTAAGAACATCCCACATCTCTTTGGCACTTTGACATATTATTATTCTATATAACTCATCAAACGTGATGGTGGATGATATGATATGTTCTTTGCTCTTACATCATATTGAGCTCTTTTGTTTATCTCTATCATCCTAGTTGAAAAATATTTTTGAATTTGCATACTTTCCACAACTTGAAAAGGAATGAAATGATCAGTTACACCATCATCCAAAATTTCTTTATTAATTGATTCAAGAAAGATTTCCATGAATTAAAACAGATAACTTTCTCTAGTAAACAAAGGGCCATTTTAATGGATGCACTGTAAGGACCTGTAAAATTGAATTGGAATGAAAGTGGTATATTTTAAATAATTCCAGAAGATGTTATTATTTAAAATACAAAGAGCTGGTAAATGAAGTTTCGTAGTAGTCGGACCTCGGACGTCGCCCAAGATCTGGGGTCAGCTGGTAGAGGTCGGTCGGATGATGTGTGGATCAAGAAGAGTAAAGGAAGAAAAATTAAGTTTAGAAGGCTATGGGATCGCCGGTCGCCTGCTAAACATGAGCGCCAGGTGGACGTCGCTAGGGCGCGAGGCATGCAGGCATCGTGCGGGCGCGAGAGGCATGCAGGCATCGCGCGGGCGCGAGGCATGCGGGCATTGCCAGGGCGCGAGGCATGTGGACGTGGCCAAGGCGCGAGAGGCATGCGGGCATCGCCAGGGCGCGATGCATGTGGACGTAGCCAGGGCGCGAGAGTTATGAGGGTGTCGCCAGGGAAGACATCGGTCGTCTTCCAGGGCGAAGGAGACATCGGTCGTCTTCCAGGGCGAAGGAGACATCGGTCGTCTTCCAAGGCGAAGGTGACATCGGTCGTCTTCCAGGGCGAAGGAGACATCGGTCGTTCGCCAGGATGAGTCAGCAGTGGAAGGTTATCGCGCGATGTTGAGTTGCACACAGAGAAGGTAAGACCCAGACTCCCAGCATGAAGCGTAGTGCACGCACGCCACGTAGACAAAAAGGGTGGTTCAGAGTGGTGACATCAGAATGTTGGCATGCGCAGGAGACACTCGCGGTCGTACTGTTCAGAGCAGTGACTGGCATGCACAAGCGACAACAGAAGTCGTACTGTTCAGAGCAGTGGTTGGCATGCACAAGCGACAACAGTGGTCGTACTGTTCCGGGCAGTGATTCTCAGACTTCTCTGCAGAGTGGGTGGTGGCAGCAGCAGCATGCGTGGACAGGTAAGTTGAGATTCAAAAGCCACTGCATGAAGGCAAAGAGCATTACAGACTCAAGAGTGTGAGGGTGAGTGCAAACTCCCTCCCCCCTTCTTCTCTCCTTTACGCTGTAACTCAGGCAAACTCCAGCACCTGTGCGACGAGCGACGACAGCCCTTAGAGCACCTGGGAGTTTCTCTGCAAGTTCTACCAACCAGGCACTGAAAACAAAGCTAAGGCATCCTTCAAGCTCGGTGGGTTTGAGCTCTCGGTGTTTTGCGCAAGTCCAGGTAAGGGAAGCTAGACTTCATTTTCAATACAAGCCATAGTTTAGCTATTTCTGAAGTGAGGGCGACGTGGTCGCCGGTTTTCGTTTTCATCTTTGTAAAATGCTCTGTGCTATGTGTTTGGGCGACGTGGTCGCCGGTTTTAAATGCAGACTTCGAAATACCCTGTTTTTGAACTAGATCGCCGGTTTTGGCGTTGTTTTACGAACTCCCTGTTTTTGATGTTGCTTTGAAACGGTATGAGATTTAAATGAGATACTCGGAAATAAGAACCTTGGAGTGAGCTTTTGCTGTGATTGAAATTGTTCCTTTAAGTGCTATGTGATGTGTTGAATGTGGTGAATGTGGGATCGAGGCATAGTATTTTCAGGAAAGAAAATACCGTGTAAGATCGTGTAGGATGTGCATTGATCGGTGATTCCTAAGGGGATATCCTGACTCTGCTGAGAAAATGGAATCACATAGAGGAAGTTACTCAGTTGGTGAGAGTCGAAGGAGGTTCATATGAATGGGCGTCTCGTGTGAAAAACAACGAGCTCCGCCTGTTCTATGGATTAACCCTGTCATACCGGGAGAACTATTGACATTGAGATTATATATGCGCATGCTGTGTGGATTCACAGCGACCCTGTGTGGATTTCACAGTGGTATGGTATGACGGGTGCAGATCTCTGAGTCTAATCAATGCATGAGTCTTCCGGAAGTAGTGTCAAGTGTCTTGTGTGCTGGGTCAGTGGTGGTCTGACGTGTGAAATGAGGAACTTGAATTGATAGACACTTGATGCATTATGTGAAATAGAATGACTCTTGAGAATATTGTGAACTGAGTGATTTCTTGGTGGTTATGTGAAGGGAACGAGAAATTGATAGTTTTTACGTGGGTGTCTTTAATTTGTTTCATCTTGATTTTAAAGTTTTATATCTAACTCTTTTTAAATGTCTAGCTTACCCTGTGTTTTCTTTTGTGTTGTGGCCTTTTCTTAAAACTGTAATGATCGTGTATAATTTACACGGGAGCAGATGATGTTGCAGGAAGTAGAGCTCCTTAGAAAATTGTCGCTGGAAGGAGATCGCCTGTTTTCTTTTCTGTTGGGTGATCACCCCTCTTGCTGCTTTATAATAGGAGATCGCCTTTATGATAGGAGATCGCCCTTCTTATAGGAGATCGCCCTTTCTGCCAGGAGATCGCCTATCCGTCTTTTGTATTGTAATTCGTTTACGTTTTTAATGGAGAAGTGATCGTTTGTATTAAACTCCCTGTGAGGAGAAACCTTATTCTCATATATAAAATTTTAATTCACTTCAATCCATTTGTTACTTTTATTTTCATTATATAAATACATATGTATAGTATTTTGGCGGGATGTTACATGCACCCCAGTAAAGATTTGGATTTGTCTGGCCATAAGATAATCTTTTATTTTGAAAGACTATAAAAACCAACTATAAGGCTAATTAGATAGACACTACCAATAGAGGGGGTGAATTGGTGGTTTTAACTTTCTTGATCAATTTGTTGAACAATGAAGCTTTGATGATTTCCAAATCTGTCATGAAAACCTGCTGCTGATTGTGTGCGTGTCTAGTCAGGTAGATTTTGTATTGTTAATTTGCATCCAATTTTGATCCAAGTAAATATGATTTTAAAACTCCTTTAAATGTTTTGTTTTTCAAATTTGTGGTTATTTTAATTAGTTGCTTCATATATCAATTAGTTGAAATTTCTTCTATTCAAGTTTGTTGATTATAACAAGTATTTTAGCAGATTGATTTATCGTAACAACCGGTTGAAAATACTTAAAGTTATCTAAAGGATTTAAAAATGATTTGTTTTCTTTTTTTCTTTTCTGTTAAGTGAAATAAACCAGTTATTTCAATAAATTAACTAGTTTTTTATATGGTGATTTGAATAGTTAAAGAAAACAATTAGTTAGTTTCAAAACTCAATTAAATGATGCAAATAGATTTATGTTATATTTTTCAAACTGTTTTTAATTTATTTAAACTAATTTCATTAAATGATCAAAATATTTCAACAATCTTTCTAAGCCTACATAAAGATGTTTTGTGATCATTTAACACAACACTGCAATAATACTTCTCAAGAGAGAAAATCAAACAGTTTTAGAATCATACTTGAAGATTACAATCTTGGATGATTGCTGTGATGTGAAGTAGGTTTTGAGTTATCATTTTTGTTGTCCTTCATTTGTATCAAACCTAGGTGTATTCAAAATTCATTCTTCTTTACTATACTGTGTTGTAAATAGATTCACATAGGTTTTCTGAAATCTGTGTGTGGTTAAGAGTGTTGTGTGTTCTTGAAGGGTTCAAGATCAACACTCTTGACTCTATTTGTAATCTTGGTTGATTGCTTTTGTGAATTCTCAATGGTGTGTTGAGCTCTTGGTTAAGAGTGAACCAATATAATTCTCCTATGTGATCTCTCTCTTTCCTACTATGATATTTGTCATATTTTTTTTTTAGTGTTTTGCAAATAAATCAATCAATTGAATTCTCGAAACAACTGGATTATATTTTGGTTATATCATTATTAAGCTTTCTATAATCATTTGAACGGGTTAATCAATTGGATGATTTAATTGAATTTTTTAATTTAATACCATTATTTGTAGAAAATTTTATGAAAACAATTCACCCCCTCTTGTGTAACGCCCCTCAATATCTTATTCATTTTTATATAATAAAATAAAGGTAAAACAATAATATCAAAAATTAACATAGGTATATATAATATAATTCATCCATTCCATACATTGTATCTCAAAATAACATCCCTTTTCTAGGGAATTTTAATACATCTCCATCAGGAGTTTTCAAAATAAAACAAAATACAGCATTCAAGACAGACGATCCCTTCCTCCAAAATGCTCACTGAGGAGCTCTACTACCTGCAACATCATCTGCTCCCGTGTAAATACACGATCATCACAGATTTAAGAAAAACAGCCACAAAACAAAACACAGGAGTAAGCTAACTATTTTAAAAACTTTAAATATGAAACTTGATATCATCATAAACCATCATTTTTCATTTTACACACTTCACAATTTCACATCCACATAATCAGTAATATTCACAATTTCATAACTTCATCACGTGTCTATCATATCACATAACCCTCAAGTGTCTACCAATAATTTCAATATTCGTCTTTCTCACGTCAGAATTTCCACTGACTCACAACACGTAGACACTTGACTCTACTTCCGGAAGACTCGTGCGTTGAACTTAGCATCCAGAGACCTACACCTGTCATACTACACCACTGTGAATCCACACAGGGTCGCTGTGAATCCACACAGCTATACGCATAAATAATCTCAATATCATCACTCTCCTAGTATGACAGGGTTAATCCATATAACAGGTCAAGTCAGTTATCTTTCAAACGACTTACCCATACATATGAACCTCCTTCGACTCTCACCACCTGAATAACTTCATCTATGTGATTCCATTATATCAGTAGAGTCAGGATCGTCTCATTCACAGGATACTCACAGATCAATACACCCTCATAACAATCTCAACACGGTATTTCCTTTCCTGAAAATACTATGTCTTGACCACATTTTCACATCATTCCATATTCATACAACACATCCATGAACGATTCAATCATATCATATTTTCAACCGTTTCTAAACAATCCAAATCATACCAAAGTTCAAGATTTCTAAAATCATATGCATTTCACAGCATCTACTATATTTAAAATTTCACATTTCAAGCTCAAACAAATTTCGATCCACACATAAAAACAGAGCATCGTGCAAGAAAGTTGAAACTGGCGACCACGTCGCCCCAACTTCAGAATCTTCTAGCCTACGGTTGTTATTGAAAATAAAGCTAGCTTCCCTTACCTGGACTTGCGTAAAAACTCACTAAGAGCTCCAAACCCACCGAAACTTAAAGATGTCCTAACTCTGTTTTAGCGTCCTGATCGGAAAACTTGCAGAGAAAAACGCCACAGTCCAGTGGTAGTCGCCGTCGTGAAACTGGTGAGGGAGGCGTCCGTGACGTTGAGAGAAGGAGGAGAAAGGAGAAGGGGAATGAAATGAGCTTATTCCCTCAGCTATTATGGTCGAACGGCTCTGTAGCCTTCACGGCCATCACCCACTCTCTGAGCAACCTTGCGTGTGGGTTTCCTCTAACAGGATGGCCACGTGGGTCTCTGCGCACACTAACTCTGAGTCACTTTCCATACCAACTCTCTGGTGCCAACTATTCTGAAACACACTTACTGACTACGTGTCGCGCATGCAGAACGCTCATGCTGGAAGCCTGGGCCCCACCTTATCTGCGTATAACAGGACCCCCCGATTACTGATCTTGCGATGACTATCCACCGATGTCTCACCCTGGCAGACGACCGATGTCTCTCCCTGAAAGACGACCAATGTCTCATCCTGGCAGACGACCGATGTCTCTCCCTGGAAGACGACCGATGTGTCCCTCATCATGGCAGATGACCGATGTGTAAATTTCTAGATCCTTACATCTTGTTTCAAACCACATATTCTAACACAATTAACAAACCTTGGAAAAATTTATTTGAAGCAATTAAATTAGAAAATGAGTTTCTTGCAAAACAAAAATAAAAACAACAAATAACAAAGGATAAGAGGAGGAAAGATGCACAAAGATTTTGACTGATTATAATAAAAAAAAAACTCTTCATCGACAAATATTAATCTACTAAACCTAAATAGAGATTGTTTTCACTATCTTATAAATATCGTATTACATGCATAAACCTATTGCAACAATAATACCTTACAAGGTGTAACACAAATCACACACTATAAAGGAAAAATATCACCTATTTGTGATAAGTTTCCAAAGATTTGGGTCAAAGTAAATAATTAAATATATCATAAAAAGTCTTGATTGGAGATTTTAACAAAAAATATGAACTAAGTGTAAGCTTCTTGAATTTTTTCTTGAGAGTATGAAATTAGACTCACTTGAAGTAATTGTTATACCTAAGGAGAATTTTCAAATTCTATTTATAGACATTTTTTTAGAAAGAACATAATTGATTGCATTTATAGATAATCAATTATGTTGTTCTATGTTGTTTATGAAAACAATATTGAAACAATCTAATAGATTATTTCCTATTTAGTTGATTAATTACACAAGCTAAAACATGTGATAATCACTTATTGAGGATAATTGATTACTTGCGCAGGATTATATAGGGCTGAGACGAGGCTCGCGTTTTGTGCATGTTTGAGGACGCGGCAGCCATGCCTAATCGGTGGTGGGGCGCGGAGGCGAGGTGCTGCACGTAGGAGTGTGCAAGTGTGCGAGGGGTGCGGCTGTGTGCAGTGTGATGCTGCTACGGCCGTGCGTGGTGGTGGTGCGATAGGTGGTCTTTTGGAATGGCGGAGGATCTAAGGGTTTCCTTATCCTATGGAATTGTTTAAAGGATTGTGAATTATCTCCTACGAAGATGGTATATGCTAAGCTTGGCTATAGGAAAACTTTTGCTCAGGCTTTGGGAACTACATGTGATATTCCTTTATTTGAGTTACCCACTCCTTGTATTAAGGGGAGACGTGATAGTGGTTTGGATCGATGAGGAAGATTACTTGGCTGGCCTTGAGGGTTGCAAGACCCATCTACATGGTCGACTTATTCTGTCTAAGGGGGACAAACCTCTCACACACATGGATTTAACTAAAAAATTGCAGTCAATGTGGAAGGCTCTTGGACCGTGGAAAGCAATTCCTCTCGGGAAGGATTTCTATGAGTTTGAGTTCAGTTCTTTAGAAGACATGCGATGGGCCTTCGGGATGGGTGCCTTGAATTTATCTCTGGGTTTCTTGAGATTGTTTTCCTAGACATAAGACTTTGTTCCAGCTACAGTGAAGAATACCAAAACTCAGGCTTGGGTTCGAATCTATAAATTGCCTTTGGAGTATTAGAGATCAAGGGTGATTTTTTCCATCATCAAAGGTCTTGGTACTCCTTTGTCTTTGGATAAGAATACTATAAGAAAGAACAGGGGTATGTTTGCTAGAGTGTTGGTGGATATTGATATGCAGTCCCCTGTTCCGGATCACCTATTGGTTGAACGTCCAGAATATACTTTTGTAGTTGGTGTGGAATATGAATGGCTACCTCCTTTTTGCTCTCACTATAAGATGATAGGGCATGAGCTTGCTCAGTGCCGGTTCATTCATGCTCAGGGTAGTGTTCCGGGGCCTCAACAAAAATCTTCTTAGAAGATAGTTTCTAATGAATGGGATCAAGGGAGGACTGTGGCTCCTAAATAACGTAAAGAATATTGGAAGAAAGATCCACAGCCGAAACTTGTGGAAGGCCCCATAGATAAATCGAACATTGTTGTCCTTAGTGGGGCTAGTGCAAGGTCACCCTTGGGTCACCTTGCTTTTGATAAACCAGGAGGAGTGGAGGATGATTTTGCTAATATTCGTCCTCTTGAGGATGCCTCGAATCATGGATGCAAGGAAAGGGTTATCCACCCACACTTCAGATTTTCCAGAACAAGGAATGCTACCTGCTGTTATGCAAGGCTAGGGCTTAGAGTCTCATGCTCCTATTGAGGATCTTCCTTTGGAGGTCTCGCCTCATGTGGCGGTTCCATCTCCTTGGAGGGATAAATCACTTGTAGTTTCTACAACACCAATCAATACTCCTATGGATGGTCATCCCGTGTCTGCAATTGTTACTGTACCATCCCCATCATTGGTTCTGCAAAATCACTTTTCCTCTCTTGAGGATTTGGAAACTACTGATGTGGGAAGTGATCCTAATATTGCTACGTCCATTGCCATTGTTGAATTTAATTATGACCATATCACTATTTTAAATCAAATTGGATCAAAATTTTGGGTTGATCCTAATGAGATGGAGGAGGATGCCAGTGATGCTGCGGAGGAGATAGTTCATACTAAAAGAAAACCAGGAAGGCCACCTAAGGAGACTAGTAAATCCAGAAAAAACTGCTAAGGCAGTTCTCACCACAACGTCGGAATAAAGGTCTCTTCTTTTTTCTGGAATGTTAGAGGACTCGGAAACCACAAAACTATGGAAATGTTGCTTAGTTTACTTAAATTACATAAACCCCTTCTGGTTTTTTTGCTTGACCTATGGTGTCGTACACTGATGCTTTTGAAGTCCTTTTCAAATTTATTGATATGCATTTGGTGGCTACGTCTCCTATTGTTAATAAGGTTGCAAAGCTTTGGTATTTGTCAATCCCTAATCTGGTCCAAAATTTCTCGGTAAATGATCAGTTTATTTTTGTATCTTGCCATCAGCATGATAAATGTTTTAGCTTTGCATGTGTTTATGGTGCTAACACATACTTGGCTAGAGGATTTTTGTGGAGGGATCTTAGTTCCTTCATAGGGACTTGGTGTATTTTGGGAGATATTAATGTTGTGCTATCGATGGATGACTGTAAAGGGGGGTGGCTCCTCATCAGGTTTCTTGTAATGAATTCCTTGATTGGATTAATACTAATGATCTTGCTTGTATGCCTTTTACTGGATCTGGTTATACTTGGTGTAATGGAAGAAGAGGGTTGCATAGAATTCATAGAAGACTAGATAGGGCTTTATGTAACGGAGTGTGTCTGGATGAATGGGATTCATGTTCTTATGAAGTTCTTGTTAGGAATTGTTCTGATCATTCCCCTATTCCTTCTAGTCTTGCTAGTAATTCTTTGAAGAAGGTTAGTAATTTTCGTTTCTTTTCTATGTGGCTTCAGGATAGTTCATGTTTGAAGCTTATTCATGACTCTTGGAATAATAAGGTTTTTGGGTGTCCTATGTATATTTTGCAACATAAGTTAAAATGGTTGAAAACTGAGCTTCATGACTGGAATAAAAATTCTTTTGGTAATGTTCACAATGTAGTTCTTCTTAAGCAGGATCTCCTCCTTGGTATTCAACAAACTTTAAAGACTGCTAGTATGTCTGATATTGATGGGCTTCTCTGTCAAGAAAAGATTGCTAAGGAGGAGTTTAATTATGCTCTTCACTGTCAATATTTGTTTTGGAAAGAACGAGCTAATATGCTTTGGTTTAAAGATGAGGATAAAAATACTGCTTTTTTCCATGCTGTGGTGGTTAAGAGGCAAAATAATTCTGGTGTGATTCATCTTCTACGAATTGATAATGTGGTTATTGAGGATCCTAAACTAATTGAGGAACATATTTTGGACTTTTATAAAACTCTTTATACTGAGTCTATTTCTCATGTTCAGGATACAGGTAATATGGAAGATTTTATTGGTTCTTATGTTCCTAATCAAGTTTCCTCGGAGAAGAATATGATGTTGATGAAATGTCCTAATTTGTTGGAAATCAGGAATGCTGTTTTTAACCTTAATGGTAATGGTGCTCCTAGTCCTGATGGTTTTGGTGGTGTTTTCTATCATTCTTGTTGGGAAATTATTGGGATAGATGTTTGTAATGTTGTCCAACAGTTTTTTAAACAAAACTGGGTACTCCCTAGAATGAACAGTAATGTGGTATCTCTTATTCCTAAGATTCAAGATGCAGAATCAATTAAAGATTACAGGCCAATAGCTATTGCTAATTTTAAGTTTAAGATTATTTCCAAGATTTTGGCAGATCGGCTTGCCCTTATGGTTGCTAGAATTTTTTCTCCTAATCAATATGGGTTTGTGCAGGGGAGACAGATTCAAGATTGTATTGGTATTGCTTCAGAAGTTATTAACCTGCTTTCTAAAAAGGTTCGAGGAGGTAATGTGGCTTACAAAGTTGATATTCATAAAGTCTTTGATACCTTGAGTTGGAAGTTTTTATTATTAGTTTTGACACACTTTGGTTTTCACCCCTCGTTTGTTGGTTGGATTATTACTATTCTCCGGTCTGCTATGCTTTCTATCAGAATAAATGGCAGTCTAGTGGGTTTTTACCTTGTAGCAGAGGGGTCAGACAAGGTGATCCTTTGTCTCCTCTTCTTTTTTATCTTGAAGAGGAAGTTCTCAGTAGAGGTCTTTCTAAGTTTGTGAATGATAAGAAGATTCTACATATGGCTGGTCTGCAAGGTTTTCTCACTCCCTCTCATGTGTTATATGCTAATGATATTTTTGTTTTCTGTAGGGTGGATAATAAGTCTCTAAGAAATTTGAGTACTTTTCTTAAAACATATGGTGATTTCTCGGGACAATATATTAATAATTCTAAGAGTAGTTTTTTCACCATGGATAATTCTGCAAGATTTGTCACCAAAATTCAACGCATACTTTCTTGTAGTCATGATTGTTTGCCTTTCAATTATTTAGAAGTGCCTATCTTTGTTGGTGCTCCAAAGAGTCGCTTTCTGCAACCTTTGGCGGATAAAGTCAAATTGAAGCTAGCCTCTTGGAAAGGTAAAAATCTCTTAGCATGATGGATCGGATTCAGTTGGTCAATACGGTGATTATGGAAATTCTAGCCTATAGCTTTAATTTTTATAAATGGCTTGTTTCTCTTCTTAAACAAGTTGAGCAGTGGTGTAGAAATTTTATATGGACCGGGGATATTCTGAAGCAAGGCATAGTTACTGTTAATTGGGCTATGATTTGTTCTCCCTTTGAGAATGGATGTTTGAAGATTATTAACCTTCACCAAGAAAATAATGCATATCTTCTTAAGCTTGCTTGGAACCTTGCTTATAGTAACAGGTCTTGGTCTTTGCTCTTGAAGGCCACGGTTCTTAAATCAAAATATGAGTTTAAAATGGTGTATAGATCCTCGTCTATTTGGCCTGGAATTAAGCAGTTTTATTCTACTATTCTTGATTATACTTCTTGGACTGTTGGTACAGGTTCTTTTATTAATTTTTTGAATGATAAATGGTGTTCTACATCTTCTTTAGCAGATATTGTAGGGTTATCTGATGGTGTTAGCATTCCAGATACAGTATCTCAATTTTGGACAGGTTGTGATTCCATTCTCTTTACAACAACTGTCTAATCTTTTTAGTCATATCATGGTTAGGGTGGAACGGGATGTTCCTAATTAGATTCTAGAGGAGTCTGGTCGGTTTACTCTTAAATCGGCTAGGCTTTTTTCTTGGAACCAGGAGTTTCTTGTGGTTGGGGTAAACTTATTTGGTCTTCATATATCTCGCCTTCCAAAACCCTTGTCCTTAGGAAAATCTTTCATGGACGACTTCCTAAAGATCGACATATTCAAAGTAAAGGTTTGCATATTTGTTCTATGTGTACGCTTTGTGAAAAGAATGAGGAATCTATTCAACATTTATTTTTTAAATCCCCCAATACTTTATATGTTTGGAGTTGGGTTCGACAGATTTTCCTACTTTGCATTTCTCTGATAAAGATGATCGTCTTTCTTTTATTAAGAGTGATGGTAGTCCTTTGGTTAAATTGATTAAGTTTGCTGTGATAGCCTTTTCAATTTGGATGCTATGGCGTATGAGGAATTATGCTCGTTTTCAAGATAAGATTGAGGTTTCTAGGGCTATTTCAGTAATTAAATATTTAACTTGTCTAGTGGGAAAGTCGTCTAAAGCTTCAATGAAGAATGATATGATGGATTTCAACGTGATTAAGTTTTTTGGTATTAATACTCGTTCTAGTAAAGTTCTTCGTCCTCTTCCTGTTAGATGGGAGTTTCCTTCACCAGGATAGGTTAAAATTAACACTGATGGGGCTGCTAGGGGATTTCCAGGTCTTGCCACTTGTAGAGGTATTTTCCGTGGGAGTGTGGGGGAGTTTATTGGAGCTTTCTCTGCGTTTCTTGACATTCAGACTGCTCTGGTTGCTGAATTTTATGGAGTTATATATGCTTTGGAGGAAGCTCAAAAGATGGGACTTACTAATGTCTGGCTGGAATGTGATTATGCCTTGGTCTGTGTTGCATTTACTGCTAGGACAATTGTTCATTAGATGCTTTGTAATCGATGGAATACTTGTCTTAATTACTGTGGAAAAATCAGGTTTAAGGTTACTCATATTTTTTGTGAAAGGAATGCGTGTACTGATAAGTTGGCTAATTTAGGATTTTTTCATCGAGAATAATTTCATTGGTATAATAGGCTTCCATCTAGCCTGTTCTTAAAATTCTTTATGAATAGGTATGGTCTACCTATGTATCATTTTTGTTAACATATGGGTTTTGGTCTAGTCCCCCATATTTTTGTATTTTCTTTATTTTTAATAATACTTTTTTCATGTGATGGCAAATGATTGTTGTTACTTAAGCAGTCAGTCTAGCTGAAATGTCAAGTTACATAATGATGCCTAACATGAAAGCTTTTATATATATATATATATATATATATATATATATATATATATATATATATATATATATATCTTCTTAAAAAATTTATCAAGTGTAATGATGACCATGTTTCTTACTCTAAATATATCTTCCTCCATGTATGCATGATTGACAAACAAAAAAGCTATAAATACTCAATACAATGTTGTTCCATCATCAATTTCAAAAAATGATATTCAACTTTCAAGATTCTTTATTAACTTGATCAATATTAGTCATATCACAAATTACTAAGTTTAGACTATTATAACCACATGAAATACAAATGATATAAAATTAATATCTACACGTTATTTTTGCACACCTTGATATTTTTGTTACATATTAAACCCAATATCATATTGTTATCTCCTAAGGTCATTAATGTCAAATCCAAGAACTTTTTATTCATCTCTGATACCATGAAAAAAGACATTTTCTACTTGTATAATCTACTAAGTTCTGAAAAATAGTCTTGACTTATATTGAAGTTCATAAACTATCCATACATTAGAATACAAAAGATATTTTCTCTTTGGAACTTATATCTAAAGCACAATCAAGTATGCTTAAATAATATTTCACATCTTTAATGTTTTTTATAAATTTGTATTTCACTTGCTAACAATTATCAACTCATTTTGTATATTATACCAACAACAACTTTCTCAAAGTTCTTCATTTCTATTTACTTGTTCTAGAACATGATTTTCTATAGTTTTATTTTTCAATAATCTCATTTTCAAATCAACCCATTTATTCATGTTAGTAATATGTTTACTAGTTATTTATTGACTATTCAACTTAGCACTAAGATTTCTCCAATTTCTACTACCTTCGTTACCTAATTTACACTAAAAAAAATCATTAAATAAAAATTAATTTGAAAGACAATTTTTTTACTATATTGACTAAATTAGATACTAATTTAGAAACTAAAAAATTTATTAATATGTAAAGTAGTTTTTATTATTAATGAAATTTATAAATTAGTTTATAAATTGTTATCTAATTAGCTACCAATGTTTTAGCTATCAACTACTTTATATTATAAAATTGGTAGGTAAAATCTTGGTAGCTAATTAGATATCGATTAACTATTTAGATACCAATTTAAAAACTAATTATATAAATTTAGAAACTACTTTAGATACCAATAATTTTTTAATCTATAAAATAATATTTAATTTAGTCAATATAGTAATTAATTATTATTTTTTTAAAATTTGTTTTTATTTAATAATTTTTTAATACTGTTACTTGTACAAGAAACAAAATTAAATTATAAGTCAAATGTTAGCATTAACATTAAGCTAGCTCTATCCGCTGCTCTAGATAGAAAACACACTAACAATGATAAAAACAATTGGATATTAATTAATGGTACACTTAAATTAAATGTCAAATTGAAAGCAGTATTCAATAAAAACCATTTCAGAAAGTAGAAGGGAAAAGAATAGACATAAGAACTAAATAAAAGATACAAAATTGTTAAATTTTTTTGGCCATTAAATTATTCTCTTTTTTAAAAATAAAAAAATAAAAAGAGGATTATTATTCATTGGAAAAAATTTACTACTCAATAAATGTTATTTGTAGTATCACTCACACACTATTTTAATTAAAAACTATTTTTAAATATAATTTTAATTTTTTAAAAGTATACCAGTAATAATCTTTTTTGGGACCTTAAAGCCCTTAAATGCTTGGGCTTTAAGCAACCCTGTTTTCATGTTTTTGCCTTTATTATTTGAAGTTATTTTCTTCTCCGTTCAACCTTCTTCCACACAATTATTTTGCCATTTGTTTATATGTTTTTCTCTTTTAAAATCCCCCTCCCCTTTTCTTGTCAAATTCAATGGTATTTATAGACCCAGATTACTTGAGAGGGTTAAAAATATCTGTTTAATATGATAAATAAATTGTACAAAACATTAAGGATATTATATCGTTGAAGAAGAAAAGGACAAATTAGTACGCATAAATGGTAAAATTTGTAGAAAATTTTAGGAGGGGTGAGCATGTTGTATTTGACTGGCTGAGAACGAATAATGAGACTGAGGGTGGCAAGTATTTGTGTGGAAGAAAAATAGAATAATGAAATACAAATATTTAAAAGAGGTGCATTAGTGAAAAATGGGGTGTATGTAGCATCAGCTTTTTTAATGGAGGTAGGTAGCATCAGCTCTTTTAGCAAAGGAAAATTCTTCTTGCACCATATAAATTCCAACCTGCACCTAATTTGCCATTCAAAATTATGAAAATGTTCCTATAAAATGACGAAAATAACCTTAAAAAAGGAGGGTGTAGATAAAATAATACTTCCAGAATCCTTTTTTCAGAATACATTTCTGAATTTAAATTTCTGGAATACATTTTTGAATTTTGGAAATTTTTTTCCAGAATCTATTTTTAGATTTTGTGTTTTTAATTTTCTTTTTCAAAACACATTTCTAAATTTGGATTTCCGTGACACATTCAGATTTTTTGTTTCGGATTTTCTTTTTTGTAATGTATTTTTTGTATTTTGGATTTCTTTTTCCAAAACGAAATTTTAACTTTTGAATTATATTTTTTGAATTCTAGATTTTCAAATTTGAAATAGAGGATAATTGTGAAAAATTTGAAAGATAATAAGGTGTAGGTTGAAATTATATGTTGTAGGATGAATTTGATTATAGCAAAAGGAGGTAAAAGGTTTGATAAAACAAAGTTCTTGGGCCAACATTGATCCAATATTATAACTAGCAAAAAAAAGTTAAGAAAAAGGTTCCAGTTTATTTCATAATACTTGATGGCAGAGGTCCAAGCCCAAGTCCAAATAAAAGTACAAGTTCCAGCTTAAGCCCAACACATAGAAGATCCGGGCCAACTACAAGAGCTATGGCTAGAACAATTCAAGAGGATTGGAACATTGCTACTGATGGCAGAGAAATGTTCCTCTATATGTTCAAAATGCCATAAGTTTAGTGTAGAGTAGAATTTATTTTTTGTCAAAATTAGAATAGGAAATTACTGTAAATTTTCTTAGAATTTAATTTTGGAACATAAAATCAACCTAAGTTAATTTAGAGTTTCTAAAACCTCTAAATTCACCTAGGCTGATTTAAGCAAGGTAAAAGAGTACACAATTAACACATGCTCCATGTGTTAAATGTGCTGCACAGCTACCTCAACATGATCCATATGAAACATGTGCTAAAAAGCTTTTCAACACATGTTAAATATGATCAATGTGTTCCATGTGCCAAGTTGAATTACACGGACATTCCAAAGCTATTTCAGCTGCATTTGAATTTCATTTAGCTAGTCCTCAATTGCTATAAAAGGAGGAGCCTACCTCATGTAAAATCAAGATTAATCGTAGAGTGAAATTGCTGCCAAGATTTTGTGCCAATTCTTCACTCTTGTCTACTTCCTCTCTAGGATAGGCAAGTTTAGTCTTCAACCTTCATCTTCCAAGTGAGCTGGTCGCACTACTTATCTCCATACCTGACCTGCATCTCCAAGGCAACCGTGATCTCCATGTGAGAGCCTTGTCCGTGAGCAATCCATGAAAGCTTCCGCAAACTCCACCAAAGTTAATCCATCAAATGAAAGCATGCACCTATCAAGTGGTATCTAGAGCCATGGTCTTCAAGAGATAAGTGTTTTCATCTTGTTTCTCTTTTTGATTCTGTTATTCATACTGTTCCATGTTGTTCTTCCATTGTTCTTGATTGTCTTGCTCTATTGAACCTTGTTCTTGATTTTGGTTGCTGTTTGGATCAATCCAATCGGTTCAAACATGTTCAAATTGATCTTGAGCTTCTATATTGCAATTTTATGTAGGATTCTTTTGTATTTTGGTATACTGTTTTGATTTTTTTAGGTTTTGAGTATTTCTTGATGACTCAATCGGTGCAACCTGTTTAGTTTTTGAGTCTTTTGATTTTATGAATCTATACATGTTATGTCAAAGTCATGTGCTTCCAAGAATTGTCATCAAATCATAGTAGTACATTTCTTGATTTATTTGGTTTCTTGATTTGATCTTGAGTCCAGTTTCTAATCTGAATTGTTTAATCCTTTGGTACATTTTTATTTTAGATTTGAGTTCATATTTATGTGATAGATCCACAAAAATTCTTATACAATCATTCTATTGTGTCTTTGCAAGTTCTCAAAACTGTTTTAATTCCACATTAGGATTTCTGGAAATTGTTGCTAACTGTTTTTTATCACAGAATTTGATTCCGATGTTCAAAAATTGTGAAATTATGGATTTGGAAAGATTGATGTGTTAGAAAAAAGAGAAAAAAAGAAGTGATTAAAAATTTGTAGTAAAAAAAAATGATAAATCAGATCCTATCAGTGTTCAAAACTGACACTGGAAAAAAACGGTGTTTTGGCAATAGATTTGGAAATTTTACTGTAATTAATTGGCACATGCTTTTAATATGATTTCAGTGCCAAAATTCAGTTAAGATCTTGGACTGACTGGGGTTAAAATTTCAAAGTCAGATTTGCATTCTACAGTTCAGCATAATTGTTTTAAGTCATATCTTTTTACACTTAAAATTCTGTAGTTCAGTTTTGATTTTTCTAATCCAATTCTAGTACCTTTCCCTAGGTTTACTTTGTGTGCTAGCTTTGTTGATTACCTTATTTTTCTTGCTTGTCAATTTGTTCAATTACTCTTTCAAGTTGTCACATAATTACTCCCTTAGTTGTAGTCCAATTTCAAATTGAAACTTTTTGTTGCTTTGAAATTTGTTGACCTCTATCTTTGGTGGAAGTTTTCAAAAGTGGTGTTTGGTTAAGTTTGGAGCTAACCTTTGTGGTGAGTCCATTATTACTTAGTAGGTGCTGTTTTGAAGACTTAACTTGAATATCCTTGAGAGGTTGAACAACAGTGCAGCAGCAAGTGAGTTTAAAAAATACACAAAGAGTGGGTGCCAATAGCAAGCGTAACAACAAGAAGGAGTACCAACAAGCAAAAGGAGTGCATAAAATAGGGTTCTAAATTTTTGTAATTCAATTTTCTTGAATTGTAATTGTTAAACCGTGAATCATTAGTGGATTAATCATGTCATTAGTCGATGAGTGTGTCTTGAAGGTTCACAAGTGCCAACAAGCCTCATCCTTAGGAAATCCGACTAGTTTATTGCTTTCTAGCTAGAATCAATTACAATTGTGATTAATTGTTTTAGCATTCTTGTTTTTATATAATTTTGTGCTTTCACTCTTGTTTGTGATCTAAGTAAATTACTTAGAGAAAGATTTGTGAAAGTTGTGGGGGATAGAATCTGGCTAAGGAAAGGCTTGTTACTTAAGTAATCTAAGTGATTCACCTCCCTTTCCTGGGATTTTACCTACACTACTCCACCTATTTTTCTTGAAGTAAATTACTTTTAACACATCACTTTAATCATGTTAGCTCATTCTTCTAATTCTAGTGAAAGTGATAGAAAGTCAATTAAATCTCTTTTAAAACAACTAGCATGAGACTTTCAATCACTCTCATATAGACAATTGGAACATGAGGCCTAATTCAAAGAGAAGGATGCTCAATTTGCATTCATGGAAAAAGATCTGAAAATGGTTAAACAAAGGGATGAATACACTCCTAAATCTAAAAAAAGTTCACATGCATCTAGTTCTAGGGGTAATGATTCTTTTGGGGAAGACAACCTTAGGATAAATGAATACTATCAACCACCCCCTAGGAGAACTAGAAGAGAAAGGAAAGAAAAAGAAAGTGTTAAGGAGGTTAGGGTAGATATGCCTTATTTCCATGGGAAAGAGAATGTAGAAGCTTACCTAGATTGGGATTGGGAAATGAAGGTAGAACAATTGTTTGCTTACCATAGGGTAAGTGAGGAAAGAAAGGTACCCTTAGCCACCCTAAGCTTTCAAGGAAATGCTATGTATTGGTGGACTGCCTTAGAAAGAGACAGGTGCCTTCATAAGGATCCTCCCATAGAATATTGGAATGACCTTAGGGGGAGCCTTAAGACGCCGACATATACCTTCATATTATAATAGGGAGTTGATGGACAAGCCCCAAAGACTCCAACAGAAAACCATGAGTGTGGAAGACTATAGGCAAAAGATGGAATTATATATGATGTAGGCTTCTATTAGGAAAGATGAGACCACCACCATAGCTAGATTCTTGAGTGGACTCAATCTTGAGATTAGAGATAGGGTTGAACTTTTACCCTACAGAGGCTTCAATGATTTAATTCAATTGTGTATCAAAGTTGAGCAACAAATTTTGAGGAAAACTTCAAGTCATAGGGAAAATACATATCCTAACTCTTATCCAAAGAAAGAGTATAAAAAAAGAAAGGGAGGATGATATGTTAAGAGAGAAACCTAAAGAAACCTCCAAAAGTTTAGGAAAAGATGTGATAACCCCTCAACCCCGTAGCAGAGATACTAAGTGTTTTAAATGCTTTGGAAGATGTCATATAGCTGCCCAGTGTCCAAATAAAAGAACTATACTCTGAAGAGGGAGGGACGAATATAGCAGCCAAAGTGATGTAGCTAGTAGGGAGGAAGAGGAAGAAAAAGCAAATAGTGAAGGGGTGTATCCATGTGAGGGTGAGTTAATGATGATCAGAAGAACCCTCAACAACCAACCTCATATGATCCAGGAAACACAAAGGGAGAACATCTTCCATACAAGATGTAAAGTTTTTGAAAATATATGTTCTCTCATTGTGGATAGTGGATCATGCTGCAATTGTTGTAGCCTTAGAATGGTTGAAAAAATTAGTCTACAAGTAGTACTTCATCCAAAAACTTACAAACTTCAATGGATAAATGAGGATGGGGAACTAACTGTGGATAAGCAGGTGAAAGTCGAGTTTTCTGTGGGAAAATACAAAGATAAAGTTTTATGTGATGTAGTTTCCATGGAAGCTTGTCATATTTTGTTAGGAAGACCTTGGCAATTTGATAAGAAAACCATGCATAATGGTCTTAGTAATGAGATTTCTTTCAGCCACCAAGAAAAGAAGTTTGTGCTTTATCCATTACCACCATCACAAGTGGTCAAGGACCAAGTGCAAATGAGAAAAAAAAGAGAGGATGAGAGAAAAAAAAAATAGAAAACCAAGAAAAAGCCCTTAGGGAAAAAGAGGCGTGGGAGAAGAGTGTTCCTTCCCACTAGGTCATTCAGAAAGAAGAGAAATTTGAAAACAAAATAAAAACAATACTTCTTTCTAAACAACCTACAGGCCTCCTGCTGTGTAAAGGAACACTTACATGCACTGCCACATCTTTTGAAGCTAGTATTCTACCTCTTCAGGTAAAAGAACTTTTAAAAGAGTTTGATGATTTATTCTCTAAGGAAGGACCATTGGGACTTCCCCCTTTTAGAGGAATAAAAAATCAAATAGATTTAATTCTAGGAGCCAGTCTTCCTAATAGACCTGCTTATAGAACTAATCCTGAGGAAACCAAGGAGATAGAATCACAAGTTCAGGATTTGTTGGAGAAGGGTTAGGTTCAAAATAGCCTCAGTCCTTGTGTTGTACTTGTCTTGTTGGTACCAAAAAAAGATGGCAAGTGGAGAATGTGCTATGACTGTAGGGTCATCAATAATATTACCATTAAGTATAGGCATCCAATCACAAGACTAGATGACATGCTTGATGAATTGCATGGGTCCACTATATTTTCCAAAATTTATCTTAAGAGCGGATATCACCAAATACGAATTAAAGAAGGTGATGGGTGGAAAATCGTTTTTAAAACCAAATTTGGACTATATGAGTGGTTAGTGATGCCTTTTGGTCTCACTAATGCACCTAGCACATTCATGAGGCTAATGAATCATGTCTTGAGAGATTGTATAGGTAAATACATAGTAGTTTATTTTGATGATATCCTAGTGTATAGCCAAAGCCTAGAAAACCACCTAAGTCACCTTAGGGAAGTTCTCTTAGTGCTTAGGAAAAATAGTCTTTTTGCTAATATTGATAAGTGTACCTTTTGTGTTGATAGTGTAGTGTTTTTATGTTTTATAGTTAGGAAAAATGGGTTACATATTCACCCCAAAAAAATCAAAACCATCCAAGAGTGGCCAGTGCCATAGATGTGGAAGAGGTTAGGAGTTTTCCTGGTCTTGCTAGCTTTTACACAAGATTTGTACCTAACTTCTCAAGTCTAGCTTCACCACTCAATGAGTTAGTGAAGAAAGACACTCCATTCTGTTGGACAGAGAAGCAAGATCAAGCCTTCCAAAGGCTTAAGGCTTTGCTCACTAATGCACCCGTTTTAGCTCTATCAAACTTTGCAAAAATTTTTGAGCTAGAATGTGATGCATCAGGAGTAGGCATAGGTGCGGTATTATTGCAAGGTGGACACCCAATTGCTTATTTCAGTAAAAAACTTCATGGTACCACCCTCATCTACCCCACCTATGATAAGGAGCTCTATGCACTTGTGAGGGCCCTGAAGACTTGGGAGCACTATCTAGTATCCATATAATTTGTAATTCATAGTGATTGATCCTGCCGCTTGACTCGAACGTGGAGGATTGCCTCGTCACTCCTTCGTTTAGCCTTCTGTTCTGCAGGAACGCTCCAAGAACCACCGCCGGAACTCCAAACGCTGCCTGCAAAACACACAGACGGCGCCTCTGGCGGCCGTTGTAGCTCCGACGCTCAAGTCAGGCAACAGGAACACCAAAACTATATCTGAATCTCTCTGTGAGACTCGTGTGTAACTGAAACTCTCAAATGTGTAAGCTGTAAGAATCTGTAAAAAACCCCTCTCAATTTCGTTAAGAGTTTGTATATATACCTGAGTCTTTCTCTCTCCTGACGGTTATTCCTCTTGACACGTGGATAACATCTGGTCATACACGTGTCACCATCTGGAGTATCTGCAGCTGAAACGTTACTTCCACTGTGCCCTTGCGACTAAGTTATCCACACAGGGAGTAGCTTAGTACACAGGCTACTCTGGGCGCAACCTTAACATGGTGAGCTGGTTAACCCTGGGCATCGCAGCTCACACTACACATGGTGGCAGATATGCCACTTATCCTCTGTACTTAGACCATACAACAAGTGCTTGCCAAGTCTTCTCCAACACCCGGCGATGTGCTTTTTCGGCGACTTGCTGACCACCTGATCTCCTAACCTTAACACACGGCGATCATGTGCAAACGAGGCGATTACTGATCCATACCGGCGATGAGCGATTACTCATCCTCAAGGCGATAGGCGATTACTCATCATCACAGGCGACAGGCGATTACCATTCTGAGTGATCGCCTCCCTGATTTGCCTACTATCCTCTACCACGTGTTACCCTGTGAATAGTCCACGTGGTCAACTGCTGCTGATGTCATCGACTACCGATGACCGATCGGATCAGTGATCATGAGTTTTTAAAATACTTGAAGGGTCAGCATAAGTTGAATAAACACCATGCAAAATGGATGGAATTTCTTGAACAATTCCCTTATGTTATCAAATACAAGAAGGGCAATACTAATATTGTGGCTGATGCTCTCTCCAAGAGACACCCCCTCTTTTCAAAACTAGGTGCCCAAATTCTTGGATTTGAAAACATACCTGAACTATACAAAGAAGATCGAGATTTTGCATCCACTTTTGTTAAATGTGAACATAGAACACAAGGAGGATTTTAGGTGTCTGAGGGGTATCTTTTTAAAGAAGGAAAACTCTGTATACCCCAAGGAACACATAGAAAGCTTCTTGTAAAAGAAACACATGAAGGAGGTCTCATGGGCCATTTTGGAGTTGATAAAAATCTAGAGCTTTTAAAAGAAAAATTCTTTTGGCTACACATGAGAAAAGATGTTCAGAGATATTGCTTTAGATGTATATCATGTTTAAAAGCCAAGTCTATAGTAATGCCTCATGGACTCTATACTCCTTTGCCTGTTGCAAATGCTCAGTGGGAAGACATTAGCATGGACTTTATTTTAGGACTTCCTAGGACTGCAAGGGGTTTTGACTCTATCTTTGTGGTTGTAGATATGTTTAGTAAAATGGCACATTTTATACCATGCCACAAGATAGACGATGCAAACAATATCTCTAGGCCCTTCTTAGAGAAGTGGTTAGACTTCATGGTCTACCCAAAAGCAAAGTGTCTGATAAAGATCCAAAATTTATAAGCCATTTCTGGAGAACTCTCTAGGAAAGGCTTGGAACTAAACTGAAGTTTTCAACTTCTTGTCATCCTCAAACGGATGGACAAACAGAAGTAGCAAATAGATCTCTTTCAACTATGTTGCAGGCAGTTATGAAGGGTAACTATAGATCTTGGGATGAATACCTTCCCCATATTGAATTTGCATACAATAGGGTAGTCCATAAAACTACCAATATTTCTCCATTTGAAGTTGTATATGGATTTAATCCTCTTACACCTTTGGACTTGTTATCTCTTCCTAATCCACAAAAATTTGTGCATATGGAAGGAATAACAAAAGCAGAGTTTAGCTACATCTTAGAAAGGATAGATTTCCAATTAAGAGAAAATCTAAGCTTAGCCACCAGGGAGATGGACCTTTCCAAGCCTTCAAAAGAATCAACAACAACGCATACATTCTTGATTTGCCTGAAGAATATGGAGGTCATAATACTTTCAATGTTATGGATCTAACACCTTTTGTAGGCAGTAATGAAGAAGAAGAAGATGCATTGGATTTTGAGGACAAATCATTTTCAAGAGGGAGGGGATGATGGCAGAGGCCCAAGCCCAAGCCTAAATACAAGTTCAAGTTCCAGCTCAAGCCCAATACATAGAAGATCTGGGCCAACTACAAGAGCTATGGCTAGACGAATTCAAGAGGATTGGAACACTACTACTGATGGCAAAGAAATGTTCCTCTATATGTTCAAAATGCCATAAGTTTAGTGTAGAGTAGATTTATTTTCTATCGAAATTAGAATAGAAAATTACTGTAAATTTTCTTAGAATTTAATTTTGGCACATAAAATCAACCTAGGTTAATTTAGAGTTTCTAAAACCTCTAAATTCACCTAGGCCGGTTTAAGCAAGGTAAAAGAATACACAATTAACACATGCTCGATGTGTTAAATGTGTTGCACAACTACCTCCACATGATCTATATGAAACATGTTCTAAAAAGCTTTTCAACACATGTTAAATATGATCAATGTGTTCCATGTGCCAAGTTGAATTACACGGACATTCCAAAGCTATTTCAGCTGCATTTGAATTTCATTTAGCTGGTCCTTCATTGCTATAAAAGGAGGAGCCTACCACATTTAAAATCAAGATTAATCATAGAGTGAAATTGCTGCCAAGATTTTGTGCCAATTCTTCACTCTTGTCTACTTCCTCTCTAGGATAGGCAAGTTTAGTCTTCAACCTTCATCTTCCAAGTGAGTTGGCCGCACCACTCACCTCCATACCTGACCTACACCTCCAAGGCAACCGTGATCTCCATGTGAGAGCCTTGTCCATGAGCAATCCATGAAAGCTTCCGCAAACTCCACCAAAGTTAATCCATCAGATGAAAGCATGCACCTATCAATACTTTTTAATTAATTGGAATGTTTTTAATTACAAAATATAAATAAATACACAACTTTTAATAAAAGCAAAAAATTAATATTTAAAATTTATATCAATGTAAGAAAGAATATATTAAATAATATTAATAAAGATTATTAATAAATTAATGATAAAAAGATAAAAAGTTGGTATTTAAAAATTTCATTTGTTTTAATCAATCCATAACCAGTTTCTCCAATTCGAGAGACCAGTCAAATCAAATTATATGTTTTGAATAATGGGTTTTTCTTCACTGGTTTTGAATGAGGTATTGTTCTTTCTCATTAATCAATGATAATTATATCTTTACATTAATCAGATGCCCATTTTTAGATAACCTATTTAAATACATTAATATTTATATTAATTATGTACTATATTGATATGTGTTGGGTTGGGCTCACTTTCTATGTGGAGGTCTAGTCCAATATTAATCACATTTTGGGATTTTTCTTGAACAGAGAGATAGTTGTCAGTAAAGACCGAGAGAGAAAAGAAAAGGAAAAAAAAGTGAAGAGAGAAAGTTTTGTCCAGCAACTTTCAGCCGCCGCCGACACTTCATTCACCGTTTGATGAGGCTGAAATTTTGTCAGTAGGCTCATAACTTGTGGTACTTCAATCTGACCAGTTGGATCTTTGAGAAGTTGTTTGAGTAGTGAGAATTTTGTCTCACACTGCAGCAACATTTTCAGCGTTTTTTTAAGGACGAAAAATTTTCGGATCGCCGCTGCTGCTTTGTCCACCGTTGGCTCGAGCTGAAATGTTGCCAGCAGGTTCATAAATTGTGGTGTTTCAATTTGACTATTCAAATTGTTGAAAATTCACCGGAACCATGACTTATTGGCCGCATACGGTAGCTGTAGTTTTATGAATTTTTCTGGTTTCTTGTTCTCTATTTCATCTCTGTTGTCTTGTCATTTGGCTGATTATTGAGCACAATTTGTGTTGTTATTTGAGACTCTCTTGTAACTTGAATTTTGATCATAAATGAACTTCATTGACTAGCTTGTGCCCGTGGTTTTTACTTCTCACATTGAGAAAGTTTTCCATGTTAAAATTTTTGTGTCTTCCTGAAGTGTGTTTTTGTTGTTGTCATTATTTGTTATTACTCCTCACAGATTCTTGCAAGTTGGGGAAATTATTATCCGCTGCTTATTGCTTTTGTTGAGTTATTATTTTATTATGTTGAATTTCTAATCAGAGTGGTATCAGAGCTCCTTGGTTGGAGCTATTTGACTGCTTGAATGATGGAGGCAAATACAAATAAGATGGTCTATTTGAATGGCACTAACTATCACTTATGGAAGGGAAAAATGAAGGATCTGTTATTTGTGAAGAAATTGCATCTTCTTGTGTTTGCTACTGAAAAGCCAAAAGACAAGACTAATGAGGAATGGAAATTTGAGCATCAACAGGTGTGTGGCTTTATTCGTCATGTTGAAGACAATGTTTATAATCACATTGCTAATGAGGAAGATGCAAAAATCCTTGTGGAAGAAGATTGATACTTTGGATGTTGCTAGTACAGGAAACAATAAATTATATTTGTTGAATTCCTTGATGAATTTGAGCTACAAGGAAGGGATTTTTATTTCAAATCACTTAAATGATTTTTAGGGGCTCCAATATCAATTATTAGAAATGGCATCAAGTTTGATGATTAAATGTTGGGATTATGGCTACTGAATACTCTACCAGATTTTTGGGAAACATTTCGGCTTTCAATTACAAACTCATCCCCTGATGGTGTTGTCTCCTTGGAAAATGTCAAGAGTAGTGTTCTTAATGAGGAGATGAGAAGGAAGACTCATGGTACTTCATCTCATTCCGAGGTACTTGTCACTAAAAATAGGGGGAGAAGTCAGAAAAAAGAATTGAAAGGCAGTAGAGAGAATAGCAGAAGTAAGTCCAAGTCTAGATACAAAAATGTGGAGTGTCATTATTGTCACAAAACAGGGAACATTTAGAGAAACTATTTTTTATGGAAAAAGGAGAAGAAGGATAAGAAAGGGAAGCAGAAGGAGAAACATCATGACGATGATGATCATGTTACTACTGCTACTTGTGATGATGATCTTATTATTCTCCGTGACCATGATTAAATTAATCTTGTATCAGATGAGAGCATGTGGATAATTGATAGTGGTGCTACATTGCATGTTACACCAAGGAAGGAGTACTTCACATCCTACACTTCTAGTGATTTTGGAGTGTTGAAGATGGATAATGATGGTGTGTCTAAGGTAGTTGGTATTGGTGATGTTTGCTTGCAGACCAATATGGGAATGCAGTTGTTACTTAGAGGAGTTAAACATGCTCCAAATATCTGCTTTAATTTGATCTCTGTGCAGATGCTTGATGATAGTGGTTATGAAAATCACTTTGGTTCAGGAAAGTGGAAACTCTCCAGAGGTAATTTAATTGTGGCCAAAGGGGAGAGAATTAGTAAACTGTATTGGACAAAAGCATTGGTTGCTGAAGACAGTGTGAATGCCATGGATATGGATGCTTCTTTGTGGCACCGAAGAGTGCAGAGTTGGAGAAAAGTTCTCATTGCATGGCTGGTAAGCAAACTAGAGTATCCTTCAAGAACCTCCCTCAAAGATGTTAGAGTTGCTTGAATTGGTGCATTATGATGTTCGTGGCCCATTGAAGGTAAAGTCATTTACTGGTGCACTTTATTTTGTTACCTTTATTGATGATTGTTTAAGGAAACTTTGGGTTTATGTTTTGAAGACAAAGGACCAAGTTCTAGAAAAATTCAAAGAATTTCATGTTTTGGTTGAGAGACAGTCAGGCAAGAAGCTGAAATGCATTCTACTGACAATGGTGGTGAGTATTATGGACCGTTCGATGTTTATTGCAAGCAACACAATATCAAACATGAAATGACTCCTCCTAAAACTCCTTAGCTAAATGGTTTAGCAGAAAGGATGAACAAGATAGTGATTGAAAGAGTTAGGTGTATGCTTTCTGAAGCAAAGTTGCGTAATCATTTTCAGGGTGAGGCATTGTACACTACGGTGAATGTTATTAATTTGAGTCTTGCAGTTGCTTTGAATGGTGAGGTGCCAGGCAAGATTTGGTTTGGCAAGAATGTCAGGTATGATCATTTGTGATTCTTCGGTTGTAAAGCATATGTGCATGTTCCAAAGGATGAAAGATCCAAGTTGGATGCGAAGACAAGGCGGTGCATCTTTATTGGTTATGGTCAGGATGAATTTGGGTACATGTTAAAAGTTGTGATGAGAAGTTCATGGAAGATCAAACTATTGAAGATATTGATAGGATAGAGAAGATGACATCTAAGATAGATAATAGATTGTCTAATGTTGATCTAGTTCGAATGCCTCTACATGATTTGGATAATATTGAGAATAATGTTCAGAATGATGAGCAACATGATGATGTTGATGATCACCAACTTGGAGATGATTTTGATGTTCCTATTGATGACATTGAAGAGGAACATGAGATGTCACAAGATGAGGATCTTGGTGATGCTCCTGAACCACCTCAAGTTCAAATTCGGAGGTCTAATAGGCAAAGGGAACTATTTACCAGGTATCCTTCTGATGACTATGTTACCTTGACAGATGAAGGAGAACCTGAGTGTTTTCTTGGGGCCATGGAAAGTGAAGAAAAGAAAAAGTGGATGGATATAATGAAAGATTAAATGAAGTCTTTGCGTGATAATCACACTTTGGACTTGGTAAAATTGCCAAAAGGCAAGAAGGCTCTGCAAAACAGGTGGATTTACAAGGTAAAGCAAGAAAGAAATTCTACGTCTCCAAGGTATAAAGCCAGATTGGTGGTGAAAGGTTTTAGACAAAGAAAATCATTGATTTCAATGAGATCTTTTTCCCTATGGTGAAGATGCCATCCATTAGCATTGTGTTGACTTTGGCTGCTACACTTGATTTAGAGGTAGAACAAATGGATGTTAAAACTGCTTTCTTCATGGTGATTTGGAGGAATAGATTTGCATGAAGCAACTTCATGGTTTTCTTGTTGAAGGCAAGGAAGATCATGTGTGTAGGCTGAGAAAAAGTCTATATGGCTTGAAGCAGGCTCCGCGTTAATGGTACAAGAAGTTTGAGTCTGTTATGTGTGAGCATGGCTACAAGAAGACTACTTTTGATCATTATGTTTGTGTTAAAAAGTTTGCTAATGATGATTTCATTATCCTGTTATTGTATGTTGACGACATGCTTATTGTTGGAAAAGATATTTTCATGATCATCAGGTTGAAGAAGCAATTGAGTGAGTAATTTGCTATGACAAACATGGGAGCTGCTAAGCAAATTCTTGGTATAAGAATAATGCTTGATAGGCAAGAGAAGAAGCTTTGGTTGTCACAAGAGCACTATGTTAAAAGAATGCTATAGAGGTTCCAGATGGAAAATGCTAAGGCAACAAGCACTCCTCTTTCTACTCATTTTAAATTGAGTGCAAAATAGAGTCCTTCTAGTGAAACTGAAAAACAGATATAAACGGGTTCCTTATGCAGCTGCTGTGGGTAGTTTGATGTATGCAATGGTGTGTACAAGACCAGATATTGCACATGTTGTTGGTACAGTTAGTAGATTTTTTTCTAATCCAGGTAGAGAGCATTGGAATGCTGTGAAATGGATTTTAAGGTATCTTCGTGGTACTACTTGTTTGAAGCTTTGTTTTGGAGGTGATGTGCCTACCCTTGTGGGCTATATTGATTCTGATATGGGTGGAGACATAGATTCTAAAAGGTTTACCTCAAGCTACGTGATTAAATTTGCAGGGGGAGCTGTGGCATGGCAATCTAAATTGTAAAAGTGTGTTGCATTGTCCACTACTGAGGCAGAGTTCATTGCCATTACAGAAGCATGCAAGGAGTTGCTTTCGGTGAAGAAATTCCTGCAAGAGCTTAGTTTTGTTCAAGACAAGTACTTGTTATTTTGTGATAATCAAAGTGCAATTCATCTTGGTGAGAATTCAACTTTCCATTTTAGGTCCAAGCATATTGATGTGAGGTATCATTGGATACGTGATGCTTTGGAAACTAGGTTACTGGAGTTGGCAAAAGTTCATACAGATGATAATTGTGATGATATGATGACTAAGACATTACTGAGAAACAAGTTTGAACCTTGCTGTGAGATTGTCGGTTTGTCGATCATCTCCACATGGTTGTGAGAGGGACATTTGTTGGGTTGGGCTCACTTCCTATGCGGAGGCCCAGTCCAATATTAATCACCTTTAGGCTTTTTTCTTGAATAGAGAGACAACCGTCAATAGAGACAAAGAGAGAAAAGAAAAGGAGAAAAGAGTGAAGAGAGGAAGTTTCATCAAACAACTTTTGGCCACCGCTGGCACTTCGGTTATCGTTGGATCAGGCTGAAATTTTGTCATAAAGTTCATAACTTGTGGTAATTTAATCTTACCATTCGGATCTTTGAGAAGTTATTTGAGCAGTGAGAAATTTGTCTCACACTGCAGCAGCGTTTTCAGCGTTCTTTTGAGGATGAAAAATTTTCGAATCGCCGCTGCTTTGTCCACCGTTGGATCGAGCTGAAATTTTGGCAGTAGGTTGACAACTCGTGGTGCTTCAATTTGACTGTTTGGATTGTCGAAAACTCACCGGAAGCGTGACCTATAGGCTACGTACAGTAGCTGTAGTTTTGTGATTTTTTTTGGTTTTTTGTTCTCTATTTCATCTCTGTTGTCTTGATATTTGGCTGATTACTGAGCACAATTTGTGCTATGATTTTAGACTCTCTTGTAACCTTAATTTTGATCATAGTGGAACTTGATTGATTAGCTTGTGCCCGTGGTTTTTACTTCTCACATTGAGAAGGTTTTCCATGTTAAAATTTCTATGTCTCCCTGAAGTGTGTTTTTGTTGCTGCCATTATTTGTTATTACTCGTCATAAATTCTTGCAAGTTGGGGAAATTATTATCCGCTGCTTATTGCTCTCGTTGAGTTATTATTTTACTGTGTTGAATTTCCCATCATGTCTTATTGGGTTATGTTACATAGCCTATGTGTAATAATGATTACTTGCTGGTAGATTGTATTTTATTAGCTTATGTAATAATTAATTTAGTAATCTATGTATTAATTAGTCTACGTGCTACACTAGTTGCTTGTTAGGTGATTCTATCTTATTAGGCAATGTGTTACATATTATAGTGATTGCTTGTTGGTTGATTGTGTCTAATTAGCATATGTGCTAATTAGTATGTGATACATAACCTATGTGTTATGAGTTAGCTAATTTTATCTTCTTAAACTAACATCTAGTTAATCTATATGCTCATCTTATTTAGAGTGTGTTCCTCGTATTGATCATGTGTTGTCTTATTAACTACTTAACCAGAGCACGTAGTTTAAAAAATTGACGAGTTCAATATTGTATTAAAAATGTGTTATCTTATTCGTTATTTAACCCATGCGTTATTAATGAGAATGGATTAGGAGAGTGTTAAGATGAAAGGGAGAAGACTTTTCTTTGTGGACTGAACTTTATAGTATTGAGCTATCATAAGGAGAGAATGAAAGTCTAATTAGGAACCCTCACGACAGTAAAAATATATGATATCTATGAGTGAAAAAGGTATGAAAAGTTGAGTGAGTAATTCATGATACTTATATTTACAAGTTTTCTTAAATTCAAACCGTTAAGAAGACATTAAAGAATTATTATGAGATATAAATGAATTTTATATTAGTAACCTATAACTGCTATTAAATTATAATCAAATTATGGTATGATTTATGTATGTTAAATATTATAATAAATGGTTATTGATTTGAATATATCTAATCATAATTGAGAATATCTAGAGGATTTTAATAGCTAAGAAAACGTAATGCATAGTCATGGATGTTGTGAAACATTTTATTATCTTTTGTTCCAATTAATCGATCTTGACAACATGATTTTCTTTCACACCCTTCAATGTTTTTTTTTTTGTCATTCTACAAATCAATTTCAATTTTTCTATATTCTTCCTAGACTTCACACAAGTCTTTTTGGTTCCCTTAACTTCCTTTTTCCACTTCTTGGTCTCACTATGCATCTCACATGGTCTTTGATAATTTCATCAAAGAATATAGAGCTTATTGAATCCTCAATTGTTGAAAATGAGGTAGTTGAGCCACTATCTGTTGCTAGATATCGTGTCTACCATAGGTCTCTTAGTTAGGTGATTCCAAATACTTTCATGAACATACTAGTATATTAACTTGCCTTGTGACCTTATTTCATTTTATAGCCAACTACTTCAGGTATTTTTATTACACCCAATTATATTCCTTTATTAATGTTACTTGCTAATTCAAACATGCTAATTACTTACATTATTTATTATTTTCAACTTTTTTCTTTTACAACTCATTTTCTCCCATTTTGGCCAGAGATCCAATGAGCAAATAATTCACTGGCCCAGGGGACCTAAGGTTCAAGTTTGGTTTCATCATGATTTGCTATGAACTAACTTCTTTTCTAGTAAGCAGTTGGAATGAATAGAACAAACCTTTGCTTCAGTAAGCTTACCATTTAAGCATCATTCGCATTGATGATGAAGCACATTATTTGTTATGACAGTAAATATGAAGCACATTAAGTGGTTGCATTGTAATATGGTTTTCGTAAGATAAATTCTATTGTAGTTATTTTCACCTTGATGTTTCATCCTTGAGTATATATATCTTTTATCAAAATTTATAATAAAAAATTTAATACTTTTATATTTTTTTCAGCATGAGGACAATGAAGACGATGACAACATTGTAGAAGAATGAAGTTATATACTTCATGTACAAAAGAAACAATTTTAGACATGAGATAATGTGACCTGTACTTTCAAATTTGGTGGCTTGATCCTTACATTCTTTAAGATAATTTTTTTATTATGTAATTTGAACACCATTGAAATATATGAAATATGTGACTTATGGATTCAATTAAATTTATTTGATCAATATTTTGTTGTATAAATAATTTTTCTCACATAAAATTATGATTTTTGTTCATATTTAAGTGATTAAATAAGATAGTATTGACCGATTGGACTCGAGTATGATTGAGGTTAATTTGTTAATCATTCACAAAAATGGTTTAAAATGTGGTGACTTGGTGTAAGTTTTGCCCAGTGGTAAGAAAGGATGATGAATGAGATGAATTGGGTTTGTTTATCACACATTAAATTTGTTTATCACATGAAAAACAAACTCGATTACTTTAAACATTTTGAAGAATGTAACATGGTAACACATACCCATTGACTAATAAAATTATCCAACCTAAAATAAATTATAAATATTGTACACAACTACATATTCAACTGGTATACACTATGAGAACTTTACACCGGTAACAATGACGATAGAGAAATTCACCTTGATGTCCTCCACTAAGGTTACTTTATACACACCTCATGCACCACCCCATCCAAATTCAACATAAAATTGATTTTTTTTTTTAAAATTACTTAACTGTGCAGAAATTTGGCAGTAGGTCACCATTTTTAAAATTGGTAAGGTCACCACTAATTACATTAACACTGAGATTACAGAAAATGACCTTGGTGTCCTCCATTAAGGCACTACAAAAAATAGTGTATGCAATGATGATTATTTTCCTATAAACTAACATTTATAAATGCCACAATATATGCTTGTGGCGGCTCCCTAAACTACCATAGAACTGGCCGCCACAAAGTTTAATATGGCGGTTTTATACGATCTGTCATAACACCTATCATTTTAATGCTTTGTTTAAAGTGGCGGTTTTTGTATGTAATTAATTTCAGTCATAATTGTCGCAATTTATTTTATTGCAAAGGATTTCAGCATAAAACACGACGCATGAAACACCATTATATACGATATAATGTGACATTTTTAACTGTCAGTATTATAATAAAATTGTAAAAGATAATATGTCAGTTTCAACTGACATGATTTTAGTTCTAAATAAATGGAATTCAACCACCATTTTTCACAATCTCATTTGCATAATTAAACAACTAAACACATTTAATTGAATATATTTTCATAATAACAAAATTAAATACTAATAAAATGAAATACTATAGAAAGTTATAAGCATCCATTCATTACATTCAAAATTAGAACACACATAATTGTTCAAAAGTAAAGAAAACACACAATATTTTTAAATATCATCATAACATTCAAAATATTACAATGTGTTCATCCCTAATCAATTTCGCTCCTAACACTTGATCCTATTACTTGATTGGGTGATGGAGTACCACTTCTAACATCTAGTTCTTGAAATAAATAATAAATAATTTGAAGTTAATCATTTTTAATGTTTATAATTATAAAAATAAAAGACACCAATAAAGATTTAAATATACTAATACCTCATTGATGGATGCGTGTACCAAATTAGTTGCCATTGCAACAAAATGTTCCGAAACATCTTTTCTGGAAGCAATATATGCAACCAAAGTTTGCTTTTGATTTTTTTACAATTGTGAGCTCAGTTTCCATTTGAACTACCTTGTCCTCCCCATTTGATGAAGTTGAACTAGAGGAAGTGTAAGGACCTATAAATTAATTGGAATAGAAGTGATAGATTTTAAATAATTTCTGAGTATGTTATTATTTAAAATAAAAAGGACATAAAAATAGAAAATATCATAGTGGTCAGACCTCGGACGTCGCCCAAGGTCTGGGATCAGCAGGTAGAGGGCGATCGGTTGACCATTGTACCAACCAAGTAGTCAGGTGCGATGACTTTATCGTGAGGTAATCAAGTGGGCGTGCTTCAAGGGAGGGAGGCACGTGAATCAAGAAGGGTAAGAGAAAGGAAGGTGTAGCTTAGAAGTCGATGAGATCGCCGTTTGTTGAAGAAGGCGGCGTCCTCTGACTTCCCCCGTATGAAATCAGAGATCGCCTATTTTGCGCATGATCGCCGTGTGCGAAGATTCCACATAATCGCCAATCGCCTATGGTGTACATGATCGCCGAAAGTGCACTTAGCATGTGGTCAAGATGCTGGATCAACCATAGTGGGTTCCAAAAACCACGCGTATCAAGGTGTGGGTTGAGCCTTAGATACGCTGGGCATGCGAAGCTCTATGCTTGAGCATAAGAAATCGTCCTTAGTGTTGCATGCATGGGCGCACGAGGAGTAGTGCTGATCTATTCTTGGAAATGTGAAGCTACCGACGTCACCAAGCCATGTGGAGGTGATACCTTGGACGCAACATAATGGGAGGATGAACCTTCAGCAAGGTGTGACGATGTGACATCGGTGACCAGAGTAAGGCGATGTGTTCTCGTCACACACAAGGGCGATAAGAGTTCGCCAACAGGATGAGAGGAACATCGGTCATCAACCAGGATGGGAGACACATCGGTGGTCTGCCAGGGTGAGACATCGGTGGTCTGCCAGGGTGAGACATCGGTTGTCTGCCAGGGTGAGACATCGGTGGTCCTCCAGGGTGAGACATCGGTTGTCTGCCAGGATGAGGAATCAGTCGTCCGTCAGGAAGAGGAATCAGTCATCGCCGGGATGAGAAGGACATCAGTCATCGCCGGGATGAGAGGCACATCAGTCATCGCCGGGATGAGAAGGACATCAGTTATCGCCGGAATGAGAGGCACATCAGTCGTCGGTGGATGGTCATCGAGCGATGTCGTGTTTCACACAGATAAGGTAGGACCCAGGCTCCCAGCATGAACGTTCTGCATGCGCGACACGTAGACAAAAAGGGTGTTTCAGAATAGTTAGCATCAGAGAGTTGGTATGCGCAGAAAACCCACGTGGTCATACTGTTCAAGGAAGTGTGCACGCAAGGTTGCTCAGAGAGTGGGTAATGGCAGTGAAGGCGAAAGAGCCGTTCGACCTTAAGAGCTGGGGGAATTAGCTCATTTAGTTCCCCTTTCTCCTTTCTCCTCCACTCGAAGACGCAGCTATCCTCACGTACCAGTGCTACGATCGGCGACTGTCATTGTCCTCCTGGGAAGTTACTCTGCAAGTTTTCTGCTCAAAGCCCTAAAACAGAGTAAGTCGTTTTGCTCTGTTCTTTGAGTCGAGTCTGAATTTGAGAGGGTCGTCTCTGCATAGGTTGTGCATACAACTCTTTTAGCTTCAGAAATCGTCTCTGTTAACGCAGAAAATGAGTAATCTCGTTAGTTTTGTGATCGGGACTCTATGGTGCCGGTTAAGGCATCTTTAAGCTTCGGTGGGTTTTGGAGCTCTTAGTGAGATTTTACGCAAGTCCAGGTAAGGGAAGCTAGCATTTTCGTTTATAAAAACTTTAGGCGAGTAGGTTCTGAAGTGAGGGCGACGTGGTCGCCGGTTTCATATTCTATTTCACGATGCTCTATTTTTATGTGTGGGGCGACGTGATTGCCGGTTTTAATGTTGATTTCGAACTCCCCTGTTTTAGTGTCGTTGAAACTGTTTGAGATTGAAATGTGAAATGCATGTGATATTCGAAAATCTGAACCTTGGAATGATTGTTTCTGTGATTGGGATTGTTTAAGAAAAGATTCAAAATATTATATGATGGAATTGTGCTTTTACGTGTTGTATGATGCATTGAATGTTGTGAATGTGGGATCAAGGCATAGTATTTTCAGGAAAGAAAATACCGTGTAAGATCGTGTGTAATGTGCATTGACTAGGGACTTGTCTAGAAGGAGATATCCTGACTCTGCTGATATAATGGAATCACATAGATGAAGTTATTCAGTTGTTGAGAGTCGAAGGAGGTTCATATGTATGGGTAAGTTGTTTGAAAGATAACTGACTTGACCTGTTATATGAATTAACCCTGTCATACCGGGAGAGTGATGATATTGAGATTATGTATGCGCATGGCTGTGTGGATTTCACAGTGGTGTGGTATGACAGGTGCAGATCTCTGAGTCTGAGTCAACGCACGAGTCTTCCGGAAGTAGAGTCATGTGTCTATATGTTATGAGTCAGTGGAAAGTCTGACGTGTGAACCATGAGTATTGAATGTATTGAATAGACATTTGACGAGTTTGTGGAGTATGGGGATATTGATGGCTGAAATTGTTATAGATTATGAATGGTGTGAAGATTTATGCTTTCTTTTGATATAAAGTTTCATATTTAAAGTTTTAAAAATATCTAGCTTACCCTTTTGTTTGTATCGTGGTTGTTTTCTTAAACCTGTGATGATCGTGTATATTTGCACGGGAGCAGATGAGGTTGCAGGTAGTAGAGCTCCTCAGTGAGCATTTTCTAGAGGAGGAGATCGCCGGTTTTGAATGCTGCTGTTTTGTTTTATTTATTTTTTTAAAACTCCAGTATGGATATGTATTAAAATTTCCTCAAAAAGGGATATTATTTTGAGGCACATTTGTATTAATGGATGAATTATATTATGTATATATATCTATGTTAAATTTTGATATTATTGTTTCACCTTTATTTTATTATATAAAAATGAACAATATTTTGAGGGGCGTTACATTAATGGTATCAGAGCAGTTCGTCCTTAGGATGACCTGAGGGTAGTGGGTTCATTGTGTTTCTTCTGCTTACAAAAATTTATTGGAGTTTTTGAATTAAAGCTATAGTGAAAGGTTTTTAAATGTTTTTCTTATTGAAATTTTGTGTGTGCTTGAGTAAATATATGCTCTAACTGAAAATTTTAGTATTAAGAATGAGAGGATCTTGATAAAGTAGTGAGGGTGCACACTCATAACTGGATCGAGATGATTCTCAATCTTAATTCCAAAGGTTTGATGTTTAGCATACAATGAATTCTGGTGTGATTTATTTCATTTTATTGAGTGTTTTTGAAATTGATTGAAATTGGTTGTTTGGCATTGATGGTTCATACCATTAGCTGTTTTGGTGATATGCTTGGGTAGGTATCATGATCGGCTGATAAACTCAAATTCTAGATGGATTTGAGATGCTGACCTTTGTAAGACCTAGTGTGGTCTTCTAAATGAATTGATTCGTTATCAAGTTCATTTTATAGGAGTATGATTAGAGAAAAATAGTTTCCTAATCTTACACAGAAATGGCTCTTAGACCGCCTACCCCTCCCCAACCTTCTGCAGAAATGAGCCAGATCGCCAAAGCCATTAAGATGATGGCAAGTGCTATCCAGCAGCAGAATGCGGCGATGGCTCAGAATCATCAAGCTGCAATGCAGCATTGGGAGACTACTAGATCGGCTGCAACAACTTCCCACATCGGTCAGCCTCAGGAGCAGATGGGACTGACCGAGTTCCTTAGGCACAACCCACCTAAGTTCAGTGGGAATGCTACTCCTGACCAAGCAGATCGATGGGTCAGGGGGTTAGAGAAAATCTTCAAGGCGACCTCCTGCCCTGAAGATAAGAAGTTGGTGTTTGCCACATACCTGCTATCTGGAGAAGCCGAGTTCTGGTAGATGGGAACTCAACAAATGATGGAAGCCCGAGAAGAAGTATCAGACTGGGAGAGCTTCAGGGTGAAGTTTCTGGAGAAATACTTCCCAGATAGTGCAAGGTTTGCGAAGGAAGCAGAATTCCTCAGATTGGAGCAGGGGGAGATGTTAGTGAATGCTTATGCTGCTCGGTTTGAGTACCTCGCCCGATTCAATACCCAGGCGACCTCTGAGGCTTGGAGGTGTAGGAAGTTTGAAGAAGGACTGAAGCATGGGCTGAAGAGGACCATAGCCCCTATGTGCATCAGGGAGTTTCATGCCTTAGTAGAGAAGGCAAAGATGGTGGAAACCTTGGAAAGGGGTAATTCTTGGGTGATCAGATCACACCCAGGGGGTTCTTCCAGTGGGAAGGCCAAGGTGCAGCACCCACAAAGCAAGCCTTATGCGAGACCTCCACAGCATAGGGCAGGAGCAGCGTCACCCCAGTTTCAGCAGCAGCAACCATGGAAACCCAAATGTTTCCATTGTGGTGGACCACACACGCCCAATGTGTGCCCCAAGAAGGCTTCGGAGAGAAGGTGTTTTGCATGCCAAAAGACGGGACACGTTGCTAGAGATTGTCCTACCCAAAATAGGATGACTCAACCCAGTGGTTCCCAACAATGGAGGAACGAAGGCAGCAGACCTCAGGCAACAGGGAGAGTGTTTGCCATGACAGGAGCTGAGGCGTCCCAGTCAGGTAACTTGGTGCAAGATGCTTGTTTTATAGCTGGTAGAAGTGTAAAAGTCTTGTATGATTCTGGAGCGACACACTCCTTTGTGTCAAGTCGGAGTGTGGCCGAGCTGGGCCTTCTAGTGAAGGAGCTACCTTTTGAACTGTTGGCCTCTACACCTGCATCAGGACAGGTTATGACCTCCACAGTTTGCCCAGAATGTCCAGTGATAGTAGAGGGACGCAGGTTCAAAGTAAATTTGATCTGTCTACCTCTGCAGGATCTGGATGTTATCCTAGGAATGGATTGGCTATCTGCCAATCACATTCTCATAGACTGCGGTAGGCAGAAAGTGGTGTTTCCCGATCTCCGAGAGTCAGATGTGATATCTGCTCAGCATGGGTGGTTGGAGTTGAAAAAAGGGGCGAGGTGCTTCGTGATCCTAGCTCGGTTGGAAGTGAAAAATGAAGAGGACGTAAGCAGGATACATGTGGTGAAAGATTTCATGGATGTATTTCCAGAAGAAATACCTGGATTACCTCCTAAGAGAGAAGTGGAATTCTCTATTGATTTGGTACCTGGAGCTGGACCAGTGTCAATGGCGCCATACAGAATGGCTCCAGCCGAGTTGGTAGAACTAAAGAAAACAAGTGGAAGAGTTGTTAGAGGCGCAGTTAGTCAAGCCCAATATATCTCCATGGGGTTTCCAGTGTTGTTGGTTAAAAAGGAATATGAAGGGTCTCAATTGTGTATGGACTACAGGAAGTTGAATAAGTTGACCATCAAGGACAACTATCGTCTAACCGTAATTGTATGAAACTCAATTTCAGATGTTCAATGAATACTTGTTTGATCAGAAAGAGTTGAACATGAGGTAGAGAAAATGGGTGGAGTTTATTAAAGATTATGATTTCCAACTTATGTATCATCCAGGGAAGGCCAATGTAGTGGCAGATGCTTTGAGTAGAAAATCAATGCAAGTATCAATCATGATGATTGAAGAGCAGAAGCTGATCGAGCAGTTCAGAGATTTAAACTTGGGAGTGGAATTTCATGTTAACCATATTAGTTGTAGTAAGTTAACTATAACTAATTATTTCATTGGAATGATAAAGGATAAGCAATTAGAGGACCCTAGTCTGAAACGTATTGTGGAATTGCTAGGCACCGATCAGGCTAAGGACTTTGTAATGGGAGATGATGGGATCTTGAGATTTATGGCAGGATTTGCATACCAGCAAATGAAGAATTTAAGAGATATCAAAAATTTTAACTTTGCTCTTCTGGCAAAATGGAAATGGTGGATGATGAGTGATGAAAAAGGGAAATGGAAAGATATTCTTGTATCCAAATATGGCTCGGAACTTGGAAGAAGCCAAGCTCATTTGAAATATCAATCGGGGTGGTGGAGAGATGTATGTAAAGTGTGCGAGGAGGGTGAAGATGATGGTTGGTTCCAAAAGGTTATCGTTTGGAAAGTTGGAGATGGAGAGAATGTTAGATTTCAGGAGGATGCGTGGGCCACTAACTCTAACCTTAAATCTTTGTTTCCTAGACTTTACTCCATTTCTGTGGACCAAGGCAAGACGGTGGGAGAGGTAGGTTTTTGGGAGGATTCTGGGTGGCAATGGTATGTTGTATCTGGGAGAAGAGGAATAGAGTTGTCTTTAAGCAAGAAATTCCGGATGCAGAGAAAATTTTCCAATCGGCTCCACTACTTGTGTGGTTGTGGTTGAGATATAGGGTGCGTTCGTTCTCGTATGTTTTTTTCGGTTTGGCACCTGAACCTAAAATCAATGCATTCAATGTATACGTTGAAAAAGGAGGTAATAATGGGAGCAGAAAGCCGGGTTGGCAAAAGAAGTCATAATAATGATTTAGAAAGTAAACAGCAACAGGAACAACTTTTTAACTAATATAGATATGAAGTTTTTGCAGGAACTTTGTCTTTATAAGATGCAGAATTTTGTAGTTTAGTGGTGAACCAAGGGTATTTTCCTTTAAGGAGCGTGAGAATTAGATCTGCAGTTGGGAAATCGATGTATGGTTTTGATTGAGACGCAGAGGTTGATTTCTAGAAAGATATTAATGCAGCATATTCCATATGCAGGGATGTAGAATGGAATTTGATGAAGTATTGGAGTAGTAAGAGGGAGCAGCAAGCGTTGGATTCTGTTGAATTTTGCTTGGGTATGTCAAGTTATGAGCTGGTTGTGGTTAAGTACATGAAGGAGCATATAGCTGGAGTGGGAAGCTGAGTTTCCCCGTGAGTCATCAGTCTGTTTGCAGGTATATATTAGGTGTTTTAATGATGGAGGAGGCAAGCAACACTCAGGTTAGGCAAGGGTCAACCAATTTTGTGGTATAGTGTTGGCCCCTTTTGGAGGTGGTTCTGCTTTAAGTCGCCTATAAGGTTAACTAATGAATAGCTATGTTTGTATGAGAAATGAGGGAAGCCTGTCCCTATCTCCTTTCTGGTAAGTTCATTTTCGAGGACAAAAATTTTTCTTGTTGGGGAGAATGTAAGGACCTATAAATTAATTGGAATAGAAGTGATAGATTTTAAATAATTTCTGAGTATGTTATTATTTAAAATAAAAAGGACATAAAAATAGAAAATATCATAGCGGTCAGACCTCGGACGTCGCCCAAGGTCTGGGATCAGCAGGTAGAGGGCGATCGGTTGACCATTGTACCAACCAAGTAGTCAGGTGCGATGACTTTATCGTGAGGTAATCAAGTGGGCGTGCTTCAAGGGAGGGAGGCACGTGAATCAAGAAGGGTAAGAGAAAGGAAGGTGTAGCTTAGAAGTCGATGAGATCGCCGTTTGTTGAAGAAGGCGGCGTCCTCCGACTTCCCCCGTATGAAATCAGAGATCGCCTATTTTGCGCATGATCGCCGTGTGCGAAGATTCCACATAATCGCCAATCGCCTATGGTGTACATGATTGCCGAAAGTGCACTTAGCATGTGGTCAAGATGCTGGATCAACCATAGTGGGTTCCAAAAACCACGCGTATCAAGGTGTGGGTTGAGCCTTAGATACGCTGGGCATGCGAAGCTCTATGCTTGAGCATAAGAAATCGTCCTTAGTGTTGCATGCATGGGCGCACGAGGAGTAGTGCTGATCTATTCTTGGAAATGTGAAGCTACCAACGTCACCAAGCCATGTGGAGGTGATACCTTGGGCGTAACATAATGGGAGGATGAACCTTCAGCAAGGTGTGACGATGTGACATCAGTGACCAGAGTAAGGCGATGTGTTCTCGTCACACACAAGGGCGATAAGAGTTCGCCAACAGGATAAGAGGAACATCGGTCATCAACCAGGATGGGAGACACATCGGTGGTCTGCCAGGGTGAGACATCGGTGGTCTGCCAGGGTGAGACATCGGTTGTCTGCCAGGGTGAGACATCGGTGGTCCTCCAGGGTGAGACATCGGTTGTCTGCCAGGGTGAGACATCGGTGGTCCTCCAGGGTGAGACATCGGTTGTCTGCCAGGATGAGGAATCAGTCATCCGTCAGGAAGAGGAATCAGTCATAGCCGGGATGAGAAGGACATCAGTCATCGCCGGGATGAGAGGCACATCAGTCATCGCCGGGATGAGAAGGACACCAGTCATCGCCGGAATGAGAGGCACATCAGTCATCGGTGGATGGTCATCGAGCGATGTCGTGTTTCACACAGATAAGGTAGGACCCAGGCTCCCAGCATGAACGTTCTGCATGCGCGACACGTAGACAAAAAGGGTGTTTCAGAATAGTTAGCATCAGAGAGTTGGTATGCGCAGAAAACCCACATGGTCATACTGTTCAAGGAAGTGTGCACGCAAGGTTGCTCAGAGAGTGGGTAATGGCAGTGAAGGCTAAAGAGCCGTTCGACCTTAAAAGCTGAGGGAATCAGCTCATTTAGTTCCCCTTTCTCCTTTCTCATCCACTCGAAGACGCAGCTATCCTCATGTACCAGTGCTACGATCGGCGACTGCCATTGTCCTCCTGGGAAGTTACTCTGCAAGTTTTCTGCTCAAAGCCCTAAAACAGAGTAAGTCATTTTGCTTTGTTCTTTGAGTCGAGTCTGAATTTGAGAGGGTCGTCTCTGCATAGGTTGTGCATACAACTCTTTTAGCTTCAGAAATCGTCTCTGTTAACGCAGAAAATGAGTAATCTCGTTAGTTTTGTGATCGGGACTCTATGGTACAGGTTAAGGCATCTTTAAGCTTCGGTGGGTTTTGGAGCTCTTAGTGAGATTTTACGCAAGTCCAGGTAAGGGAAGCTAGCATTTTCGTTTATAAAAACTTTAGGCGAGTAGGTTCTGAAGTGAGGGCAACGTGGTCGCCGGTTTCATATTCTATTTCACGATGCTCTGTTTTTATGTGTGGGACGACGTGATCGCCGGTTTTAATGTTGATTTCGAACTCCCCTGTTTTAGTGTCGTTGAAACTGTTTGAGATTGAAATGTGAAATGCATGTGATATTCGAAAATCTGAACCTTGGAATGATTGTTTTTGTGATTGGGATTGTTTAAGAAAAGATTCAAAATATTATATGATGGAATTGTGCTTTTACGTGTTGTATGATGCATTGAATGTTGTGAATGTGGGATCAAGGCATAGTATTTTCAGGAAAGAAAATACCGTGTAAGATCGTGTGTAATGTGCATTGACTAGGGACTTGTCTAGAAGGAGATATCCTGACTCTGCTGATATAATGGAATCACATAGATGAAGTTATTCAGTTGTTGAGAGTCGAAGGAGGTTCATATGTATGGGTAAGTTGTTTGAAAGATAACTGACTTGACCTGTTATATGAATTAACCCTGTCATACTGGGAGAGTGATGATATTGAGATTATGTATGCGCATGGCTGTGTGGATTTCACAGTGGTGTGGTATGACAGGTGCAGATCTCTGAGTCTGAGTCAACGCACGAGTCTTCCGGAAGTAGAGTCATGTGTCTATATGTTATGAGTCAGTGGAAAGTCTGACGTGTGAACCATGAGTATTGAATGTATTGAATAGACATTTGACGAGTTTGTGGAGTATGGGGATATTGATGGCTGAAATTGTTATAGATTATGAATGGTGTGAAGATTTATGCTTTCTTTTGATATAAAGTTTCATATTTAAAGTTTTAAAAATATCTAGCTTACCCTTTTGTTTTGTATCGTGGTTGTTTTCTTAAACCTGTGATGATCGTGTATATTTGCACGGGAGCAGATGAGGTTGCAGGTAGTAGAGCTCCTCAGTGAGCATTTTCTGGAGGAGGAGATCGCCGGTTTTGAATGCTGCTGTTTTGTTTTATTTTTTTTTTTAAAACTCCAGTATGGATATGTATTAAAATTTCCTCAAAAAGGGATATTATTTTGAGGCACATTTGTATTAATGGATGAATTATATTATGTATATATATCTATGTTAAATTTTGATATTATTGTTTCACCTTTATTTGATTATATAAAAATGAACAATATTTTGAGGGGCGTTACAGGAAGCATAGTTCATACCACTTGTCCTGGTTGTGGATCTTTTAAATGCAAGGTTGTGACAAGCTCCATATGATAGCCTTCTAAGTTGACCCAAATGTTCCTTACCAAATATGACACCAATTAGATCATCTAGAGATATATCTGAAACAAATTTTGGATTTGTCAACATTAGCTCATCAATTTTTTCCTAGTTAAAATTGAAAGTAATGATCATTATTGTCAAAACAACATACTTGTCAGACCTGGATATATTATGATAGCAGTTTCAAAAAACTATTACGAATCAACACCATAAAGCATACAAGATATAATCTACAATATATCATCATCAATATATCATGAACAATATATCAGACTAGTAATGAACCTTATCTGACCACTAATCAACCAATTTTATACCAACAATAAACCTCCAATATCAGACTAGTAATCAACCAATATCAGACAAGCAAAATTGTATATCATGATGAATATATCATCATCAAAACATCAAACATTTAGGACCAACAATGAGCCTTAACAGACCAATAATCAACCAATTTCAAACTAGCAATGAACCTCCAATAATTGACCAACAATGAACCTCCATTATTAGACCAACAATCAACCAATATCAAACCACCAAAACTATTATCTGTAATACCAATTCATTGTGTAATACTTACAATCAAAATAGTATATCATGATCAATATATCATCATCAAAACATCAAACGTTTTGGACCTTAACAAACCAACAATCGACCAATTTCAAACTAGTAATGAACTTCCAATATCAGATTAGTAATCAACCAATATCAGACCACCAAAATTGTTATCTATAATACCAATTCATTGTCTAATATTTACAATCAAAACAATATATCATCATCAAAACAACAAACATTTCAGACCAGCCTATCAAAACATTATAGGAAATTATAATCATCATCAAAACAATATATCATCATTATCATCATCACCAATATATCATAATTATAATCATCATAAAAAAAAACATATTTTGAAATTATAATAACACTTTACCCCAATCTCCATAGCCTCATCATTCACATAGGTGCCATTTTTACTCTTATTTGTGATCTTCCATATTTCAGCTCGTCCAATATTCTTACTAGTCTCAATTTTCTATATGCTCAACAAAAATAATATAAGTATAAAAGTAATAAATTATAATATATTAAAATAGAGAGCACAATACAAGTAAAAAAAATACCAAGTTATCTATTCTTCTTGACAAAGACACAGCACCACCAGTGTGAGGAATAATTTGTCTCTTCCTTATATTTTTATTTCTATTACAAATGTTCTACAAAGTGAAAATGAAATAAGTTTTGTGTAAACTTAAAGTAAGCTTATTAATAATATAACAATGAAAGTTTTCTACCACTGTAGAAGGCCTCAAACGATAATCAACAAAAACAACCCATTGTTCCATGTTTACTCCTACTGGAACATTCTTGATGAGGTCATTTATGCTCAGAATTGTGTCATAAAATTCATTCCAAAGCGTGCATTTGTACTCCCTGTTCAAAATAAATCTTTGATGTCTCCAAATCCATGAAGATTGCTTGAAGACTGTGTTGCTTTGTATGGGGTTTAGTTCTGGGTAGTTTAGAATTTGTTAAATCCACTCTTAATCAAATTCACAACTGGATCAATCTGTGATTTGAAAGAAAAAGTGTTTTTCAAATTGAAGTGAAAAACAACATGTTGATTTCTAGTTTTAATCGGTTGTTTTTCTCTTAGCTTATTGGAAAGGTTTTAAAACTTCTTTGACTTTGGTTGACTTAACTGTCAAACCAATTCAATCGATTGATTTGACAATTCAATCGATTGATATTTGAAATTTCTTAACAGCTTTTCTTAAAACTGTTAAATCTATTTTCAGTGAGTTTAAACTGTTTTGGCTTGCGTTCAACTGCCTTAAACGACTAGTTTTAAAAGCTATAAAACTGGGATTACCCTCCCTATTTCAAAAATACAGAAAGAGAGATTCAGAAAAACTTTTGTGAAAGATTGGATTCAAGATTGCAAGATTGCCTTGGTTGTGCATTGGTTTAAGAGTGGATTAGGATCACCTATTATTTCCTGTATCAAGTGTAATCTGTTCTATTCACTTTTGTAATTATTTTTCAATTTGTATTCTTGTAAACTACTGAAACTGTAAAGTCAGTGGGTGTTCTAACTATGTGTGTGTGATAAATCAAAGAGGGTGTGTGTTCTAGAGTGGTCAAGATCACCTCTTTGTGGTTATGTTGTGTTTGTAATCTGTTGTTGGTTACATAGTGGATTACCCAGAGATTTATGGGAACTGGATGTAGCTCTGGTAAGGAGTGAACCAGTATAATTGCTTGAGTACTTTTCTCTCTCTCTCAATTTAAAATTGTTTGATTTGTGTTTTTAACTCTGCTGGTATAAACAATCGGTTGATTTGCAAAAACAACGATCGATTTTTCTGAAATCAGTTTTAAATAGTTTTGTTCTTGGCTGATTTCATAAATCTTAATTCTAATCCATCATTTGCGAAAATCTTCCTTCAAACAATTCACCCCCCTCTTGTTTAGGCCATTAATTCTAACAGTTGGCATCAAGAGCTAAGTTCTTGAAATTTACTCAAGTTCTATTTTTCAAATTTGTTTTAATGGCTGACTAATTACCTTTTGGGGAAGGTGCTTCCATAAATAGACCACCTTTATTTTGTGGTGTTAATTACCAATTATGGAAATTGAGAATGAATATTTTTATTGAATCTACAGATAACGGAATTTGGGATGCTATAGAAAATGGTCCTTTCATTCCTAAAACAGAAAAAGATGATGTTGTTGCTGAAAAGCCTTGGTCTGAATGGACTGAACTAGATAGCAAAAAAAGCTAAATTTGACTGGATTGCTAAGAATATTATAACCTCTTCCTTGAGATGTGATGAATTTTTCAGGTTATCACAATGTAAATCTACAAAAAGAGATGTGGGACATCCTTGAAGTCACACATTGATGGAGATCAAGTAGAAGAGGATTTCACTAATGGAGGAAGAGGTCATCCACCCAAGCATTTAAAATTCTTCTTACTAGTCTTCTTAAAAAGTAGAACATTTTGGGTTCTCTTGAAAATTTAAAAGATAGTAGTATAAATAAATCTTTGTAAATAATCTTGTGTAAATTTGTAAATAATATAGAAATATCCTTAGGAGTATGCCAAAGAGGAAAACCAAAAGAAACCTCTAAATGTAAGGCATTTTAGGCACTTTCTTTAGGAAAAAGTGACTTTTCTACTCCTTTCTCTCTTAGGCACTAGAAGGAGCTAGAAGAGTGACTCTTCCCACTCCTTCCCCTTTGTAACATGACCAGCCCTCTCCATTATAAATAGGGGTGCTTGGTACTTTGAATAAAAAAGTTGAAAGTTAGAAGAAAAGAAACTATCTTGAAATTGAGAGAGAGTGAGTTTGTGAGACTTGTCTCTTCTTCTCCTTCATGTCTTATCTTGTGAGCTTTGGAGACTCTCAAGTGGCGGCACCACCCACTCATCTTGGAAGAACCACCCTCCAAGTGGCGTGAATCACATCTCCAAAAGGCTACAACCACATAAGTCATTTCTTTTCATCTTCTAAAAAATACCCATTTGTGTTTTCTTGTAGTTTTTCCATTTTTAATCGGTTCAATCTTTTCCATGAGTTGTTTCCTTTCATTTGCTGCCATTTTTCTGCACTTTTTTGGTTTATTTCCTTGTTTTCTTGCTGTTTTAATTTCGTCCAAACCATGGGTTTCCATATACATGTGTTGTTCTTGTTTTCCATCCATGGGTTTTTGTTCTTTGATGAATTTCTTTGTGATTTTCTAATTCCTATTGAATTTCAATCAGTATTTTCACTTGTTCTTGGTGTACTTATGTTGTTCTTGTGTTTCCTTTGAAGTTTGGTACTGTTCTTGAATTATCCATTCATATTCCATTGTTATCTTATACTACAAGTTACCTATTCATGTGTTTTTAGTATGAACCTTTGTTTTCTTGAGTAGAAACTCTATTAATTGTTCTTTAGAATTTTGATCCTAATTCTTGAAAGTGTCATGAATACAATGAAACCTATATCAACTCAACCCAAACCAAGAAAGGTTCATAAGAGACTTACATCACACATGAAGGGACAAATGATGTGAAAAGGGAAAGAAAACATGCTCTCATTCAAGAATATGAAATGTTCAGAATGCAGAAGGGAGAAAAAATTTCTGAAGTGTAGAAAAGATTCTTCACATTGTGAATCACCTTATGAGCCTTGGAAAGATCTTTAAGAAAAGAGGAGCTGATCATAAAGATTCTCAAGTGTCTTGACAGAACATGGCAGCCAAAGGTTACTACCATATCATAATCAAAAGATTTAACCTCAATGACAACAACTTCTCTGTTTGGTAAGCTAAGGGAGCACGAATTAGAAATGAACCGATTGTTTGTCCAAGAAAATGAGGACCAGCACATCAAAGGCATAGCTTTAAAGACAACTGGACATAGAAGGTGCCAAGATTCCAGTGACAGTGAGGAAGATACTTTCAGCTTACTGTCAAAGAAATTTAGCAAATTCTTAAGAAAGAACAACAACAAACATCAATCTTCCAAAGGGTACAATTCCAAGAAATTGAGTGATTTCAATATTAATAAGTACACATGTTTTAGATGTGTTGAGCAGGGACACATCAAAGTAGACTATCTAAATAGTGAGGTTGAGGAGAAAACATAATTCAAGAAAGGAGAAAAGAGAGGCAAGACTAAGAAAGCTTATATAGCTTGGGATGATAGTGAAGGGTCTTCTTTCAGCTCCTCCTCAGAAGATGCAGAGGCAAATCTATGCCTAAAAGCTTCTACCTCAAGCAATCTAAGTTCAAATTCTTCCACTAAAGGTGATAGCTATTATCAACTTCTTGAGACTCTTAAAGACACTCATGAAGAAGAAAATAAGTTAGCTCTCATAAACAATAGGTTGAAAGGTTTGAACAACTGGTTGGAAACTAGAGTTAAAAACTTAGAAGAAGAGTTGGATAACTCCAGAAGTGATTTTGAAACACTTGATCTTATTTATAAAAGCTCTTCTTGTGAGTGTGACTCAAGTTTTCGTAAAAATTGCAAATCTCTTGAAAACAAAGTCTTTTATCTTGTAAGAACTGTGGACAAACTTACCAAAAGAAAATCCAATTTTGAGAATGTGCTAGCATTTCAAAATTGTGTGTTTGGAAAATCTAGTCTTGGTTTTTATCCATAGAACAAGAACAGCAGTGGAAGTTCAAAACTGTTTTAAACCTTTGGAGAAAAACAATCGATTAAAAAATCGAAACAACCTATTGTTTCCTGCTTCTATTGTTTAAAGAGAGACCATTCTGTTAGATTTTGTAATGTAAGAAAAATTCTTTTTCCTAAAGGCATATTAATATGGATTTCTAAGAATCTTAAAGGTTCTTTTGATCAAACTAACATCAAAGGACCCAAATTCTTTAAGGGATCAAATCTTGCCACTTGATATGTTCTTCTTGCAGGATTTTGCTTCTAGGGTCAAGGCTGTAGAAGCATGCTTGAGTGGAAGCAAATGTTCAGAATGAAGCTTTGATTTTAATGTTATGAATAGTTTCACATGTGTACTTTGTTACTTGAAGAATCATTTTCTTTTCCTCTCATTTTCATGGTTCTTTTATGTTTGAACAATTTTTTTTTTTTAAAATACATTCATTTCTTTGGTTCTGCAATTGATTCTTGACTTGTTTGATCTGGTATCTTTTCTATATTCATGTAAATCGTATGTGTTTCTCTGAATGGTGTTTTTTCTTAGAGCTTTTGATTTTATAAAACTCAATTGCTATCACAGAAAAACAATCAATTGTTTTTAAGAGACAACTGATTGTTTCTTTCCTGACAGTACTGTGTTTAAAACTGCTTTAATTCTGTGTGCATTGATTTGGGTTTCTGACTGTTCTTAGAGTCGTTACAAGTCAAAGATACATTAATTACTACTTTGAACATGTTTCTCCCAGTGTACTTACTGTTATTTATGGAATATATTCTTCCAAATTTTGAAAATTTAAAGTTTTCTGGTTTGGTCAAATCAGCATGTGATCTTTTTCTGAGCATGCTGTTGTGAGTCTGACAGCTTTCTTTATTACCTTTGAACATATTCTTTTTCGTTTTAATTTTAACCCACTAAATGCCAAAGCTTTGACTACTCCTTCTGCATATATAAATGTGTTTTTTTTTGCTGTTTTACTTCACAAGAAACAACCAACTATTTCCTTCTTCCTTCTACTCTATATCTGGTTTATTCTACAACTTGATGTTTCTCTATACTATTTTCTCTCATTCTAAGTCATGGAATCAAAACCTCCATCATCCAAGAGAATGAAAACCAGGGCAGTGAAAAGAGGAGGCAGACTTGAAAGGTGATTTTCAGGTGAAGAAGAAATGATTAGGAAGTACCTTCATGAAATAGGTAGAAAGGTAATCAACAACCCAAAATTAATTTCCTTTAGCTTGATGAAAGAGTAGGAACATATGAAGGTAAGGAGCTTACTGAAGGAACAATTGCTGAAGAGATTTTATGAGATGTTTGGAAACATATATCCAGATTTGGTAAGGGTATTTTACACAAACTTTCAAATTGTTGGAGATAACATTTTCTCTCATGTGAAAGGAGTAGATATAGAGATTACCCATGATGTATGGACTGCTATCACTGGGCTGAAGTATATTAGATTAAGGATCAACAAAGGGAACATAGGAGTTGTTGAAGAGTTTAACAAAATGCAGTACTACAAGAGTTGTCTCAAGAATCCTCTTTCAAGGGTGAATTTTTTTTTTGTAGGAAGGCTGAAACTAAATGAGAGGCTTATTGCCTTTATCATCTCTTGGACGCTCACTGCAAGGGGCAACAATCATTCCACCTTGTTTGAAGAAGATCTGGTCCTCATATACTGCATAATGAAAAAAGTGAAACTCAATTGGATACACATCTTCAAAGATCATATGCAGAAAGCTACAAGGTTAAGTGACTATCATTACCCATATGCTGTTTTGATTTCTAAATTTATGCATTATTTTGAAGTGGACCTAGAAGAGGAGCTTTCTGAAATTGTGAAGTCCACAAGTGAGATCAACAATGGTTCCCTAAGTAAGATGAGGTTTACCAAAGTTGAGGGTAAATGGCTAAGCAAAAGTGGAGATCAAGTTGGCTTATCAAGTGGAGCTCATGCTGAGGAAGAAAATGAAGCTGCTGCCACCAGAGACGAACCTGCTACTGGAGCATTTGAAGCTGGACCAAGTTCTGCACACATGGATGAAAGGATAACATCCATGTCTCCCTTTAAAAGACTCGTGGTGAATAGGATGGATAACTTTGCTGAAAATTAAAGAAGCCTTCATGAGCTGTGGGACACAAGATTCCAGAATATGATGCAAGGTTTTAGACCTTGGATGACCAGATTGAAGCAGTGCAGAATCAACTGTTTGAATTGTAGTATGGCAAGGATGAATGAAGATACAATTTAAAACTGTTTGATTCATGTTTTTAACTCTATTGGTATAAACAATCGGTTGATTGGCAGAAACAACAGATTGACTTTTCTGAAATCAGTTTTAAACAATTTTTTTCTTGGATGATCTGATTGCTTCTTCGGTAATTCTTCATAAATCTTCATTCTAATCCATCATTTGAGAAAATCTCCCCTCAAAAAATTCACCCCCCTCTTGTCTAGGCCATTAATTCTAACACTCCCTCCACAATTTCCCAATTTTAAACATAACATCTCTTTTAGTCAAATGTTCATTTACCTTGAAACAAATTTGGGACTTCAAAAGAATGAAAGAAGTTAGTCTAAATGTATTGAATAAATTAAATAAGACTGAAGTTATTTAAATGTAAGTTCTATTACCTTTAGTGCACTCTCCCACATGGTATCCTTGTAAGTATCTGGCAAAGTTAACCACCTTTCAAAACTAATAGGAACCAATACATGATTTGTTGCTAGTTGTCCACAAACTCCAGTAAAGTAGACCAAATGCTTCTCTAATTGGTTGAAATTTGTCATCATAGTTCAATGATGAACATATATTTATTCATACTCAATAACTTTAGTCATAGACTATTGGACTATAATTATAAATAACTCCATTGTTTTAACTAATATTCATATAATTGGGTTTATTTGGATCTTAACTATTATTTTTCTTAATTTTGTGTTTTTAGAGTAAATGGTCAGAAGGAAATGTCTACCTTTGTGAACAGGTCAAATATGCAAAAGTCCAAGTTACTTCTTTGAATTAAAACAGAAAACGAAATATGAGGACAAGAAGTAGGAAATAAAAGCTACAATTTCTCAGAAACAGAATTGGAAGCAAATCTTCTGCAAAATACAAGAATTATGAAAAGTTAGAAACTGTTAACAAAATTTAAACTACAATATTTTCCCAAGATCCTTGGAGCAGAAAAGCCTATAAAAGACACAAGTTTCAACGAGAAAGGAGAGAGCTTCATATGGTTTTCTTAGTTTCTTTTCTTCTTTGTAATATTTTTTTTTTTTTGCCTCCGCATTGAAGGATAAACCTTTTTGGTTGTTTCCTTTGTAAATCCCCATTGAGTTATGAGGTTTTTGATCAATAAAAGTTTCATTTTTTTAATTCTTTATAGTAGTTGTTTTAATATTCTAATCTGATGAAAAACTAATTTTTGTGAGAGGTTATTCTTGAACACATGATTTAGAGTCTTCCTTATCTTAAACTTTGGTTTCTTAGTTAGTTCGCATTGTTCTGATTAATTTCTTGGGTGCATGATTCAAGAGAGAGGAGATAAACATTCCCATGGAGTATACACATGGAACAAAGTGGGTACTGATTAAACCAGTAGATGCATGCTTTACTGGTGAGTTTCAATTGAATAAGATTAATGCATGTTCAATCTGGGTTAGCTCTGTTGGAGGATTGAGAAAGGATTAATCTTTAGAGAACCTGTGAATAATTCAATGGTGGAAGAACTTGGGGATCAACCGCTTTTTATTTTCTGTTTTAATCTCTTTTATATTTTCTGCACAACTATCTCAACTCCCTTTTTATTATTATTGTTATTGCTAATTTTTATTGCTTGCAGATAGATTCTAAACACTGATTTACTGATTTTACTATTGGATTCGTTGGGAGACAACTTGGGATCATTTGCCCACAATTATACTATCATCTCTTTAGTGTTAGACAAGTCTACGCTGGAATCATTTTAATTTGACAGCAAAACAATGACTATCATTCACCACCACACGTAATCCATCAGGCAAGTTATGAGCATCCCTAACTTTCACCTTTAGTTTTTGACTAAATCTTTCCCATCTATAAAGTCAAATACATTATTTCATGTGCAATGAAACTTATTATATGCAAAGAAAAAACAAAAGATTTTACTTATAGCATCACCAAACCAATAATGGTTTGACTACCTTGATTTTCTTGGCTGCACTCTTATGGGTTCAAACTCAAAAGTTGGTTGTGCTAGTGTAGATTCAGAAGTTTGTGGAAGTACAAATTCAGTGGTATGTGATTTTGTAGGTTGAGAAGAATCAAGATTTTCAGATTCACAAGTATGTAGTGCTGCAGAAACAAAAGTTTGTGGTTGTGCAGATTGTGTGGTTTGTTGATGTATAGATTGAGATGCTTGTGGTAGTGGAGATCCAAATTGTGGATGTGCATAAGCAGTTTTTGTCTGGCCTTGTGTAGTAGAAGGCGTATCATTAATGTTTACATAGTTTGCCACAAATTTTTCTAAACCAACAACTGACTTAAGCAAGTTCTTAATCCTTTTAGGTTTAGGCATATCTACGCATACAAATGAAATAATCAACTACAACATAATTTAAAAGCTATACAAGTATCATATTGGAAGATATATTAAAAGTGAAGGTATATTAAAAGCGTCATACATGTATCATATAAAGGCATAGTATATGAATGAATATATTAATGGTGTTGCTGAACCAAGATTATTATTACTCTAACATTGAATCATTTTCATGAAGTTCATCATCATTATTGTCCTCATTTAATAATTCATCATCTTCATCATCCCTAAACAATGCCTATTGGCCAAAGTTGCTGAAAAATTCATTTAAGTCTTGTTGTGGACACGATTCTACTTCACGAGCTTCACCCTCTCCTTCTCCCATATCATACAAGTCTCGTGGTTTGAAATGGACAACAATTGACCAATCCTTATTCACCTCATCATCTATATAATATACCATTTTAGCTTGTGAAGCTTCAATGTATAAATCATGCTCCTCACCATGTGAATTAACCTTGAAAAATTAATACAAGTGAAACCCTAAGGATCCTTTCCAAATCCCCTATCCCTTGTGGTGTTAGCCCATTTACATTTGAACAAGGTAACCTTAAAATGACCATAGTAATTAAGCTCAATTATATCTTTTAATTTTCCATAATATGCCAAATCCGCTTGTCTAATGTTTTGATCTGCATCACTTGTAACACATGATGTTGAAGAAGTTAAGAAAACTCCACAGTTTTGGGTTTTTAACCCATGTTCTCAACTTTCAGTTCTAAATTTGAAACCATTTACATTAAAGGCAGAAATTCTTCTAGCATGTGGTGTTGGACCTTGAGATAGATCACTACCTAAAAAATGTTGATTAGAATGGGCCAAAAACTGACCCTAACTATGAAAAACCTACGCAAAAGGGTATTTATCGTGGGCATAACGTTAATGGGAATTTCGGAGCTAATGTAGTCGACGTAAAGATATTGGCGGGCGCAGGCGACACATGGCAGGTGTTTTTTGCATAGGTCAAGTGTGGGCTTAACCTACAAGGAGTTGACAAATTTATAAAAAATCTTAGGTTTGACGAACGTTTCGCCCACACAAAATTATGTTACCTTTAAAATAGCGTGGGCTTAGCCTTCGAGGTGTCCACACATTTCTAAAGTAGCGTGAGTTAAGCCCAGAAAGTGCCACACCATCATTAAGTAAGCATGGGCTGTTGACCACAAATAAGCGTAGGCTTAGCCTTGGCCACAAATTAGCGTGGGCTAAGCCTTCAAAATATATTTTATATTATTTATTTGAAGAAGTGTAGGCTTAGCCTACAAGTTTGGCACACAAAGAAGGCGTGAAATTCTTTTATTGAAACATATTTTAAAATTATCTGATTATAATAAAAAAATTATTTTTTTATTGAAATAAACCAATTTTAAAATTACTCTATTTCTCTCTTTCTTATTGCATTTATCCTAGTTTTTACCTATTTATTTTTTTCAATATAATTATTAAAGATACAATTATTTTAGGGAGCAATTTGATGATGAAGAATTGTTTTTCTTACTAAAAAAGTTTTATTTATAACTTTTTCTTTATACTTTTTACTTGTCTTAAAAATTTTGTTTTTTCTATGAGCAAGAAAAAATATTTTTTTAATAGGAACAAGGAAAAGCATATATTAATTAGGATAAGTGGGTTGCCCCAACCAATAGATAGTAATATTTTCATATATTGTCCAGTTCTCATTAACTTAGCAAGACATTTTGCTTTGTTTGCACTTTGAACTTAGTAGTTAAACCAATTGCACCAAAATACAAAGGTAGAAACGTGATAACGGTGGTTTTTGATTGAAGATATTTTGATTGAAATTGAACTAAAGTTACTTTAATTAACTAAGCTTGAGCTATAAATATTTTATGAAAAATGAGGAACAATAAAATGGTGCAGAGCTTGTAGATACCAAGACAAGCTTACCTTCACACTCTTCAAAATACCAAGAAAAATAGAAAACACGCTTTAAAAAACAGTAACTTGATGACAAACAGAAGTTGAGCTATATAAGGTTCCAACTGGCAGAAACTTCTACTTTCTGATCATTTTATAATGGGGAGATAACTACCATACGGTAAAGCAAGCTATAGACATCCTGGCTTTGATTACTAGACAGGAAACATGTCAACCTATAGAAGTTAAATCTTAAATCATCCATTAAAGTAAACTAACAATAGCCATAACAATATACAGCAACAAAACTACATTGTCACTAATCATAAGAAGCAACACCAAACCTTGGTCCCCAAGGTAGAATTGGCTGCTTGTCAACATGCTTAATCTCCTTTGAAACCTACAAAATTTAATAGAGACTACAAAATTATAAATGGAGATCATAAAAATGCACATTCAATAAACATTTTACATTTTCAAATTTCATTCGTATGTCCCAATTCACTTTATCAGAGCCATGGCAAGTGAGAATAGTATCCACAATTATAAGCTTATTTCTATTTCTATTTGGTAAAACTACTAGTGCCTAAAATCTTGATTTTAGAGTTTTCATGGTAGAACCAAATTCAGAGGTGGCTATTGATTTATTGTCTAATGGTTGCCCTAATTATAACCTGTTACTCTGGTTCATAGGATCATTAATATGGAAGATATAGTTTGGTCATTCAGAGTGAAGCTAATTAAGCAGCAGATGTTCTTAACTAAAAATGCAAAATGCTCATTCTCCAGATAGTCATTTGAAAGTTTTGGATATTCTTCCTTTGTTTCTATCTAATGCCATTTTGGTTGATTTATCTTAACTGTTTTCCCTCATGGATTTTAGTACTTCTTTGAGGGTAATCTCGTTTCATTCAGCAGTACACATACATCCTATAAATCAAATTTAACTGTACTACTAGCAAATGAATTCATTAACACGAACAACTATAAAATAAAATATGAATTAATTAAGTTCCATAATCTAAATAGTAGAATAATTAAGTGAAGTTCCTGAAGTAATTTCTCTAGGCTCAAAATTACGTTACAACACAAACATGCAATACTTACATCAAAATAGGAAATATAAAACAACATATAAAAATCCTTAAGAAAGGTTAAACTAGCATAAACCTTAAGAAAGGCATCTCACCCAAAATTTGTGTATCCTTCCTCTGATGATAAGGCTCAATATGAATTGCACAGATGACCTACCCTCAATGAGGTAATGAAACAAAATCTAGTTAATACAAGGAAAAGCAAGTTATAGTACCATACACAAATATTGTTTTAAGAAAACTTAAAAAATAATGAACTCAAGGCAGGGGTTGATCATTAAAGTTCCGAGCATAGTGAGGGTGAACCTGACTTGTGCTTGTTGAGGTGTCACCCTGTTTTGCTCCATCATCCTGGTTAACTTTTGCTTCATGAACTTTACTTTATCCTCCAACATTGCACACTTTTGATTTGCTTGAGCAGCTATTTGAGTTGCTTTATCGGCTCTTTCTGATGAAGACCAAGTAAAGGAGGCGTCTGAGGCCCAAGCCCATGAAGCCCAAGCCCAAGTTGGGGCCCAAGCCCAACCAAATAATGAAATTCTACCAAATTTTCAACATTATTGTCTTCTTGCTCTCTATCCTTGTTAACACTTTAAAATGTCTAGCGTAGGAACTTTTAGAAGTTGGTCTCACCTCTTTTAAACTTCAATTTCCATGCACCGAATTTATCTTCTCCATCCATTGAATCCACAAATTGCCTTATTCAATTTGTTCAAAATATACAAAACACAAAGAGAAGCATGGATGCAAGCTAGGATTGCATCACTAATCTTGCTTAGAAAATATAACCTAGGTGTTAGATGATAAGTGCCAAGTATTCTTGAATTTTATATACATTTAGGCATATAAATTTAATGAATTTCATAGAAAATATCATCAAAAAAGTGTTCCCTCACTTAGAATCATGGTTGAGCTAAGTGGAAACATTGGTATAGAATATTTGATGGAATCTTGCAGGATATTGAATAAATCAACAACTAAATGAAGAAGTAGCAAAAAGTCGTAATTCGCTAAGCGCATGCAAAAACACTAAGCAGATTGGTGATAGAGAACATTGAAATAAAGAACTCACAACGTTAGAAAAGGGCTTGATGGGGGCGAATTTAAAATCCTTTTCTCGATGAGGGGACCGAGTCAACTATAGTGCAATTGAGGATTGTCGAATCCATAGGAATTAATGTTTATCATAGTGAGAAAAATTTCCAAGACAAAGTGATGTCAAAACAAGGATGGGTTTAATATATTTTGTAAATAACTAAGTATAATAATACTAATATAATATTTAGCTCGAGAGGTAAAAATTTGACAAAATATTAAAGTAAAGGAATAAAAATATAGCATAATGTTGGGATTGAAAGAGCTTTGTAAACTTCTTTTATTATTATTTATAAATGCTATATTTATTTAGACTTTTTGTTCCTTGTGGCCAAACCAAGTCGGTTTCTCGCACGAGAAAGTTATTTAGAAGCATAAACTATCCTATCAATTCCTTGCATTGTTATAGTTTATTTCTACATTAAGATGAAACAATTCACCATAGTCTCAATTTCGCGCTCTGCGACAATTGAGAACCATGGCTGGTTTCTTAGGGTCAGATGCATGAACTCGGCCTCATTAACCATTATTGGTCAACTTAGGCTTTTAACCCTTTCCTCTAGAGTTTTGTCTAGGCTTTAACCTTGAGGCTTTCTCCTTTGGACCTTTTTCAAGGCCTTTTTTGTTTTTCTTCTTCTTGGCTCTTCCTTTCAATGGCTTCCGCTTAGCGCAGGCCAATCCGCTCAATGGATTGGCTTTCTACATGTTGAAGTAACCTTTGGGCTTCTTAGGATTCTAAGATCCAGGGATCTGTTAGGGATTCACTCCAAGCTGAGCCAAGCCCTTTCTTAGCCCTGAAGTAATTTTGGCTTGACTTGGCTTCAAGCGAAATACCTTTCTTTCTATTTTTGGTGCATGATGACTTCAAGCCTTTCTTGAGCGAATTTGCACTTTCTTCATGGTGAAGGATTCTCTACGCTCAGCCCTTTGTACTTTGGATATCTTCCGTCTTTCTGGCCTCAATTTGCTTAGCATTTGATAGATGCATTTTAACATTTGGAGTGTTTTCTTGAAGCTTGTTCTATATACTCAATCCACTGAGCCTTTTTCTTCATGCGTTGGGTCGATTGACTCTTTTTTCCTTTTTCTGGTGTTTTATTTTTTTTTCTAACCCTTTCTACAAGATTTCTGCAGATTTCTTCTTCTCTAAGTGCAACTTGTAAGGACCTGTAAAATTGAATTGGAATGAAAGTGGTATATTTTAAATAATTCCAGAAGATGTTATTATTTAAAATACAAAGAGCTGGTAAATGAAGTTTCGTAGTAGTCGGACCTCGGACGTCGCCCAAGATCTGGGGTCAGCTGGTAGAGGTCGGTCGGATGATGTGTGGATCAAGAAGAGTAAAGGAAGAAAAATTAAGTTTAGAAGGCTATGGGATCGCCGGTCGCCTGCTAAACATGAGCGCCAGGTGGACGTCGCCAGGGCGCGAGGCATGCAGGCATCGTGCGGGCGCGAGAGGCATGCAGGCATCGCGCGGGCGCGAGGCATGCGGGCATTGCCAGGGCGCGAGGCATGTGGACGTGGCCAAGGCGCGAGAGGCATGCGGGCATCGCCAGGGCGCGATGCATGTGGACGTAGCCAGGGCGCGAGAGTTATGAGGGCGTCGCCAGGGAAGACATCGGTCGTCTTCCAGGGCGAAGGAGACATCGGTCGTCTTCCAGGGCGAAGGAGACATCGGTCGTCTTCCAAGGCGAAGGTGACATCGGTCGTCTTCCAGGGCGAAGGAGACATCGGTCGTTCGCCAGGATGAGTCAGCAGTGGAAGGTTATCGCGCGATGTTGAGTTGCACACAGAGAAGGTAAGACCCAGACTCCCAGCATGAAGCGTAGTGCACGCACGCCACGTAGACAAAAAGGGTGGTTCAGAGTGGTGACATCAGAATGTTGGCATGCGCAGGAGACACTCGCGGTCGTACTGTTCAGAGCAGTGACTGGCATGCACAAGCGACAACAGAAGTCGTACTGTTCAGAGCAGTGGTTGGCATGCACAAGCGACAACAGTGGTCGTACTGTTCCGGGCAGTGATTCTCAGACTTCTCTGCAGAGTGGGTGGTGGCAGCAGCAGCATGCGTGGACAGGTAAGTTGAGATTCAAAAGCCACTGCGTGAAGGCAAAGAGCATTACAGACTCAAGAGTGTGAGGGTGAGTGCAAACTCCCTCCCCCCTTCTTCTCTCCTTTGCGCTGTAACTCAGGCAAACTCCAGCACCTGTGCGACGAGCGACGACAGCCCTTAGAGCACCTGGGAGTTTCTCTGCAAGTTCTACCAACCAGGCACTGAAAACAGAGCTAAGGCATCCTTCAAGCTCGGTGGGTTTGAGCGCTCGGTGTTTTGCGCAAGTCCAGGTAAGGGAAGCTAGACTTCATTTTCAATACAAGCCATAGTTTAGCTATTTCTGAAGTGAGGGCGACGTGGTCGCTGGTTTTCGTTTTCATCTTTGTAAAATGCTCTGTGCTATGTGTTTGGGCGACGTGGTCGCCGGTTTTAAATGCAGACTTCGAAATACCCTGTTTTTGAACTAGATCGCCGGTTTTGGCGTTGTTTTACGAACTCCCTGTTTTTGATGTTGCTTTGAAACGGTATGAGATTTAAATGAGATATTCGGAAATAAGAACCTTGGAGTGAGCTTTTGCTGTGATTGAAATTGTTCCTTTAAGTGCTATGTGATGTGTTGAATGTGGTGAATGTGGGATCGAGGCATAGTATTTTCAGGAAAGAAAATACCGTGTAAGATCGTGTAGGATGTGCATTGATCGGTGATTCCTAAGGGGATATCCTGACTCTGCTGAGAAAATGGAATCACATAGAGGAAGTTACTCAGTTGGTGAGAGTCGAAGGAGGTTCATATGAATGGGCGTCTCGTGTGAAAAACAACGAGCTCCGCCTGTTCTATGGATTAACCCTGTCATACCGGGAGAACTATTGACATTGAGATTATATATGCGCATGCTGTGTGGATTCACAGCGACCCTGTGTGGATTTCACAGTGGTATGGTATGACGGGTGCAGATCTCTGAGTCTAATCAATGCATGAGTCTTCCGGAAGTAGTGTCAAGTGTCTTGTGTGCTGGGTCAGTGGTGGTCTGACGTGTGAAATGAGGAACTTGAATTGATAGACACTTGATGCATTATGTGAAATAGAATGACTCTTGAGAATATTGTGAACTGAGTGATTTCTTGGTGGTTATGTGAAGGGAACGAGAAATTGATAGTTTTTACGTGGGTGTCTTTAATTTGTTTCATCTTGATTTTAAAGTTTCATATCTAACTCTTTTTAAATGTCTAGCTTACCCTGTGTTTTCTTTTGTGTTGTGGCCTTTTCTTAAAACTGTAATGATCGTGTATAATTTACACGGGAGCAGATGATGTTGCAGGAAGTAGAGCTCCTTAGAAAATTGTCGCTGGAAGGAGATCGCCTGTTTTCTTTTCTGTTGGGTGATCACCCCTCTTGCTGCTTTATAATAGGAGATCGCCTTTATGATAGGAGATCGCCCTTCTTATAGGAGATCGCCCTTTCTGCCAGGAGATCGCCTATCCGTCTTTTGTATTGTAATTCGTTTACGTTTTTAATGGAGAAGTGATCGTTTGTATTAAACTCCCTGTGAGGAGAAACCTTATTCTCATATATAAAATTTTAATTCACTTCAATCCATTTGTTACTTTTATTTTCATTATATAAATACATATGTATAGTATTTTGGCGGGATGTTACATTAATGGTATCAGAGCAGTTCGTCCTTAGGATGACCTGAGGGCTGTGGATCCATTGTGTTTCTTCTGCTCATAAAATCTATTTGAGTTTTAAATAACAACTATAGTGAAAGGTTTTCAAAACGTTTTTGGTATTGAAATTTTGTGTGTGCTTTAGTGAATGTATGCTCTAATTGAAAATCTAGGTATTAAGAATGAGAAGATCCTGATAAAGAAATGAGGGTGGACACTCATAACTGGATCGAGATGATTCTTAATCTTAATTCCAAAGGTTTGATGTTTAGCCTACATTGAATTCTGGTGTGATTTATTTAGTGTTCTTGTAATTGACTGAGAGTGGTTGATTGGGTTAATGACTGCATACCAGTAGTTGTTCTGGTGTTATGCTTGATGTTATAAGCATTATGATCCTGTTGATGAACTCAAATTCTAAATGACTTTGAGATGTTGACCTTTGTAAGGTCTAGATGTTACCTCCTGAATGAATCGATTTCTTATCGATCTCATTCTTATAGTTGTTGGGGGGGGGGGGTATAGAAACCAATAGTTTCCTAATCTTCTACAGAGAAGAATGGCTCCTAGACAGCCTACCCCTCCCAAACCTTCTGCTGAAATGGGCCAGATCGCCAGGGCCATTGGGATGATGGCGAGTACCATCCAGCAGCAGAGTACGGCGATGTCTCAGAATCACCAAGCTACGCTGCATTATGAGGAGACCGCCAGATCGGCTGCAACCCCAACGTCGGTCAGCCTCAGGAGCAGATGGGACTGACCGAGTTCATGAGGCGCAACCCACCCAAGTTCAGTGGGAATGCTACCCCTGATCAAGCAGATCAGTGGGTCAGAGAGTTGGAGAAAATCTTTAGGGCGACCTCCTGCCCTGAAGAGAAGAAATTGTTGTTCGCCACTTATCTGCTATCAGGAGAAGCTGAGTTTTGGTGGATGGGAGCTCATCAGATGATGGAGGCCCGAGGGGATGTATCGGATTGGGAGAGCTTCAGGGTGAAGTTCTTGGAGAAACACTTCCCTGACAGCGCCAAGTTTGCGAGGGAAGCTGAGTTCCTGAAGTTGGAGCAGGGGGATATGTCAGTGAACGCCTATGCTGCTCGTTTTGAGTACCTCGCCCGGTTCTATACCCAGGCGACCTCCGAGGCCTGGAGGTGTAGGGAGTTTGAAGAGGAACTGAAGCATGAGCTGAAGAAGACCATATCCCCGATGTGCATAAGAGAATTTCACACCTTAGTGGGGAAGGCGATGATGGTGGAGGCACGGGAGAAGAGTGACTCTCGGGTGATCAGGTCACACCCAGGGGGTTCTTTCAGTGGAAGGCCAAGGTGCAGCACCCACAAAACAAACCTTATGCGGGACCTCCACCACATCGGGCAGGGGCAGTTTCGCCCCAGTTCCAGCAGCAACAAAGATGGAAACCTAGATGCCAAAAGATGGGGCACATATCTAGAGATTATCCTAGCAGAAATAGGATGACTCAATCCAGTGGTTCCCAACAGATGAGGAATGAAGGCAGCAAACCTCAGGCAGCAGGGAGAATGGTTGCCATGACAGGAGCAGAGGTGCCTCAGTCAGGTAACTTGGTGGAAGGTGCTTCGTGATACTCACTCGGTCGGAGGTGGAGAATAAAGGGGACGTAAGCAGAATACCCGTGATGAAAGATTTCACGGATGTATTCCCAGAAGAAGTACCTGGGTTACCCCCTAAGAGAGAAGTGGAATTCTCTATTGTTTTGGTACCTGGAGCTGGACCGGTGGCAATGGCTCCAGCTGAGTTGATGGAATTAAAGAAGGAAGTGTAAGTTAGATTTAGTGTACCAAGGTTTAGTTTCAGCTACACATAAGTTATGGAGAGTATATAAGCAGAATGTTGAGGGTTTAAAGACTTAAGCATGTGTATCCATAGGAAGTACCGGGGTTAAGTTCCAAAAATGAAAGAATGAATTTTCTTTTATTTGAAGCTTGGGAGATGTTTATGTCGATGAAACAACATGAGATGACTCTAGCTTAACCACAAGCTTAAAAGGAAAGAGGAGATATTGTATTTATGTCTAAAGTTCAATTAGACAGAGAAAGTTGCTGAAAAGTACCAAGTAGAGAAGTTACTGGGAGAAGAGAGAAAGCTTCACGCAGAATGGATGCTATTTTGTGGATCGTGATTTGGAAGATGAGTATGGAAATGGTGGATGAGGAGTGATGAGAAAGGGAAATGGAAAGATATTCTTGTATCCAAATATGACTCGGAACTTGGGGGAAGCCGATGCTCATTCGAAATATCAATCGTGGTGGTGGAGAGATGTACGTAAGGTGTGCGAGGAGGGTGAAGATGATGGTTAGTTCCAAAAAGTCATTGTTTGGAAAGTTGGAGGCGAAGGGGATGTGAGATTTCAGGAGGATGCATGGGCCACTAACTTTAACTTTAAAGCAACGTGGCTGGTCTATGTGCTTCAAGTGGATAAGCGTTCTATTTGTTCGACATAAGGATTTGAGGTCCCACCTTGAGAACTTTTATCTTATACGTATGTCACCCAAGTAGAATCAGGTGTGGAAGGGAATGTGGGTGGCAATAGTCTGTTGTATCTTGGAGAAGAGGAATAGAGTTGTCCTTAAGAAAGAAAATCCTGGATGCAGAGGAAATTTTCCAATCGGCTCCACTACTTGCATGGTTGTGGTTGAGATATATGGTGCGTTCGTTTTTGTATACCTTTTCAGATAGGCACCTGAACCCAAATCAATGCATCCAATGTATACATTGAACAAGGAGGAGATGATGGGAACAGGAAGCCGAGTTGGCAAAAGAAGTCATGATGATGATTTAGAAAGTAACAGCAACAAGAACTTTGTCTTTATAAGGTGCAGAATTATGTGGTATAGTGGTGAACCAAAGGTGTTCCTTTAGGGAGCGTGAGAATTAGATCAGCAGTTGGGAAGTCGATGGATGGTTTTGATCAAGATGCGGAAGTTGATTCCTAGAAGGATATTTCGGATCCTAGTTTGAATTGGCTGGGGGACATGAGCAGTAGTCAGCGGTCCTCTTTCCTTCCGATGAAGGGATCTTGCTCACTTTTTCTCTACAGGGGGCTAGTCCTGGTTCTGTTAAGGGCTTAGTTCTGGACTTGCTCGACCAAGTCTTCAGGGTTGGAAGTAGAGTGTGAGTACTGGAGTTGGCGCTTAATGGAGCAGCATACTCCATATGCAGGGATGGAGAATGGAATTTAATGAAGTATTGGAGTAGTAAGAGTTGGTTCAACCGACAACCAAGAAGGTGAAACTGATGCAAGGCAGAATGAAAGCTTCTCAAAGTCGACAGATGTCCTAGGCAGCTCAGAGGCAAGACCATCAGTATGGTGAAAGTGGTGTGGAATGAGAGATCGGGTGATACAACTTGGGAATTAGAAGGAACCATGAGAGAAGCCTATCCCTACCTCTTTTCCTTGTGATTCAATTTTCGAGGACGAAAATTTTTCTTGTTGGGGAGAATGTAAGGACCTGTAAAATTGAATTGGAATGAAAGTGGTATATTTTAAATAATTCCAGAAGATGTTATTATTTAAAATACAAAGAGCTGGTAAATGAAGTTTCGTAGTAGTCGGACCTCGGACGTCGCCCAAGATCTGGGGTCAGCTGGTAGAGGTCGGTCGGATGATGTGTGGATCTAGAAGAGTAAAGGAAGAAAAATTAAGTTTAGAAGGCTATGGGATCGCCGGTCGCCTGCTAAACATGAGCGCCAGGTGGACGTCGCCAGGGCGCGAGGCATGTAACATCCCGCCAAAATACTATACATATGTATTTATATAATGAAAATAAAAGTAACAAATGGATTGAAGTGAATTAAAATTTTATATATGAGAATAAGGTTTCTCCTCACAGGGAGTTTAATACAAATGATCACTTCTCCATTAAAAACGTAAACGAATTACAATACAAAAGACAGATAGGCGATCTCCTGGCAGAAAGGGCGATCTCCTATAAGAAGGGCGATCTCCTATTATAAAGCAGCAAGAGGGGCGATCACCCAACAGAAAAGAAAACAGGCGATCTCCTTCCAGCGACAATTTTCTAAGGAGCTCTACTTCCTGCAACATCATCTGCTCCCGTGTAAATTATACACGATCATTACAGGTTTAAGAAGAGGCCACAACACAAAAGAAAACACAGGGTAAGCTAGACATTTAAAAAGAGTTAGATATGAACTTAAAGATCATGATAAAACAAATTTAAGATACCCTCGTGAACCATCAACTAAAATACATATTGCACGATTCCTCAAGGTCATTAAAATCTCAAACATTCATCAAGTGTCTATCGAATCAAAGTTTCTCATTCTCACGTCAGACTTCCACTGACTCATCACACAAGACACTTGACACTACTTCCGGATTGACTCGTGCGTTGACTCAGGCCCAGAGATTTGCACCTGTCATACCATACCACTGTGAAATCCACACAGGGTTGCTGTGAAATCCACACAGCCATGCGCATATAGTCTCAATGTCAATAACTCCCCCGGTATGACAAGGTTAATTCATATAACAGGCCGAGCTCGTTCCCTTTTGCACAACTCACCCATACGTATGAACCTCCTTCGACTCTCCACAACTGAATAACTTCATCTACGTGATTCCATTATATCAGCAGAGTCAGGATATCTCCTTCTAGACAAGCCCCAGGTCAATACACATTACATACGATCTTACACGGTATTTCCTTTCCTGAAAATACTATGCCTCGATCCCACATTCACAGCATTCAACACATCACATAACACTTAAAGGAATGATTTCAATCACAGCAAAACTCAATCCAAGGTTCTTATTTTCGAATATCTCGTTTAAATCTCGAACAGTTTCAAAGCAACATCAAAAACAGAGAGTTTCGCAAACAACGCCAAAACCGGCGATCTGGTTCAAAAACAAGGTATTTCGAAGTCTGTATATAAAACCGGCGACCACGTCGCCCAAACACATAGAAACAGAGCATTCACGAAGATGAAAACGAAACCGGCGACCACGTCGCCCTCACTTCAGAACCAGCTAATCTATGGCTTGTATTGAAAATGAAGTCTAGCTTCCCTTACCTGGACTTGCGCAAAACACCGAGAGCTCAAACCCACCGAGCTTGAAGGATGCCTTAGCTCTGTTTTCAGTGCCTGGTTGGTAGAACTTGCAGCGAAACTCCCAGGTGCTCCAAGGGCTGTCGTCGCTCGTCGCACAGGTGCTGGAGGTTGCCTGAGTTACAGCGCAAAGGAGAGAAGAAGGGGGAAGGGAGTTTGCACTCACTCTCACACTCTTGAGTCTGTAATGCTCTTTGCCTTCACGCAGTGGCTTTTGAATCTCAACTTACCTGTCCACGCATGCTGCTACTGCCACCACCCACTCTGCTGAGAAGTCTGAGAACCACTGCCCGGAACAGTACGACCACTGTTGTCGCTTGTGCATGCCAACCACTGCTCTGAACAGTACGACTTCTGTTGTTGCTTGTGCATGCCAGTCACTGCTCTGAACAGTACGACCGCGAGTGTCTCCTGCGCATGCCAACATTCTGATGTCACCACTCTGAATCACCCTTTTTGTCTACGTGGCGTGCGTGCACTACGCTTCATGCTGGGAGTCTGGGTCTTACCTTCTCTGTGTGCAACTCGACATCGCGCGATAACCTTCCACTGCTGACTCATCCTGGCGAACGACCGATGTCTCCTTCGCCCTGGAAGACGACCGATGTTTCCTTCGCCCTGGAAGACGACCGATGTCTTCCCTGGCGACGCCCTCATAACTCTCGCGGCCTGGCTACGTCCACATGCATCGCGCCCTGGCGATGCCCGCATGCCTCTCGCGCCTTGGCCACGTCCACATGCCTCGCGCCCTGGCGATGCCCGCATGCCTCTCGCGCCTTGGCCACGTCCACATGCCTCGCGCCCTGGCAATGCCCGCATGCCTCGCGCCCGCGCGATGCCTGCATGCCTCTCGCGCCCGCACGATGCCTGCATGCCTCGCGCCCTGGCGACGTCCACCTGGCGCTCATGTCTAGCAGGCGACCGACGATCCCATAGCCTTCTAAACTTAACTTTTCTTCCTTTACTCTTCTGGATCCACACATCATCCGACCGACCTCTACCAGCTGACCCCAGATCTTGGGCGACGTCCGAGGTCCGACTACTACGAAACTTCATTTACCAGCTCTTTGTATTTTAAATAATAACATCTTCTAGAATTATTTAAATATACCACTTTCATTCCAATTCAATTTTACAGGTCCTTACAAGGCATGCAGGCATCGTGCGGGCGCGAGAGGCATGCAGGCATCGCGCGGGCGCGAGGCATGCGGGCATTGCCAGGGTGCGAGGCATGCGGGCATTGCCAGGGCGCGAGGCATGCGGGCATTGCCAGGGCGCGAGGCATGTGGACGTGGCCAAGGCGCGAGAGGCATGCGGGCATTGCCAGGGCGCGAGGCATGTGGACGTGGCCAAGGCGCGAGAGGCATGCGGGCATCGCCAGGGCGCGATGCATGTGGACGTAGCCAGGGCGCGAGAGTTATGAGGGCGTCGCCAGGGAAGACATCGGTCGTCTTCCAGGGCGAAGGAGACATCGGTCGTCTTCCAGGGCGAAGGAGACATCGGTCGTCTTCCAAGGCGAAGGTGACATCGGTCGTCTTCCAGGGCGAAGGAGACATCGGTCGTTCGCCAGGATGAGTCAGCAGTGGAAGGTTATCGCGCGATGTTGAGTTGCACACAGAGAAGGTAAGACCCAGACTCCCAGCATGAAGCGTAGTGCACGCACGCCACGTAGACAAAAAGGGTGGTTCAGAGTGGTGACATCAGAATGTTGGCATGCGCAGGAGACACTCGCGGTCGTACTGTTCAGAGCAGTGACTGGCATGCACAAGCGACAACAGAAGTCGTACTGTTCAGAGCAGTGGTTGGCATGCACAAGCGACAACAGTGGTCGTACTGTTCCGGGCAGTGATTCTCAGACTTCTCTGCAGAGTGGGTGGTGGCAGCAGCAGCATGCGTGGACAGGTAAGTTGAGATTCAAAAGCCACTGCGTGAAGGCAAAGAGCATTACAGACTCAAGAGTGTGAGGGTGAGTGCAAACTCCCTCCCCCCTTCTTCTCTCCTTTGCGCTGTAACTCAGGCAAACTCCAGCACCTGTGCGACGAGCGACGACAGCCCTTAGAGCACCTGGGAGTTTCTCTGCAAGTTCTACCAACCAGGCACTGAAAACAGAGCTAAGGCATCCTTCAAGCTCGGTGGGTTTGAGCGCTCGGTGTTTTGCGCAAGTCCAGGTAAGGGAAGCTAGACTTCATTTTCAATACAAGCCATAGTTTAGCTATTTCTGAAGTGAGGGCGACGTGGTCGCTGGTTTTCGTTTTCATCTTTGTAAAATGCTCTGTGCTATGTGTTTGGGCGACGTGGTCGCCGGTTTTAAATGCAGACTTTGAAATACCCTGTTTTTGAACTAGATCGCCGGTTTTGGCGTTGTTTTACGAACTCCCTGTTTTTGATGTTGCTTTGAAACGGTATGAGATTTAAATGAGATATTCGGAAATAAGAACCTTGGAGTGAGCTTTTGCTGTGATTGAAATTGTTCCTTTAAGTGCTATGTGATGTGTTGAATGTGGTGAATGTGGGATCGAGGCATAGTATTTTCAGGAAAGAAAATACCGTGTAAGATCGTGTAGGATGTGCATTGATCGGTGATTCCTAAGGGGATATCCTGACTCTGCTGAGAAAATGGAATCACATAGAGGAAGTTACTCAGTTGGTGAGAGTCGAAGGAGGTTCATATGAATGGGCGTCTCGTGTGAAAAACAACGAGCTCCGCCTGTTCTATGGATTAACCCTGTCATACCGGGAGAACTATTGACATTGAGATTATATATGCGCATGCTGTGTGGATTCACAGCGACCCTGTGTGGATTTCACAGTGGTATGGTATGACGGGTGCAGATCTCTGAGTCTAATCAATGCATGAGTCTTCCGGAAGTAGTGTCAAGTGTCTTGTGTGCTGGGTCAGTGGTGGTCTGACGTGTGAAATGAGGAACTTGAATTGATAGACACTTGATGCATTATGTGAAATAGAATGACTCTTGAGAATATTGTGAACTGAGTGATTTCTTGGTGGTTATGTGAAGGGAACGAGAAATTGATAGTTTTTACGTGGGTGTCTTTAATTTGTTTCATCTTGATTTTAAAGTTTCATATCTAACTCTTTTTAAATGTCTAGCTTACCCTGTGTTTTCTTTTGTGTTGTGGCCTTTTCTTAAAACTGTAATGATCGTGTATAATTTACACGGGAGCAGATGATGTTGCAGGAAGTAGAGCTCCTTAGAAAATTGTCGCTGGAAGGAGATCGCCTGTTTTCTTTTCTGTTGGGTGATCACCCCTCTTGCTGCTTTATAATAGGAGATCGCCTTTATGATAGGAGATCGCCCTTCTTATAGGAGATCGCCCTTTCTGCCAGGAGATCGCGCTATCCGTCTTTTGTATTGTAATTCGTTTACATTTTTAATGGAGAAGTGATCGTTTGTATTAAACTCCCTGTGAGGAGAAACCTTATTCTCATATATAAAATTTTAATTCACTTCAATCCATTTGTTACTTTTATTTTCATTATATAAATACATATGTATAGTATTTTGGCGGGATGTTACACAACTGGCTTTCAAGGGAATTGGCATGCTTTTAAATTCATTCTTATATGTTTTCTATGCAAAATGCATGCCTAGTGTACTATAAATTTTACTACATATTGAGCCTTATCAGGGCCCAAACCATGGAAATTTGGGTTGTTGAGCTCATTTGTGAGGCTCCAAGCGAAAAGACTCCTTCCAGCTAAAGAAAACCAATATTTTGCTAGGCTGGGCTTGGAGTTGTCTCTAAGCTAAAAGAATTCTTCAAGCTGAATAAAAGCCAAATTTCACAAAACATGGCTTGGAAAGGGCTTAGAGCCAATAGAATCCTTCATGTTGAAGAAAGCCAATATGCTAAGCGGATTAGCCAAGCGCTGAACACAATTCAAATCTAAAGTAACCCATCACTCAAACTCTATAAACATGGAGGTCCTAGTTCAAAATAGGAGGTTGGAATGAAGGTGTGAATTTAGTAAAAGGGAAGCAACCTCAACTGGCATGCAACTTTTAAGACTGAATGTCTGTGAGTTTCTTTGTGTATACTTCACCATGAGTAGTTAAATTTCTCTTGTTAGGATGGAAGAACAATGTAACATTTTAGTGCATTGTTATTTAAGAATGCTTGTTTATTCCAATTCCTTTTATTTGATTGTATATTTAATGTTTGATATGGGAGAAACCATCGTTCATGCCTCTAGAACTTGAATGATATTGGGAAACACTTTTATTTTTTTAACTCTTTCAAATCATCCAAACAAGTAAATGTTTAGGAACGAAATTAAATATTTGGCTTGAACTGATCCATCTTATGTAGAGGCCTTATTGTAAGTCAAGAAGGCATTATTGTAAGTCAAGAAGCTAATTATGATAATTTGTGTAAATGCATTAAAATGTAAATGTAGAATTATAGAATGAAAATGTAAGAACATACATTTAATGGAAAATTGGAACTAAAACTTGAAATCGGAATGAAACTTTCACTACAATAAAAATTCAAAATCTTAAACTGAAGCAGTAAATGGAATTGAATAAGGATTTGACTGGAATGGGAAAGAGCATAACTATTTTATTTATCACACTTGATAGGGGTTCACTGAATTTATTTTGTTTCACTTGTTTTAAAGTGTATGCTTTATATATGAGACAATATTATCTTTAATGAGAACATTAAACTTTCATAATTAATAAAAAAAAAAATCCAAAAATGTCCAAACCCATTTCCTAATTGTTTATTTTATATAGAATTTTAAATTCCCTAATTTTCAATAGTTAAATTATTTCAATAAATTTTTAAATTCAAAATCTCTTAAAACTTTCCAAATAAATCATTTAAAACTTTCCTACACTAATTGGTAAGTCATTAGACTTTTGAGAATGTGTGGAAGAGAATCAAGGTTGACTCGCCGGTTGACCTGAGTGGAAAACTCCTCTTCTAACTTGTCTCTTCTGGCCTAAGATCAACCCATGATCTCAACACCCACCATACCTCAGAGGATTACTAGAAGCAGGGCACAAACATTGGGAGCTGAGCATCAATTGGTGTCTTTTTTAGTAATTTTTGTAGAGTAGGTTTATGTAGCATAAAAGGGAGGTGAACTTAGACAATTGGGCCATGAGAAGTGCATTAGGTTAAGATTTAAAACCCTAACTTCTAGAATGCATGAAGTGGTGCGGCATTGACCTAGTCAATGACCTAGGCCGCACCACATTAGCTCTTCCTATTCTACCCTCACTCACTTGCTCTTTAAGGCTCCTCATTCATAAATAGGAGGCCTCCCCCTTTGTATTTTCAAGTTGAAATCATAGTAAATAAATTATGCACAAATTGTGTGAGGGTATTGTGAGCATTGTCTCCTTACACCATTGCCTTATCTTGTGAGACTTAGAGAGCTCTCAAGTTGCGGCATTCTTCACTAATCTTGGAGCAAACCACCATCCAAGTGGCTTGATCACTTCTCTAGCTTCATTCTCCTAATTTTCTTTTCACTCATCTTTTTCCATTCATGGTCCATTCCAATTTCAATTTCAAAATCTATGTCTGGGTCTTGCTTTAATGCTTTGTTTCCTATTCGGTTTCCTTCAATATGTTTAGTTTCCTCTCTTTAATTTCCACACCATTACTTGTCATAATCTTAACTATAATTGTGTTTTCATTTTGACCTTATGGTAATTGTACCGACCAGTCCTCGGACATCGACGACTGCTAGCAATAGTGGGCCACGTAAGTTAGGTCCCACAAGTGGTGTGAGACAGTGTCCTTCAAGCGGCATGAGCCAGCATTCCAATTAATGGTCAGAGATTGATAAGGAGGTATGTCGATGTGTACTCGGCAATAGAGTAAAGCTGATGTCACATCGGGCATCAGCAGTTCAAACAGCTAAACTGGGCCACGAGAGGTGGTGATGGCCTTCACATGTTGAGCTTTCCTTGGATGTTGAAGATGGTGCGGAAGCAATGGTTGAAATGAGCAAGATCCTCCTAGGAGTGATGGTGATCTTGAAGGTGCATGATGTGTATGGGAGTAGGGAGGTTCGACCAACCCTTGGAAGGTGAAGGAAATGAAGATCAATTCCTATAAACTAGGAGAAAGCAAAGCTTGGTACAAATTTGGCAACATAACTTTACTCATATTAATCTTGAAAATACATGAGGTAGGCCTCCTTATTTATAGATTTAGGAGCCTTGGTGAACAAGCTTAAAGGGTAGGGATGGAAATACAAAAAGTGGGGTTGCCTAGGGTATTGACTTTAGTCAAACCACACCATCATCCTAATATTCTTGAAGATAGGTCAAAAATGCAACATTTGATAGTACACCCCTCCTTCTTTTGCTAAAGGCACCTATTTGCTAGCACACCCCTCCTTCTATTGCTAAGGGCACCTTTTTGATAGCACACCCCTAAGTGAGCAAGTTTTGCTTTCTATACTACACTAATCTACTAAGCTACCCCTAATGGGCCTCCAAGTAGCATGTACAAGGTCTTCTCCCTCCCATCCGTGGCTTGACTTATTTGGGCGTGAATGTGCTTGGCCATGGACCTTGTGAGAGGTCCTAGACGCTCTAGGCTCCCTCCTAGATGCTCCTCATGTAGCTCCCCCTTGTCTTGTGCTAGATGCTCTCCATGTGGTTCTAGACGGTCTAGTCTTGGCCCTTGGCTTTCATGGTGGGGTGAGCTTGGCCTCTCTCCATCATCCCCTCCCCCTTGGAAAGGATTTGTCCTCAAATCCAAGTCTTCATTGGTACCTACAAATGGAGATAGGTCAATTACATTAAATGTGTCATGCACTCCATATTCAAGAGGTAGGTCCAACTTGTATGCATTGTTGTTGACTCTCTTGAGGACTTGAAAGGGTCCATCTCCTCGGGGACTTAGTTTGGACTTCCTTTGAGTGGGAAATCTATCTTTTCGAAGATGAAGCCAAACTAAGTCTCCTTCCTCAAAAATCATTTCCCTCTTCCCCTTATTGTGGTATTTTGCATACTTCTCATTTTGTTGTTGTATTTGAAGTTTAACCTTCTCATGAATTTTCTTAACAAAATCGGCCTTGATTGCTCCTTCCTTATGCATAAAATCTTGTGGATTAGGAAGGGATAACAAGTCCATAGGTGTGAGAGGATTAAATCCATATACTACTTTAAAAGGAGAAGCATTAGTAGTCTTGTGGACTACTCTATTATAAGCAAACTCAATGTGGGGAAGGTGCTCATCCCAAGACTTGTGGTTTCACTTCATGATAGCCCTAAGCATAGTTCCTAGAGATCTATTGACTACTTCAGTTTGACCATCCATTTGAGGATGACAAGAAGTGGAAAATTGTAGTCTTGTTCCAAGTTTACTCCAAAGAGTTTTCCAAAAGTGGCTTATAAACTTGGGATCTCTATCGGACACTATACTTCTAGGTATACCATGGAGTCTCACCACTTCTCTAAAGAAGAGCCTAAAAATATTTTGAGCATCATCTACCTTGTGGCATGGAATAAAATGGGACATTTTGCTAAAACGGTCCACTACCACAAAGATAGAGTCATGGCCTCTTGCAGTCCTAGGGAGTCCTAAAATGAAATCCATGCTAATGTCTTCCCAAGGAGCATTTGCAATCGGCAAGGGAGTGTAGAGTCCATGAGGCATTGCTCTAGATTTTGCTTTCAAACATGCTATGAATCTAGAACAATGTCTTTGGACATCTTTCATGTGTGGCCAACAAAATTTTACTTTCAAAATGTCTAGAGTCTTATCAACTCCAAAATGGCCCATGAGTCCCCCCTCATGTGATTCTTTGACAAGGAGTTTCCTATGTGTGCCTTGGGGAATGCAAAGTTTTCCTTCTTTAAAAAGATATCCCTCGGACACATAGTAACCTCCTTGCGCTCTATGTTGACATTGGGCATAGATGGATGAAAATTCTTGATCATCTTGATAAAGCTCTCTTATGTGATCAAATCCAAGAATTTGAGCACCCAATTTTGAAAAGGGTGTGTGCCGTCTTGAAAGAGCATCGGCCACTATATTGGTGCTTCCTTTCTTGTACTTGATTACATAAGGAAATTGTTCAAGAAATTCCATCCATTTAGCATGTCTCTTGTTGAGCTTGTGTTGGCCCTTTAGATATTTTAAAGACTCATGATCACTATGGATTACAAATTCTTTGGTCACAAGGTAGTGTTCCCAAGTCTTTAGGGCTCTCACAAGAGCATAAAGCTCTTTGTCATAGGTGGGGTAATTGAGGGTGGCACCATGGAGTTTTTCACTAAAATATGCAATGGGGTACCTTGCAATAATACCGCACCTATGCTTACTCCCGATGCATCACATTCTATCTCAAAAGTTTTGGAAAAATTTGGGAGAGCTAGAATTGGTGCATTGGTGAGTTGAGCTTTTAGCCTTTGGAAGGCTTGCTCATGCTTATCATTCCAACAAAATGCAACATTCTTTTTCACAAGTTCATTCAAAGGAGAAGCTAGACTTGAAAAATTAGGCACAAACCTTCTATAAAAGCTAGCTAACCCATGGAAACTTCTTACATCACTTACATTTTGTGGAGTGGGCCACTCTTGGATGGCTTTGATTTTCTCGGGGTCAACATGCACCCCCTTTTGGTTGACTATGAAACCTAAAAACACTACACTATCTACACAAAAAGTGCATTTATCTATATTGGCAAACAAACTATTTTTCCTAAGCACTAAAAGAACCTCCCTAAGGTGACTTAGGTGGGACTCTAGGCTTTGACTATATACTAAGATATCATCAAAATAGACTACTACATACTTACCTATGCAATCCCTAAAGACATGATTCATAAGCCTCATGAAAGTGCTAGGTGCATTAGTGAGTCCAAAAGGCATCACTAACCACTCATATAGTCCAAATTTGGTCTTAAAAGCAGTTTTCCACTCATCACCTTCTTTAATTCTAATTTGGTGATATCCACTTTTAAGGTCAATTTTGGAAAACATGGTGGACCCATGCAATTCATCAAGCATGTCATCAAGCCTTGGGATTGGATGCCTATACTTGATGTGATGTTGTTGATTGCTCTACAATCACAACATATGCGCCATTTTCCATCTTTTTTGGGCACCAACAAGACAGGTACAACATAAGGGCTTAGGCTCTTTTGAACCCAACCCTTCTCCAACAAGTCTTGAACTTGTGACTCTATCTCCTTGGTCTCCTCGGGGTTAGTTCTATAGGCGGGCCTATTTGGTAGGCTTGCCCCCGAAATCAAGTCAATTTGGTGTTCTATACCTCTAATGGGAGGGAGTCCACTGGGCCCCTCATTAGAGAATATGTAAGGACCTAGAAACTTTAATTGGAATAAAAGTGTTATATTTAAATAATTTCAGAAGATGTTATTATTTAAAATACAAAGAGCTGGTAATAGAAGTTTCGTAGTAGTCGGACCTCGGACGTCGCCCAAGGTCTGGGGTCAGCTGGTAGAGGTCGGTCGGCTGTCCATTGTATTAACCAAGTAGTCAGGTGCGATGACTTTATCGTGAGGTAATCACGTGGGTGTGCTCGAGGAAGACATGTGGATCAAGAAGAGTAAAGGAAGAAAAGTGTAGCTTAGAAGTTGACAAGATCGCCGTTGTTGAAGACGGAGGCGATCTCCGACTTCTCTGGCACATAATCGCCTGTCGCCTAGAGTACACATGATCGCCAATCGCCTATGGTGTACATGATCGCCGAAAGTGCACTTAGTATGTGGTCAAGATGCTGGATCAACCATAGTGGGTTCCAAAAACCACGCGTATCAAGGTGTGGGTTAAGCCTTAGATACGCTGTGCATGCGAAGCTCTATGCTTGAGCATAAGAAATCGTCCTTAGTGTTGCATGCATGGGCGCACGAGCAGTAGTGCTGATCTATTCTTGGAAATGTGAAGCTACCGACGTCACCAAGCCATGTGGAGGTGATACCTTGGACGTAACATAGTGGGATGAAGAACCTTCAGCAAGGCGTGGCGATGTGTCATCAGTCATTGCCAGGGCGAGAGACATGCGGGCATCGCCAGGGCGAGAGACATGCGGGCATCGCCAGGGCGAGAGACATGCGGGCATCGCCAGGGCGAGAGACATGCGAGCATCGCTAGGGCGAGAGACACGCGGGGATCGCCAGGGCGAGAGACAGACGGTCATCGCCAGGATGAGGGACGCATCGGTCGTCTTCCAGGGAGAGACATCGGTCGACTTCCAGGGAGAGACATCGGTCGTCTTCCAGGGAGAGACATCGGTCGTCTTCCAGGGAGAGACATCGGTCATCTTCCAGGGAGAGACATCGGTCGTTCGCCAGGATGAGACATCGGTGGATAGTCATCACGCGAGCAGTCATCGGTGGAAGGTTATCGCGCGATGTCGTGTTTCACGTAGATAAGGTGGGACCCAGGCTCCCAGCATGAGACGTCTTGCATGCGCGACACGTAGACAAAAAGGGTGTTTCAGAATAGTTAGCATCAGAGAGTTGGTATGCGTAGAAACCCACGTGGTCATACTGTTCAAGGAAGTGTGCATGCAAGCTTTCCTGCAGAGTGGGTGGTGGCAGCGGCATTTCTGGGCAAGTTGGTTTAGATTCAAAACTCACTCCTGAGAGGCAGTGGACGTTGCTGTGGTTCGAGAGTGATTGAGAGAGTTAGCGTTGGTTCCCTGTTCCTTTCCTCTCCTTCTCCCTGTGTTCATACGTCCTAGCGAACCAGTTGAAGATCGGCAACTACCCTGGATTCCTGACGTTGTGCTCTGCAAGTTTTCTGCTCAAAGCGCTAAAACCGAGTTAAGGCATCCTTGAATCTCGTTGGGTTGGAGCTCTTAGTGAAGTTTACGCTAGTCCAGGTAAGGGAAGCTAGAATTTTCGTTTATAAAAACTTTAGGCGAGTAGGTTCTGAAGTGAGGGCAACGTGGTCGCCGGTTTCATATTCTTTTTCACGATGCTCTATTTTTATGTGTGGGGCAACGTGATCGCCGGTTTTAATGTTGTTTTCGAAATCCCCTGTTTTAGTGTCGCTTTGAACTTGTTTGAGATTGATATGTGAAATGCATGTGATATTGGAAAATCTGAACCTTGATACGATTGTTGTTGTGGTTGGAATCGTTCATTTAAGTGTTGTATGGTGCATTGGGTGAATTGATGATCTTTAGCTGTCCTGTGTGGACTTCTTTAGTTGTCCTGTGTGGACTTCTTTAGCTGTCCTGTGTGGACTTCACGAGCTGTCCTGTGTGGACTTCACTAGCTGTCCTGTGTGGACTTCACGAGCTGTCCTGTGTGGACTTCATTAGCTGTCCTGTGTGGACTTCATGAGCTGTCCTGTGTGAACTTCAGTAGCTGTCCTGTGTGGACTTCACGAGCTGTCCTGTGTGGACTTCACTAGCTGTCCTGTGTGGACTTTACAGTGGTGTGGTATGTGTCTATGTGTGGTGAGTCAGTGGAAGTCTGACGTGAGAAAGAGAATTATTGAAATTTGATAGACACTTGATGGTTTATGTGAAACAAATAACACTTGATGAAATTGTGAAGTGTGTGAAATGAATGGGAAAATTGATGGATTTTACGTGGGTGTTTTAAATCTGTTTTATACTGATTTTAAAGTTTCGTACTTCAAGTTTTAGAATAGCTAGCTTACCCTGTGTTTTGTTCTGTGGCTGTTTTTCTTAAAACTGTGATGATCGTGTATTTTACACGGGAGCAGATGATGTTGCAGGTAGTCGAGCTCCTCAGTGAGCAGTTGGAGGAAGAGATCGCCTGTTTTCTTTTTATGCTGTATTTCGGTTCTATTTCGAAACAGTTGATGGAATGTATTAAAACCCCCATAAGAAGGACATTTCTTTTTGAGATACAATGTATGGGATGATGTATTTTCAATACATATACATATGTTGATTTTTTTATAAATTAATGTCTACGCTTATTTTATTATATAAATATGAAAAGACTTTGAGGGGCGTTACATTTAATGGTATCAGAGCAGTTCGTCCTTAGGATGACCTGCGGGCAGTGGATCCATTGTGTTTCTCCTGCTCACAAAATTTTATTGGAGTTTTAAATAAAAGCTATAGTGAAAGGTTTTGAAGGTTTTCTTATTGAAGTTTTGTGTGTGCTGTAGTGAATATATGCTCTAACTGAAAATTTTAGTATTAAGAATGAAAGGATCTTGATAAAGTAGTGAGGGTGCACACTCATAACTGGATCAAGATGATTCTCAAACTTAGTTCTGAAAGTTTGATGTTTAGCATACATTGGATTCTGGTGTGAATTATTTCACTTTGTTGAGTGTCTTTGTAATTGATTGAAAGTGGTTGTTTGGACTGATGGTTTTATACCAGTGGCTGTTTTGGTGTTATGCTTGCTGCTGTAAGTATCAGGATCGGCTGATAAACTCAAAATTCTTGATGAATTTGAGATGCTGGCCTTTGTAAGACCTAGATGTGGTCTTCTAAATGACTTGATTCCTTATCAAGTTCATTTTATAGGAATATGATTAGAGAATAATAGTTTCCTAATCTTACACAGAAGATGGCACGTAGACCTCCTACCCCTCCCCAACCTTCTTCGGAAATGAGCCAGATTGCCAAGGCTATTGAGATGATGGCAACTGCCATCCAACAACAGAATGCAGCAATGGCTCAAAATCATTAAGCTGCAATGCACCATTGGGAAACTGCTCGGTCGGCTGAAACAGCTTCCCACGTCGGTCAGCCTCAGGAACAGATGGGACTGACCGAGTTCATGAGGCACAACCCACCCAAGTTCAGTGGGAATGCTACCCCTGATCAAGCAGATCAGTGGGTCAGGGAGTTGGAGAAAATCTTTAGGGCGACCTCTGTAAGGACCTGTAAAATTAAATTGGAATAAAAAGGGATATATTTTAAATGAATTCTAAGTATGTTTTTATTTAAAATAAAAAAAGAAGGGAAGGAAAGTGTAATTAGAAGACTATGAGATCGCCTGGTTAGTACATGATCGCCTGTCGCCTAGGTTACACGTGATCGCCAGTCGCCTATGGTGCACATGATCGCCGAAAGTGCACTCAGTATGTGGTCAGGATACTGGATCAACCAGAGTGGGTTCCAAAAACCACGCGTATCAAGGTGTGGGTTAAGCCTTAGATACGCTGGGTGTGCGAAGCTCTATGCTTGAGCATAAGAAATCATCCTTAGTGATGGAAGAGGGCCAAGCACAACCTTCCATGAAAGGCAAGAGCCAAGTCAAGAGCGTCTAAGACCAAGCTAGGAGCGTCTAAGACAAGCTAGAAGCGTCTAGGACAAGAAGACTTGGATCAAAGCTATGAATGGGAGAGTGGCATACTAGCACATATTCCGTGAAGGCCCATCAAATGTAGTTTAGCTTTAATTGGGGTGTAAATAGCATAGCCATGTGGACAAATGTTTATTTTTCTGCACATTAGAATTAAGGAGAAGTTAACCTTCCCACTATTCTAGAAAGCCCATGGAGGGGGTGAACTTACAAACTAGACACACCCCTCCCCATGTGCTCACACTTTCCATGTGGCCCATGTGCTTCACATTTACATTTCATTTGGCTAGCATTAGGGTTGCATTATGGTCCTCCTTAGCCTATAAAAGGAGGAGCCTACACCTTGTATTTTCAAGATTAATATGAGTAAAGTTATGCTGCCAAATTTGTGCCAAGCTTTGCTCTCTCCTAGCTTCTAGGAATTGATCTTCATCTCCTTCACCTATCCAAGGATTGGCCGAACCTCCCTACTCTCATACACTTCATGCACCTTCAAGACCACCATCACTCCTAGGAGGGTCTTGCTCATTTCAACCATTGCTTCCGCACCATCTTCAACATCCAAGGAGAGCTCAACATGTGAAGGCCATCATTTGGTATCATGAGCATGGGGTTCTTCAAAGATGAGTAGTTCTTGGTCCTTTTTAATTTTGAGTTCTTCTTTAATCCTTGTTGTTCATCTTTGTTTTCCATACTTGTCTTGCTGTTTTTAATTTTTAATTTGAATTGGTGTGCTGTTTGGAAATTCCAATTGGTGCATCTTGTTCAATTGTTCTTGAGAAATCTTTGTGCAATTTTTGGTAGGATTCCATACACCTTTGAGTTGCTGTTTTTCTTTTAGGTTTTGAGTCCTTATTGCAATTTTATTTTGGTTCATTTTATGCTCTTTGAGTCTTCAATTTCTGAATCCATATGTGTTGTCGAAGTCATGTTTCTCCAAAATGTCATAAAATCATAAGTAGTACTTTGTTTGGCTTATTTGTTTCTTGATTTTGGTCTAAAAGTTTGATTTGAATCTGCTGTGTTTTTGAGCTTTTGGTGCCTTTTTAATTTTAGCTTGAGTTCATATTTGTGTTTTAGTTCTACACAAATTCATTTACATCATTTTCCTTTGTGTCTTTTGGTATATCTTGCTGTTTTTCCAATTTACACAGAATCCCCTGTTTTACATCAATCTGTGCTGGCTGTTTTTGCTTGGGAAAATTATTTTGCCACATAGGAAAATTTTGATTCTCTGGAATATGCAAGATTGAGGTGTTATAGAAAAGACAAAAAAAGAATCAGGTCAAAAAAATGATAAATATTTTAAAAACAGTGTGCAAATCTGGGCGCTCCAGCTGGCGTAACTGAACACTGATTTTGCAAAATTTATTAAAAAAAAATGGCTCATGCGTTTTGGGTGAAATCTGTCCCAGAATTTAGTTGAGATCTTGAAATATTTGCATATCAATTTTCAGAGGCAAATCTGTAAAGGACAGCTCAGCATAAATTGGGGAAAATCACGTTTTCTGGCCACAACAGTTTTTCAGTGGTGCTGTTTTTGATTTTGAAATCAATTCTAGTGCTATTCTTAGGATTCACTTTGTGTGCCTACCTTTCTTTGAATACCTTTATTTGCTTGTTTTATATTTCTTTGGAACTCTTTCTAGTTGTCACAATTTAACTCCATTTGGTGGTTCTATTTTTCTAATTAATTTGTTTCTTGCTTTAATCCTTTGGCCTCTAAATTTGGTGCTGGAATTATTTCTCAATTGGTGCCTATTTGAGTAGAAATTTAACTTGAGTGAGGTCTAGCTTGTGTGATAGGTGCTGGATTGGAGAATTAATTTTCTAATTCTAAGAGGAGCCAAAGCAAGGGCAGCAAACAAAGATTACTCAAAAACACGACAAACACTTGGAGGGCCCAACAAAGAAAAGACAACCAAGGGAGTGCCAATAGCAAAACAAGGATCAACAAAGGGGGTTTTCTTAATCTTCTTTGTAACTTAACCTTGTTAATTACTCTTTAATTACGTGATTAGACGGTGAGTGTGTCTTCAAGGGCTCCAAGTGTCCAAGAAGCCTCACCTAGGGCCGACTAGTGTAGACCTTACTTGTTTTAGCATGTGTTAATTGTTTTAATTGCTTTCCTTGCTTAATTAGTTACGTTTGGTAATTGTTTTGTTTTGTTTAAGTTCGTTAATTCTTTTGCTTGGTTAATTAGATAGTTTGCATTGTTTTCTTGCATCAAAATTTGATTTCTTCAACCTCATTGTGTTTTAAGTGGTTTACTAAGAGAAAGCTTTGTGTGAAGACATTGAGGGATAGTCTTTGGCTAAGGCAAGGCTTGGTATTTAAGTAGTCCATTGTGACTCACCTCCCTTACCTGGAAGACTACCTTCTTTGACTTCCCTAAATTTTCTCAAGGTAAAATATTTCTATACACAAAGGTCTAGTCATGTCTTCTCATTCCTTTAAATCTCTTAAAAGTGAGGTGAAATCCTTGAAATCTCTTTTGGAACAACTTTCCAAGAATATTCAATCAATTTCATCTAAACAATTGGAGAATGAGGCCAAAACTAATGAATTGACTAAATCAAAGGATGAGAAGTCTCACATTTCAAAAAAATTACCTTCTCATGCATCTATCTCTAAAAAGCATGATTCTTTGGGGAGGGAAGACATAGAAGAGATAGAAAAGAACAAGAAAGCCCAAGAGAGGTTAGGGTAGACCTACCCCATTCCCATGGAAAAGAAAATATAGAAACTTGCCTAGATTGGGAAATGAGGGTAGAAAAATTGTTTGCTTCCCATAAAGAAAGAAAGGAAAGAAAGATACAAAAGAAAAGAGAGGAAGCCGAAAGGGAAGCTAAAGAAAAAGAAAAAGAAAAAGAAAAAGAAAAGCATGAGAAGACCCTTGAGAAACAAAAGGCGTGGGAGAATAGTGTTCCTTCTCACAAGGTCATTCAACAAGACAAAAGATTTAAAAATACCTTTGAAAATATGCGTCTTGTTGAACAACCTAGCCTTTCCTTTTGTAAAGGAACACTTGCAAGCATAGTAACAAAAAAAGAATCTTTAAAAGAAGCTTGCATAGATAAAGATAAAGTGGATTATTTCTCATATGTGCTAGGATATCACCAAGTGAATGTCAAGTTATTTACAAGCATCTACAAAAATAAATTTTTATGTGAAGTAGTGCCTAAAGAAACTTGTCATGTCCTATTGAGACAACCATTGCCAAGTGTGCAACTTCTCATAAACAATGGTTGTAACAACGAGACTATCTTTACACATAAGAGAAAAATTCTTCATGAAGGAGAACTCATGGACCAAATTAGAGTTGATAAAACTCTAGAGCTTTTAAAAGGAAAACTTTTGTCACCCATGAGAAAAGATGTTCAGAGACATTACCCTAGATACATTTCTTGTTTTAAAAATACACCTAAGGTGATGTCTCATGAACTCTATACTCCTTTACCTTTTGCAAATGATCCTTGGGAAGACATAAACCTCAATTTTATCTTAGAGCTTCCTAGGACAACAAAGGGTTTTGATTCCATTTTTATGGATATGGATAATCTCTTCTATATAGAAGTGACAAGTCTTCATGGTTTATCTTCAAGCATAGTATTGGATAGAGCTCCAAAATTTGAAAACCATCATTTGAGGAATCTTTTAGAAAAACTTGAAATTAAGTTGTACTCTTCAAATTTTTATCCTCAAAAGAATGGTCAAAATAAAATTGAAAACATAGCTCTTTTTACTATGCCTAGAGAAATCATGAAAGACAATCACAATTCTTGGGATGAGTATCCTTTTGAGCATGCATACAATGGAGTAGTCCACAAGACTACTAATATTTCTACATTTGAAATTGCATGTGGACTTAATCCTCTTTCGCTTTTTAAGTTGTTACCCTTTCCTAAAGGTATTGTGCCTAAGGAAAAGGTAACCAATATTGAAAATTTTCAAATACATAAGAGGATTAGAGAACACATACAACCATCAAAAGAGAAATATTGTACAAAGTTGCCAAAAACAAAAGAAAAACAAAAATGGCAACTTCATACAATTAAGTTCTCTCCAATTGCTCACACTAACACCTTTACTTTGTTTGATGATTTCCATAGGTAGACGTTTGATCCGGGAGGACAAGCCTTGCCGAAACAATAGGCTACTATCCGAGATCAAATCTGTAGATCTGAGGATATATCTTCTCAAAGGAGGAGGAGATGATGGACACCATCCAGCCCCATCCATCCCCCTAGTTGAAGACAAAGCAAGGGATTTGAGGACAAATCCTTTTTCAAGAGGGAGGGGAAATGATGGCCTTCACATGTTGAGCTCTCCTTGGATGTTGAAGATGGTGCGGAAGCACTGGTTGAAATGAGCAAGACCCTCCTAGGAGTGATGGTGGTCTTGAAGGTGCATGAAGTGTATGAGAGTAGGGAGGTTCGGCCAACCCTTGGATAGGTGAAGGAGATGAAGATCAATTCCTAGAAGCTAGGAGAGAGCAAAGCTTGGCACAAATTTGGCAGCATAACTTTACTCATATTAATCTTGAAAATACAAGGTGTAGGCTCCTCTTTTTATAGGCTAAGGAGGACCATAATGCAACCCTAATGCTAGCCAAATGAAATGTAAATGTGAAGCACATGGGCCACATGGAAAGTGTGAGCACATGGGGAGGGGTGTGTCTAGTTTGTAAGTTCACCCCCTCCATGGGCTTTCTAGAATAGTGGGAAGGTTAACTTCTCCTTAATTCTAATGTGCAGAAAAATAAACATTTGTCCACATGGCTATGCTATTTACACCCCAATTAAAGCTAAACTACATTTGATGGGCCTTCATGGAATATGTGCTAGTATGCCACTCTCCCATTCATAGCTTTGATCCAAGTCTTCTTGTCCTAGACGCTTCTAGCTTGGCCTTCTCGTCCTAGACGCTTCTAGCTTGTCTTAGACGCTCCTAGCTTGGTCTTAGACGCTCTTGACTTGGCTCTTGCCTTTCATGGAAGGTTGTGCTTGGCCCTCTTCCATCACTTAGTGTTGCATGCATGGGCGCACGAGGAGTAGTGCTGGTCTATTCTTAGAAATGTGAAGCTACCGACGTCACCAAGCCATGTGGAGGTGATACCTTGGACGTAACATAGTGGGATGAAGAACCTTCAACAAGGCGTGGCGATGTGTCGTCGGGCATCGCCGGGCGCGAGGCATGCAGGCATCGCCAAAGCGCGAGACTTGCGGGCATCGCCAGGGCGCGAGGCATGCGGTCATCGCCAGGGCTAGACATCGGTCGTCTCCCAGGGAGAGACATCGGTCGTCCGCCAGGATGAGGCATCGGTGGATAGTCATCACGCGAGCGGTCATCGGTGGATGGTTATCGCGCGATGTCGAGTTTCACACAGATAAGGTGGGACCCAGGCTCTCAGCATCAGACGTACTGCACGCGCGACACGTAGACAAAAAGGGTGGTTCAGAATAGTGACATCAGAGTGTTGGCCTACGCAGAGGCACGCGTAGTCGTACTGTTCAGGGAAGCGTACATGCAAACTTCCCTGCAGAGTGGGTGGTGGCAGCGGCTTTTGTGGACAAGTTGGTTTAAGATTCAAAAACCCACTTCTGAGAGGCAAAGGACGTTGCAGTGGTTCAAGAGTGAAAGAGTGAGTTTACCTTCATCCTTCTCTTTTCTCTCCTTCGCGCTGCGATTCAGGCATCCTCAAGCACCAGTACGACGAGCGATGACTGCCCGTAGAGCACCTGGGAGGTTCTCTGCAAGTTCTACAAACCAGACGCTAAAACAGAGCTAAGGCATCTTTAAACTTTGGTGGGTTTTGGAGCTCTTGGTGGCGCAAGTCCAGGTAAGGGAAGCTAGCCTTATTTCCAACGAAAACCTTATATTAGATGATTGAGATGATGGGGCGACGTGGTCGCCAGTTTTCAACTGTTATTGCATAATCCCCTGTTTTTGGACGAGATCGCCGGTTTTGGCGTTGTTTTTCGAACTCCCCTGTTTTTGTGTTGTTTGAAACTGTTTGAGATTTAAATGTGATATTCGAAAATCTGAACCATGGAATGATTGTTGTTGTGATTGGAATCATTCATTTAAGTGTTATATGATGTGTTGAATGTTGTGAATATGGGATCAAGGCATAGTATTTTCAGGAAAGAAAATACCGTGTAAGATCGTGTAGGATGTGCATTGATCGGTGATTTCTATAATGAGATATCCTGACTCTCCTGAGATAATGAATTCATATAGATGAAGTTATTCAGGCCTTGAGAGTTGATGGAGGTTCACACGTATGGGTAAGTGTTTGAAAGATAACTACTTGACCTGTTGTGTGGATTCACCCTGTCATACTGTGAGAGTGATGAAATTGAGATCGAGATTGTGTTGATGCGCATAGCTGTGGAAACTTTACAGCAGTGTAGTATGACAGGTGCAGATCTCTGAGTCTAGTCAATGCACGAGTCTTCCGGAAGTAGTGTCAAGTGTCCTGTGTGGACTTTACTTGCTGTCCTGTGTGGACTTCATTAGCTATCCTGTGTTGACTTTACAGTGGTGTGGTATGTGTCTATGTGTGTTGAATCAGTGGAAGTCTGACGTAAGAAATGAGAAACCTTTGAAATTGATAGACACTTGATGAATTATGTGAATAGAACGACTCTTGAGGAAATTGTGGAATATGTGATTACTTGATGGTCATGTGAAGGGAATGAGAAAATTTATAGTTTTTACGTGGGTGTCTTTAATTTGTTTTATCTTGATTTTAAAGTTTCATATCTAAACTCTCTTTCAAATATCTAGCTTACCCTGTGTTTTTGGTGTGGTGTTTGGCTTTTTCTTAAACCTGTGATGATCGTGTATAATTTACACGGGAGCAGATGATGTTGCAGGAAGTAGAGCTCCTCAGTGAGTGGTCGCCGGAAGGAGATCGCCTGTTTCTATTTCTATTAGGTGATCACCCTTTTTCTGTTTTTCTGATAGGAGATCGCCGTTTTCTGATAGGAGATCGCCTTTTGCTGTTAGGAGATCGCCTGTCTTTCTATTTTACTGTATTTTGTTTACGTTTTTGGAAAACTGACCGATTATGTATTAAACTCCATGTGAGGAGAAACTTCATTACATATATATATAATTATGATCATTTCAATATTATTGTTTTACCTTTAATTCGTTTTATAATTATGAAAAGAATTTGGCGGGATGTTACATTAATGGTATCAGAGCAATTCGTCCTTAGGATGACCTGAGGGCTGTGGATCCATTGTGTTTCTTCTGCTCATAAAATTTATTTGAGTTTTAAATAACAACTATAGTGAAAGGTTTTCAAACGTTTTTGTATTGAAATTTTGTGTGTGCTTTAGTGAATATATGCCCTAACTGAAAATCTTAGTATTAAGAATGAGAGGATCTTGATAAAGTAGTGAGGGTGCACACTCATAACTGGATCGATATGATTCTCAATCTTAATTCCAAAGGTTTGATGTTTAGCATACATTGAATTCTGGTGTGATTTATTTCATTTTATTGAGTGTTTTTGTAATTGACTGAAAGTGGTTGTTTGGATTGATGGTTGTATACCAGTAGCTGTTCTGGTGTTTTGCTTGAGATTATAAGTATTATGATTCTGTTGATAAACTCAAATTCTAAATGACTTTGAGATGTTGACCTTTGTAAGGTCTAGATGTTACCTCCTGAATGAATCGATTTCTTATCGATCTCATTCTTATAGTTGTAGGGGGGATATAGAAACCAATAGTTTCCTAATCTTCTACGAAGAAGATGGCACGTAGACAGCCTACCCCTCCCCAACCTTCTGCTGAATGGGCCAGACCGCCAGGGCCATTGAGATGATGGCGAGTGCCATCCAGTAGTAGAATACGGCAATGTCTCAGAATCACCAAGCTACAGTGCAGCATTGGGAGACCGCCAGATCGGCTGCAACAGCTTCCAACGTCGGTCAGCCTCAGGAGCAGATGGGACTGACCGAGTTCCTCAGGCACAACCCACCTAAGTTCAGTGGGAATGCTACTCCTGACTAAGCAGATCGATGGGTCAGGGGTTTAGAGAAAATCTTCAGGGCGACCTCCTGCCCTAAGATAAGAAGCTGGTATTCGCCACATATCTTCTGTCTGGAGAAGCTGAGCTCAGGTGGATGGGAACTCAGCAGATGATGGAGGCCCGAGAGGAAGTGTTGGATTGGGAGAGCTTCAGGGTGAGGTTCCTGGAGAAATACTTCCCAGACAGCGCAAGGTTTGCGAAGGAAGCTGAGTTCCTAAGGTTGGAACAGGGGGATATGTCTGTGAATGCTTATGCTGCTCGGTTTGAGTATCTCGCCCGATTCTACACCCAGGCGACCTCTGAGGCTTGGAGGTGTAGGAAGTTCGAAGAGGGACTGAAGCATGGGCTGAAGAGGACCATAGCCCCGATGTGTATCAGGGAATTTCACGCCTTAGTAAAGAAGGCGAAGATGGTGGAGACCCTGGAAAAGGGTGATTCTCGGGTGATCAGGTCACACCCAGGGGGTTCTTCCAGTGGGAAGGCTAAGGTGCAGCACCCACAAAGCAAGCCCTATGCAAGACCTCCACCACATCGGGCGGGAACAACGTCATCCCAGTTTCAGCAGCAACAACCTTGGAAACCCAAGTGTTTCCATTGTGGTGGACCACACACGCCCAATGTGTGCCCCAAGAAGGCTTCGGAGAGAAGGTGTTTTGCCTGCCAAAGGACGGGACACGTTGCTAGAGAGTGCCCTAACAGGAATGGGGCGACTCAACCCAGTGGTTCTCAGCAGTTGAGAAACGAAGGCAGCAGACCTCAGGCAGCAGGGAGAGTGGTTGCCATCACAGGAGCAGAGGTGTCTCAGTCAGGTAACTTGGTGCAAGGTGCTTCGTGAATCCTAGCTCGGTTGAGAGTGAAGAATGAAGAGGACGTAAGCAGGATACCTCTGGTGAAAGATTTCATGGATGTATTTCCAGAAGAAATACCTGGATTACCTCCTAAGAGAGAAGTGGAATTCTCTATTGATTTGATACCTGGAGCTGGACCAGTGTCAATGGCTCCCTACAGAATGGCTCCAGCTGAGTTGATGGAATTAAAGAAGCAAGTGTAAGTTAGATTTAGTTGTACCAAGGTTTAGTTTCAGCTACATATAAGTTATGGAGAGTAAATAAGCAGTATGTTGAGGGTTTAAAGACTTAAGCATGTGTATCCATGGGAAGTACCAGAGTTAAGTTCCAAGAATGAAAGAATGAATTTTCTTTTATTTGAAGCTTGGAAGATGTTTATGTCGATGAAACAGCATGAGATGACTCTAGCTTAACCACAAGCTTAAAAGGAAAGAGGAGATATTGTATTTATGTCTAAAGTTCAATTAGACAGAGAAATTTGCTGAAAAATACTAGGTAGAGAAGTTACTGGGATAAGAGAGAAAGCTTCACGCAGAATGGATGTTGTTTTGTTGATCGTGATTTGGAAGATGAGTATGGAAATGGTGGGTTGAGATTTAAGGCTCCTGATGCCGTAAGTCTCCTGAACTTGGTAAATGAGGATGCAGTTCTGCCTGTGAACGTAGAAGGGAAGGAGGTAATGGCTATGGATAGAATAAGGGTAAGCCGTGTTATGATGATGTTGAGTTCTTCTAGCGATGTTAGTAAATTGCAGAAAGTTGGGGGTGGAAGCAGAACTTTCCGTGCCTTGTGTTTCTAATGGGATGGGATTTGCAGCTAATTCTTTAAATGGGCAGTTGTGGTGGTCAGCGTTTCATTTCTGATCCTAGAAACAATGCTGCATCGTCAGCCGTAGCAACAAGTCCTCACCTTGAACATAGAGAGGGACTTATGATCTGTGTATTGAATACTGAGCACCCTGAGATCCCATGCAATGCTAATATGGATGTATCCAGTGGAATTCCTGAGTGAGCAACTCTAAAATCTCAACCAGTTGCTAAAGAGGTGGGTTTTTCATAACCTGCTATTAGTAATCAAAGAAAAGATGAACCAGATGGGCGCCTGAAGGAAAGAAGCCATTCTCTTTCAGTCTTTTGCTGCTACAAGATCGGTTCGACAAGAAACGGTGCTAGAATAGAGGTACTTTGGCAAGATAGTGGCGTTAGAGAATGCTGGTTTAGATGAAAAATCTGGAGTGTATCTCCAACGCTGCTGAAGGTCCAGTACGATGATTTGCTTGATAAAGAAGGGCCACAGAAACTAGAGGAATGGGTCCCTTCGTCTAGAGTGGCAGCTACTGATTAATTTGGGTATGCGATGTTCAGACCGCTTAACAGTCAAGCCATGCTCTCCTGAACGCCATTCAGGTCGCCCTCTTGAGTTGAATCAGCAGTGTATGCCTGTTGGTATGATGGGTGGTGGGAAGGTGTTGTAACTGCAGCTAATGACAGTGGTAGAGGGATCTTCGTCGGATGGCTCTGCCTTAGAAAGTGAATCATCATCCATCCCCAAAGTTGAAGTTGCTAAGAAGGTGAGCAGGAATCGTTTGGTTGGGAAACCCCTGTGGATCTGGAAAATATGAAGGGAATAACTTTGAGGGAGCCACTCTATGTCGCTCATGAGGACAAGGGTAACAACTCTGGTGGTGGCTATGAGGACGAAGCTGACAAGGCTGTGAAGACACTTCTGGCCTTAAATGAACACAAGGATAATAACTCTTGTAGAGACAGTGATGATGTTGACAATGAGGAGAAGACCTTTGGAGTTGTAGTTGGAGATCATGCATTTATGAGAGTGACACCGACCAAGGGTGTAGGACGGGCGATCAGATCAAAGAAGTTGTCCCCTAAGTTCGTGGGACCATATCAGATCTTAAGGAGGATTGGTCCAGTGGCTTATGAGATCGCCCTACCTCCCCATTTAGCGAATTTGCACAATGTCTTTCACGTATCACAGCTGAGGAAGTACATGGCAGACCCTAGTCATGTGCTGGAAGTGGACGATGTGCAGATCAGGGATGACTTGTCCTTTGAAGCGAAACCAGTCAGGATTGACGATCGGCAAAGTAAACAGCTCAGAGGCAAGACCATCAACATGGTGAAAGTGGTGTGGGATGAGAGATCGGGTGATTCAACTTGGGAGTTAGAAGAACCCATGAGAGAAGCCTATCCATACCTCTTTTCCTTGTAATTCAATTTTCGAGGACGAAAATTTTTCTAGTTGGGGAGAATGTAAGGACCTGTAAAATTAAATTGGAATAAAAAGGGATATATTTTAAATGAATTCTAAGTATGTTTTTATTTAAAATAAAAAAAAAGGGAAGGAAAGTGTAGTTTAGAAGACTATGAGATCGCCTGGTTAGTACATGATCGCCTGTCGCCTAGGTTACACGTGATCGCCAGTCGCCTATTGTGCACATGATCGCCGAAACTGCACTCAGTATGTGGTCAGGATACTGGATCAACCAGAGTGGGTTCCAAAAACCACGCGTATCAAGGTGTGGGTTAAGCCTTAGATATGCTGGGTGTGCGAAGCTCTATGCTTGAGCATAAGAAATCATCCTTAGTGTTGCATGCATGGGCGCACGAGGAGTAGTGCTGGTCTATTCTTGGAAATGTGAAGCTACCGACGTCACCAAGCCATGTGGAGGTGATACCTTGGACGTAACATAGTGGGATGAAGAACCTTCAGCAAGGCGTGGCGATGTGTCGTCGGGCATCGCCGGGCGCGAGGCATGCGGGCATCGCTAGGGCGCGAGACTTGCGGGCATCGCCAGGGCTAGACATCAGTCGTCTCCCAGGGAGAGACATCGGTCGTCCTCCAGGATGACGCATCGGTGGATAGTCATCGCGCGAGCGGTCATCGGTGGAAGGTTATCGCGCGATGTCGAGTTTCACACAGATAAGGTGGGACCCAGGCTCTCAGCATCAGACGTACTGCACGCGCGACACGTAGACAAAAAGGGTGGTTCAGAATAGTGACATCAGAGTGTTGGCCTGCGCAGAGGCACGCGTAGTCGTACTGTTCAGGGAAGCGTACACGCAAACTTCCCTGCAGAGTGGGTGGTGGCAGCAGCTTTTGTGGACAAGTTGGTTTAAGATTCAAAAACCTACTTCTGAGAGGCAAAGGATGTTGCAGTGGTTCAAGAGTGAAAGAGTGAGTTTACCTTCATCCTTCTCTTTTCTCTCCTTCGCGCTGCGATTCAGGCATCCTCAAGCACCAGTACGACGAGCGACGACTGCCCGTAGAGCACCTGGGAGGTTCTCTGCAAGTTCTACAAACCAGACGCTAAAACAGAGCTAAGGCATCTTTAAACTTCGGTGGGTTTTGGAGCTCTTGGTGTTTTGCGCAAGTCCAGGTAAGGGAAGCTAGCCTTATTTCCAACGAAAACCTTATATTAGATGATTGAGATGATGGGGCGACGTGGTCGCCAGTTTTCAACTGTTATTGCATAATCCCCTGTTTTTGGACGAGATCGCCGATTTTGGCGTTGTTTTCAAACTCCCCTGTTTTTGTGTTGTTTGAAACTGTTTGAGATTTAAATGTGATATTCGAAAATCTGAACCATGGAATGATTGTTGTTGTGATTGGAATCATTCATTTAAGTGTTATATGATGTGTTGAATGTTGTGAATGTGGGATCAAGGCATAGTATTTTCAGGAAAGAAAATACCGTGTAAGATCGTGTAGGATGTGCATTGATCGGTGATTTCTATAATGAGATATCCTTACTCTCCTGAGATAATGAATTCATATAGATGAAGTTATTCAGGCCTTGAGAGTCGATGGAGGTTCACACGTATGGGTAAGTGTTTGAAAGATAACTACTTGACCTGTTGTGTGGATTCACCCTGTCATACTGTGAGAGTGATGAAATTGAGATCGAGATTGTGTTGATGCGCATAGCTGTGGAAACTTTACAGCAGTGTAGTATGACAGGTGCAGATCTCTGAGTCTAGTCAATGCACGAGTCTTCCGGAAGTAGTGTCAAGTGTCCTGTGTGGACTTTACTTGCTGTCCTGTGTGGACTTCATTAGCTGTCCTATGTGGACTTTACAGTGGTGTGGTATGTGTCTATGTGTGTTGAATCAGTGGAAGTCTGACGTAAGAAATGAGAAACTTTGAAATTGATAGACACTTGATGAATTATGTGAATAGAACGACTCTTGAGGAAATTGTGGAATATGTGATTACTTGATGGTCATGTGAAGGGAATGAGAAAATTTATAGTTTTTATGTGGGTGTCTTTAATTTTTTTTATCTTGATTTTAAAGTTTCATATCTAAACTCTCTTTCAAATATCTAGCTTACCCTGTGTTTTTGGTGTGGTGTTTGGCTTTTTCTTAAACCTGTGATGATCGTGTATAATTTACACGGGAGCAGATGATGTTGCAGGAAGTAGAGCTCCTCAGTGAGTGGTCGCCGGAAGGAGATCGCCTGTTTCTATTTCTGTTAGGCGATCACCCTTTTTCTGTTTTTCTGATAGGAGATCGCCGTTTTCTGATAGGAGATCGCCTTTTGCTGTTAGGAGATCGCCTGTCTTTCTATTTTACTGTATTTTGTTTACATTTTTGGAAAACTGACCGATTATGTATTAAACTCCATGTGAGGAGAAACTTCATTACATATATATATAATTATGATCATTTCAATATTATTGTTTTACCTTTAATTCGTTTTATAATTATGAAAAGAATTTGGCGGGATGTTACAACCTCCTGCCCTGAAGAGAAGAAATTGGTATTCGCCACCTATCTGCTATCTGGAGAAGCCGAGTTCTGGTGGATGGGAGCTCAGCAGATGATGGAAGCCAGAGCTGATGTTTTAGACTGGGAGAGCTTCAGGGTGAGATTTCTGGAAAAATACTTCCCAGATAGTGCAAGGTTTGCGAAGGAAGCAGAATTCCTCAGATTAGAGCAGGGGGAGATGTCAGTGAATGCTTATGCTGCTCGGTTTGAGTACCTCGCCCGATTCTATACCCAGGCGACCTCTGAGGCTTGGAGGTGTAGGAAATTTGAAGAAGGATTGAAGCATGAGCTGAAGAGGACCATAGCACCTATGTGCATAAGAGAATTTCACGCCTTAGTGGAGAAGGCGATGATGGTGGAGACACTGGAGAAGAGTGACTCTCGGGTGATCAGGTCACACCCAGGGGGTTCTTCCAGTGGGAAGGCCAAGGTGCAGCAACAGCAGAATAAGCCTTATGCGAGACCTCCACAGCATAGGGCAGAAGCAGCACCGCCCCAGTTTCAGCAGCAACAGCCCTGGAAACTCAGATGTTTCCATTGTGGTGGACCACACACATCCAATGTGTGCCCCAAGAGAGATTCAGGGAGAAGATACTACATCTGCCGAGAGACGGGACACCATGCTAGAGAGTGTCCTAACGGGAATAGGGCGACTCAACCCAATGGTTCCCAGCAATTGAGGAACGAAGGCAGCAGACCTCAGGCAGCAGGGAGAGTGTTTGCCATGTCTGGAGCGGAGGCATCTCAGTCAGGTAACCTAGTACAAGGTGCTTGTTTATAGCTGGTAGATACGTTAGAGTTTTGTTTGATTCTGGAGCGACATACTCTTTTGTGTCAAATCGGTGTGCAACCGAACTGGGCCTTCTAGTGAAGGAGCTGCCGTTTGAACGGTTGGTCTCTACACCTGCATCAGGACAGGTTTTGACCTCCCCAGTTTGCTCTGAATGTCCAGTGATAGTAGAGGGACGCAGGTTCAAAGTGAATTTGATCTGTCTTCCTCTTCAGGATCTGGATATTATCCTGGGAATGGATTGGCTATCTGCCAATCACATTCTCATAGATTGCAGTAGGCAGGAAGTGGAGTTTCCAGATCTCCAAGAGTCATGATATCTGCTCAACATGTATGGTCGGAGTTGAAAGAAGGGGCAACGTGCCTTGTGATCCTAGCTCAAGGGGGAGTGAAGAATGATGAAGATATGGGCAGTATACATGTGGTGAAGGATTTCATGGATGTATTTCCAGAAGAAATACCTGGACTACCTCCTAAGAGAGAGATGGAATTCTCTATTGTTTTGGTACGTGGCGCTGGACTAGTGTCAATGGCTCCCTACAGAATGGCTCCAGCTGAGTTGATGGAATTAAAGAAGCAAGTGTAAGTTAGATTTAGTTGTACCAATGTTTAGTTTCAGCTACATATAAGTTATGGAGAGTAAATAAGCAGTATGTTGAGGGTTTAAAGACTTAAGCATGTGTATTCATGGGAAGTACCAGAGTTAAGTTCCAAGAATGAAAGAATGAATTTTCTTTTATTTGAAGCTTGGAAGATGTTTATGTCGATGAAACGGCATGAGATGACTCTAGCTTAACCACAAGCTTAAAAGGAAAGATGAGATATTGTATTTATGTCTAAAGTTCAATTAGACAGAGAAATTTGCTGAAAAATACTAGGTAGAGAAGTTACTGGGATAAGAGAGAAAGCTTTACGCAGAATGGATGCTGTTTTGTTGATCGTGATTTGAAAAATGAGTATGGAAATGGTGGGTAGAGATTAAAGGCTTTTGATGCCGTAAGTCTCCTAAACTTGGCAAATGAGGATGCAGTTCTGCCTGTGAATGTAGAAGGGAAGGAGGTAACGGCTATGGATAAGAATAAGGGTAAGCCGTGTTATGATGATGTTGAGTTCTTCTAGCGATGTTAGTAAATTGCAGAAAGTTGGATGGGGAAGCAGAACTTTCCGTGCCTTGTGTTTCTAATGGGATGGGATTTGCAGCTAATCCTTTAAATGGGCAGTTGTGGTGGTCAGCGTTTCGTTTCTGATCCTAGAAACAATGCTGCATCGTCAGCTGTAGCAACAAGTCCTCACCCTGAACACAGTGAGGGATTTATGATCTGTGTGTTTAATACTGAGCACCCTGAGATCCCATGCAATGCTAATATGGATGTATCCAGTGGAATTCCTGAGTTAGCAGCTCTGAAATCCCAACCATCTGCTAAAGGGGTGGGTTTTTCCTGATTTGCTATTAGTAATCAAAGAAGAAATGAACCAGAGGGGCGCCTGAAGAAAGAAACCGTGCTCCCTCAAGCTTTTGCTGCTTCACCATCGGTTTGACAAGAAACGGTGCCTAATGTGAAGTCAAGCTACAAACCGGTTGTTTCTGAACTGAAAAAAAAAATGAAAATCCTGGAAGAAACTCCATCTCTGCAATTTCTAGACAGAATAATAATGTTGATGTCAACCCAAGTCATTGCAGATCAGTTCATGCCAATGAAGGACATCTAAAACAAGAGGAATTAGAAGTTTTAAGGATCAAGTATTTGAGAAAGGTTTTCTGGTCTGCAAGTCTCTACTTCAACCAATGAAATGACAGATCAGAGGATTAAACTTGGGAGTTAGAAGAAACCATGAGAGAAGCCTATCCCTACCTCTTTTCCTTGTAATTCAATTTTCGAGGACGAATATTTTTCTTGTTAGGGAGAATGTAAGGACCTAGAAACTTTAATTGGAATAAAAGTGTTATATTTAAATAATTTCAGAAGATGTTATTATTTAAAATACAAAGAGCTGGTAATAGAAGTTTCGTAGTAGTCGGACCTCGGACGTCGCCCAAGGTCTGGGGTCAGCTGGTAGAGGTCGGTCGGCTGACCATTGTATTAACCAAGTAGTCAGGTGCGATGACTTTATCGCGAGGTAATCACGTGGGTGTGCTCGAGGAAGACATGTGGATCAAGAAGAGTAAAGGAAGAAAAGTGTAGCTTAGAAGTCGACGAGATCGCCGTTGTTGAAGACGGAGGCGATCTCCGACTTCTCTGGCACATAATCGCCTGTCGCCTAGAGTACACATGATCGCCAATCGCCTATGGTGTACATGATCGCCGAAAGTGCACTTAGTATGTGGTCAAGATGCTGGATCAACCATAGTGGGTTCCAAAAACCACGCGTATCAAGGTGTGGGTTAAGCCTTAGATACGCTGTGCATGCGAAGCTCTATGCTTGAGCATAAGAAATCGTCCTTAGTGTTGCATGCATGGGCGCACGAGGAGTAGTGCTGATCTATTCTTGGAAATGTGAAGCTACCGACGTCACCAAGCCATGTGGAGGTGATACCTTGGACGTAACATAGTGGGATGAAGAACCTTCAGCAAGGCGTGGCGATGTGTCATCAGTCATTGCCAGGGCGAGAGACATGTGGGCATCGCCAGGGCGAGAGACATGCGGGCATCGCCAGGGCGAGAGACATGCGGGCATCGCCAGGGCGAGAGACATGCGGGCATTGCCAGGGCGAGAGACATGCGAGCATCGCCAGGGCGAGAGACACGCGAGGATCGCCATGGCGAGAGACAGACAGTCATCGCCAGGATGAGGGACGCATCGGTCGTCTTCCAGGGAGAGACATCGGTCAACTTCTAGGGAGAGACATCGGTCGTCTTCCAGGGAGAGACATCGGTCGTCTTCCAGGGAGAGACATCGGTCGTCTTCCAGGGAGAGACATCGGTCGTCTTCCAGAGAGAGACATCGGTCGTCTTCCAGGGAGAGACATCGGTCGTCCACCAGGATGAGACATCGGTGGATAGTCATCACGCGAGCAGTCATCGGTGGAAGGTTATCGCGCGATGTCGTGTTTCAGACAGATAAGGTGGGACCCAGGCTCCCAGCATGAGACGTCTTGCATGCGCGACACGTAGACAAAAAGGGTGTTTCAGAATAGTTAGCATCAGAGAGTTGGTATGCGTAGAAACCCACGTGGTCATACTGTTCAAGGAAGTGTGCACGCAAGCTTTCCTGCAGAGTGGGTGGTGGCAGCGGCATTTCTGGGCAAGTTGGTTTAGATTCAAAACTCACTCCTGAGAGGTAGTGGACGTTGCTGTGGTTCGAGAGTGATTGAGAGAGTTAGCGTTGGTTCCCTGTTCCTTTCCTCTTCTTCTCCCTGCGTTCATACGTCCTAGCGAACCAGTTGAAGATCGGCGACTACCCTGGATTCCTGACGTTGTGCTCTGCAAGTTTTCTGCTCAAAGCGCTAAAACAGAGTTAAGGCATCCTTGAATCTCGTTGGGTTGGAGCTCTTAGTGAAGTTTACGCTAGTCCAGGTAAGGGAAGCTAGCATTTTCGTTTATAAAAACTTTAGGCGAGTAGGTTCTGAAGTGAGGGCGACGTGGTCGCCGGTTTCATATTCTTTTTCACGATGCTCTGTTTTTATGTGTGGGGCAACGTGATCGCCGGTTTTAATGTTGTTTTCGAAATCCCCTGTTTTAGTGTCGCTTTGAACTTGTTTGAGATTGATATGTGAAATGCATGTGATATTGGAAAATCTGAACCTTGATACGATTGTTGCTGTGGTTGGAATCGTTCATTTAAGTGTTGTATGGTGCATTGGGTGAATTGATGATCTTTAGCTGTCCTGTGTGGACTTCTTTAGCTGTCCTGTGTGGACTTCTTTAGCTGTCCTGTGTGGACTTCACGAGCTGTCCTGTGTGGACTTCACTAGCTGTCTTGTGTGGAGTTCACGAGCTGTCCTGTGTGGACTTCATTAGCTGTCCTGTGTGGACTTCACGAGCTGTCCTGTGTGGACTTCAGTAGCTGTCCTGTGTGGACTTCACGAGCTGTCCTGTGTGGACTTCAGTAGCTATCCTGTGTGGACTTCACGAGCTGTCCTGTGTGGACTTCACTAGCTGTCCTATGTGGACTTCACGAGCTGTCCTGTGTGGACTTCACTAGCTGTCCTGTGTGGACTTTACAATGGTGTGGTATGTGTCTATGTGTGGTGAGTTAGTGGAAGTCTGACGTGAGAAAGAGAATTATTGAAATTTGATAGACACTTGATGGTTTATGTGAAACAAATAACACTTGATGAAATTGTGAAGTGTGTGAAATGAATGGGAAAATTGATGGATTTTACGTGAGTGTTTTAAATCTGTTTTATACTGATTTTAAAGTTTCGTACTTCAAGTTTTAGAATAGCTAGCTTACCATGTGTTTTGTTCTGTGGCTGTTTTTCTTAAAACTGTGATGATCGTGTATTTTACACGGGAGCAGATGATGTTGCAGGTAGTCGAGCTCCTCAGTGAGCAGTTGGAGGAAGAGATCGCCTGTTTTCTTTTTATGCTGTATTTTGGTTCTATTTCGAAACAGTTGATGGAATGTATTAAAACCCCCATAAGAGGGACGTTTCTTTTTGAGATACAATGTATGGGATGATGTATTTTCAATACATATACATATGTTGATTTTTTTATAAATTAATGTCTACGCTTATTTTATTATATAAATATGAAAAGACTTTGAGGGGCGTTACAGAATACATCATCAAATTCACTTAAAAGTTTTTCTACTTTAGGAGGTAGACTCATAAGTTCACTACTTGTGGCAGTGCATGCAAGTGTTCCTTTACAAAAGACAAGGCTTGGTTGTTCAACAAGAAGTAAATTTTCCAAGATGTTTTCAAAAGGCTTCTCTTGTTGAGCAACCTTGGGGGAAGGAACACTCTTTTCCCCCTCCTTCCTATCCCTAAGGACTTTTTCCTTTTCAAGCTCTCTTTTCTTTTTCTTTTCCTCATCCCTCTTTTCTTTCATTTGTATTTGGTCTTTCACCACTTGGGAATGTGGTAAAGGACTAAGTACAAACTTTTTATGCTTATGGGTGAAGGAAATCTCATTAGTAAGACCATCATGCAAGGTTTTTTTATCAAATTGCCATGGTCTTCCTAAGAGTATATGGCAAGCTTCCATAGGCACTACATCACATAAAACCTTGTCTTTGTAGTTCCCTATGGAAAACTTGATTTCCACTTGCTTATCTACACTTAGTTCCCCATTCTCATTTATCCATTGCAACTTGTATGGCTTAGGATGAGGAACTACTTGTAGATTGAGCTTTTCAATCATTCTAGAGCTACAACAATTGCAGCTTGATCCACTATCCACAATGAGAGAACATATATTTTCTAAAAATTTACATCTTGTGTGAAAGATGTTCTCTCTTTGTGTCTCCATGGATGCACTAGGATGATTGTTGAGGGTTCTCCTAATCATTAGCAATTCTCCCTCTAATGGATCTACCCTCTCATCCTCTCCCCCTTCCTCTCTTTCACTTGGCTCATCCTCGCCACTAGTGTACTCATCTACACCTTTCAAAAACAAAGTCCTTTGCTTTGGGCATTGTGCTTGCACATGCCCTCTTCCATGGCACTTAAAGCACTTAACGTCCCTAGCTCGGATGGGTGGGGTGGAGACATCTTTGGCTAAGGGTTTGGTAGTTTCCCTAGGTTTTTCTTTTGATGTACTACCCTCCCTTCTATATTCTCTCTTGGGATAGAAGTTAGAGTAGGATCCAACCTTTAGACTTGAAGTTTTGCACAAATTTTGTTGCTCAACTTTAATGCAAAGTTGGACCAAGTCATTCAAGTCTTGGTATGGAAGGAGTTCTACTCTATCCCTTATCTCAAGTGAGAGGCCACTAAGGAACCTAGCTATGGTGATATGCTACTCTTCTCTAATGGAGGCTCTCATCATGTAGAGCTCCATTTTTTGTCTATACTCCTCAACACTCATATTGTTTTGCCTGAGTCTTTGGAGCTTGTCCATCAACTCCCTATGGTAGTATGAGGGTATGTGGCGACGTCTTAGGGCTCCCCTAAGGTCGTTCCAATATTCAATTGGAGGTTCCCTATGAAGACGTCTTTCTCTTTCGAGAGAGGTCCACCAATACATGGCGTTCCCTTGGAAGCTAAGGGTGGCTAGAGGTACCTTGCGTTCTTCACTCACCCTATGGCAAGCAAAGAGTTGCTCTACTTTCATCTCCCAATCTAGGTAGGTTTCTACACTCTCCTTACCATGGAAATGAGGTAGGTCTACTCTAACCTCCCTTGGGCCCTCTTGCTCCCTTTGCCTATTTCTTCTAGGGGGTGGTTGGTAGTAGTCATACATTCTAAGGCTTCCCTCCCCTAGAGACTCTTGGACTTGTGAATGAGATGCATGAGTTTGAGATTTTTTTGATTTTTGTGACTTCTCTTCTTGGGCTTTAGTCAACTCATTAATTTTAGACTCATTCTCCAATTGTCTAAAAGAAATCATTTGCACGGCTTGTGAAACTTCTTCCAAAAGAGTTTTCATAGATTTTAATTCATTTTCAATAGACTTTGGAGAATGAGAAGAAGAAGACATGACTAAAGTTTTGTGTGTAGAAGTATTTTACCTTGAGAAAATTTAGGGAAGTCAAAGAAGGTAGTCTTCCAGGTAAGGGAGGTGAGTCACAATGGACTACTTAAATACTAAGCCTTGCCTTAGCCAAAGACTATTCCTCACTATCTTCACACAAAGTTTTCTCTTAGTAAACCACTTAAAACACAATTAAGTTGAAGAAATCCTTTTTTTTTTTATGCAAGAAAACAATGCAAACTAGCTAAATAACCAAGCAAAAAAAAAATTAACAAACTTAAACAAGGCAAGACAATTAGCAAACGTAATTAATTAAGCAAGGAAAACAATTAAAAACAATTAACACATGCTAAACCAATTAAAGTCTACACTAGTCGGTCCTAGGTGAGACTTCTTGGACACTTGGAGCCCTTGAAGACACACTCACCATCTAATCACGTAATTAAAGAAGTAATTAACAAGGTTAAGTTGCAAAGAAGATTAAGAAAACCCCCTTTGTTGATCCTTGTTTTGCTATTGGCACTCCCTTGGTTGTCTTTTCTTTGTTGGGCCCTCCAAGTGTTTGTGGTGTTTTTGGGTAATATTTGTTTGCTGCCCTTGCTTTGGCTCCTCTTAGAATTAGGAAATTAATTCTCCAATCCAGCACCTATCACACAAGCTAGACCTCACTCAAGTTAAATTTCTACTCAAATAGGCACCAATTGAGAAACAATTCCAGCACCAAATTTAGAGGCCAAAGGATTAAAGCAAGAAACAAATTAATTAGAAAAACAGTACCACCAAATGGAGTTAAAATTTGTGACAACTAGAAAGAGTTCCAAAGAAATATAAAACAAGCAAATAAAGGTACTCAAAGAAAGGTAGGCACACAAAGTGAATCCTAAGAATAGCACTAGAATAGATTTAAAAAAAAAACAAAAACAGCACCACTGAAAATCTGTTGTGGCCAGAAAACGTGACTTTCCCCACTTTATACTGAGCTTTCCTTTAAAGATTTGCCTCTGAAAATTGATATTCAAATATTTCAAGATCTCAACAAAATTCTGGGACAGATTTCACCCAAAACGCATGAGCCATTTTTTTTTAATGAATTTTGCAAAATCAGTGTTCAGTTGTGCCAACTGGAGCGCCCAGATTTGCACACTGTTTTTAAAATATTTTTCATTTTTTTTATATATCTTTTTTTGACCTGATTCTTTTTTTGTCTTTTTAATAACACCTCAATATTGCATATTCCAGAGAATCAAAATTTTTCTATGTGGCAAAATAATTTTTCTAAGCAAAAATAGCCAGCACAGATTGATGCAAAATAGGGGATTCTGGGTAAAATGGAAAAAACAGCAAGATATACCAAAAGACACAAAGGAAAAGATGTGAATGAATTTGTGTAGAACTAAAACACAAATATGAACTCAACCTAAAAATAAAAAGGCAACAAAAGCTCAAAAACCCAGCAGATTCAAATCAAACTTTTAGACCCAAAATCAAGAAACAAATAAGCCAAACAAAGTACTACTTATGATTTTATGACATTTTGGAGAAACATGACTTAGACAACATATATAGATTCAAAAATTAAAGACTCAAAGAGCATAAAATGAACCAAAATAAAATTGCAATAAAGACTCAAAACCTAAAAGAAAAACAGCAACACAAAGGTGTATGGAATCCTACCAAAAATTGCACAAAGATTGCTCAAGAACAATTGAACAAGATGCACCAATTGGAATTTCCAAACAGCACACCAATTCAAATTAAAAATTAAAAAACAGCAAGACAAGTATGGAAAACAAAGATGAACAACAAGGATTAAAGAAGAACTCAAAATTAAAAAGGACCAAGAACTACTCATCTTTGAAGAACCCCATGCTCATGATACCAAATGATGGCCTTCACATGTTGAGCTCTCCTTGGATGTTGAAGATGGTGCGGAAGCAATGGTTGAAATGAGCAAGATCCTCCTAGGAGTGATGGTGATCTTGAAGGTGCATGATGTGTATGGGAGTAGGGAGGTTCGGCCAACCCTTGGAAGGTGAAGGAAATGAAGATCAATTCCTAGAAACTAGGAGAAAGCAAAGCTTGGCACAAATTTGGCAGCATAACTTTACTCATATTAATCTTGAAAATACATGAGGTAGGCCTCCTTATTTATAGATTTAGGAGCCTTGGTGAGCAAGCTTAAAGGGTAGGGATGGAAATACAAAAAGTGGGGCTGCCCAGGGTATTGACTTTAGTCAAACCACACCATCATCCTAATATTCTAGAAGATAGGTCAAAAATGCAACATTTGATAGTATATGTAAGGACCTATAAATTTATTTGGAATAAAGGTGATATATTTTAAATGATTTCTGAGTATGTTATTATTTAAAATAAAAAGGGCATAAAAATAGAAAATCTAATAGTGGTCAGACCTCGGACGTCGCCCAAGGTCTGGGATCAGCTAGTAGAGGCCGAGCGGTTGACCATTTTGCTAACCAAGTAGTCAGGTGCGATGACTTTATCGTGAGGAAATCACGTGGGCGTGCTTGAGGTGGGGAGGCACGTGAAGCAAGAAGGGTAAGAGAAAGGAAGGTGTAGCTTAGAAGTCGATGAGATCGCCGTTTGTTGAAGAAGGCGGCGGCCTCCGACTTCCCCCATATGAAATCAGCAATCGCCTATGGTGTACATGATCGCCGAAAAGAGCACATCGCCGAGTATTCGAGAAGACTTGGTAAGCACTTAGTATGTGGTCTAAATATAGAATATGAGTGAATTAGAAGATAGGTGGCATATCTGCTACCATGAGTAGTGTGAGCCATGATACCACAGACTTAGAGGAATGGGAGGACGAGCCCTCAGTTGGGTGTGACGATGTGACATCGGTGACCAGAGCGAGGCGATGTGTCCTCGTCACACACAAGGGCGATAAGAGATCGCCAACAGGATGAGAGGAACATCGGTCATCAACCAGGACGGGAGACACATCGCTTGTCTGCCAGGGTGAGACATCGGTTGTCTGCCAGGGTGAGACATCGGTTGTCTGCCAGGGTGAGACATCGGTTGTCTGCCAGGGTGAGACATCGGTTGTCTGCCAGGGTGAGGAATCAGTCGTCCGTCAGGAAGAGGAATCAGTCATCGCCGGTATGAGAGGCATCGGTCATCGCCGGTATGAGAGACACATCAGACATCAGTAGATGGTGGATGGACATCGCGCGGTCAGTCATCGGTGGAAGGGCATCGCGCGGTTCCCTGCTACGCGTGTTAAAGTGGGACCCAGGCTCCCCGCGAGAAGGTCCTGCATGCGCGACACGTAGACAGAAAGGGTGTTTCAGAATAGTTAGCATCAGAGAGTTGGTATGGAAAGTGACCCAGAGTTGGTATGCGCCGAGACCCACGTGGCCATACTGTTCAAGGAAGTGTACACGCAAGCTTCCTGCAGAGTGGGTGGTGGCAGCGGCATTTCTGGGCAAGTTGGTTTAGATTCAAAACTCACTCCTGAGAGGCAGTGGACGTTGCTGTGGTTCGAGAGTGATTGAGTGAGTTAGCTTTGGTTCCCTATTTCCTTTCCTCTCCTTCTCCCTGCGTTCAGACGTCCTAGCGTACCAGTTGAAGATCGGCGACTGCCCCTGGATTCCTGACGTTGTGCCCTGCAAGTTTTCTGATCAAAGCCTTAAAACAGAGCTCGGGTATCCTTAAGTCTCGGTGGGTTTGGAGCTCTTAGTGAGATTTTACGCACGTCCAGGTAAGGGAAGCTAGCTTTATTTTCAATAACAACCATAGGCTAGAAGATTCTGAAGTTGGGGCGACGTGGTCGCCGGTTTCAAACTTTCTTGCACGATGCTCTGTTTTTATGTGTGGATCGGAATTTGTTTGAGCTTGAAATGTGAACTTTTAAATATAGTAGATGCTGTGAAATGCATATGATTTTCGAAATCTTGAACTTTGGTATGATTTGGATTGTTTAGAAACGGTTGAAAATATGATATGATTGAATCGTTCATGGATGTGTTGTATGAATATGGAATGATGTGAAAAGTGGGATCAAGGCATAGTATTTTCAGGAAAGAAAATACCGTGTAAGATCGTGTAGAGTGTGCATTGACCGGTGATTTGTCTAGAAGGAGATATCCTGACTCTCCTGATATAATGGAATCATATAGATGAAGTTATTCAGGCGTTGAGAGTCGAAGGAGGTTCATATGTATGGGTAAGTTGTTTGAAAGATAACTAACTTGACCTGTTGTATGGATTAACCCTGTCATACTAGGAGAGTGATGATATTGAGATTGAGATTATTTATATGCGCATTGTTGTGTGGATTTCACAGCGACCCTGTGTGGATTTCACAGTGGTGTAGTATGACAGGTGCAGATCTCTGAGTCTAGTCAATGCATGAGTCTTCCGGAAGTAGTGTCAAGTGCCTATGCGTGATGAGTCAGTGGAAGTCTGACGTGAGAAAGAGAAATATTGAAATTTTTGATAGACACTTGATAGATTATGTGAAATGAATGACACTTGAGGGAATTGTGAAATGTGTGAATATTTGATGGTTTACGTTAATATCAATTTTCATGTTTTAAAGTTTTAAAAAAAATATCTAGCTTACCCTGTGTTTTGTTTTGTGTTTGCTTTCTTAAAACTGTGATGATCGTGTAATTACACGGGAGCAGATGATGTTGCAGGCAGTAGAGCTCCTCAGTGAGTGGTTGGACAAGGAGATCGCCTGTTCTTGTGTTGTATCTTGTTTTATTTTGAAACACTGGGTGGTTATGTATTAAAAATTCCCTAGAAAAGGGATATTATTTTGAAGAAAATACAATGTATGAGATGGATGTATTTTATTATATAAACATATGTTAATTTTGATATTATTGTTTCATGTTATTTTATGATATAAATATGAATAAGATTTGAGGGGCGTTACATTTAATGGTATCAGAGCAGTTCGTCCTTAGGATGATCTGCGGGCAGTGGATCCATTGTGTTTCTCCTGCTCACAAAATTTTATTGGAGTTTTAAATAAAAGCTATAGTGAAAGGTTTTGAAGGTTTTCTTATTGAAGTTTTGTGTGTGCTGTAGTGAATATATGCTCTAACTGAAAATTTTAGTATTAAGAATGAAAGGATCTTGATAAAGTAGTGAGGGTGCACACTCATAACCGGATCGAGATGATTCTCAATCTTAATTCTAAAGGTTTGATGTTTAGCATACATTGAATTCTGGTGTGATTTATTTCATTTTATTGAGTGTTTTTGTAATTGATTGAAAGTGGTTGTTTGGATTGATGGTTTTCTACCAGTAGCTGTTCTGGTGTTATGCTTGATGTTATAAGTATCATGATCTTGCTGATAAACTCAAAATTTTAGATGATTTTGAGATGCTGACCTTTGTAAGACCTAGATGTGGTCTTCTAAATGAATTGATTCTTTATCAAGTTCATTTTATAGGAATATGATTAGAGAATAATAGTTTCCTAATCTTACAGAGAAAAATGGCTCCTAGACCGCCTACCCCTCCCCAACCTTCTGCAGAAATGAGCCAGATCGCCAGGGCCATTGAGATGATGGCAAGTGCCATCCAGCAGCAGAATGCGGCGATGGCTCAGAATCTTCAAGCTGCAATGCAGCATTTGGAGACTGCTAGATCGGCTACAACAGCTCCCCACGTCGGTCAGCCTCAGGAGCAGATGGGACTGATCGAGTTCCTCAGGCACAACCCACCTAAGTTCAGTGGGAACGCTACTCCTGACCAAGCAGATCAGTGGATCAGGGGATTAGAGAAAATCTTCAAGGCAACCTCCTGCCCTGAAGATAGGAAATTGGTGTTTGCTACCTATCTGCTATCTGGAGAAGCAGAGTTCTAGTGGATGGGAGCTCAGCAGATGATGGAAGTCAGAGCTGAAGTGTTAGACTGGGAAAGCTTCCGAGTGAGGTTTCTGGAGAAATATTTTCCAGATAGTGCAAGGTTTGCGAAAGAAGTTGAATTTCTAAGGTTGGAACAGGGAGAGATGTCCGTGAACGCTTATGCTGCTCGGTTTGAGTACCTCGCCCGATTTTATACCCAAGCTACCTCTGAGGCTTGGAGGTGTAGAAAGTTTGAAGAAGGTTTAAAGCATGAGCTGAAGAAGACCATAGCACATATGTGCATCAGGGAGTTTCATGCCTTAGTGGAGAAGGCAAAGATGGTGGAGACCTTGGAAAGGGGTAATTCTCGGGTGATCAGGTCACACCCAGGAGGTTCTTCTAGTGGGAAGGCCAAGGGGCAGCAGCAGCAGAATAAGCCTTATGCGAGACCTCCACAACATAGGGCAGGAGCAGCACCGCCCCAGTTTCAGCAACAACAACCATGGAAGCCTAGATGTTTCCATTGTGGTGGACCACACACGTCCAATGTGTGCCTCAAGAGGGCTTCAGGGAGAAGATGTTTTGCATGCCAAAAGACGGGACACGTTGCTAGAGATTGTCCTAACCAGAATAGGATGACTCAATCTGGTGGTTCTCAACAGTTGAGGAACGAAGGCAGCAGACCTCAGGCAGCAGGGAGAGTGTTTGCGATATCAGGAGCTGAGGCATCTCAGTCAGGTAACTTGGTGCAAGGTGTTTGTTTTATAGCTGGTAGAAGTGTAAAAGCCTTGTTTGATTCTGGAGCGACACACTCTTTTGTGTCAAGTCTGCGCGTAGACGATTTGGGCCTTCTAGTGAAGGAGCTGCCGTTTGAACTGTTGGTCTCTACACCTGCATCAGGACAGGTTATGACCTCCACAGTTTGCTCTGAATGTCCAGTGATAGTAGAGGGATGCAGGTTCAAAGTAAATTTGATCTGTCTACCTCTTCAGGATCTGGATGTTATCCTAGGAATGGATTGGCTATCTGCCAATCACATTCTCATAGATTGCGGTAGGCAGAAAGTGGTGTTTCCAGATCTCGACGTGTCAGATGTGATGTCTGCTCAGCATGTGTGGTCGGAGTTGAAAGAAGGGGCGAGGTGCTTCGTGATCCTCGCTCAAGGGGGAGTGAAGAATGAAGAAGATATGGGCAGTATACATGTGGTGAAGGATTTCATGGATGTATTTCCAGAAGAAATACCTGGACTACCTCCTAAGAGAGAAGTGGAATTCTGTATTGATTTTGTACCTGGAGCTGGACTAGTGTCAATGGCACCCTACAGAATGGCTCCAGCTGAGTTGACGGAATTAAAGAAGCAAGTGGAAGAATTGTTGGAGAAACAGTTCATCAGGCCTAGTGTATCTCCATGGGGGGCTCCAGTGCTTCTAGTTAGGAAAAAGGATGGAGGGTCTCGGTTGTGTGTAGATTACCGCCAGTTGAACAAGTTGACCATCAAGAACAAGTATCCTCTGCCTAGAATTGATGATTTGATGGATCAACTGCATGGAGCCTCGGTGTTCTCAAAGATTGATCTGAGAATGGGATACCACCAAATTTTGGTAAAAGCTGAAGATGTTCAGAAGACGGCGTTTAGGTCTCGTTATGGACATTATGAGTATGTGGTGATGCCGTTTGGAGTGACAAATGCTCCAGCTCTGTTCATGGACTACATGAATAGAATTTTTCGTCCTTTATTGGATAAGTTTGTGGTAGTCTTCATAGACGACATACTCATTTATTCAAGGACCGAGGAAGAACATGAGGAACATCTAAAGACGGTGTTGGAGATCCTGAGGGAGAAGCAGTTATATGCTAAGTTCTCCAAGTGTGAGTTCTGGCTGAAGGAAGTTAACTTCTTAGCACATGTGATATCTGCTCGGGGGATCTCAGTGGATCCAGCCAAGGTAGAGGCAGTGCTCCAGTGGGAACGTCCTAAGACAGTCATAGAGATAAGGAGTTTTGTGGGTCTAGCTGGCTACTATCGGAGGTTCATTGAGGATTTTTCCAAGGTAGTGGCTCCTTTGACTCAGTTAACTCGCAAAGACCAACCTTTTGCTTGGACCGATCGATGTGAGCAGAGTTTCATGGAAGTAAAGGAAAGATTGACTAGTGCTCCGGTACCGGTGATCCCGGATGCAGGAAGACCCTTGGACGTCTACTGTGATGCTTCACATCAGGGCTTGGGATGTGTTTTGATGCAAGAGAAAAGAGTAGTTGCATATGCTTCAAGGCAACTCAAAATTCATGAGAGAAACTATCCTACTCATGACTTGGAGTTAGCAGCTGTGGTGTTTGCCTTGAAAATTTGGAGGCATTATTTGTACGGAGCTCGGTTTCAGGTGTTTAGTGATCATAAAAGCCTGAAATATCTGTTTGATCAGAAGGAACTAAATATGAGACAAAGAAGATGGATGGAGTTTATAAAGGACTATGATTTCCAACTCATGTATCATCCAGGGAAGGCCAATGTAGTGGCAGATGCTTTGAGTAGAAAATCAATGCAAGTATCAATCATGATGATTGAAGAGCAGAAGCTGATCGAGCAGTTCAGAGATTTAAATTTGGGAGTGGAATTTCATGTTAACCATATCAGTTGTAGTAAGTTAACTATAACTAATGATTTCATTGGAATGATAAAGGATAAGCAATTAGAGGACCCTAGTCTGAAGCGTATTGTGGAATTGCTAGGCACCGATCAGGCTAAGGACTTTGTGATGGGAGATGATGGGATCTTGAGATTTAATGGTAGAATTTGCATACCTGCAAATGGAGAGTTGAAGAAGAGATCCTAAAGGAAGGTCACAAGAGTCGTCTTAGCCTACATCCAGGCATGAACAAGATGTACCAGGACTTAAAAGGGTCATTTTGGTGGTCGGGCATGAAGAAAGACATCACCCAGTATGTTACTACCTGCTTGACATGTCAGAAGGCAAAGGTAGAACACCAAAGACCTGGCAATTTGTTACAGCAATTGGATATTCCTGAGTGCAAATGGGACAGCATTGCAATGGATTTCGTTACCCACTTACCTAGATCGGTAAGGGGTCATGATGCAATCTGGGTCATAGTTGATCGACTGACGAAGAGTGCTCACTTTCTTCCAGTTAATTTGAGGATATCCATGGCCAAGTTGGCTCAGTTATACATCAAGGAAATTGTGAGGTTGCATGGAGTGCCTTCCAGCATTGTTTCGGATAGAGATCCCAGGTTCACTTCACGGTTTTGGCAGACTCTGCAAGATTCTTTGGGAACTAAGTTGAGGATGAGCTCTGCATATCATCCTCAAACAGATGGACAGTCGGAGAGAACGATCCAGTCCTTGGAAGATCTGCTGAGGACGTGTGTCTTGGATCAATTGGGAAGCTGGGATGAGATGCTGCCGCTGGTAGAGTTCACTTATAATAACAGTTATCATGCCAGTATTGGGATGGCACCATATGAAGCCTTGTATGTGTAACATCCCACCAAATACATTTCATATTTATATAATATAAATGAAGATAAACAAGTATTTTGAAATAAACATAATCATATATATATAATGGAGTTTCTCCTCATCGGGAGTTTAATACATAAACTGTGAATCTTTCCAAAAAAAAAAAAACTTAACCAAAAATACAACAAAAGACAAATCGGGCGATATGCTAACAAAAGGGCGATCTCCTAGTCAATCAGGTGATCTCCTATCAGCCAGGCGATCTCCTATCAGACCGGCGATCTCACTTTCCTGCAACGTCATCTGCTCCCGTGTAAATCATACACGATCATCACAAGTTTTAAGAAGAACATCCACAAACGAAAACGCAGGGTAAGCTAGACAGTTTTAAAAGAGAATTTAGATATGAACTTTAAAATCAAGATAAATTAATTTAAGGCACCCACGTAAAAACATCAGCTTTCTCATTCTTCCCACATACCATCAAGTAAAAACCCACATTTCACAATTCCTCAAGAGTAGTTCATATCACACAGTGCAGCAAGTGTCTATCCACATACAGTGTTCCTCATTTCTCACGTCAGGTTTTCCACTGACTCACAATACATAGACACAAGACACTAATTCCGGAATACTCGTGCATTGATTAGACTCAGAGATCTGCACCTGTCATATTGCCCACTGTGGAATCTCACACATCCACAGGGTCGCCGTGAAATCTCTCACATTCACAAGCGTATAATGAATCTCACACATCACCATACAGCATGACAGGGTTAATCCACGCAAAACAGGTCGGTTTGTTCTCTTTCAAACAACCCACCCATACAGGTGAACCTCCTTCGACTCTCAACAACTGAGTAACTTCCTCTACGTGAGTCCATTACCTCAGCAGAGTCAGGATATCTCGTTCTTAATCACCGATCAATGCACCTACTACAAGATCTTACACGGTATTTTCTTTCCTGAAAATACTATGCCTCGACCTCACACTCACCACATCCAACACATCATACCATTTAAATAAATCATTCAAATCACATCAACAACCATTTCAAAGCTTCAGATCTTCGAATACCTCATGTAAATCTCAAGTAATTTCAAAACAGTATCAAAAACAGAGGAGTTCGTAAAACAGCGCCAAAACCGGCGATCTAGTTCAAAAACAGAGTGTGTCGAAGATTGTATATAAAACCGGCGACCTCGTCGCCCAAGCACACATACAGAGCATTTTACGCAGATGAAAACGAAAATGGCGACCACGTCGCCCTCACTTCAGAAGATAGCTAAACTATGGCTCGTATGGAAAAGAGGTCTAGCTTCCCTTACCTGGACTTGCGCAAACACCAGGAGTTCCGAAATCCAACGAAGCTTGAAGAACGCTTTGACTCTGTTCTTGTGTCTGGTTTTGAAGAGCTTGCAGAGAACCACCCAAGTGCTCCAATGGTGGCTGTCGCTCGTCGTATTCCCGCGTGAAGGTGTACTAGAATCGCAGTGTGAAGGAGAGAAATGGAGAGGAGGGAACTCACTCTTTCTCTCTTCGACTACAACAATGTCTTCCTTTTCTCTCAGCAGTGGATTTCTGTAACTTAAACCAACTTATCCCTCCAAAAGCAGCTGCCACCACCCACTCTGCAGAGAAGTCTGAGAACCACTGCCCTGAACAGTACTACCACTGTTGTCTCTGGTGCATGCCAACCACTGCTCTGAACAGTACTGCCACTGTTTGTCGCTTGTGCATGCCAGCCACTGCTCTGAACAGTACGACCGTGAGTGTCTCCCGCGCATGCCAACATTCTGATGTCACTATTCTGAACCACTTTTTCGTCTACGTGGCGCGCGTGCAGAACGTCTCTTGCTGGGAGTCTGGGGCCCACGTTCTCTGGGTGTAACTCAACGTCGCGCGATGACCTTTCGCCGATGACTACCAGCTCGAAGAGAAACCACTGATGACCTCTCGCGCGAAGACGATCCACCGATGACCTCGCGCGAAGACTACCACCGATGACCTCGCGCGAAGACTACCACCGATGACCTCGCGCGAAGACTACCACCGATGACCTCGCGCGAAGACTACCACCGATGACCTCGCGCGAAGACTACCACCGATGACCTCGCGCGAAGACTACCACCGATGACCTCTTCCTGGCGAACGACCGATGTCTTCCTCTGGGAGACAACCGATGTCTTCCCTGGCGACGCCCTCATAACTCTCGCACCTTGGCCACGTCCACATGCATCGCGCCCTGGCAATGCCCGCGTGCCTCGCGTCCGCGCGATGCCCGCATGCCCCTCGCGCCCGCGCGATGCCTGCATGCCTCTCACGCCCGCGAGATGCCTGCATGCCTCTCACGCCCGCGCGATGCCTGCATACCACTCGCGCCCGCGCGATGCCTGCATGCCTCTCGCGCCCGCGCGATGCCTGCATGCCTCTCGCGCCCGCGCGATGTCCACCTGGCGCTCATGTGTAGCAGGCGACCGGCGACCTCGTAGCCTTCTAAACTTAACTTTTTCCTCCCTTTCTATTCTAAATAAAAACATACTTAGAATTTATTTAAAATATAACTCTTTTATTCCAATAAATTTTTCAGGTCCTTACATTCTCCCCAACAAGAAAAATTTTCGTCCTCGAAAATTGGATTACAAGGAAAAGAGGTATGGATAAGCCTCCCTCATGGGTTCTTCTAACTCCCAAGTAGAATCCCCCGATTTCTCATCCCACACCACTTTCACCATGTCGATGGTCTTGCCTCTGAGCTGTTTACATTGCCGATCGTCAATCCTGACTGGTTTTGCTTCAAAGGACAAGTCATCCCTAATCTGCACGTCGTCTACATCCAGCACATGACTAGGGTCTGCCATGTACTTCCTCAGCTGTGACACGTGAAACACATTGTGCAGATTCGCCAGATGGGGAGGTAGGGCGATCTCATACGCCACTGGGCCAATCCTTCTTAAGATCTGATATGGTCCCACGAACTTAGGGGACAACTTCTTTGACCTGATCGCCCGCCCTACACCCTTGGTTGGTGTCACTTTCATGAATACGTGATCTCCAGCAGCAAACTCCAAAGGCTTTCTCCTCTGATCTGCATAGGACTTCTGCCTACTCTGAGAGGCTTTCATTCTGCTTTGTATCTGCTTCACCTTCTCGGTCGTCTGCTGAATCAACTCTGGCCCAACCAAGACTGCCTCGCCCTCCTGGTACCAACATAAGGGAGTTCTGCATTTCCTCCCATACAGGGCTTCATATGGTGCCATCCCAATGCTGGCGTGGTAGCTATTGTTATAGGTAAACTCCACTAGTGGCAACACCTCCTCCCAACCTCCCAATTGATCCAAAACGCATGCCCTCAGCAGATCTTCCAAAGATTGGATCGTCCTCTCTGACTGACCATCTGTTTGGGGATGATATGCAGAGCTCATCCTCAACTTAGTTCCCAAACACTCTTGCAGGGTCTGCCAAAACCGTGAAGTAAACCTGGGATCTCTATCTGAAACGATGCTGGAAGGCACTCCATGCAGCCTCACTATTTCTTGGATGTATAGCTGTGCCAGCTTGACCATAGGCATCTTCATATTTACTGGGAGGAAGTGGGCACTCTTCGTCAGCCTATCAATGATGACCCAGATTGCATCATGACTCTTTACCGATCTGGGTAAATGGGTGACAAAATCCATGGCAATGCTGTCCCACTTCCACTCGGGGATATCCAGTTGCTGCAACAGCCCGCCAGGTCTTTGATGCTCTACCTTCGCCTTTTGACACGTTAAGCAGGTTGTCACGTACTGGGCGATGTCCCTCTTCATGCCCGACCACCAAAATGACTCCTTCAAGTCATGGTACATCTTGTTCATGCCTGGATGAAGGTTAAGGCGACTCTTATGACCTTCCTCTAGGATCATCTTCTTCAACTCATCATTTGCAGGTATGCAAATTCTGCCATCAAACCTCAAGATCCCATCATCGCCCATCTCAAAGCCTCTCGCCTGATCTGTCCCTAGTGACTCCACAGTGCGCTTTAGGCTAGGGTCCTCCAATTGTTTATCCTTCAACATCCCAAGGAAGTCATTAGTTATAGTCAGCTTACTACAACTAATGTGATTCACGTGAAATTCCACTCCAAAGTTTAAGTCTCTGAACTGCTCGATCAGTTTCTGCTCTTCCATCATCATGGTGGCGACTTGTATAGACTTCCTACTCAAGGCATCTGCCACTACATTGGCCTTCCCTGGGTGATACATGAGTTGAAAGTCGTAGTCCTTTAGGAATTCCATCCACCTTCTTTGTCTCATGTTTAGTTCCTTCTGATCGAACAGGTACTTCAAGCTCTTGTGATCGCTGAATACCTGGAACCGAGCTCCATAAAGATAATGCCTCCAGATCTTCAAGGCAAACACTACCGCTGCCAACTCCAAATCATGAGTAGGGTAGTTCCTCTCATGCACCTTGAGTTGCCTTGAAGCATATGCAACCACTCTCTTCTCTTGCATCAAGACGCATCCCAAGCCTTGATGTGAGGCATCACAGAAGACATCAAAAGGTCTTCCTACTTCTGGAATCACCAGCACTGGAGCACTGGTCAACCTCTCCTTTAGTTCCCTGAAGCTCTGCTCACATCGGTCGGTCCAAGCAAAGGGTTGGTCCTTGCGGGTCAGTTGTGTTAAAGGAGCCACTACTTTGGAAAAATCCTCAATAAACCTCCGATAGTAGCCCGCCAACCCCACAAAGCTCCTTATCTCAGTCACTGTCTTAGGACGTTCCCATTGCAGCACTGCCTCTACCTTGGCTGGATCTACCGAGATCCCCTGGGCAGATATCACGTGTCCTAAGAAGTTGACTTCCCTTAGCCAGAACTCACACTTAGAGAACTTGGCATAGAGCTGCTTCTCCCTCAGTATTTCCAATACTGTCCTCAGGTGTTCCTCATGCTCTTCCTCGGTCCTTGAATAAATGAGGATGTCATCTATGAAGACCACCACAAACTTATCCAAGAAAGGGCGAAAGATCCTATTCATGTAGTCCATGAATAGAGCTGGAGCATTGGTGACTCCAAATGGCATCACTACATACTCGTAGTGCCCATATCTAGACCTAAAAGCTGTCTTCTGAACATCTTCAGCTTTTACCAAGATTTGGTGATACCCCGATCTCAGGTCAATCTTGGAGAACACCGAGGCCCCATGAATCTGGTCCATCAAATCGTCAATCCGAGGTAGGGGGTACTTGTTCTTGATGGTCAATTTGTTCAATTGCCTGTAGTCTATACACAACCGAGACCCTCCATCCTTCTTCTTGACTAGGAGCACTGGAGCTCCCCACGGAGATACACTGGGTCTGATGAATTGTTTCTCCAGCAGCTCTTCCAACTGCTTCTTTAACTCTACTAACTCGGCTGGTGCCATCCTGTAAGGTGCCATTGATATTGGTCCAGCTCCAGGTACCAAGTCAATAGAGAATTCCAATTCTCTCTTAGGGGGTAACCCAGGCACCTCTTCTGGAAATACATCCGTGAAATCCCTCACCACGTGTATTCTGCTTACGTCCCCTTCATTCCTCACTTCCAACCGAGCTAGCATCACGAAGCACCTCGCCCCTTCTTCCAACTCTGATCGCCCTCTTTGAACTGGCCACACCTCTGATTCTTGGGGGTCTGGAAATGCTACCTCCTGCCTACCACAGTCTATGAGAACATGATTGGCAGCTAGCCAATCCATTCCCAGGATAACATCCAGGTCCTGAAGAGGTAGGCAGATCAAGTTCACTTTGAATCTACGTCCCTCTACTATCACTGGACATTCAGGGCAAACTGTGGAGGTCAACACCTGTCCTGACGCAGGTGTAGAGACCAACAGTTCGAAGGGTAACTCTCTCACCATAAGGCCCAACTCGGCTACACACATGCTTGACACAAAGGAGTGTGTCGCTCCAGAATCAAACAAAGTTTTTACACCTCTACCAGCTATAAAGCAAACATTCTGCACAAGGTTACCTGATTGGGACGCCTCAGCTCCTGACATGGCAAACACCCTCCCGGTTGCCTGAGGTCTGTTGCCTTCGTTCCTCATCTGCTGGGAACCACTGGGTTGAGTCATTCTGTGCTGAGTAGGACAATACTTGGCAACGTGCCCCGTCTTCTGGCAGGTAAAGCATCTCCTCTCTGAGTCTTTCTTGGGGCACACATTGGCTGTGTGTGGCCCACCGCAATGGAAACATTGAAATTTCCTGGTTTGTTGCTGATGAGACTGGGGTGGTGCTGCTCTCGCCCTATGCTGTGGAGGCCTCGCGTAGGGCTTAAACTGCTGTTGCTGTACCCTTGCCTTCCCATTGGAGGAACCGCCTGGGTGGGACCTGCTCACCCGAGACTCACCCTTCTCTAGAGTCTCCACCATTTTCGCCTTCTCCACTAAGGCATGAAATTCTCTAATGCACATCGGGGCTATGGTCCTCTTCAGCCCATGCTTCAGTCCTTCTTCGAATTTCCTACACCTCCAAGCCTCAGAGGTGGCTTGGGTATAAAACCTGGCGAGGTACTCGAACCGAGCAGCATAGGCATTCACAGACATATCCCCCTGCTCCAACCTCAGGAACTCAGCTTCCTTCGCAAATCTTGCGCTGTCTGGGAAGTACTTCTCCAGGAACCTCACTCTGAAGCTTTCCCAATCCATCACTTCCTCTCGGGCCTCCATCATCTGCTGAGTTCCCATCCACCAGAACTCAGCTTCCCCAGACAGGAGGTATGTGGCAAACACCAGCTTCTTATCTTCAGGGCAGGAAGTCGCCCTGAATATCTTCTCTAACCCCCTGACCCACTGATCTGCTTGATCAGGGGTAACGTTCCCACTGAACTTAGGTGGGTTGTGCCTGAGGAACTCAGTCAGTCCCATATGCTCCTGAGGCTGACCGACGTCGGGGTTTGTTGCGGCCGATCTGGCGGTCTCCCACTGTTGCATTGTAGCTTGGTGATTTTGAGACATCGCCGCATTCTGCTGCTGGATGGCACTTGCCATCATCTCGATGGCCTTGGCGATCTGACCCATTTCAGAAGAAGGTTGGGGAGGGGTAGAGGGTCTACGTGCCATCTCTCTTGTTTCGGATCTTGAAGCTATGAGTTTTCTATATTCCCTACAACTACAGGAATGAGATTGATAAGAAATCAATTCATTCAGGAGGTAATAACCAGACCTTACAAAGGTCAGCATCTCAAAGTCATCAAGAATTTGAGCTTAACAACATACTCGTAATACTTAGAATCTCAAGCAAGGTATTAGAACAGCTACTGATATCATCACCATCAGTTCAAACAACCATTTTCAGTCAATTGCAGAAACACTCAATAAGCTAAACTAGATCACACCAGCATTCAATGTATACTAAACATCAAATCTTTGGAATTAAGATTGAGAATCATCTCGATCCAGTTATGAGTGTGCACCCTCATTACTTCATCAAGATCTTCTCACCCTTAATACTAAGATTTTCAGCTAGAGTATACGTTCACTAAAGCACAGAAGCACACACAAACTTTTCAATACAAAACGTTTGAAAACCTTTCACTATAGTTGTTATTTAAAAACTCAAATAACTTTTATGAGCAGAAGAAACACAATGGATCCACAGCCCTCAGGTTATCCTAAGGACGAACTGCTCTGATACCATTAATGTAACATCCCACCAAATACATTTCATATTTATATAATATAAATGAAGATAAACAAGTATTTTGAAATAAACATAATCATATATATATAATGGAGTTTCTCCTCATCGGGAGTTTAATACATAAACTGTGAATCTTTCCAAAAAAAAAAAAACTTAACCAAAAATACAACAAAAGACAAATCGGGCGATATGCTAACAAAAGGGCGATCTCCTAGTCAATCAGGTGATCTCCTATCAGCCAGGCGATCTCCTATCAGACCGGCGATCTCACTTTCCTGCAACGTCATCTGCTCCCGTGTAAATCATACACGATCATCACAAGTTTTAAGAAGAACATCCACAAACGAAAACGCAGGGTAAGCTAGACAGTTTTAAAAGAGAATTTAGATATGAACTTTAAAATCAAGATAAATTAATTTAAGGCACCCACGTAAAAACATCAGCTTTCTCATTCTTCCCACATACCATCAAGTAAAAACCCACATTTCACAATTCCTCAAGAGTAGTTCATATCACACAGTGCAGCAAGTGTCTATCCACATACAGTGTTCCTCATTTCTCACGTCAGGTTTTCCACTGACTCACAATACATAGACACAAGACACTAATTCCGGAATACTCGTGCATTGATTAGACTCAGAGATCTGCACCTGTCATATTGCCCACTGTGGAATCTCACACATCCACAGGGTCGCCGTGAAATCTCTCACATTCACAAGCGTATAATGAATCTCACACATCACCATACAGCATGACAGGGTTAATCCACGCAAAACAGGTCGGTTTGTTCTCTTTCAAACAACCCACCCATACAGGTGAACCTCCTTCGACTCTCAACAACTGAGTAACTTCCTCTACGTGAGTCCATTACCTCAGCAGAGTCAGGATATCTCGTTCTTAATCACCGATCAATGCACCTACTACAAGATCTTACACGGTATTTTCTTTCCTGAAAATACTATGCCTCGACCTCACACTCACCACATCCAACACATCATACCATTTAAATAAATCATTCAAATCACATCAACAACCATTTCAAAGCTTCAGATCTTCGAATACCTCATGTAAATCTCAAGTAATTTCAAAACAGTATCAAAAACAGAGGAGTTCGTAAAACAGCGCCAAAACCGGCGATCTAGTTCAAAAACAGAGTGTGTCGAAGATTGTATATAAAACCGGCGACCTCGTCGCCCAAGCACACATACAGAGCATTTTACGCAGATGAAAACGAAAATGGCGACCACGTCGCCCTCACTTCAGAAGATAGCTAAACTATGGCTCGTATGGAAAAGAGGTCTAGCTTCCCTTACCTGGACTTGCGCAAACACCAGGAGTTCCGAAATCCAACGAAGCTTGAAGAACGCTTTGACTCTGTTCTTGTGTCTGGTTTTGAAGAGCTTGCAGAGAACCACCCAAGTGCTCCAATGGTGGCTGTCGCTCGTCGTATTCCCGCGTGAAGGTGTACTAGAATCGCAGTGTGAAGGAGAGAAATGGAGAGGAGGGAACTCACTCTTTCTCTCTTCGACTACAACAATGTCTTCCTTTTCTCTCAGCAGTGGATTTCTGTAACTTAAACCAACTTATCCCTCCAAAAGCAGCTGCCACCACCCACTCTGCAGAGAAGTCTGAGAACCACTGCCCTGAACAGTACTACCACTGTTGTCTCTGGTGCATGCCAACCACTGCTCTGAACAGTACTGCCACTGTTTGTCGCTTGTGCATGCCAGCCACTGCTCTGAACAGTACGACCGTGAGTGTCTCCCGCGCATGCCAACATTCTGATGTCACTATTCTGAACCACTTTTTCGTCTACGTGGCGCGCGTGCAGAACGTCTCTTGCTGGGAGTCTGGGGCCCACGTTCTCTGGGTGTAACTCAACGTCGCGCGATGACCTTTCGCCGATGACTACCAGCTCGAAGAGAAACCACTGATGACCTCTCGCGCGAAGACGATCCACCGATGACCTCGCGCGAAGACTACCACCGATGACCTCGCGCGAAGACTACCACCGATGACCTCGCGCGAAGACTACCACCGATGACCTCGCGCGAAGACTACCACCGATGACCTCGCGCGAAGACTACCACCGATGACCTCGCGCGAAGACTACCACCGATGACCTCGCGCGAAGACTACCACCGATGACCTCTTCCTGGCGAACGACCGATGTCTTCCTCTGGGAGACAACCGATGTCTTCCCTGGCGACGCCCTCATAACTCTCGCGCCTTGGCCACGTCCACATGCATCGCGCCCTGGCAATGCCCGCGTGCCTCGCGTCCGCGCGATGCCCGCATGCCCCTCGCGCCCGCGCGATGCCTGCATGCCTCTCACGCCCGCGAGATGCCTGCATGCCTCTCACGCCCGCGCGATGCCTGCATACCTCTCGCGCCCGCGCGATGCCTGCATGCCTCTCGCGCCCGCGCGATGCCTGCATGCCTCTCGCGCCCGCGCGATGTCCACCTGGCGCTCATGTGTAGCAGGCGACCGGCGACCTCGTAGCCTTCTAAACTTAACTTTTTCCTCCCTTTCTATTCTAAATAAAAACATACTTAGAATTTATTTAAAATATAACTCTTTTATTCCAATAAATTTTTCAGGTCCTTACAGTATGGGAGGAAATGCAGAACTCCTTTATGTTGGTACCAGGAGGGCGAAGCAGTCTTGGTTGGACCAGAATTGATTCAGCAGACGACCGAGAAGGTGAAACAGATAAAAGACAGAATGAAAGCTTCTCAAAGTCGGCAAAAATGTTATGCAGATCAGAGGAGAAAACCTTTGGAGTTTGCAGTTGGAGATCATGTATTTATGAGAGTGACACCGACCAAGGGTGTAGGACGAGCTATCAGATCAAAGAAGCTCTCCCCTAAGTTTATTGGGCCATATAAGATCCTAAGGAGGATCGGTCTAGTGGCTTATGAGATCGCCCTACCTCCCCAATTAGCAAACCTGCATAATGTCTTTAATGTATCACAGCTGAGGAAGTACATGGCAGACCCAAGTCACGTGCTGGAAGTGGACGATGTGCAGATCAAGGATGACTTGTCTTTTGAAGCAAAACCAGTTAGGATTGACGATCGGCAGAGTAAACAGCTCAGAGGCAAGATCATCAACATGGTGAAAGTGGTGTGGGATGACAGATCGGGTGATTCAACGTGGGAATTTGAGGAAACCATGAGAGGAGCCTATCCCTACCTCTTTCCTTAGTAATTCAATTTTTGAGGACAAAAATTTTTCTTGTTGGGGAGAATGTAAGGACCTATAAATTTATTTGGAATAAAGGTGATATATTTTAAATGATTTCTGAGTATGTTATTATTTAAAATAAAAAGGGCATAAAAATAGAAAATCTCATAGTGATCAGACCTCGGACGTCGCCCAAGGTCTGGGATCAGCTGGTAGAGGCCGAGCAGTTGACCATTTTGCTAACCAAGTAGTCAGGTGCGATGACTTTATCGTGAGGAAATCACGTGGGCGTGCTTGAGGTGGGGAGGCACGTGAAGCAAGAAGGGTAAGAGAAAGGAAGGTGTAGCTTAGAAGTCGATGAGATCGCCGTTTGTTGAAGAAGGCGGCGACCTCCGACTTCCCCCGTATGAAATCAGCAATCGCCTATGGTGTACATGATCGCCGAAAAGAGCACATCGCCGAGTATTCGAGAAGACTTGGTAAGCACTTAGTATGTGGTCTAAATACAAAAGATGAGTGAATTAGAAGATAGGTGGCATATCTGCCACCATGAGTAGTGTGAGCCGTGATACCACAGACTTAGAGAAATGGGAGGACGAGCCCTCAGCTGGGTGTGACGATGTGACATCGGTGACCAAAGCGAAGCGATGTGTCCTCGTCACCCACAAGGGCGATAAGAGATCGCCAACAAGATGAGAGGAACATCGGTCATCAACCAGGATGGGAGACACATCGGTTATCTGCCAGGGTGAGACATCGGTTGTCTGCCAGGGTGAGACATCGGTTGTCTGCCAGGGTGAGACATCGGTTGTCTGCCAGGGTGAGACATCAGTTGTCTGCCAGGGTGACACATCGGTTGTCTGCCAAGGTGAGACATCGGTTGTCTGCCAGGGTGAGACATCGGTTGTCTGCCAGGGTGAGACATCGGTTGTCTGCCAGGGTGAGGAATCAGTCGTCCGTCAGGAAGAGGAATCAGTCATCGCCGGTATGAGAGGCATCGGTCATCGCCGGTATGAGAGACACATCAGACATCAGTAGATGGTGGATGGACATCGCGCGGTCGGTCATCGGTGGAAGGGCATCGTGCGGTTCCCTGCTACGCGTGTTAAAGTGGGACCCAGGCTCCCCGCGAGAAGGTTCTGCATGCGCGACACGTAGACAGAAAGGGTGTTTCAGAATAGTTAACATCAGAGAGTTGGTATGGAAAGTGACCCAGAGTTGGTATACGTCGAGACCCACGTGGCCATACTGTTCAAGGAAGTGTGCACGCAAGCTTCCTGCAGAGTGGGTGGTGGCAGCGGCATTTCTGGGCAAGTTGGTTTAGATTCAAAACTCACTCCTGAGAGGCAGTGGACGTTGCTGTGGTTCGAGAGTGATTGAGTGAGTTAGCTTTGGTTCCCTGTTTCCTTTCCTCTCCTTCTCCCTGCGTTCAGACGTCCTAGCGTACCAGTTGAAGATCGGCGACTGCCCCTGGATTCCTGACGTTGTGCCCTGCAAGTTTTCTGATCAAAGCCTTAAAACAGAGCTCGGGTATCCTTAAGTCTCGGTGGGTTTGGAGCTCTTAGTGAGATTTTACGCACGTCCAGGTAAGGGAAGCTAGCTTTATTTTCAATAACAACCATAGGCTAGAAGATTCTGAAGTTGGGGCGACGTGGTCGCCAAACTTTCTTGCACGATGCTCTGTTTTTATGTGTGGATCGGAATTTGTTTGAGCTTGAAATGTGAACTTTTAAATATAGTAGATGCTGTGAAATGCATATGATTTTCGAAATCTTGAACTTTGGTATGATTTGGATTGTTTAGAAACGGTTGAAAATATGATATGATTGAATCGTTCATGGATGTGTTGTATGAATATGGAATGATGTGAAAAGTGGGATCAAGGCATAGTATTTTCAGGAAAGAAAATACCGTGTAAGATCGTGTAGAGTGTGCATTGACCGGTGATTTGTCTAGAAGGAGATATCCTGACTCTCCTGATATAATGGAATCATATAGATGAAGTTATTCAGGCGTTGAGAGTCGAAGGAGGTTCATATGTATGGGTAAGTTGTTTGAAAGATAACTAACTTGACCTTTTGTATGGATTAACCCTGTCATACTAGGAGAGTCATGATATTGAGATTGAGATTATTTATATGCGCATTGTTGTGTGGATTTCACAATGGTGTAGTATGACAGGTGCAGATCTCTGAGTCTAGTCAATGCATGAGTCTTCCGGAAGTAGTGTCAAGTGCCTATGCGTGATGAGTCAGTGGAAGTCTGACGTGAGAAAGAGAAATATTGAAATTGTTGATAGACACTTGATAGATTATGTGAAATGAATGACACTTGAGGGAATTGTGAAATGTGTGAATATTTGATGGTTTACGTTAATATCAAGTTTCATGTTTTAAAGTTTTAAAAAAAGTATCTAGCTTACCCTGTGTTTTGTTTTGTGTTTACTTTCTTAAAACTGTGATGATCGTGTAATTACACGGGAGCAGATGATGTTGCAGGCAGTAGAGCTCCTCAGTGAGTGGTTGGACAAGGAGATCGCCTGTTCTTGTGCTGTATCTTGTTTTATTTTGAAACACTGGGTGGTTATGTATTAAAAATTCCCTAGAAAAGGGATATTATTTTGAACAAAATACAATGTATGAGATGGATGTATTTTATTATACAAACATATGTTAATTTTGATATTATTGTTTCATGTTATTTTATGATATAAATATGAATATGATTTGAGGGGCTTTAGAGTACACCCCTCCTTCTTTTGCTAAAGGCACCTATTTGCTAGCACACCTTGTTAAGGGCACCTTTTTGATAGCACACCCCTAAGTGAGCAAGTTTTGCTTTCTACACTACACTAATCTACTAAGCTACCCCTAATGGGCCTCCAAGTAGCATGTACAAGGTCTTATCCCTCACATCCGTGGCTTGACTTATTTGGGCGTGAATGTGCTTGGCCATGGACCTTGTGAGAGGTCCTAGACGGTCTAGGCTCCCTCCTAGATGCTCCTCATGTAGCTCCCCCTTGTCTTGTGCTAGACGCTCTCCATGTGGTTCTAGACGGTCTAGTCTTGGCCCTTGGCTTTCATGGTGGGGTGAGCTTGGCCTCTCTCCATCAGGTGGACCCCAGGAAATACACCAGTTATCAGTGAAATGCCCAGAGTTAGGGGGAAGCCTGAGTCACAAGGTGCTCATGCATGTGGTGTGAATAGCGCATTTAGGTGCAGCACCAGCAAAGGGCCCTGGGAACTCTAAGGCCAGTTAGGATTAGGGTTTCCCAAGGGTAGTCTGCATGCATGACACGTGAACAGTTAGGGCACCCCAAGAATGGATGGCCCCAGAGATTGGGTGCACAAGTCGGTACCCAGGTGGCCATACAGTGAGAGGTAGCACTCCAGCAAGGGAAGCCTTACGCGCTAGATTACACTAAGACAGGGTAATAGCGGCACAACGGTATTCCTCCAGAAACCCTAAATGTGGGTAACAAAGATAGGGGAAACCCTAGACTATATAAACAACACTAAGAAACCCTAAAAAAGTATGCAGCTCTTGAGACTAGAATTGTTACACAGATACACACTATTTCTTGGCCCTAGTATTGACTTGAGCGTCGAAGTGCAACCGGCCTCTAGGGCGGCCCTTTGTCTTTGCAGGTACAGAGTGTTTCGATCCAGTGAAGCAACAACCTGAGAAAGAAGAGGGTGCAAGATTATCGTTAGAGTCAGCCGACAGGAGAGTCAACCGACAAGAACAGAAATGAACCTTCACATCTACTTAACACTTGTTAAGTTAATATCCAGTGGGGATTTTCCTTAGGTTTCTCACCTTAATTGTTAAATAAATCTTAATTCAAAAGTGCCACCTAAATGATTCAATTTAAAATCAACTCACATCATGTGGTATCAGAGCCAGATTTTGTTTATCTTTTTTAGTTGATTTGGCACTTTACAATTCTTTTTACTTTCTAGCAACTTTCAATTCTTGTTATTATGTTCTTGCTTTAAAGTTTCCAACACTTTAATTCATTGCAGAATTTTTTTCGGCCTTTTTAATATTCATCACATAATTTCGTTTTGAATATGATTCTTGGTATGTCTTGTATTGATCTTACCTTTTACTTTGAGTCTTATGTTCATTAGTGTTCTAGGAGTCCTTATTTTGATTCTACTTACTTGCTTTTAATTTTGTAGTTTGAAAGTAATTAGAAATTTGTTTTAGTAAAAGTTGATTTAAAGTTCCAAACATATGATTTCAAGTGTTCAATTATATTGAATCCACCACCAAAATTTTTTGTGCAAATTGAATGTTCTTCAAAATTGTTCATGATGCATCCTATGGATCTTTCTTTCCATATTTCCATTTAGTATATAAAAAAAAATCAAACAAAAATAGCTAGCAAATTTAAACTTGCACCTATATCTTTCAATTGCACATAAATTTCCTTTTCCAAACTTGGATTCAACTTGATTGGCAAATTGTTATCAACTCTGTGGAATTTTTTTATCCTTTTGCTTTCACAAGTTCTAAAGAAAAAGTTTCTTAGTTCAAAGTTTAGTAAGTTTCTTAGAGTCTTTTTTTGTGCCTTTTTCTTGCTTGTCTTCTTTTCAAAGTGTTGTCATAATCTCTTTTCCAACTTTGGTTTAGCTTGTTCTTGTTTGTTTTTTTCTTCTTTCCTCAAGTTTTGTGGTGATTTGTCTTTGAGCAAGTTTTGTTTGCTTTGACCTTTTTCACTTGAGAATTTTCATCCATAAGAAAGACCTTGGTTAAGGGAAGAAAATTTTCTTTGAGTGATTGAGTGCTTTTTCTTCAAATTGCCGCAAGCTTTCCTTTGTTACTAACTTGTTTTTCTCTAATTGTTTGTTCTTTGTGATTGTTTGTTATGGCTCATCTTTCAAGTGGAGAATCCTTTAAACCCCATTCTCTCCAAAAAGGCTTTCCTTATGGGAGAATTGGCGGCAGCAAAAAGAACCATTGCACAAAGAGAAGAAGAAATGAAGCAAATGGAGGAAAGACTCCAAAGGCTAGAATTGGCCTATGAAAGACCCCAAAGAGGAAGAAGACATCATCAAAGGCATGAATCAAGAAGTTACCAAACCTACGGTAGCCATGAAGAAGAAAACGCATGGAGAATGCAAAATTTTGAAGATAGGCGCCAAAATGTGGCCAAGCCTTTTTTACCATTTGTAAAATTGCCTAGTTTTAGTGGGGAAGGTGATCCCTATGTTTATTTAGGTTAGGAGGGTAAATTAGAATAAATTTTTAATTTACATGAGGTCCAAGATGACCAAAGAGTTAGGTTAGCCTCCTTAGAATTTTTGGACTATGCCATGCAATGGTGGTACAAAACTCTCATGGACATTGGGCTAAAAAAAAGGCCAGCCGTGATCTCTTGGGAGGATTTGAAGTTATGCATGCACGCTAGATTTGTGCCTCCACACTATAGGAACGACCTCTTGTTGAAGCTCCAACAACTTCAACAAGGCACACAAAGTGTGGATGCTTATTTTAAGGAACTTGAAACAATTTTAACCAAAGATTGACATGCATGAAAGTGAGGAATAAAAAATGGCTAGATTTGTAAGTGGTTTACGAAGGGATATCCAAGATGTGGTAGAACTCTATGAGTACTCCTCTTTAGAAAAGTTGGTTCACCTTGCCATCAAGGTAGAATCCCAAATTTCAAAGAAAAACTCTTTTAAAAATTCTCATAATGATGACTTTTACCATTCTTCTTGGAAAAACAAAAACAAGAATTCTTCCAATTTTTTCAAGGAGTCCACTTACAAACCTAAGGATTCTAAACCCTCATCTTCAACTCCTAAATCTCCAACTAAAAATTCAAGTAGAAAATGCTTTAAATGTTTAGGATATGGTCACATTGCTTGTAATTGTCCTTCTAAGTGCAATATGATGATGCATGATCAGGTAGTTCTAACTGATCATAGTTCCCAAAGATCTAGGTCTCCCAACCCTTCTAGATCCCCAAGTGAAGAAGAGAGTGAGAAGCCATGTGAAGGCGGCTTATTAGTAGTGAGAAGAATGCTGGGACAACTTTTAAAACCTTTTGATGAAAGTCAAAGAGAAAATATTTTCCACACTAGATGTCTCATTAATGATAAGTTGTGTTCTTTAATAGTGGATAGGGGGAGTTGTGCGAATCTGGCCAGCATAAGAGTAGTAGATAAACTTGGTTTGCCTACTATCTCTCATGCCAAGCCCTATAAGCTTCAATGGTTAAGTGAAGAGGGGGAGATCATAGTCAACAAGCAAGTCCTCATAGCCTTTTCCATTGGCAAATACAAGGATGAGGCCTTGTGTGATGTTGTCCCTATGGAAGCTACTCATATTCTTTTAGGTAGGCAATGGCAATATGATAGAAAAACTCTTCATGATGGCCTTACCAACAAAATTTCTTTTTACTTCCATGGGCTTAAGATCACATTAAAATCTCTCTCACCAAAGGAAGTCCATGAGGACCAACTTAAAATGAAAGAAAAGAGAGCGACCGAAAAAGAAAAAAAGGAAATCTAAGAGAAGCCTTCTCATTTCACCACAAGAGGTAAAAAAGGTAATGCTTTCCCAAAATAATATTTTCATAGCTTTCCCTAGGACCCTTGAGAGTGAATTGGTGGTTGATAGTCCTTCATGTTTGGCAAATTTGGTAAAGGAATTTAATGATGTTTTTCAAGATGCCCCAAAAGGATTACCTTCTCTAAGGGGCATTGAGCACCAAATCAATTCCATTCCCCGTGCTTCTTTACCAAATAGGCCTGCATATCAGACCAATCCTACCGAGGCCAAAGAAATTCAACAACAAGTGGAGGAATTAATAGCTAAGGGGTGGGTGCAAGATAGCATGAGTCCATGTGCTATGCTTGTAATTCTTGTCCTTAAAAAGGATGGGAGTTGGAGGATGTGTACAGATTGTCGCACAATTAACAACATAACCATCAAATATAGGCATCCCATTCCTAGGTTAGATGACTTGTTGGATGAATTACATGGGTCTCAAATTTTTACCAAAATTGATCTTAAGAGTGGTTATAACCAAATCCGGATTAAACCAGGGGATGAATGGAAAACCTCCTTTAAGACCAAGTTTGGTTTATATGAGTGGTTAGTCATGCCTTTTGGCTTGACTAATGCTCCAAGTACCTTCATGCGACTCATGCACCATGTTTTAAGACCTTTCATATGCAAGTGTGTGGTAGTTGATTTTGATGACATTCTTATCTATAGCTTGTCTTTAGAGCATCATGAGCGACATGTTAGGCAAGTCTTAGAAACCCTTAGGAAAGAGAGTTTGTATGCTAATTTTGCTAAGTGTATGTTTGTACTAGATCATATAGACTTCCTAAGGTTTGTTGTGAGTTCTAAATAGGTGCATGTAGACAAGGAAAAGGTTGCAGCAATTCAACATTGGCCAACACCTACCAATGTTAGTGAGGTACAAAGTTTTCATGGACTTGCTAGTTTTTATAGGCAGTTTGTGAAAGACCTTAGTACCATTGCCGCACCTCTAAATGCCATAGTAAAGAAGGATGTGGTTTTTAAATGGGGACAAGACCAAATTGAGGCTTTTGAAACTTTGAAAGAAAAATTGACTAAGGCCCCCATTTTAGCCCTTCCTAACCTTGCTAAGACATTTGAAATTGAGTGTGATGCCTCCAACATAGGCATTGGGGTTGTCCTCCTTCAAGAGGGCCACCCCATAGCTTATTTTAGTGAGAAACTCAAGGGGAGTCATCTCAATTACTCCACTTATGATAAAGAACTTTATGCTCTTGTTAGAGCCTTGCAAAATTGGCAACACTACCTTTTTCCAAAGGAATTTGTGATACATAGTGATTGATCCGGTCGGTCATCGGTAGTCGATGACATCAGCAGCAGTTGACCACGTGGACCATTCACAGGGTAACACGTGGTAGAGGGTAGCAGGCGAATCAGGGAGGCGATCACTCAGAATTGTAATCGCCTATCGCCTTGAGGATGAGTAATCGCTCATCGCCGGTATGGATCAGTAATCGCCTAGATTGCACATGATCGCCGTGTGTTAAGGTTAGGAGATCAGGTGGTCAGCAAGTCGCCGAAAGAGCACATCGCCGGGTGTTTGAGAAGACTTGGCAAGCACTTGTTGTATGGTCTAAGTACAGAGGATAAGTGGCATATCTGCCACCATGTGTAGTGTGAGCTGCGATGCCCAGTGTTAACCAGCTCGCCATGTTAAGGTTGCGCCCAGAGTAGCCTGTGTACTAAGCTACTCCCTGTGTGGATAACTTAGTCGCAGGGGCACAGTGGAAGTAACGTTTCAGCTGCAGATACTCCAGATGGTGACACGTGTATGACCAGATGTTATCCACTTGTCAAGAGGAATAACCGTCAGGAGAGAGAAAGACTCAGGTATATATACGAAACTCTTAACGAAATTGAGGGGTTTTTACAGATTCTTACAGCTTACACATTTGAGAGTTTCAGTTACACACGAGTCTCACAGAGAGATTCAGATATAGTTTTGGTGTTCCTGTTGCCTGACTTGAGCATCGGAGCTACAACGGCCCGCCAGAGGCGCCGTCTGTGTTTTTTGCAGGCAGCGTTTGGAGTTCCGGCGGTGGTTCTTGGAGCGTTCCTGCAGAACAGAAGGCTAGACGAAGGAGTGACGAGGCAATCCTCCATGTTCGAGTCAAGCGACAGGATCATTGGAATGATCCTGCCGCTTGACTCGAACGTGGGAGCTACAACGGCCGCCAGAGGCGCCGTCTGTGTGTTTTGCAGGCAGCGTTTGGAGTTCCGGCGGTGGTTCTTGGAGCGTTCCTGCAGAACAGAAGGCTAGACGAAGGAGTGACGAGGCAATCCTCCACGTTCGAGTCAAGCGGCAGGATCATTGGCGCCCATCGTGGGGCACGTGTGAATTTTGTTCCCATCCACGTTGCAGTTCTTGAAGTTTCTTGAGGTTTCTTGAAGTTTCTTGGAGCTTCTTGATCATTTCATCGAAGTGAAGTTACGTCGAAGTGTTGAGAAGATGAGAAGAAGAACCAGGCAAACCTCACCTGCGCCATCTACTGAAGAAGGAGCTGTTACCATGGCGCAGGCAGTGGAGATGATGCGCGCGCTGCAAGATAGCGTCGCGGAATCGAGAGCTGAGCAAGAGAAAATGCGTGCAGAGCTGACTGCATCACAGAGAAGAAACGAAGAGTTGAGCCGTATGAATGAAGAACTGCGTAGGGAATTGCAGGCGCAGAAGGAGCGCGCAGTTGAAGAGAGGACGTCGACGCCGCAATCGCCTCCTAGAGTATTCCCTATGCCTTTCTCCCCCGAGATCATGAACACGGTGGTGCCTCCCAATCTGGTGGGACTGAAAGCGTCGTTCACGGGGGTGGAAGATCCAGAAGCACACCTGACAGCCTTCCACACTCAGATGATGCTGACTGGAGGTTCAGATGCTGTGTACTGCAAGATGTTCATTAGTACACTGAGTGGAGTGGCTATGGAGTGGTTCGTGAGCCTGCCAGAGGGCCACGTCACTTCATTCCATCAGTTTGCGAAGCTGTTCACGGAGCAGTACATCATCAACCGACCTGCGCCAGTGGTGTCCTACGACCTGTTTGACGTGCGCCAATATCAGGGGGAGCCGTTGAAGGACTACCTCAATCGCTTTGGGGCGCAGGTGGTGAGATTGCCCATCAAGGATGAGGACATGCTGGTGCATGCGTTCAAGAGAGGTGTCCTCCCTGGTCCTTTCAGTGAATCGTTCATCAGGAGCCACCCTGCCACCTTCACCGAGATACGGCGACGCGCGGTGGCACACATAGTAGCAGAGACAGAGGTCTCTGAGAAGAGAGGAAGTGCTGCACCGTCGAAGCCACGTGGAGGTCAGGGGAATCAGCAGCACCAGGCGCGGGTGCATGAGATCAAGGAAGGGAGGAAGGAGCAGGGAAGGTCTCGCCCTTATGCACCCCGGAAGGACCAGACCAGGGGGCGTGCAAGCAACGCACCCCCCAGGTATGATTTCATGATAAGTTTGGCGGAGCTGATCGCCACCCCTGCTGTGGCAGCAAGACTCCATGTGCCAGAGAAAACCGACAGGGTACTTGGAGGGAGGAAGGATGAGTGGTTTGAATTCCATCAAGCTTATGGACATACACTCCGTACCTGCCTGGCGTTGGGGCGTCAGCTTGCTGAGTTGGTGAAGACAGGGTTCCTGACCGATTACCTGCAGAAGGCACAATGTTATCGCGCTTGTAAGGACCTGTAAAATTAAATTGGAATAAAAAGGGATATATTTTAAATGAATTCTAAGTATGTTTTTATTTAAAATAAAAAGGAAGGAAAGTGTAGTTTAGAAGACTATGAGATCGCCTGGTTAGTACATAATCGCCTGTCGCCTAGATTACACGTGATCGCCAGTTGCCTATGGTGCACATGATCGCCGAAAGTGCACTCAGTATGTGGTCAGGATACTGGATCAACCAGAGTGGGTTCCACAAAACCACACGTATCAAGGTGTGGGTTAAGCCTTAGATACGCTGTGCATGCGAAGCTGTATGCTTGAGCATAAGAAATCGTCCTTAGTATTGCATGCATGGGCGCACGAGGAGTAGTGCTGACCTACTCTTGGAAATGTGAAGCTACCGACGTCACCAAGTCATGAGGAGATGATACCTTGGACGTAACATAGTGGGATGAAGAACCTTCAGCTAGGCGTGGCGATGTGTCGTCGGTCATCGCCGGGTTCGAGGCATGCGGACATCGCCAGGGCGCGAGGCATGCAGGCATCGCGGGGCGCGAGGCATGCGGGCATCGCCAGAGCGCGACGCATGCGGTCATCGCCGGGCGCGAGGCATGCGGGCATCGCCAGGCGCGAGGCATGCAGGCATCGCCAGGGCACGAGACTTGTTGGCATCGCCAGGGCACGAGGCATGCGGGCATCGCCAGGCGCGAGGCATGCGGGCATCGCCAGGGCGCGAGACTTGTTGGCATCGCCATGGCGCGAGGCATGCGGTCATCGCCAGGGCGAGACATCGGTCGTCTCCCAAGGAGAGACGTCGGTCGTCTCCCAAGGAGAGACGTCGGTCGTCCGCCAGGATGAGGCATCGGTGGTTAGTCATCGCGCGAGCGATCATCGGTGGAAGGTTATCGCACGATGTCGAGTTTCACACAGATTAGGTGGGACCCAGGCTCTCAGCATCAGACGTACTGCACGCGCGACACGTAGACAAAAAGGGTGGTTCAGAATAGTGACCTCAGAGTGTTGGCCTGCGCAGAGGCACGCGTAGTCGTACTGTTCAGGGAAGCGTACACGCAAACTTCCCTGCAGAGTGGGTGGTGGCAGCGGCTTTTGTGGACAAGTTGGTTTAGATTCAAAAACCCACTTCTGAGAGGCAAAGAGCGTTGCAGTGGTTCAAGAGTGAAGAGTGAGTTACCTTCATCCTTCTCTTTTCTCTCCTTCGCGCTGCGATTCAGGCATCCTCAAGCACCAGTGCGACGAGCGACGACTGCCCTTGGAGCACCTGGGAGGTTCTCTGCAAGTTCTACAAACCAAACGCTAAAACAGAGCTAAGGCATCCTTTAAGCTCGGTGGGTTTTGGAGCTCTTGGTGTTTTGCGCAAGTCCAGGTAAGGGAAGCTAGCCTTATTTTCCAACGAAAAACCTTATAGTAGATGACTGAGATGATGGGGCGACGAGGTCACCGGTTTTCAACTGTTATTGTATAATCCCCTGTTTTTGGACGAGATCGCCGGTTTTGGCGTTGTTTTTCAAACTCCCCTGTTTTTGGTGTTGTTTGAAACTGTTTGAGATTTAAATGTGATATTCAAAAATCTGAACCAGGGGATGATTGTTGTTGTGATTGGAATTGTTCATTAAATGTTGTATGATGTGTTGAATATTGTGAATGTGGGATCAAGGCATAGTATTTTCAGGAAAGGAAATACCGTGTAAGATCGTGTAGGATGTGCATTGACCGGTGATTCGTTTTTATGAGATATCCTGACTCTCCTGATATAATGGAATCATATAGATGAAGTTATTCAGGCGTTGAGAGTCGAAGGAGGTTCATATGTATGAGTGAGTTGTTTGAAAGAGAACGAGCTTGACCCGTTGTATGGATTAACCCTGTCATGCTAGGATAGTGATGATATTGAGATTCATTTATACGCTTGTGAATGTGTGTGATTTCACGGCAACCCTGTGAATGTGTGTGATTTCACAGTGGGGCAGTATGACAGGTGCAGATCTCTGAGTCTAGTCAATGCATGAGTCCTCCGGAAGTAGTGTCAAGTGTCTTGTGTGATGAGTCAGTGGAAGTCTGACGTGAGAAATGAGGAACATTGAAATTGATAGACACTTGATGCATTATGTGAATAGAACGACTCTTGAGGAAATTGTGAAATGTATGATTTCTTGATGGTCATGTGAAGGGAACGAGAAAATTGATAGTTTTACGTGGGTGTCTTCAATTTGTTTTATCTTGATTTTAAAGTTTCATATCTCAACTCTCTTTCAAATATCTAGCTTACCCTATGTTTTTGGTGTTGTGTTTGGCTTTTTCTTAAACCTATGATGATCGTGTATAATTTACACGGGAGCAGATGATGTTGCAGGAAGTAGAGCTCCTCAGTGAGTAGTCGCCGGAAGGAGATCGCCTGTTTCTATTTCTGTTAGGCGATCACCCTTTTTCTGTTTTCTGATAGGAGATCGCCGTTTTCCGATAGGAGATCGCCTTTGCTGTTAGGAGATCGCCTGTCTTTATATTTTACTGTATTTTGTTTACGTTTTGGAAAACTGACCGATTATGTATTAAACTCCCTGTGAGGAGAAACTTCATTACATATATATAATTATGTTCACTTCAATACATTTGTTTACCTTTATTTTTATTATATAAATATGAAAAGAAATTGGCGGGATGTTACAGCGCTTCGGGGTCCCAGGCAGGCGACCAACAGCATGAACTCCCTGTGTTTGGGGAGGTGAGGTGATGGAAGAGGCTATACTGGGGGGGCTCCCAGAGCTGGAGCGGAAGGCCTGATCGCCCCACGTGTGCGCATCGCCAGGGCGGTCATCGCCGGGTTATTTTCTATTTGTTCAACTGATGTGAATACTGAAATCTATATTTAGTAAAAAGGGAGGGGTGAAATGAAGGTTTCTATTCTTCTCCGAAGATGAATGTAATGAGAAGAAAAGGTGAGTGAGGTGTGGAATGGGGGCAGTTTAAGCACTTAGCACGGCAGTAGTGTCTGGCGAAAGTAGAGGAATCTTGGTTTGTCTGGTTTATGCTGAAATGTAGAAATTCAGGTTTGTTTTAAGCTTGTGCAATAGTCTTGACTAGGAATAGGTGGCATGTTATAGTTGGTACTGATAAAGAGCAGTGGTGTGGGGTGGAAAGGCTGTTTTGAAGGTACGGATTGCTTAACCACTAGTATTATTCTGTTGTGGTAGTTTTAAACTGCTATTATCATCCAGACTTGGTAAGGACCCGTAGGTAGTGTTCTATGGGGTTTGTGTGATGATATAGACTGGTAAAGTTGTTGGGTGTTGTTGGAAGAACTAGTAGGATGGTGCTGGTGTTGGAAGATTGGTGATTAAAGTTGAAGTTCACACAACTAAGGATCAACATGCAAGTCTCTCTAGGTGGAGTAGACAAGAATCTCATGGAATTGGAGCTAGAAGGAGATGTTAATGCAGACTAAAATTTTGCATAATTTCATGCATTTGTGTGGCATAAATGATGCAGATTAGCTGGCCAATAGTGCTACAATGGAAGGGCATAGGCAGTGGTGTTTACCCTTTGAGCAGTTGCTGTAGATGTGAAACAGAGCAAGGTTGTAGTGAATGTTGGAAGCTGTTTTTTATTTCTACCTAGTAGGCTATTTTTTATTTTTTTAGATTGAAGTAGAAATGCTCTGCAGTGGTCTGTGTGCCTAAAAGGAAGGTATGACAATTGTGAAGGTTCTTATATGATGGTGCAAGGATTCTTAATGTAAGAATGAATGTTATTTTAAGAACATATGCCCGTAGTTGGTATTTCCACTAGTGAATATATATTCAATCCTTATCTAATGAATCTCATAGATTTTAGTTTTAGATAAATTTTAATCAATAAAAAAATGTTAGAAATAGGATGGTTAGTGTCTTACATACTGCAAAAATGCTAGCTAATGCAAAAACAACAATATTTAATTTTTTTATTAAATCTAAACATTAAATATAATTATAATTACACAAAAACATGTAGAATTTAATTAATAAATTTAATTTATTAACTACCACTTTTGTACCACTTAATTTTCTTTTAGAGGAAATGTTAAGGTCCCAATTCTAAAGTTTCTTTTGAATCAAACAATAATTTATTAGAATAATATATTATTGTTATATAACTTAACCTCTTTAAATAAGTTAAGTAGTCTGTTATTATAGAGAATTTAAGTGAGCACCATTAACTTTTATATGGTCTTAGATGATTATTAGAATAATTTATTTTTGTTATATAACTTAACCTCTTTAGATAGGTTAAGTAATATGTTATTATACAGAATTTAAATGAGCACCATTGACTTATATTCACCACACATAAATATAAAAATAAACATATTTTTGTCTTCTATTTATTAATGATGTATCAATCATCTTGGCTAGAACAAATCTCATTTCAATGGATAAATCTTGGATAGAAATGCTTAGAAATATACCTGAATATATGGAAGGTTTGAATAAAGTTTTGGAATTTGCATTTGCTAATAATGGTGTGAGGGGGAAAATAATATGTCCATGTCAGAAGTGCAACTTTAACAAATGGCAGTGTCGTGAAGTGGTGTATGAACACTTGATTGTTAAACCTTTTCCAGTTTGATATAAAGTGTGGCTTCTACATGGGGAGAGAACAGGAGTAAATGTTATTGATGATGAAGCATGTGTAATGTCGCAAAATAATGAAAGAGTTTTTGCTAATGATCCGATGTGTGATATGGTTAATGATGCATTTGAATGTCATCAATATAGCAATGACATGGTGGATGATAGGGAAATGGGTGCAGAGTCAAGCCATAATGTGAATGATGATGTTGAGGATTTTTTTGAGTTAATGCAAGATGGTCAAGAGAGTTTGTATGAAGGATGTGATAAATATTCTAAACTTTCTTTCTTGATCAAGCTGTATCACATCAAATGTCTATGCAAAATAAGTGACAAGGCAATGACCATGATACTAGAGTTGTTAGTAGATGCCTTTGAGCATGCTAAAATTCTGCACTCATTCTATGAGGCAAAGAAAACCATTAACAAGCTTGGTCTTCATTATACTAAAATTGATGCTTGTCCGAATGATTGCATGTTGTACTCAAGAGAAGATGGAAATAGGGATTTTTGTAAGAAATGTAAAACATCTAGATGGAAGGCAAAAAAACAAAGTACAATTGCTTGTGCTACAGGTAACTAGAGAAAAAGACTCCTACAAAGGTTTGAAGGTATTTACCTTTGAAGCCAAGCTTATAGAGGATGTTTATGTCTCCTAAAATAGTTGAGCATATGCGATGGCATGCATCCGGAAGTACAGATGAAGGCATCTTAAGGCATCCAAGAGATTTTGAATCATGGAAGACATTTGACTTTAAACATCCTCAATTTTCCTAAGATACTCGAAATGTATGACTTGGCTTGGCTACTAATGGGTTTAATCCATATGGCAATTTAAGCAATAGTCATAGTATTTGGCTAGTTGAACTCATACCATACAACCGTTGTCCTTGGAGGTGTATGAAACAAAGTTCATTGATTTTCTCCATGATCATTCCTGGAAAGTGAGCTCCAAGAAACGATATTGATGTATATTTACAACCACTAATAGAAGAGTTGAAAGATTTATGGAACATTGGCATCAAAACTTTTGATTCATATGGAAATGAAGTGTTTAATATGCATTCAGCCATATTATGGACTGTTAGTGATTTTCCAGGTCTTGGAACCCTATCTGGATGGAACACACGTATTGGGTTGGCATGTCTAGGAAGCTTCTTAAAGGTGGTAAATTTTGTATAATGAGTCATCGATGTTGGTTAGATGGAAGGAATAGATTGAGACTGGCTCACATGAGATTTGATGGAACTATAGAAAATAGGAATCCACCTTTGGCAATCTCAGGACATGATGTCTTACAACAAGTTCATAATCTTAATGTTGAATTTGGAAAAGAACTGGTACTTGATGAACGGGCAAAAAGACAGCAGAGAGTTAATCATGCAAAGTTACAAACTCAACAATGGCGAAAAAAGAGTATATTTTTTTAACTTCCTTATTGGATAGATAACTTATTGCCCCACAATTTGGATGTTATGCACATTGAAAAAAATGTATGTGATAATGTGGTGTTTACATTGTTGAATGATAGTTCAAAAAAATGTAAAGACAATCTAAAGGCACAAAAGGATCTACAACTTTGGGGTATTAGACCTGATCTTTGCCTGATGAAAATGGCAGATATCTCCCTACTATATATACATTGACAAATGCAAATAAAGATATCTTTCTCAAAACTTTGAAAAACATAACTGTTCCAGATGGTTACTCTAGTGATGTGAGTTGATTCTAGGTTCATTATGTTTGTGACATTTTTAAGAATTAGGATCAAGATTCTTAGCAATTTATAGGTGAGTCACCTAAGGAAAATCTCCATTAGACATTAACTTAACAAATGTTAAGTAGATGTGAAGGTTCATTTCAAAGGTCCAAGGTAAAAACACAGTTAGAGATATGAAGGGATGACAAATGAGGTGCAGAAAACAGAATTGAATGGCGCCAAACAGAGCTGGAACAGAATTGAAATTATAGCATAAAAACATAATTGAAACTAAAGCACAAAAATAGAATTGAAACAACACACAAATTCAAGGAAGCTTAAGGAATCATCAATGGAGGCAATGCCTTCCAAATGATGAACCAAACTCAATTATGAGTGTTATATCCTTGTACACAACAATTGAAATAAAATGAACAAGAATAACCTATTGAAATTGGAAACAAAGAAGAACAACCGATTGAAATGACTATGGAAGATGAAAGAAGATGAAACTTATGTGGTTGTAGGCATGGATTGGGAATGGACACGCCACTTCGAGGTGATGATCCAAGATAAGTGTTGGATTGCCGCCACTTAAGAGCTCCCAAAGTATCACAAGATGAGACAAGGAAGAGGAGAACAAGTCTCACATAATTCACTCACAATTTGAGTATAGTAACTTAACTTCTATTTCTATCTTATTTTACAATGACCAAGCACCTCTATTTATAGTTTTAGAGGGCTAAAATGAAAGTGAAACAAATTCAAAATTTCCTCCTAATTCTAATTCAAATTTGGAGCCAATCTTGAGTCTCATGGGAGGTGTGACCTTTTTTCTACTTTGGCACCTCCTAAAAACTACACCTACACCTACTCTTTATGTCACATGGAAGGTCGACCTATCTTTATACATTGGCACCCCTTATTTTAATATCTACACCTTCCTTTAATGTTCTACTAAAAAACTATACAAAAGTAATTACAAAAAAAGATATCTATTGATGCTTATTTTTCCAAAGCTTTAGCCTTGCTCTTAGTAATCCTTTGAGCTCATGGATTGGGCTTGGGCCCCCACTTGACTTGGGCTTCTTGGCTTGGGCTTCTTGGGCTTGGGCCCTCTTCATTTATACTACTATTTGAATTCTTCAAGAGAACCCAATTATTTACAAAATGTTCTACTCTTTAAGAAGACTAGTAAGAAGAACTTCAAGTGCTTTGGAATATCGCCCTTTCTTCTTTTTGTGAAGTCTTCTTTTGATTGTTGAGATGACCCTTTATATATAGCATCTTTGGTCATCCTTAAGTGGTCTTGACTTGCATCATCTAGTAACATTAGTAGAAGAATTGATGTCAAACAACGTAAGTTTGGAGGATTAAAAATTCATGACTCATATTTTGATGGAGCAGCTTCTACCTTTGGCAATGAGAAATACACTCCCTAAAGAAGTCTGCTCTATTTTGATTGATTTATGTTTTTTTTTTATAAAATTGTGTAATAAAGTTTTAAAAATGGATGAACTGGATCTGCTACAAAGTAGAGTGGTCCTCACATTGTGTCACATGGAGATGTTATTTCCTCCTTCCTTTTTTAATGTCATGGTTCATTTAATTGTGCATCTAGTAGAAGATGCCAAGCTTGGAGGACCTGTCCAATATTGATGGATGTATCCCATTGAGAGGTATTTAGGGAAATTAAAGTCCTATGTTTGTAATAAGGCACAAGCAGAAAGGTCAATAGCGGAAGGATACATGGCTGAAGAGGCTTTAACTTTTTGTTCGAGATATTTAGATGGAATTGAGACTATATTTAACCGATTGCATCGTGTTAATGATGAACCTACTATTGTGCCTTCTAAAGAAAATACATTGTTCCCACCAGTCGGAAAACCAGTTGGGGGTTTTACTTATTTCACTCTATCTGCAAAGGAAAACTTGCAAGCACATCGTCATGTGCTAACTAACTGCACCATAGTTAACCTATTTCTGCAGTAAGTTTATAAACAATAGTTTTTTTATAATTGGTTTTCTCTTCAATATAATTTATATAATTTATATGTTTCACATGGGGAATTTAGAGACACTCTACAAAGACAACTAAGTCGGGCTCGATCATCCTCTATGATAGACAAGAGGGTTCATAGAGAAATTGCAAAGTGGTTTTCACGTCGTGTATGTATATTTACACCAATATTATTTGATTCCTATATATATATATATAATGTATGTATGCATTTATATTACACTTCTTATGATTGTTTATTTTTTTTTCTATCCTAGATAAGGAATGAATCAATTGGTATCCATTCAGATGATTAAAAATTCTTAGCTATGGGTTCGATTGATTGTGCAAAGCGGTATAGTGCCTACAATGTTAATGGATTCAAATTTTATATATTGGAGCGTGAGCTTTGGCTTAAAACACAAAACAGTGGAGTGTTTGCTACATTTGGGACAAGGAGTTATGCAAGTAGTAGTGATAATCAAATGCAGTTTGGAGGTGTGTCGTATTATGGTCGATTGATAGACATAATTGAGATAAACTACCATGGTTGATTCTCAATTGTTTTATTCAAATGTATGTGGGCCAATACAACTACTTCTAGAGGGATAACGAGTGATGAGTATGGATTTACATTACTAAGCTTTTCACGCTTGATCCACATCGGTGATAATGATGATGACGACATCAAGGTATCAGAAGCTCAAATGGTGTATTATGTAGAGGATGAGTTTGATAAAAATTGGTGCATACCTGTACATTTAAAGCCTAGAGACTTGTACAACATGATTGAAGATGATGTTGACAATTTTCATGAATCTGAGCCATTTGAACAACAAAACTTTGAAACATTATTTCCTGATATGGAAGAAAATATACAACTAACAAGGCTTTTTTACTATTCCATTTTAATTTATTATCCTTCAACTTTGAATTTAATGTGTTTATCTTATTGTTTGTACACCACCTGAAGATGAAGAAAATACCAACCAACAAAAGTAGTTCTTCTACAGACCATCATCCATCTCATCCAGGTAATATGTTCAATTAAACTAAATTCAGTTTTATTGTTCATTAATATGTAATATTACATCTTCAAGAGTTTTATTGATTGTGAGGAATCTTGAAGATGAAATCCGCAACCTCAAGTAAGTCTAAGTCAGAAACTCAAGTGAGTAGTTACCCTTCTTTATCTTTACCCACGCCAAAGTATATTCATCCTGCACTTCTTCAAGGTACTTATAAACCTGGTTAGATGTCTAAACTTTCATACAATTTATTAAATTGTATTATTCAATATATTATTCATTTGTAATTCACTTGTAATTTATGTAGGACTTCAAGTACAAGCTCCACCCCTAACTGCACCTGAAACGAGTAATCCTAGATGTATTTCATCTCTATTTCCCCATCCACCTCTATTTGCACCTCAAGAAGGTACTAAACATGCTCACCCTGCACCTCCAACTGCATCTCAACCAAGTAATTTTTGTTCACTTCTTTTTCAAATTTATTAATCCTCACATCATTAGAATAATTGTTTTTTTTTTAATATGCTGATTTATTTTCAGGAACCTTGAAAGTGAGGATACATTCAACTAGTCAGACCAACTCAACTCCTACATTCATTGTTCAGCCCCCAATCGCACCTCAATATAATTCTCAGCCACCAAATCATGTACATGTAGCTGGATCAACAATACCTGATACATCAAATGTATATTCGGAAAATGAAGAGGAAGAAAATGAGGAAATTGAGTTGCAAACAGATCCACAAAGGCCTACATCCTGCAAAAGAGCATGGCTTGTTGATGTCATTGGTAAGCCACTATATATGAATTTGTTAAAAGCATACAATGTTATATATAGTTATATATGCAATATTATTTTTTGGTTTAGTCCTATATCCCTTAAGACAAATGTTTTTAATATTTCGTAGATGAGGAAGGAAAGAGAAACACAAAATAGCTAAGAACCAATGATGTTTGGCATCTACCTCCAAATTAAAGGATTGTTGTGCAATGGAATAATGAGGGCCAACCAATTGCAGATGGTGGAGCATTATTGAATAGATTCTTAGGTAGTATTGCAAGAAACTATAATGCATTTCCATTAGTTATTCTAGTTGGAGGAAGGTTCCTAAAGTTTATAAAGAAGACATACTTAAACACACTATTCAAGTAATCATATCCAAAATTATACTATAATTTAATTTATAATTTAAATATACTATAATTATTGTTAATTTTAATTGCTGACTGTTTTGAAGGCTAAATTTGATGTTCGTTCTGATGTTCATATAAATCATGTCCTTAAATCACTTAACACAAAATGGAGAGACCACCGAGAAGAATTGTGGGAACAAAGGAATGATGGAACACGTACAAGAGATGAATGGATTATAATGGCTCCAGAAGGAATAGATAGAGATTAATGGGCTTCTTTTGTGGATTATCACCTAAATTCAAAAGCAAAGGTATAACTGAAACATTTTTAGGAATTTACATTCATACTTATTAATTTTTATATGTTGATGATTAGGAAAATGCCCTAAAAAATAAAGAGAATAGAAAAAAGCAAACCATTGCTCACACAGGTGGATCAAAGAGCATTGCAAGGAAAAGAGATGAAATGGTGACATCTACACATATGTTCATGTCAAATTTATGTTTTAATCTCTCTTACATTGCGTCATATAATTTTTCTTGTTTTCAATAGGAAAAAGAGTGTGGCCACAAGGTTAGTAGAGGAGATGTATGGATAGCTACACATAAACATACTAATGGAGCATTTGTGAGTGATGAAGCAAGGGAAATTGGTGTAAGTTCAATTATAATAAATTATATAATTATCAACCACACTTAATTTAATTTTAATTAGTTTCTTCTTGTGTTCATTCTAGGAAAAAATTAAAGCATATGAATTAACCTCATCATCATTCATATCAAATACTGATTCTTTGGCTTATGTTTTCGGAAGCCAAGAACATTGTGGGCATGTTAGGGGTTTAGGTTTGGGTCCTTGCCCATCTAAAGTGTTTGGCTACAATTCTCATTTGTATACTGGAACATCTTCAAGTTTGCCTTCTTATACACATTTACAAAATCAGGTTAATAATTTTTTACTTGTTTAAATTGTGTATCCATATATTCTTTATGCTTAAACTTTATATTTAGAACTTAATTATTTTAATTCTTATTAAATATGTTAATGAAATGAAGTTTGTATTCTAAACTAGGTTTCTTCATTAACATCACAAGTTAATGAAATGAAAGCAATGATGACTTTTTTGGTGCAAAACTATCATAGGAGAATTGCCTCATGATTTTGCTATGTTTCACACATCACCAATAATATTTAAATCTTGATTAAATTAATATATATTTTATATTGTAATTGAAATGCTACTAATTATGACTATTTTTTATATATTAGGCATCTGATCAAGGAAGTGTTCCTGATGAAACAAATGATCAAGATTAAAAACTATTCTAGTGTTTTGAGATTGAAAGTATTATAGTTTATTTTTAAAATAACATTTGCTGCCCATTTTGTTACTATGGCTAAGAATGATTGGAAGCCATACAATGATAGGTCAAAAAATTGCTCTCTAGATCTCTAAGATAGGAGTTGATTTCAAATATGCTATAGTTTGTTATTATTCTATTTGTTGTTGGAGTTTGTTATGTGGTACTTCTAAATTTGGACTCTTTTGTTTAGCAATTGAAATGCTTAATTTTTGCTTGCTACAATATTTTCATTATGATGATGATGCTCCTCAACAAACCAGGACTAACAAAACTTTCTTTTTTTTCTTTTCCTTGCAATTTGGAAGGGAGACAACAAATTTGTCTCCTAGAATATGATGATACATGTAAATTTTCCATCTTTAAGAGTAAACCATCACTGCAGCGTGTCTAAATGTGTTAAAATTATAATTTTTCCTTTAATAAGCAATTGCTTTCACAACACCCCTAGAGAAAGAACGCATAATCTTAAAGTGCTAAAATGGAAGGGATTATGTGAGTAAAGGCAATATAATATCATTTATATGTTATCAAAAGAGAATGTTTCACAATTAAAAAGTTGATTATGTAATTGGGTAAAAGATAATTATTATAATTACTTATTTTGAAAATCATAAAGAAAGAAACCAATCTAATAGTAAATAGAAAAGATATTTGCAACTAATGTAGTCATATAGTCAGCAGTAAAATACCCTTAAACCCTAGGAAATCATGGGGGTTTCGAAAACCCCTGGTAAAAATGGGGGTTTTGTAAACCCCTAGTAATAGTGGGGGTTTTTCAAACCCCTGGTAAAAATGGGGGTTTTGTAAACCCCTAGTAATAGTGGGGGTTTTTCAAACCCCTGGTAATAACGGGGGTTTTTGAACTGTTATTACCAGGGGTTTATGGAACCATCGGTAAAAAATTGAACTTCCAGAGGTTACTCAAAATCGCCGGTAATCCACTAACGACGCTGCATCTTCTAAGGGAAAAATAAACCGCAGGTAATACATTTAGCGGGGGTTAAAATCACCGGTAACGTTAAAAATAACCCTCGTTAAAAATAATTTTCCTTGTAGTGTGTGGGCCAAATATACAAAAGTCCAAGTTACTTCTTTGAATTAAAACAGAAAACGAAATCTAAGGACAAAAAGTAGGAAATAAAAGATACAATATCTCAAAAATAGAATTGGAAGCAAATCTTCTGCAAAATACAAGAATTATGAAAAGTTGGAAACTGTTAACAAAATTTAAACTACAATATTTTCCCAAGATCCTTGGAGCAGAAAAGCCTATAAAAGACACAAGCTTCAAGGAGAAAGGAGAGAGCTTCATAGGGTTTTCTTAGTTTCTTTTCTTCTTTGTAATTCTTTTGTTTTGCCTCCACATTGAAGGATAAACCTTTTTGGATGTTTCCTTTGTAATTCCCCATTGAGTTTTGAGGTTTTTGATCAATAAAAGTTTCATTTTTTAATTCTTTATAGCAATTATTTTAATATTCTAATATTGATCCGGTCGGCCATCGGTAGTCGATGACGTCAGCAGCTGATGACGACGTGGGTCAGTCGCAGAGTGACGCGTGGCACGAGAAAGCAGATGAACAAGGGTGGAGATCGTTCAAGAACGGCGATTAGTGGTCAGCTACCGAGTAACCACCACAGAAGATCGGTTCCTGCTTGAGCGCCTGGAAGCAAAGCGCGAGAAATGACGAAGCACCGATCAGTCATCCGTGCATGCAGAGTGATCAGTCATCGGTGCATGCAGAATGACCAGTCGTCGGTGCATGCAGAGTGATCAGTCGTCGGGGGTTCCTTGTCAACACGTGTTAAACTGGGACCCAGGCTCCCAGCGAGAACGTTACTCAAGGACCTCGCCTGATTCCATAAGCAGAGCACGAGGACATGAAGAAGCACATCGGTCATCGGTGTGTATTGAGGTGACATCGGCCGCGCGATGTGAACAACGCAACCAAAGATCAGTAAAGCGCCCAGAGGCAGGGAGCAGCCTTAGTCGCGAGACGACCACGCAGGAAGATGAGAAGACGCAGTTAGGTGCAGAATCCTGCTGGGACGAGAACCCGCCAAGGTTAGAGTCTCCTAGTGGGTTGCATGTCTGCCACGTGGATGGTGAAGATGTTCCCAGAGAATAGGTAGGGCAGATAGGCACAGAAGTCGAGGGGCCCAGAGGCACCCACGCAGCCTCCCCTGTCAGACTACGCACTCAAATGAAGAAAGCTGGCACGCAAGGTAACCCTGGGGAGGGGAAACGGCAATGCAGAGTAATTAAGTGGCCTAGAGGTAGCCTGTAGGGGCTACACGGGTCTATATGAGGAAGAAGAACACCAAAACCAGGTATGCAATTTTTTACCTCAGAATACACAACACTAAACAGAGAGCACTCAGTTTTCGAATCGAAGAGGACTGAGGGCACACACACACAGTCTCACACAGAGAGATCTGAAAGAGACTTTTTGGTGTTCCCGTTGCCTGACTTGAGCGTCGGAGCGACAACGGCCGCTAGAGGCGCCGTTCGCGTGTTTTGCAGGCACCGCTTGGAGTCCCGTCGAAGGTTCCTGGAGCCTCCTTGCGGGACGCGCAACAGTGAGAAAGCCAAACGAAGGAGTGACGAGGCATTCTCCCCACGCTCGAGTCCGCGGCGAGATCATTTGGCGCCCACCGTGGGGCACGAAGTAAAACGAAGCCCCATACACAAGAACGAGAGTGGAAATCGCACAGATGAGAAGAAGAACCAGACAAACGACACCTCCACCGCCTGCTGGTGAAGGAATTGTGACCATGGCACAGGTCATGGAGATGATGTGCACGTTGCAGGAGAACGTCGCGACATCGAGAGTTGAGCAGGAGAAGATGCATGCAGAGCTGACTGCATCGGATAGCAGGAATGAAGAGTTGAACCGCGTGAACGAGGAGTTGCGTAGGGAGCTGCAGGCGCAGAATGAGCACGTATCCGAAGACAGAACGTCGATGCCGCCGTCGCCCCCTAGAGCATTTCCTATGCCCTTCTCCCCCGAGATCATGGACACGGTGGTGCCCCCCAACTTGGTGGGAGTCAAGGCGTCGTTCACGGGGGTGGAAGACCCAGAGGCGCATTTGACAGCCTTCCACACTCAGATGATGCTGTCTGGAGGTTCAGACGCAGTGTACTGCAAAATGTTTATGAGCACGCTGAGCGGAGTGGCTATGGAGTGGTTTGTGAGCCTGCCGGAGGGCCACATCACCTCCTTCCATCAGTTCTCAAAGCTGTTCACGGAGCAGTATATAGTCAACAAAGCGCCGCCGGTGGTAGCTTACGACCTGTTTGACGTGCGCCAGAACCAAGGTGAATCGCTGAAGGACTTCCTCAACCGCTTTGGTGCACGGGTGGTGAGATTGCCCAGCAAGGATGAGAGCATGTTGGTGCATGCATTCAAGAAAGGCGTGCTACCTGGCCCTTTCAACGAATCACTCATCAGGAGCCACCCTGCCACCTTTGCTGAGATTCGGCGACGAGCGGTGGCGCACATAGTAGCAAAGACAGAGGTCTCTGAGAAAAGAAGCAGTGTTGCACCATCTAAGCCACGCGGGGGTCATGGGAAGCAACAGCAACAGGCGTGGGTGTATGAGGCCAAGGAAGGAAAGAGGGTGCAAGGGAGGCCTCGTCCCTATACACCCAGGAAAGACCAGGTCAAGGGGGGTGCAAGGGAGCACGACGCACCCCCTAGGTACGATTTCGTTGTAGAGTTGGCAGAGCTGATCGCCATCCCTGCTGTGGCTGCAAGGCTCCGAGTACCAGAGAAAACTAACAAGGTACTTGGAAGGAAGAAGGATGAGTGGTGTGAGTTCCATCATGCTTATGGGCACACACTCCGCACCTGCCTGGCGTTGGGACGTCAACTCGCTGAGTTGGTGAAGTCAGGCCTCCTGAACGATTACTTACAGGGAGTGCAGGGTGATCGCGCTTCGGGGTCTCAAGCAGGTGATCAGCAACACGAAATCCCTGTGCATGGGGAGGTGATGACCATTGCGGGAGGTTTTTTCGGTGGAGGGTGTTCCAGGTCACAGAGAAGAAGGTATGCACGGTCGGTGATGGCCGTGGACTCGGTGGATGAAGGCCATTTCCCCGAGGTGGACATTACCTTCACAAGGGCTGATTTGCAAGACGTAATACCCCACAACAACGACCCGGTGGTCATCACCCTGGTGACAGCGGGAAGACGAGTGCACAGGGCACTCGTAGACCAAGGAAGCTCAGCGGACGTCATGTTCTGGCCGACGTTCAACAAGTTACAACTGTCCCCCGATCAGTTGAGGCCATATGATGGGTGTCTATATGGTTTCGCGGGAGACCAGGTCGAGGTGCGGGGCTACATAGAGCTGAGGACGACGTTTACCGATGGAGCGGCGTCCCGCACGGAGAAGATAAAGTTCTTGGTGGTGAATGCCCCATCTGCATACAATATCTTTTTGGGAAGACCCACGCTCAACAGGTTGGGCGCAGTGCCATCGACGAGGCACATGAAGTTGAAGCTGCCGTCGGTGGAAGGGGCTGTCATTACCATCAAGTCAGATCAGGCTGAGGCTAGGCGCTGTTATGAGAACAGCCTCAAGCAGAAGAGAAGCATCTGCCATGTCACTACAACACCGCCAGCAGGCGTGCTCTAGGATAGATCGGTGGTTCGTGGGGCACGGCCAGATCAGGTAATGGAGGATGCTACGCTGGGGGGCTCTCAGGTAGCTCAAGTCGAAGCGGAAGCAGGAAACGTGATCGATCCTCGCGAGTTAGACATCGCCAGGGCGGTCGTCGCCCATGAAAGGAGGTCCCATCCAGCTGAGGGATGGAAAGAGGTGGAGATAAGGGGAAAGAGGTTTAAGTTGGGCGAATCGCTCACTGCGGAAGACCGATCACAGATCGCCTGTGTGATTGAGAAGCACATGGGCGCTTTTGCGTGGTCAGCTTCTGACATGCCGGGAATCGACCCTGATTTCCTTTGCCACCGCCTGTCAATGGACCCCAAGGCGCGGCCAGTTCGCCAAAGGCGAAGGAGTTTCAATGAAGAGAAGAAGAAGGTGATCCATGACGAGACGCAGAAGCTCCTTGCTGCTGGACATATCAGAGAGATCCAGTACCCCGAGTGGCTGGCAAACGTGGTACTGGTGCAGAAGTCAAATGGCAAGTGGAGGATGTGTGTGGACTTCACTGATCTCAATAAGGCCTGCCCCAAGGACTCCTACCCTCTCCCTAGCATAGATGCATTGGTGGACAGCGCGTCAGGGGGGAAGCTCCTCAGCTTTCTGGACGCCTTTTCAGGTTACAACCAGATAAGGATGCACCCCATGGATGAGTGCAAGACTGCTTTCATGACGGAACGATCTTGCTACTGCTACAAGGTAATGCCATTCGGGTTGAAGAACGTAGGAGCTACCTATCAGAGACTTATGGATAGGGTGCTCTCGCCCATGCTTGGAAGGAACGTGCATGCATACGTGGATGACATGGTGGTCACGTCGCGGGAGAAGGCGCACCATGTAGTTGATCTGGAGGAACTTTTCACCACCATCGCCAAGTATGGGTTGAAGCTCAACCCTGAGAAATGCATCTTCGGTGTGGAGGCTGGGAAGTTCTTGGGTTTCCTCCTGACAGAGCGTGGAATTGAGGCGAACCCGGAGAAGTGCGCGGCGATCGTGGCAATGAGGAGCCCAACGACGGTGAAGGAGGTGCAGCAGCTCACTGGTCGGTTGGCCGCCCTGTCACGGTTCATGTCTGCTGGAGGAGAGAAGGGTCATCCGTTTTTCCAATGTCTCAAGCGCAGCAGTAGATTTGTGTGGACACCAGCATGCGAAGAAGCCTTCTTGAAGCTGAAGGAGTATCTGGCGAGCCCACCAGTATTGTGTAAACCACAAATGGGCACCCCTCTTCGCCTGTATTTTGCTGTGACAGAGAGGGCGGTCAGCTTGGTCCTGATACAAGAGCAGGATCAGGTTCAGAAACCTGTGTATTTTGTAAGTAAGGTACTGCGAGGCCCGGAAACGAGGTATCAAACCCTGGAGAAGGCAGCACTGGCGGTAGTTTTTTCAGCCAGAAGGCTAAGACACTATTTCCACAGCTTCACCATAGTGGTCATGACAGACTTGCCCATCCAGAACATGTTGAAGAAGCCAGACGTAGCAGGGAGGATGGTCAAGGGGGCTGTGGAACTCTCAGAATTCGACATCCAGTACGAGCCCCGAGGACCAATCAAGGGGCAGGTGTTCGCCGACTTCGTGGTTGAACTGTCGCCGGTCGCGACACCTGCAGGAGGCGTAGTTTTCCGATGGGTCTTATCAGTGGATGACTCCTCCAATCAGCAGGGAAGCGGCGCGGGAGTCATTCTGGAAGGCCCGAACGGGGTACTGATCGAACAATCCCTTCGCTTTGCCTTCAAGGCTAGCAACAATCAGGCAGAGTATGAAGCCCTGATCGCAGGAATGTTGCTGGCAAAAGAAATGGGAGCAAGAAGTCTGGTGGCTAAGAGTGATTCATTGCTAGTCACTGGGCAGGTTACAGGGGAGTTCCAGGCGAAAGATCCTCAGATGGCAGCCTACCTGGAGTACGTCCAGCTCATGAAGACGTCCTTCGATGAGTTCGAGTTGGTACATGTGCCCCGAGAGCAAAATGCCAGAGCAGATTTGCTTGCCAAGCTGGCCAGCTCAGGCAAGGGGGGAAAACAGAGGACCGTCATCCAAGAGACTTTAAAGGTGCCACGAGCGTTCGTATCTGATAATCAGGTACTTCAAGTATCCAAGTCGGTGGAGCGTCCGGCGATCAGTCATCGGGTCCCTGACTCAAGAAACGCTGAAAGCACCGAGGGTGAGGGCGCGACCGGCAAGGACCGATGAGGCGATGGAAGTCTGCGCTGTCAAGGGGCCCGATACGTGGATAACGCCGTACCAGTTGTACCTAGAGGATGGTGTGCTCCCACTGGACCCAACAGAGGCAAAGAAGATAAGGAAGAGCTCGTGTAAGTTTACTCTAATCGATGGGAACTTGTTTAGATTTGGCTTTTCCCACCCAGTACAAATGTGCGTGCATGGAGAGCAATGCACCAGACTCATGTCAGAGTTGCACGAAGGGGTGTGCGGGAGCCACGTCGGTGGTCGCGCTTTGGCAAGTAGAATCCTCCGCGCAGGGTATTACTGGCCAACGCTGAAGGAAGACTGTGTGAAGTACGCTCAGCGGTGCAAACAATGCCAACTTCATGCAGACTGACATAAGGCGCCCCCGGAGGAGTTGAAGTCCATCCATAGCCCGTGGCCATTTCACACGTGGGGAATCGACATCCTGGGACCCTTTCCTCTGGCGATCAGACAGATGAAGTTCCTCATAGTGGCCATCGAGTATTTCACAAAATGGGTGGAGGCGGAACCAGTGGCCCACATCACCGCTCAGAAGGTCGAGCATTTTGTCTGGAAGAATATCGTCTGTCGTTTCGGAGTACCCAAGAGGCTTGTATCCGACAACGACACTCAGTTCACCAGTCATCAGTTGAGAAAGATGTGCGAAGAGCTGAAGATACAGCAAGTGTTCGCCTCCGTAGAACACCCGCAGACCAACGGGCAGGTGGAGTCAGCCAACCGAGTGCTGCTTAGGGGACTAAAGCGAAGATTAGAGAAAGCCAAGGGGAATTGGGCAGAAGAGGTTCCCAGAATTGTATGGTCCTACCATACCACCCCACAGTCTAGCACCCAAGAGACACCCTTTAGTCTTGTCTATGGAACGGATGCTATGATCCCTGTGGAGATACAGGAGAGCTCCCCTAGATTCCTGAACTTTATCGTCGAAGAGTCCAATCAGGAGCGAAAGGTGAATCTGGACCTCCTGGACGAGGTGCGAGAGGGAGCCAGGGTTAGTGCTGAAGCTGTCAAAAGAAGAGTGGAACGGAGGCACAATTCCAAGGTGAAGCCCAGGTGTTTCCAGGAAGGCGATCTGGTGATGAGGAAAGCACACCAGAATGAGATGGGGAACAAGTTATCTCCAAAGTGGACGGGTCCATATAGAGTAGTTGAGGCGTTGGAGAATGGAGCTTATCGGCTGGAGACTCTGGATGGAGCACCTATCCCCAGGACATGGAACGCTACACACTTGAGATTCTACTTCAGTTAGGTTGTAAAGTAGATGCATTCTCGCGCTCCCAATGTATATACTATAAATAGTTGAGAAAATCAGGGGGCACTCTTTTCCCGATGAGGGTTTTTAACGAGGCCACCCAATAAAAAAGATTCCAGTATGTCAAGTGTGCACATGTTTTCCAGTTTCAAGTCCTACTTGCCCCGGATGAAAGTGCAAGTGATCGGTTGGAGCCTACTCGCCCCAGGCGCGAGTACGGACCACTGACCTATGTTCTCCTCATCCCAGGAGTGAGTGCAGATGGCCAAAGTCTGGGGACTCGGGAGTTCTGGTAAGACCAAGAGAGGGAAAGAGAAGGTTTCGAGAAACGTCCAAGAGGAATCAGACCCAAAGGTCGATGACCTCGGGGCAAGCAAGAAGGGTCAACCAGAAAAATTCTTCTTCCCCGAAGCAAGACATCATCTTCGCGTTTAAGCACCAAGAAGCGGAGCGCGATCAGTCGTCGGTGGTCCCAAAGCAAGATCAGCCGTCGGTGTATGTCGGGGGTAAGTACTCGGTCAGTGCATTGGTCATCGGGGTCTTGTTAACACGCGTTAAGCTGGGACCCAGGTTCCCAGCGAGATCGTTACGCATGCACCTCGCGTGATTCCAGAAGAAGATTGGTCATCGGGGTCTTGTTAACACGCGTTAAGCTGGGACCCAGGTTCCCAGCGAGAGCGTTACGCATGCACCTCGCGTGATTCCAGAAGAAGATTGGTCATCGGGGTCTTGTTAACACGCGTTAAGCTGGGACCCAGGTTCCCAGCGAGAGCGTTACGCATGCACCTCGCGTGATTCCAGAAGAAGATTGGTCATCGGGGTCTTGTTAACACGTGTTAAGCTGGGACCCAGGCTCCCAGCGAGAGCGTTACGCATGCACCCCGCATGATTCCAAACCAGAAGAAGAGGAGTTGCCCACTCAAAGGGCGTGCGGTGATACCATGCAGGCAGGGATGCGCCTGGCGGGTGCGCTTAGACAACCACCCCTGGTGCTCCCCTGGGAGCATGCACCCACTCAGTGAAGAAAGTCCTCACCCTCGACTTTATACAGCGTGGTGCAGGCAGGAAAAGTCCTCTTCCTCTGCTTTTTGCAGCAAGGTTGAGGCGAGAGAAAAGTCCTCTTCCTCTGCTTTTTACAGCAAGGTTGAGGCGAGAGAAAGTCCTCTTCCTCTGCTTCTTGCGGCAAGGTTGAGGCGAAGGAACCAAGTCCTTATCCCCTGCTTTATACAGCAAGGTTAAGGCAATAGAAAAAGTCCTCACCTCGACTTGTTACAGCGAGGCTAGGAGCGAGAGGAGAAAAGACCTCACCTCGACTTCATACAGCGAGGCTGAGGCAAGAGGGGTCAACAAGAAGCAGTCCTCTTCCCCAAAACACAAGCGTCATCTTCAGAGGACGGGTCCTCTATGCACTTAGCGCTGGAGTGACACGGAAGTAAAGCGAAGCCTGAAGCGCGATGACGGATCGGTGGTGCGCTAACATGCTAGTCGGTGGTCGGTAGCAAAGCTCTTAGTGTGAAAGCTTGCCCAAACAAGCTCTTGGACGATCAGTCGAAGCATTTAGACGCCATCAGGTCGGTCATCCAACATGAACTTATGCATAAAAAATTATATACAAGTTTGTAGCAGCGAGATTACACAAAAGGAGAAGTGGCAAGGGAAGAAGCTCAAGGAGGAGGAATGGGCCAGCCATCGGCCACTGAATGGTGGAGGCTAGATTGGGTAGAGTCCGGGTCTGGCAAGACGCAGTGAACCTGCTGCAAGCCCGTGGAGCCCATCTATCAGAACCTCGGCACCAACAGCCATGGTCTCAGGTACATCAGCTTCGAGCTCCTTCTTCTCTTTGGCAACGAAGACCACTTAGTCTCTTCGCTGAGAACAAGTTCACAGCTCGAGACTGGGGGGCTTGTGATCCGGTCGGCCATCGGTAGTCGATGATGTCAGCAGCTGATGACGACGTGGGTCAGTCGCAGAGTGACGCGTGGCACGAGAAAGCAGATGAACAAGGGTGGAGATCGTTCAAGAACGGCGATCAGTGGTCAGCTACTGAGTAACCACCACAGAAGATTGGTTCCTGCTTGAGCGCCTGGAAGCAGAGCGCGAGAAATGACGAAGCACCGATCAGTCATCGGTGCATGCAGAGTGATCAGTCATTGGTGCATGCAGAATGACCAGTCGTCGGTGCATGCAGAGTGATCAGTCGTCGGGGGTTCCTTGTCAACACGTGTTAAACTGGGACCCAGGCTCCCAGCGAGAACGTTACTCAAGGACCTCGCCTGATTCCATAAGCAGAGCACGAGGACGTGAAGAAGCGCATCGGTCATCGGTGTGTATTGAGGTGACATCGGCCGCGCGATGTGAACAACGCAACCAAAGATCAGTAAAGCGCCCAGAGGCAGGGAGCAGCCTTAGTCGCGAGACGACTACGCAGGAAGATGAGAAGACGCAGTTAGGTGCAGAATCCTGCTGGGACGAGAACCCGCCAAGGTTAGAGTCTCCTAGTGGGTTGCATGTCTGCCACGTGGATTGTAACATCCCGCCAAAATACTATACAAATGTATATAATGAAAATAAAGGTAACAAATAGATTCTATGAACAAAATATTATATATATGAAATGTAGTTTCTCCTCACAGGGAGTTTAATACAAATTCGGTCAAATTTTTCCAGAAACATAAACAAAATACAGTAAAAAAAAAACGAAGCAGGCGATCTCCTATCGAAAGAGACCGATCTCCTATCGGACGAGACCGATCTCCTATCGGACGAGGCCGATCGCCCATCGGGGGACCCAAAAACAGCCGATCTCCTTCCGGCGACCACTTCACTAAGGAGCTCTACTTCCTGGAAGATCATCTGCTCCCGTGTAAGTTATACACGATCATCACAGTTTTAAGAGAACAACCACAGAACCAAAACACGCAGGGTAAGCTAGATATTTTAAAGAGAGTTTAAATAAGAACATTAAAATCAGAGTAAGCAATTTTCAAGATATTCACGTAAAGCTATAGATTTTCTCAATACCCTTCACCTGGTCACCCAGAAATCACACATTTGACAATATTCTCAAGAGTCATTCATTTACACAATACTGCATCAAGTGTCTATAATTTCAAGTTCCTCATTTCACATGTCAGACCACCACTGACTCAGCACACAAGACACTTGACACTACTTCCGGAAGACTCGTGCATTGACTAGACTCAGGGATTCTGCACCTGTCATACAAAGCTGTAATGTTTACCAGCTATGCGCATTAACACAGTCTCAATCTCAAGTTCACCATTCTCACAGTATGACAGGGTTAATCCATATGACAGGCCGAGCTCGTTCTGTTTCACACGACTCACCCATACATATGAACCTCCTTCGACTCTCAACGCCTGAATAACCTCATCTATATGAATCCATTATCTCAGGAGAGTCAGGATAATCCCATTATAGACATCACCGATCAATGCACATCCTACACGATCTTACACGGTATTTTCTTTCCTGAAAATACTATGCCTCGATCCACATTCACCACATCCAACACATCACATAACACTTAAAGGAATGATTTCAATCACAGCAAAACTCAATCCAGGATTCTTATTTTCGAATATCTCATTTAAATCTCAAACAGTTTCAAAGCAGCACCAAAAACAGAGAGTTCGCAAAACAACGCCAAAACCGGCGATCTGGTTCAAAAACAGAGTATTTCGAAGTCTACATTTAAAAACCGGCGACCACGTCGCCCAAACACATGAAACAGAGCATTTACGATGATGAAAACGAAACCGGCGACCACGTCGCCCTTACTTCAGAAATAGCTAAACTATGGCTTGTATTGAAAATGAAGTCTAGCTTCCCTTACCTGGACTTGCGCAAACACCAGGAGCTCCGAAACCCAACGAAGCTTGAACCCCGCCTTGTCGCTGTTTTCAGCGCCTGGTCTGTAGAACTTGCAGAGAACCTCTTAGGTGCTCTAAGGGCAACGTCGCGTGTCGCACTGATGCTGGAGGTTGCCTGAGTCTCAACGCAAGGAAGGGAAGAAGGGAGGGAGGAAGTTTGCACTCACTCTAACACTCTTGAGTCTGTAACACTCTTTGCCTTCCCGCAGTGGCTTTTGAATCCCAGCTTACCTGTCCACGTTTGCTGCTGCTGCCACCCCTCCTGCAGGAAAGTCTGAGAACCACTGCCCTGAACAGTAAGACCACTGCTGTCGTTTATGCATGCCAACCACTGCTCTGAACAGTACGACCACTGTTGTCGTTTGTGCATGCCAACCACTGCTCTGAACAGTACGACCGCGAGTGTCTCTTGCGCATGCCAACGTTCTGATGTCACCACTCTGAATCATCCTTTTTGTCTACGTGGCGCGCGTGCAGGACGTTTCATGCTGAGAGTCTGGGTCCCACTTTATCTGTGTGAGGCTCGCCCTCGCGACAACTTTCCAACGCTGACTCATCCTGGCGAACGACCGATGTCTCCTTCGCCCTAGAAGACGACCGATGTCTTCCTCTGGGAGACGACCGATGTCTTCCCTGGCGACGCCCTCATAACTCTCGCGCCTTGGCCACGTCCACATGCCTCGCGCCCTGGCAATGCCCACATGCCTCGCGCCCGCGCGATGCCTGCATGCCTCTCGGGCCCGCGCGTTGCCTGCATGCCTCTCGGGCCCGCGCGTTGCCTGCATGCCTCTCGCTCCCGCGCGATGCCTGCATGCCTCTCGCGCCCGCGCGATGCCTGCATGCCTCTCGCGCCCGCGCGATGCCTGCATGCCTCTCGCGCCCGCGCGACGTCCACCTGGCGCTCATGTGTAGCAGGCGACCGGCGACCTCATAGCCTTCTATACTTAACTTTTTCCTCCCTTTCTATTCTAAATAAAACATACATAGAATTCTTTTAAAATATAACTCTTTTTATTCCAATTCAATTTTACAGGTCCTTACATGGATGGTGAAGATGTTCCCAGAAAATAGGTAGGGCAGATAGGCACAGAAGTCGAGGGGCCCAGAGGCACCCACGCAGCCTCCCCTGTCAGACTACGCACTCAAATGAAGAAAGCTAGCACGCAAGGTAACCCTGGGGAGGGGAAACGGCAATGCAGAGTAATTAAGTGGCCTAGAGGTAGCCTGTAGGGGCTACACAGGTCTATATGAGGAAGAAGAACACCAAAACCAGGTATGCAATTTTTTACCTCAGAATACACAACACTAAACAGAGAGCACTCAGTTTTCGAATCGAAGAGGACTAAGGGCACACACACACAGTCTCACACAGAGAGATCTGAAAGAGACTTTTTGGTGTTCCCGTTGCCTGACTTGAGCGTCGGAGCTACAACGGCCGCTAGAGGCGCCGTTCGCGTGTTTTGCAGGCACCGCTTGGAGTCCCGTCGAAGGTTCCTGGAGCCTCCTTGCGGGACGCGCAACAGTGAGAAAGCCAAACAAAGGAGTGACGAGGCATTCTCCCCACGCTCGAGTCCGCGGCGAGATCAAATATGATGGAAAACTAGTTTTTGTAAGAGGTTATTCTTGAACGCATGATTGAGAGTCTTCCTTATCTTAAACTTTGGTTTCTTAATTAGTTCGCATTGTTCTGATTAATTTCTTGGGCACATGATTCAAGAGAGAGGAGATAAACATTCCCATGGAGTATACGCATGAAACAAAGTGGGTACTGATTAAACCAGTATATGCATGCTTTACTGGTGAGTTTCAATTGAATAAGATTAGCACATGTTCAATCTAGGTTATCTCTGTTGGAGGATTGAGAAAGGATTAATCTTTAGAGAACCTGTGAATAATTCAATGGTGGAAGAACTTGGGGATCAACCACTTTTTATTTTCTGTTTTAATTTCTTTTATATTTTCTGCACAACTATCTCAACTCCCTTTTTATTATTATTGTTATTGCTAATTTTTATTGCTCACAGATAGATTTTAAACATTGATTTACTGATTTTACTATTGGATTCGTTGGGAGACGACTTGGGATCATTTGACTGCAGTTATACTATCATCTTTTTAGTGTTAGACAGATCTACGCTGGAATCATTTTAATTTGACAGCAAAACGACGACTATCATTCACCACCACACGTAATCCATTAGGCAAGTTATGAGCATCCCTAACTTTCACCTTTAGTTTTTGACTTACTCTTTCCCATCTATAAAGTCAAATACATTATTTCATGTGCAATGAAACTTATTACATGCAAAGAAAAAACAAAAGATTTTACCTATAGCATCAACAAACCAATAATGGTTTGACTATCTTGATTTTCTTGGTTGCACTCTTATATGTTCAAACTCGAAAGTTGGTTGTGCTGGTGTAGATTCAGAAGTTTGTGGAAGCACAAATTCAGTGGTATGTGATTGTGTAGGTTGAGAAGAATCGAGATTTTCAGATTCACAGGTATGTAGTGCTGCAAAAACAAAAGTTTGTGGTTGTGCAGATTGTAAGGTTTGTTGATGTATAGATTGAGATGCTTGTGGTAGTGGAGATCCAAAGTGTGGATGTGCATAAGCAGTTTTTGTCTGGCCTTGTGTAGTAGAAGGCGTATCATTAATGTTTACATAGTTTGCAACAAATTTTCTAAACCAACAACTGACTTAAGCAAGTTCTTGATCCTTTTAGGTTTAAGCATATCTACACATACAAATGAAATAATCAACTACAACATAATTTAGAAGCTATACAAGTATCATATATTGGAAGATATATTAAGTGTCATAGATGTATTATATAAAGGCATAGTATATAAAGGCTTATTAACGGTGTTGTTGAACCAAGATTATTATTACTCTGACATTGAATCATTTTCATGAAGTTCATCATCATTATTGTCCTCATTTAATAATTCATCATCTTCATCATCCCTAAACAATGCCTATTGGCCAAAGTTGCTGAAAAATTCATTTAAGTCTTGTTGTGGACACGATTTTACTTCACGAGCTTCACCCTCTCCTTCTCCCATATCATTACAAGTCTCGTGGTTTCAAATGGACAAAAATTGACCAATCCTTATTCACCTCATCATTTATATAATATACCATTTTAGCTTGTGAAGCTTCAATGTATAAATCATGCTCCTCACGATCTCCCATGTGAATTAACCTTGAAAAATTAATACAAGTGAAACCCTAAGGATCCTTTCCAAATCCCCTATCCCTTTTGGTGTTAGCCCATTTACATTTGAACAAGGTAACCTTAAAATGACCATAGCAATTAAGCTCAATTAATCTTCCAATTTTCCATAATATGCCAAATCCGCTTGTCTAATGTTTTGATCTGCACCACTTGCAACACATGATATTGAAGAAGTTAAGAAAACTCCACAGTTTTGGGTTTTTAACCCATGTTCTCGACTTTCAGTTCTAAATTTGAAACCATTTACATTAATGGCGGAAATTCTTCTAGCATGTGGTATTGGACCTTGAGATAGATACTTAAGATCATTTTCAACTGTACTCCAAATGTCTGGGTTATTAATCTACAAAAGTAATGGTTGGTGTCATTATATCTTTGAAATTGACATTTCTAACCTGTAAGAACATATTTTACCTACCCTTTGAGGAAACCAAGTCATGAAATCCTTATTGACAATCTTTTCTAGCTCTGTATTTGGAATTCTTCTCCTTCTAGACCTTCTTCATAAATGTTGTCTAAATTCCCTAAGAAAAAAATTTGAAACCAATATATTACTAATAATTCCATAAAGGACAACTTTTCAATATAATTAGATTTATATTGAGTGTTAATACTCACTCAATGTAAGGTTGAACTTTAGGGCAATTAAATAATACATATTGATGTGCTTGTGTTCTCTCAATAGTTGACATCTCAAAAGTTGAAGCGACACTTACAACTTTACCAATTGGTGGAAATATGGTATAAAATTTTGAAATATTTGCGTTAGAAGAGTCATCCACATGTGAAGGTCTATTAGTTCTTGTCTCCATCCCTTCCATATATTGAGAGCAAAAGGTGAAAACCTCTTCAACTAGGTATCCTTAAGCAATAACACCTTCAAGTTGTGCCTTGTTTCGAACATACGATTTTAAGTGCCCCAAATACCTATAAAATGCTTTCACAATTAGAATAATCAAACTTTGAACTTTAAAAAAAAAATCAAAGGTCCACAGGAAATTTACCTTTCTATGGGATACATCCAACGATAATGTAACGATCTGATGGAGATCAAGTAGAAGAGGAAAGTGAGGTCCAAGCCCAAGAAGATCAAGTTCAAAATACCTCTAAATCCTTCATACCTCAAAGGATTACAAGGAGCAAGGCTAAAGTTTTGGGTAAAGACCATCAAATACTATCTCTTTTTAATTACCCTTGTATAAATTTGTACATAATATAGGAGTAGCCTTAGGAGAATGCCAAAAGAGGAAAACCAAAAGATAACTCTCATGTAAGGCATCATAGGCACAAGTTTTAGGAAAGACCTGGAAGAAGTGACTCTTCCTACTCCTTTCTCACTTAGGTGCTAGAAGGAGCTAGAAGAGTGACTCTTCCAACTTCTTTTCCCTTGTAAACATGGCCGACCCTCTCCAGTATAAATAGGGGTGCTTGGTACCTTGTAATACAAGTTAAATTTTGAAGTAAAGAAACTATCTCAAATTGGTTAGAGAGTTGTGTGAGACTAGTTCTCTTCTCCTCTTCCATGTCTTATCTTGTGAGTCTCGGGAGCTCTCAAGTGGCGGCACTCCTTACTCATCTTGGAAGAACCACCCTCCAAGTGGTGTGAAGCTTTCCCTACAATGGCTACAATTACACAAGTCCATCTTCTTTCATCTTCCATAATTACCCATTTGTTGTTTTCTTGTTAGTTTTCAATTCTATTCAGTTCATTTGTTTCCTTGAATTGTTCCCTTTCATTTGATGCACTTAATCTCCATTTTAATCGGTTCAACCATGTTATATGTTACTGTTTTGTTTCAGATTCCATTGTTTACCCATTTTCATGTTGAATTCTTGAGTTTCCATTAGTGGGTTTTGTTCCTTATTGTGTTTGTTTTTTATAGTTTCAATTCTTGTTGTGTTTTTGTTTCGAAATCTTGTGTTCTTGTGTTGTTATGCTGTTTTTGTTTTAGTTTATGTTGCTGTTCTTGATTTACTCATTTGGTTTCCAACCCATGTTCATCATAGAATTCACCTATTCATGTGTTTTTCTCTTGGACCTTTAGAAATGAACCTTCACATATACTTAGCACTTGCTAAGTTAATGTCCAATGGGGATTTTCTCTAGGTGACTCATCATAATTGCTCTAAAAATCTTGATCCAATTCTTAATAAAGTGTTACAAATCAAATGAATATAAAATCAACTCACATCATGTGGTGTCATGAGCTATGGTGTGTTTTTGTGTTTTGAGTTGAAGTAACACTTTAATTTTGGGCAATTTTTTTTTCAGCACCTTTAAATTCGTGTATTCTATTTTTCCAGCACCTATATTCATACTTTTGTTTGGTTTGAATATGTTTTTGTTTGTGCCTTTTCATTGATCCTCCCTTTTGTTTTGAGTTTTATGTTCATAGTGTTCTAGGTGTTGTAATCTTGCCTATACTTGCTTGCTTTTGATTTTGAAAGTTTGTTCTTCTCTTGAATTTGTTTTAGTACTTGTTGATTAGAGGTTCCAAACATTTGCTTTCAAGTGTTCAATTGTCTTGAATCCATCATAAAATTTTTTGTGCAAAGTGATTGATGTTTCAGCTTCATTATGATGCATATTATGGTTCTTTCACTACATAAGTTCCATATTGTATAACAAAAAAAAAATAGAATTGGACCAAAAAAAGAGAAAACAGAACCCATTCTATTTTTAAAACATCCAAAATAGTTTGTTATTTGTATCTTTTCTATCTTTTGCACATTAAATTCCATACAAAAGTTGGATTCATAGTGATTGGCAAATTGTTGTCTACATTGTGGAACTTTTGATTCATTTACTTTGACAAGTTTGTGAGTTTTACTTTCTTTCTTGATTATAAATTTCAGTGAGTATTCTTTGAGTCTTATTTTGTGCCTTTTCTTGCTTGTCTTATAAGTTTTGTAATATGACTTGTATTCCTTTTGCTATACCCTTTCTTGCTTTGTCACTTTTTCTTGCTTGTCTTTTATTGTTTCTTTAAGTTTTGTGGTGGTTGTTTTTGGGTGAGTGATGAGTTCTGTAAGGACCTGTAAAATTAAATTGGAATAAAAAGGGATATATTTTAAATGAATTCTAAGTATGTTTTTATTTAAAATAAAAAGGAAGGAAAGTGTAGTTTAGAAGACTATGAGATCGCCTGGTTAGTACATGATCGCCTGTCGCCTAGGTTGCACATGATCGCCAGTCGCCTATGGTGCACATGATCGCCGAAAGTGCACTCAGTATGTGGTCAGGATACTGGATCAACCAAAGTGGGTTCCACAAAACCACACGTATCAAGGTGTGGGTTAAGCCTTAGATACGCTGTGCATGCAAAGCTCTATGCTTGAGCATAAGAAATCGTCCTTAGTGTTGCATGCATGGGCGCACGAGGAGTAGGGCTGATCTACTCTTGGAAATGTGAAGCTACCGACGTCACCAAGTCATGTGGAGATGATACCTTGGACGTAACATAGTGGGATGAAGAACCTTCAGCACGGCGTGGCGATGTGTCGTCGGGCATCGCCAGGCGCGAGGCATGCGGGCATCGCCAGGCGCGAGGCATGCGGGCATCGCCGGGCGCGAGGCATGCGGGCATCGCCAGGGCGCGAGGCATGCGGGAATCGCCGGGCGCAAGGCATGCGGGCATCGCCAGGCGCGAGGCATGCGGGCATCGCCAGGGCGCGAGGCATGCGGTCATTGCCAGGGCGAGACATCGGTCGTTCGCCAGGATGAGGCATCGGTGGTTAGTCATCGCGCGAGCGGTCATCGGTGGAAGGTTATCGCGCAATGTCGAGTTTCACACAGATAAAGTGGGACCCGGGCTCTCAGCATCAGACGTACTGCACGCGCGACACGTAGACAAAAAGGGTGGTTCAGAATAGTGACCTCAGAGTGTTAGCCTACGCAGAGGCACGCGTAGTCGTACTGTTCAGGGAAGCGTACACGCAAACTTCCCTGCAGAGTGGGTGGTGGCAGCGGCTTTTGTGGACAAGTTGGTTTAAGATTCAAAAACCCACTTCTGAGAGGCAAAGGACGTTGCAGTGGTTCAAGAGTGAAAGAGTGAGTTTACCTTCATTCTTCTCCTTTTCTCTCCTCCGCGCTGCGATTCAGGCATCCTCAAGCACCAGTGCGACGAGCAACGACTGCCCTTGGAGCACCTGGGAGGTTCTCTGCAAGTTCTACAAACCAGACGCTAAAACAGAGCTAAGGCATCCTTTAAGCTCGGTGGGTTTTGGAGCTCTTGGTGTTTCGCGCAAGTCCAGGTAAGGGAAGCTAGCCTTATTTCCAACGAAAACCTTATATTAGATGATGGGGCGACGTGGTCGCCGGTTTTCAACTGTTATTGCATAATCCCCTGTTTTTGGACGAGATCGCCGGTTTTGGCGTTGTTTTTCGAACTCCCCTGTTTTTGTGTTGTTTGAAACTGTTTGAGTTTTAAATGTGAAATGCATGTGATATTCGAAAATCTGAACCATGGAATGATTGTTGTTGTGATTGGAATCATTCATTTAAGTGTTATATGATGTGTTGAATGTTGTGAATGTGGGATCAAGACAGTATTTTCAGGAAAGGAAATACCGTGTTGAGATTGGTTATGAGGTGTATTGATCAGTGAGTATCCTGTGAATGAGACGATCCTGACTCTGCTGATATGATGGAGTCACATAGATGAAGTCATTCAGTTGGTGAGAGTCGAAGGAGGTCCATATGTATGGGTAAGTCGTTTGAAAGATAATTGACTTGACCTGTTATATGGATTAACCCTGTCATACTATGAGAGTGATGAAATTGAGATCGAGATTGTGTTGATGCGCATGGCTGTGGAAACATTACAGCAATGAAGTATGACAGGTGCAGGTCTCTGGATGCTAAGTTCAACGCACGAGTCTTCCGGAAGTAGTGTCAAGTGTCTTGTGTGATGAGTCAGTGGAAGTCTGACGTGAGAAATGAGAAACATTGAAATTGATAGACACTTGATGAATTATGTGAATAGAACGACCCTTAAGGAAATTGTGAAATATGTGATTACTTGATGGTCATGTGAAGGGAATGAGAAAATTGATAGTTTTTACGTGGGTGTCTTTAATTTGTTTTATCTTGATTTTAAAGTTTCATATATAAACTCTCTTTCAAATATCTAGCTTACCCTGTGATTTTGGTGTTGTGTTTGGCTTTTTCTTAAACCTGTGATGATCATGTATAATTTACACGGGAGCATATGATGTTGCAGGAAGTAGAGCTCCTCAGTGAGTGGTTGCCGGAAGGAGATTGCCTGTCCCTATTTCTGTTAGGCGATCACCCTTTTTCTGTTTTCTGATAGGAGATCGCCGTTCTCTGATAGGAGATCGCCTTTTGCTGTTAGGAGATCGCCTGTCTTTCTATTTTACTGTAATTTTGTTTACGTTTTTGGAAAATTGACCGATTATGTATTAAACTCCCTGTGAGGAGAAACTTCATTACATATATATAATTATGTTCACTTCAATATATTTGTTTACCTTTATTTTTATTATATAAATATGAAAGGTATTTGGCGGGATGTTACAAGTTCTTTGGCATCTTTCACTTGAGGCTATTCCAATCCACAAGAGAAGCTTGGTTGAGGAAATTATCATTTCTTGGAGTGGGTTGAGTGCCTTTAAATTCCACATGAACGCAACACTATTTGTCTAATTTTTCTAACCTTGTTTTCTTTAATTGTTTGTTCATTGTGTTTGTTGTCTTGTTTTTGAAATGGCTAATTTTTCAAGTGGTGAATCTTCCAAACCACATTCTCCACAAAAAGATTTCATTCTTGGTGAATTAAAGGAAGCAAAATGGTCACTTGCACTAAAAGATGAAGCTATAAGACAATTGGAAGAAAGATTGCAAAGGCTTGAAGTGAATCATGATAGGTCCAACCATTCTACACATGGAAGGTGCCATTACCATAGACATTCTTCAAGGAGCTATTCCCATTCTCTCGGCCATGAGGAAGAAACCGCATGGAGAAGACATCATCATCATCATCATGGAGATAGGAGGCAACAAAGCCTTATTTGCTTTTTGTAAAATTACCTAGTTTTAGTGGTGAGGGTGATCCTAATGTATATTTGGGGTGGAAAGCAAAGGTTGAACAAATCTTTCATGTACATGAGGTCCTAGAAGACCAAATGGTTAGACTAGCTTTTTTAAAATTTTTAGACTATGCCATGCAATGGTGGCACAAAACTCTTATGGACATTAGGCTAAATAAGAAACCTCCCGTGGTTTCTTGGAACGATTTGAAAGAGTGTATGCATGCTAGATTTGTTACACCACACTTTAGGAAAGACCTTTTGTTGAAGCTCCAAAGGCTTTACCAAGGCACGCTAAGTGTGGATGCTTATTTTAAAGAGTTAGAAACGCTTTTAATTAAAGTAGATATGCATAAAAGTGAGGAAGCTAAGATGGCTAGATTTGTGAGTGGTCTTAGAAGGGATATTCAAGATGTTGTAGAACTTTATGAGTATTCATCTTTGGAAAATTTGGTTCACCTTGCCATCAAGGTTGAATCTCAACTTGCAAAGAAAAATGCTTTCTAAAATTCTCATAATGATGGCTACTACAACAACTCTTGGAAAAATAAAAAATAAAAATCTTTTTCAAAGTTTCATTCTAAAGATTCATCTTTCAAAACTAAGGATTATAAGTCTTCCACTTCTAATAATAAATCTCCAACCAAATCGTCTAGTAAGAAATGTTTTAAATGCTTAGGATATGGTCACATAGCTTCTAATTGCCCTTCAAAAAGAAATATGATGATGCATGATGGGGTAGTAAGTAGTGAGCATGATTCCGAATCCTCTAGAAATTCCACACCTCCTAGATCCCAAAGTGAGTATGAGAGTGAAAGTCCACTTGAAGGTGACTTGTTAGTAGTGAGACGTATGTTGGTCAAGTTTTAAAACCTTTTGATGAAAGCCAAAGAGAAAATATTTTCCATACAAGATGTCTCATTAATGACAAGTTATGTTCTTTGATTATGGATGGTGGGAGTTGTACTAATGTGGCTAGTACAAGAGTAGTAGATAAGCTTGGATTGCCTACTCTCTTTAATGCAAAGCCTTACAAATTACAATGGTTAAGTGAGGTAGGGGAAATAATAGTCAACAAACAAGTCCTCATTACCTTTTCTATTGGTAAGTATAAAGATGAGGTCTTATATGATGTTGTACCTATGGAAGCTACACATGTTCTTTTGGGAAGGCCATGGCAATATGATAGAAAAGTTTTTCATGATGGCTTTACCAACAAACTTTCTTTTGACTTCCATGGGCACAAGGTCATACTAAAGTCTCTCTCTCCAAAAGAAGTCCATGAGGACCAAGTTAAGATGAAGCAAAATAGAGAGAGTGAAAATAAAAAAAGTTCTAAAAGAAGTCTTCTTATTTCTAGCCAAGAGGTCAACAAGGTAATAGTTTCTAAAAAGCCTATATTTTTAGCTATTCTTAGGACTCTTGGTAAAGGGATTTGATGATGTGTTTCAAGATCCTCCTAAAGGTTTACCACCTCTAAGAGGGATTGAACACCAAATTGATTTTATTCCAGGGGCTTCCTTACCAAATCGTCCAGCTTATAGGACCAACCCAATCGAAACAAAAGAAATCCAACAACAAGTTGAGGAGTTACTTGCTAAAGGGTGGGTGCAAGATAGTATGAGCCCATGTCCTATGCCTATGATACGGATTGTAGGGCCATAAATAACACTACCATCAAATATAGGCATCCCATTCCTAGGCTAGATGACTTGTTGGATGAATTGCATGGATCTCAAATTTTTACCAATATTGATCTTAAGAGTGGTTATAACCAAATCCGGATTAAACCGGGGGATGAATGGAAAATCGCCTTTAAGACCAAATTTGGCTTGTATGATTGGTTAGTTATGCCATTTGGCTTGACTAATGCACCAAGTACATTCATGCGACCCATGCATAATGTTTTAAGACCATTCATTGGCAAGTTTGTTATAGTTTATTTTGATGACATTCTCATATATAGCTTGTCTTTGAATGATCATGAGATGCATATTAGGAAAGTTTTGGAAACCCTTAGGAAAGAACATTTGTATGCTAACCTTGCCAAATGTATGTTTGTGCTCGATCACATAGAATTCCTAGGGTTTGTTGTAAGTTGTAAAGGGGTGCATGTTGATCAAACAAAGGTTGTAGCAATTCAACATTGGCCAACACCCACTAATGTGAATGAAGTACGAAGCTTTCATGGCCTTGCTTCTTTTTATAGAAGGTTTATGAAAGACTTTAGTACAATTGCCACACCTCTCAATGCAATAGTAAATAAGGATGTGGTTTTTAAGTGGTGAGAAGAGCAACAAAAAGCTTTTGAAACTTTAAAGGAAAATTTGACTAAAGCTCCCATCTTAGCCCTTCCTAACTTTACTAAAACTTTTGAAATTGAATGTGATGCCTCTAATATAGGCATTGGGGCTGTTCTCCTTCAAGAAGGCCACCCCATAGCTTATTTTAGTGAGAAATTAAAAGGAAGTCATCTCAACTATTCCACTTATGATAAAGAACTTTATGCACTTGTTAGAACTTTGCACAATTGGCAACATTATATTTTTCCTAAAGAATTTGTGATACATAGTGACCATGAATCTCTTAAATATTTGAAAGGCCAAAGCAAGATTAATAAGAGGCATGCTAAATGGGTGGAATTAATTGAGCAATTTCCTTATGTGACCAAACACAAACAAGGTAAAATAAATGTGGTTGCGGATGCTCTTTCAAGAAGATATACCTTGTTAAATCTTTTAGATGTTCAATTTCTTGGTTTTTGATCACATAAAGGAACTTTATCATGATGACCTTGATTTTTCTCTTATCTATCAAGAGTGTACTAAAGGTGGACACAAAGATTTTTTCTTACAAGATGGATTCCTTTTTAAAGGTAAACAACTTTGTGTTCCACATGGTTCTATTAGACAATCTCTTGTTAGAGAGGCACATGAGGGTGGATTAATGGGACATTTTCGGGTAGCAAAAACTTTAGATACATTACATAAGCATTTCTTTTGGCCACACATGCGAAAATCCGTATATAGCTTTTTTGATAAGTGTATAGCATGTAGAAAGGCTAAGTATAAAGTGCAACCCCATGGCTTGTATACCCCTCTTCCAATTCCAACAATGACTTGGGTAGATATTTCAATGGATTTTATCTTAGGTCTTCCCAAGACATCAAAGGGAATGGATTCTATCTTTGTGGTTGTGGAATATTTTTCTAAAATGGCTCATTTTATACCATGCCACAAAGTTGATGATGCTTGTTATATTGCAAATATCTTCTTTAAGGAAGTTGTTAGATTACATGGGATTCCTAGAAGCATTGTTTCTGATAGAGATTCTAAGTTCTTAAGCCACTTTTGGAGGACCTTATGGGGCAAACTTGGCACAAAACTCTTGTTTTCTACTACTTGCCACCCCTAAACTAATGGTCAAACTGAGGTGGTTAATAGAACTTTGGGTCAAATGTTAAGATTCTTTATTTCTGGGAACCCAAGGGTATGGGAGAATTTACTACCTCACATTGAGTTTGCTTATAATAAAGTAGTAAATTCTACCACATCCCATTCTCCTTTTGAGGTTGTTTACGGGTTCAATCCTCTAGATCTTCTTCCAATTTCTGTACTTGATGATGTTTTATGCAAAGATGGTTTTGAAAAAGCTTCTTTTATTAAAGACTTGCATAATCACATCAAGTTACAAATTGAGAAGAAAGTTGGCAAGTATGCTGAAAATGCCAACAAAAGGAGAAAGGCATTATTAATCTTTGAACCTGGTGATTGGGTTCATCTCCATTTGAGAAAGGATAGATTTCCTACTCAAAGAAAGTCAAAACTTATGCCTCGTGGTGATGGTCCTTTTTAGGTCATCAAGAGGATTAATGATAATGCCTATGAGTTAGATATGCCTGATACTTTTCTTGGTAGTCATACTTTTAATATCAATGATCTAACTTCCTTTTCTGTAGGTCTTCAAAATTATTGGACAAATTCTCTCCAACCCGGGGAGCATGATGCAGATCAAGTAGAAGAGGAAAGTGTGGTCCTAGCCCAAGACGATCAAGTTTAAAATAACTCAAAATCCTTCATACCTCAAAGGATTACAAGGAGCAAGGCTAAAGTTTTGGGTAAAGACCATCAAATACTATCTCTTTTTAATTACCCTTGTCTGAATTTGTAAATAATATAGGAGTAGCCTTAGGAGAATGCCAAAAGATGAAAACCAAAAGATACCTCTCATGTAAGGCATCATAGGCACAAGTTTTAGGAAAGAGCTAAAAGAAGTGACTCTTCCTACTCCTTTCTCACTTAGGCGCTAGAAGGAGCTAGAAGAGTGACTCTTCCAACTTATTTTCCCTTGTAAACATGAGCGACCCTCTCCATAAATAAGGGTGCTTGGTACCTTGCAATACAAGTTGAATTTTGAAGTAAAGAAACTATCTCATTGTTTAGAGAGTTGTGTGAGACTAGTTCTCTTCTCCTCTTCCATGTCTTATCTTGTGAGTCTCGGGAGCTCTCAAGTGGTGGCACTCCTCACTTACCTTGGAAGAACCACCCTCCAAGTGTCGTGAAGCTTTACCTACAATGGCTACTGATGGAAACCATCCAACCACACACAACCACATAATAAGGAGGATAAAGACCTAGAGGTTGTTTAGGGATTTATTTGCAAATATGGGTCTAATTGGGCTTTTGTTTCTTTTTGTAGGCCTAATCAAGAGGAGAACTCTAGGGTGAAGGAATGTATAATCAATCATATCCAAAACGACCTCAAATTCATCAAAACATAAACTAAAGCTTTGGTCAGAAGAACACAAGAAGACTGAGTTCCTGCTGACTAGTCAACATTATTTTCGGGCCAAGCTTTAGCTTAAATAAATTATATAAAGTTGTTTAGGATTTCATGGGCCATGTATTGGTCCTAGTAGCATAAAATAATTGGACCAAATATTTGGGCCAAGTAGCATAGGTTTTAGGACTTGTATTTGGGCCAATAGTAAAATATGACTAGTTAGGGTTAAAGGTGACTAGTTAGGGTAACAATTGGGCTTCTTTGAGTCCAATATAACCCTAAAACGTCTAGGTTATGTTGGAGGACGAAAATCACTTGGCATGGAGCACATGGACGTCCACATGGCAACATAGGAGTGGAAAGGATTTAGCATGGAAGGTGTGAGCTAAACATGGAAAGCATGACTCCACATGGCACCTTCTCACTGGAGAGTTTTATTTTGAATTTCCCTCCACTTTCATTTGAATTTTCAGCCCTCTAACACTATAAATAAGAGGGCTTGGCTCATGTATTTCTCAAGATTAATGTTGAGTGAAATTGCTGCCAACTTTGTGCCAATTCTTCACTCTTGTCTCCTACCTCTAGGATAGACCTTTAGTCTTCACATTCTCCCTAGCTCAAGTGAGATGACCTCACCACTCACTCTCCACACCTAACACTTCACCTTCAAGGTTTCCATAGCTCCTAGGAGTGCCTTGCACATTCCAATCCATGAATGCTTCCGCCAACCATTTCCAATTTCAAAATCGAGCTCACGGATGAAGGCACAACTACATCAGCTACAACCATATAAGTCCATCTTCTTTCATCTTCCATAATTACCCATTTGTTGTTTTCTTGTTAATTTTCAATTCTATTCGGTTCATTTGTTTCCTTGAGTTGTTCCCTTTCATTTGCTACACTTAATCTCCATTTTAATCGGTTCAATCATGTTATATGTTGCTGTTTTGTTTCGGATTCCATTGTTTACCCATTTTCATGTTGAATTCTTGAGTTTCCATTAGTGGGTTTTTTTCCTTGTTGTGTTTCTTTTGATAGTTTCAATTCTTGTTGTGTTTTTGTTTCAAATCTTGTGTTATTGTGTTGTTATGCTGTTCTTTTTGAGTTTATGTTGTTGTTCTTGATTTAACCATTTGGTTTCCAACCCATGTTCATCATAGAATTCACCTATTCATGTGTTTTTCTCTTGGATCTTTAGAAATGAACCTTCACATCTACTTAGCACTTGCTAAGTTAATGTCCAGTGGGGATTTTCTCTGGGCGACTCATCATAATTGCTCTAAGACTCTTGATCCAATTCTTAATAAGGTGTTACAAATCAAATGAATATAAAATCAACTCACATCACGGTCCTCTAAGCTTTGCCTCACCAGCTAGGTGACAAGTTAAATGAACTATGATTATAAAAAAGGTAGGAGGAAATAACATTTCCAAGTGGCAAAGAGTCTGAATTATGCGAGACTCGAGTTTATTAAGATCAAATTGACTTAAACTTTTCCCACATAATTGTTGAAAAAATGAACACATTTCTACTACCATTGCAATCACATTGTTTGGTAAAACATTATGTATGACAATAGGTAGTAATTGTTCCATAAGAATAGGACAATCATAACTCTTGAGTCCAAAAATCTTTCCACCTTTCAAATTAACACACCTTACAATATTACTTGAGTATCCATATGGAATTTTAGCATTTTTCAATGCTTGCAAAATCATTTTTTTCTTTGTTTTTGACAATGAAAACACACTTCGCCAAAATCTTCCTTTATCATTTGGCCAAAGTTCATTACTTATACCCATTTCTTGAAGAACTTTTGGGCTTTGAGATTATCTTTGGACTTCCTAGGATCATTAAGTAACGTATACAAAAAAATTTCACAAAAGGGTTTTTCAATATGCATCACATCTAGACAATGGCATAACGTTGGTATGCCAATAAGGAAGTTCAAAAAATATACTTCTCTTTCTCCATTGTTCTGCTCCAACTTGAACAACATTCTTTCCCCAAGCCCTTTTACTTGTATCTATAGGGTCTAATGGTTTTCCAAATGTAACATTGACACCCTTAACTTGATTAAATATGTCTAACCCTCATAAAGGTTCTGGTGCATCCCGTTAGTTCATTTGTTCCATTAAAATGATGACGATTCAATCTGAATCTATGCTCTTTATTTAAAAATATACGATGTCTCATACAGCAAAATTTTCCGCTATTCAACCAACAAGAGGTTATTTCAAAGTTACAAGTAGGGCAAGCAAGACCAGTGTGCGTGTTATTGATCAAGAGTAATCAAGGCTTTGAAGAATCCAAATCTAAGGTGTTTGATGGAAGGCTGTGCTGCTACTGTGTTTGGGTGGGGTCTGGGGTAAATTTTTTTATGTAATCCACTCCTTGTTTGAATCCAGATTTGATTGGATTTGAAAAACTTTTTAAAATGAAATGTTTTTCAACTAAGTGAAAACCAACCTGTTGTTTTATCGAATCAACCGGTTGTTTTGTTCTTATAAGGTATTGAAAAAGGTTGACATCTGTTTGACTTGGTTGACTTAGCTGTCAAGCCAAATCAATCTGTTGTTTCGTGTTTTCAACCGATTGTTACCTTGAAAATCTAAACAGAATTTTGTTTTGAATTGTGAATCTTTCTTAAATGGTTTCTAATTGAATATGCTCTTGTTTTAAATGATTTTTAATCATTCCTTGGAGTACAAAAAGGTTGTTACATGCTCCTGGAAAGTAAGAAACAATTTTTAGAAAATAAAGTGCAAATTTGATACCAAGTTTTCAAGATTCACTCAAGCTTTGGATTTTTAAGTGTGTGGAATAGGACTAGGGTGTATTTATGATCTTTAAGCTTTGTAATTCCCAGGTGTATTGTGTTCTCTTCATCCTTGATAATTGTATTTCAATAATTGGATGTAAGTACAGAATCAGAGAGTGTTCTGATTTCTGTGGTTTGGTTTGCCAAAAGGAATGTGTTTCTTGAAGGGTTCAAGGTTACACTCTTTTGGTAGTTTGTGTTGTAATATGGTTTTGATTGCGTAGTTGAAACCCAAAAGTTTCTGGGAACTGGAAGTAGGTCTTGGTATAAGAGTTAATCGGTATAAACTGGTTGTGTGCATTTCTCTTACTCTGATCTCCTTTAAATTCTGTTTTAAGTTGTTTTAAATTCTGGTGGTATAAACAACTGATTGAATCGAAGAAACAACCAGTTGTTTTTAGGTGTTTCATCTTAAAACAGTTTGTATTCTTAGTTAACTTGATTCCTTTGTCTGTAATTCTGCATTGAGTTTCATTAAACCTTCAAAGTTTGAGAAAATCTTTCATAAACAATTCACCCCCCTCTTGTTTAAAGGCCATAAATTCTAACAATTGGCATCAAGAGCTAAGTTCTTGAAAGTTATTCAAGTTTGATCCTAAAAATCTTTTTTCTATAGCTGAAAAACTACCTTTTTGGGAGGGAGCCTCAATTAACAGGCCAACTTTGTTTAGTGGTTTGAACTATCATTTTTGGAAGGTTAGAATGAAAATCTTTGTGGAATCTCTAGATAGAGGGATTTGGGATGCAATTGAAAATGGCCCTTTTATTCCTAAATTTGAAAAGGAAGGTGTTTTTATTGAAAAACCTTGGTCCCAATGGACTGATGCAGAAAATAAAATGGCCAAGTTTGATTGCATTACCAAGAATATCATAACCTCTGCTTTGAATTCTGATGAATTTTTCAGGGTCTCAAAATGTGGTTCTGCTAAGGAAATATGGGATACGATTGAAGGAACTCATGAGAGAACCAATGAAATAAAGAAAGCAAGAAGAAGGAATCAAGCAAGAAGGAAAAGACGAAAAAATAAAAAAGAAGTCAATCTGTGCTTGATGGCAAAGGGAGAAGATGATATAAGTAGTGTAAGTTCTTGTGCTTCTTTAAATGCTGAAAACTATAGTCAATTGCTTCAAGCTTTTAAAGAAACTCATGAGGAAGCTAACCGATTGGCTCTCTTGAACAACCGGTTGAAAGGGTTGAACAACTGGCTTGAAAATAGAGTCAAGACACTGGAAGAAGAATTGGAAAATTCAAAAACTGATTTTGAAAATCTTGAACTGCTTTACAAGAATTCTTCTTGCTTGTGTGACTCTAAAGTTTGTGAAAATTGTGAAAATCTTGAAAATAAAGTCCACTATCTTGTTAAGATTGTGGATAAACTTTCAAAAGGTAAATCTAAATTTGAAATTGTTTTATCATCCCAAAAATGTGTTTTTGGAAAATCTGATTTGGGGTTTGATCCACAAAGCAAGAAAAGTGGGATTTCAAAGCCTTTTTCAAAAGTGCCAGAAAAACAATCGATTGAAAGTTCGAAACAACTGGTTGTTACATGCTTTTACTGCATAAAGAGAGGACACTCTATTAGATTCTGTAAAATCAGGAAATATTCTGTTCCTAAAGGTATTATGAGATGGATTCCCAGAGTTTCTGAGGTTCCCAGTGATAAATGTAATGCAAAAGGACCCACTTTTGTAAGGGGACCAAATCTTGGTACTTGAATTTTTCTTTTGTAGGGAAACTTGATGGAAAGCATGCAGCTATGGTACCTGGACAGTGGCTGTTCCATACACATGACTGGAGACAAATCTCAGTTTGTGAACATCACTTTCAAACAAGAAGGGCATGTGACCTATGGAGATAACAACAAGGGAAGATTTCTTAGAAGAGGCTCTATAGGAGAAAAGAGCAACTTATTGATTCATGATGTCTTGTATGTGGAAGGACTAAAGCATAACCTGTTTAGCATTAGCCAGTTATGTGATAAGGGCTATCAAGTCATCTTCAAGCCAAACTCCCGTGAGATCTGCCTTACCAACTCAAAGGAAGTAATGTTGATTGGTAAAAGAATCAACAATGTCTATCTCTTAGATATCTCTTCTTCTTGTTCCATTGGTTGTCTTCTTTCTAAGGACGATGAATCCTGGTTGTGGCACAAAAGAATGGCCCATATTCACATGGATCATTTAAATAAATTAATTTCAAAAGATCTTATGATAAGGTTACCCAAACTCAAGTTTGAGAAGGACCACATATGTGAAACATGTCAAAAGGGGAAACAAATTAAACATTCCTTCAAACTAAAGAATGTTGTTTCATCTTCAAAACCCCTTGAACTGCTGCACATGGACTTGTTTGGTCTTTCAAGAACCATGAGCCTTGGTGGTAACTATTATGCACTTGTTATTGTTGATGATTTTTCCAGGTACACATGGACACTCTTCTTGGAATCTAAGAGTGATGCTTTCTTTGCCTTCAAAAAACTTGCTCGAAGGCTACAAAACACAAAAGGTAGCAACATTGGCTCTATAAGGAGTGATCATGGAGGGAAATTTTAAAATGAGAAATTCAACAAATTTTGTGAAAAGATGGGGATCCTGCACAACGTTTCTGCGCCAAGAACTCCTCAACAGAATGAAGTAGTGGAAAAGAAGAACAAATCTCTTAAAGAATTATCAAGAACCATGCTAAGTGAATCCTCTCTACCAAATATTTTTGGGCTGATGCAGTAAGCACCTCTTGTTATGTGATGAATAGAGTGCTCATAAGGCCAATCTGGAAGAAAACTCCTTACGAACTCTTCAATGGAAGAAAGCCAAACATTAGTCATCTGAAAGTGTTTGGATGTAGCTATTTTGTTCTAAATAATGGGAAAGAAAATCTGGGAAAGTTTGATGAAAAAGCTGACAATGGCATCTTTATTGGCTACTCCTCAAATAGCTATGCTTACAGGGTCTACAACAAGAGACTCATGATTGTGGAGGAATCTATTCATGTGGTGTTTGATGAAATTGATAAAAAAGAAGAGAAATCCTCAAAGAATTGTGCAAAAGAGGAAAAATAAAACATCATTCTGCAGAAGCTGGAATCCTGTCCAGAAAAATAACCAATTGATTCATCGAAACAACCGGTTGAAATTCTACAGCAGGATGAGTTGCCCGAAGAATGGAGAATTCCAAGGGATCTTTCAGTGGAAAACATCATTGGGCAGATAAAGAAGGGTGTCTCTACACGCAGTACTGTCTCAAACTACTGTAGGCACAAAACTTTTGTCTCTCGAGTTAAACGAAAGTCAATTGAAGAAGCTCTTAATGATGAGAAATGGGTGGCAGCAATGTATGAAGAGCTGAACCAATTCATAAGGAATGATGTATGGCTTCTTGTTCCCAAATCAGATGAGATGAATATCATCTGAACCAAATGGGTTTTCAGAAACAAGTTGGATGAAGCTGGTGTGATTACTAGAAACAAGGCAAGACTAGTTGCCAAAGGCTACAATCAAGAAGAAGGGATTGACTATAGTGAAACCTTTGCTCCTGTGGCTAGATTGGAGGCAGTAAGATTATTGCTTGCTTTTGCTTGTATGGGTGGGTTTAAGCTGTTTCAAATGGATGTCAAAAGTGCCTTTCTCAATGGATTTATTAATGAGGAAGTCTATGTTTCTCAACCACCCAGTTTTGAGGATTATCTACATCCTAATCATGTCTACAAGCTCAAGAAAGCTTTATATGGTTTAAAGCAGGCTCCAAGGCAATGGTATGAAAGGCTAAGCAATTTTCCCATATCCAATGGCTATGAAAGAGGAAAGATTGACAAGACCTTCTTCATCAAGAAGTCAAATTATGCAATCATCTTGGTTCAAATATATGTTGATGACATAATTTTTGGTGCAACCAATGATAGTCTTATGAGCAAGATTTCAAACTAATCCTAAAGAATCTCATCTCAAGGTTGCAAAACGGATTCTTAAATATCTCAAAGGAATAATTAACGTGGACCTATGGTATCCTTCTCACTCTCCTATACACTTAATTGGTTATTCTGACTCTGATTTTGCAAGATGTAAGTTGGATAGAAAAAGCACAAGTGGAACTTGCCATCTTCTTGGTTCAAGTCTTATCTCTGGGCATAGCAAGAAACAAGCTTGTGTGGCTCTTTCTACTGCAGAAGCTGAATATATAGCTACAGGGAGTTGTTGTGCACAAATTCTTTGGCTCAAACAACAATTGGAAGATTTTGGTTTGAAGATTAGCACAGTGCCCTTGTTATGTGATAACACAAGTGCTATAAATCTCACCAAGAACCAAATTCAGCACTCAAGGAAAAAGCATATAGAAATCTAACATCACTTCATAAGAGACCATGTGAACAATGGAGATTGTGAAGTAAAATTTGTTGAGACAGAATTACAACTTGGTGATATTTTCACAAAACCATTGCCAAAAGACAGGTTTTCTTTTTAAGAAATGAGTTAGGTGTATTTGATTCTCAAGTCATCTCTTAATTTTTGTTTTTATATCTTCCTAATTCTATTTGTGAAGACAAATATGGGGAGAATATGGTTTCTATGTTGTCTTAAAACTGCTAAACTCTGATCTGATTGAACCGCTTTAATTTCTGTTGTTGCATGATTGGTTTGAGCTACTGTTTTGGGAATTTTTGGCTTGTTTATGGCTGGTTTTTCTGCTCTTGTGTTTATGCAAAAAACTAGTTAGTGTGCCATCATAACCTGCTGTTGGAGATGCTCTGTGTTTGCATAGTCTTTGTTTTGCAGGTGCTGTTTCAGATTCAAACAAGCGCAACACAAACAACCAGGGATTTGTCTTCATCAAATCAGGGGAGACTATTGATAAAGAGTGATCAAGGCTTTGAAGAATCCAAATCCAAGGTGTTTGATGGAAGGTTGCGCTGCTGCTGTGTTTGGGTGGGGTATGGGGTAGATTTTTTATGTAATCCACTCCTTGTTTGAATCTAGATTTAATTGGATTTGAAAACCTTTTTAAAATGAAATGTTTTTCAACTAAGTGAAAAACAACTTGTTGTTTTATCGAATGAACCGGTTGTTTTGTTCTTAGAAGGTTTTGAAAAAGGTTGACATCTGTTTGACTTGGTTGACTTAGCTGTCAAGCCAAATCAATCAGTTGTTTCGTGTTTTTAACCGATTGTTTCTTTGAAAATCCTAACAGAATTCTGTTTTGAATTGTGAATCTTTCTTAAATGGTTTCTAACTGAATGCGCTCCTGTTTTAAATGCTTTTAATCATTCCTTGGAGTATAAAAAGGTTATTATACAATCCTGGAAAGTAAGAAACAATTTTGAGAAAATAAAGTGCAAAATTGATACCAAGTTTTCAAGATTCACTCAAGCTTTGGATTTTCAAGTGTGTGGAATAGGACTGGGGTGTAATTCTGATCTTTAAGCTTTGTGAGTGATCGCCTCCCTGATTCACCTGCTATCCTCTACCACGTGTCACCCCGTGAACGGTCCATGTGGTCAACTGCTACTGACGTCATCGACTACCGATGACCGACCGGATCACAAGCCCCCCAGTCTCGAGCTTTGAATGGTCCAGCGAAAAGACTAAGAAATCGTCTTATGGCGGTCTTACAGGAGCGGACACTCTGGTACTAACACTGTTTGTTGATCTGATATTTCACCAACCCCTTTTAATCGCATGACACGCGGACTCACCAACGACCCTCTTTAACTGTCGTTTCCGCTTCTTATAACGTTCGAAACCCTTAAAACACTCGCGCCATTCACTGTTTCATACCTTCTTCTTCGCCTTCAGACTTTCAAATCATTTCTCTGTGAGACCCCTCAACTTCTTCAATCTCCAACCTCTGTGACGCTTTTCTGATCATCCAAAGGTAACCTTTTTATCTCTTCTACTAATGATTGCTGCATTTTAACCGATTTACATCATCCTTTATCTGTCTGGTGCATACGCTGTGGGATGCCTTCTTATCTTTCTCATAACTTAGGGTTTTTTTTTTTTTTTTTTTTTGACGACCCCTATTCTTATGAACCCTTCGTTTGTTCATTCTTCCCTCTTCTTCGAACCTTTCCTTCGAGTTGCTTGCCCTCATCTCTTCCTTTTTCTTTCTTTGCAGTTTCTTCAATGGTTCGCTACAGAACAACTGATAACCCTCCTCCATCGTCGTGGAATCCTCCGCCTAAGACTCGTAGAGCCTTGCCCATAACAAACCCTTCATCGTCGCGCGTCTCCCCAAGAACCTCTGGGGCTCCAGCAACTCAAGCTGAGAGACCTGCTACCTCCTCTCGCCCTAATCCATCCCCGGCCACGCCTCCTCAAGCCGGAAGAGCTGCTCCACCTCCCCATGATTACCAAGCGTTATATCCATGGGCTTCGCCAACGTTGCTGAAGGAGACCTCCTCAGTAACTTCTGCCCTTGAGATTTTGCGTCTCAAGAGAGGGGATAAGCCTTATCTCTCATTCCATAAAGAACATGACGACAACCTCACCATCGTCCCATGCTTTCCTGGAGAACCCATCTGCGCGGATGACAGAGTTAGCAATGGCGAGCCATTTTGCTTCGTCTACGTGACGATGTTCAAAAAGGTGAAGGTTAGGTTCCCCTTCACCCGATTTGAGAGGGAGCTCTTAACCGAGCTTGACATTGCCCCTGCCCAGCTTCACCCAAATAGTTGGGCGTTCGTGAGGGCATTCGAGATCCTCTGTGCGCATCTGGGATTACTTGCTTCAGTGGATGTTTTCCTATTCTTGTTCGAAGCCAAAAATCCTGGAGATCGCCTCTGGGTAAGCCTGAACGGGATTGCTGGAAGGTCTTTTTTCTCGATATTCCAGCAATCTTATAAGGATTGGAAAGGAAAGTTTGTAAAGGTTTGCAAAAATGACGAGGACCCTTCTTTGCTCGATGGCTTTCCCTTGTACTGGGTGGACAAGGGAAATAGTGTAAGGACCTATAAATTATTTGGAATAGAAGTGATAGATTTTAAATAATTTCTAGGTATGTTATTATTTAAAATAAAAAGGACATAAAAATAGAAAATACCATAGTGGTCAGACCTTGGACGTCGCCCAAGGTCTGGGGTCAGCTGGTAGAGGTCGGTCGGTTGACCAGTATACTAACCAAGTAGTCAAGTGCGATGACTTCATCGTGAGGTAATCATGTGGGCGTGCTTGAAAAGGGGGAGGCACGTGAATCAAGAAGGGTAAGAGAAAGGAAGGTGTAGCTTAGAAGTCAAGGAGATTGCCATTTTTGAAGAAGGCGGTGGCCTCCGACTTCCCCCGTATGAAATCGCCAATCGCCTATGGTGTACATGATCGCCGAAAAGAGCACATCGCCGTGTATTCGAGAAGACGTGGTAAGCACTTAGTATGTGGTCTAAATACAGAAGATGAGTGATATAGAAGATAGGTGGCATGTCTGCCACCATGAGTAGTGTGAACCATAATAACACAGACTTAGAGGGATGGGAGGATGAACCTTCAGCAAGGTGTGACGATGTGACATCGGTGACCAGAGTGGGGCGATGTGTCCTCGTCACACACAAGGGCGATAAGAGATCGCCAACAGGATGAGAGGAACATCGGTCATCAACCAGGATGGGAGACACATTGGTTCTCTGCCAGGGTGAGACATCGGTGGTTTGCCAGGGAGACACATCGGTTGTCTGCCAGGGTGAGACATCGGTGGTCTGCCAGGGTGAGACATCGGTTGTATGCCAGGGTGAGACATCGGTTGTCTGCCAGGGTGAGGAATCGATCGTCCGTCAAGAAGAGGAATCGGTCGTCCGTTAGGAAGAGGAATCGGTCATCGCCTGTATAAGAGGCATAGTCATCGCGGGAGCAGTCATCGGTGGAAGGCTATCGCACGATGTCGTGTTTCACACAGATAAGGTGGGACCCAGGCTCCCAGCATGAGAACGTCCTGCATGCGCGACACGTAGACAAAAAGGGTGTTTCAGAATAGTTAGCATCAGAGAGTTGGTATGCGCAGAAACCCACGTGGTCATACTGTTCAAGGAAGTGTGCACGCAAGGTGGCTCAGAGAGTGGGTAATGGCAGTGAAGGCTAAAGAGTCGTTCGACCTTAAGAGCTGAGGGAATCAACTCATTTAGTTCCCCTTTCTCCTTTCTCCTCCACTCGAAGACGTAGCTATCCTCACGTACCAGTGCTACAATCGGCGACTGCCATTGTCCTTCTGGGAAGTCTCTGCAAGTTCTCCCATCAGGACGCTAGAACAGAGTTAGGACATCTTTAAGCTTCGGTGGGTTTTGGAGCTCTTAGTGATTTTGCGCAAGTTCAGGTAAGTGAAGCTAGCATTTTCGTTTATAAAAACTTTAGGCGAGTAGGTTCTAAAGTGAGGGCGACGTGGTTGCCGGTTTCATATTCTATTTCACGATGCTCTGTTTTTATGTGTGGGGCGACGTGATCGCCGGTTTTAATGCAAATTTAGAAATCCCCTGTTTTAGTGTCGTTTTGAAATTGTTTGAGATTGAAAGGTGAAATGCATATGATATTCGAAAATTTGAACTTTGGCATGATCGTTTCTGTGATTGGGATTGTTTAAGAAAAGATTCAAAATATTATATGATGGAATTGTGCTTTTACGTGTGGTATGATGTACTGGATGAATGTGAAATTGTGATCAAGACATAGTATTTTCAGGAAAGGAAATACCGTGTTGAGATTGTTATTAGAGTGTATTGATCAGTGAGTATCCTGTGAATGAGACGATCCTGACTCTGCTGATATAATGGAATCACATAGATGAAGTTATTCAGTTGTTGAGAGTCGAAGGAGGTTCATATGTATGGGTATGTTGTTTGAAAGATAACTAACTTGACCTGTTATATGAATTAACCCTGTCATACTGAGAGAGTGATGATATTGAGATTGAGATCAAGATTATGTTTATGCGCATAGCTGTGGGAACTTTACAGCAATGTAGTATGACAGGTGCAGGTCTTTGGATGCTAAGTTCAACGCACGAGTCTTCCGGAAGTAGAGTCATGTGTCTATGTGTTACGAGTCAGTGGAAAGTCTGACGTGTGAACCATGAGTATTGAATGTATTGAATAGACACTTGACAAGTTTGTGGAATATGGGGATATTGATGGTTGAAATTGATATAGATTATGAATGGTGTGAAGATTTATGCTTTCTATTGATATAAAGTTTCATGTTTAAAGTTTTTAAAAATATCTAGCTTACCCTTTGTTTTGTATCGTGGTTGTTTTTCTTAAACCTGCGATGATTGTGTATATTTGCACGGGAGCAGATGAGGTTGCAGGTGGTAGAGCTCCTCAGTGAGCATTTCTAGAGGAGGAGATCGCCGGTTTTTGAATGCTGGTTGTTTTGTTTTATTGTGAAAACTCCTGTATGGAGATGTATTAAAACTTCCTCGAAAAGGGATATTATTCTGAGGCACATTTGTATTAATGGATGAATTATATTATGTATATACCTATGTTAAATTTTTGATATTATTGTTTCACCTTTATTTTATTATATAAAAATGAACAATATTTTGAGGGGCGTTACATTAATGGTATCAGAGCAGTTCGTCCTTAGGATGACCTGAGGAGAGTGGGTTCTTCGTGTTTCTTCTGCTATTGGAGTCTTAATCAAAGCTATAGTGAAAGGTTTTCAAATGTTTTCTGATTGAAATCTTGTTTGTGCTTTAGTAGATATAGGCTCTAAATGAAAAATTTTAGTATTAAGAGTGAAAGGATCTTGATAAAGTAGTGAGGGTGCACACTCATAACTGAATCGAGATGTTCTAAATCTTAATTCTAAAAGTTTGATGTTGAGCATATATCCACTTCTGGTGTGTTTTATCCCAATTATTAAGTGTGGTGATATTTGATTGATAGTTTTGTACCCATGACTGTTCGGTGTTATGCTTTCTATTTTGAGCATTATGATTCTGTTGATGAACTCAAATTCTAAATGACTTTGAGATGCTGACCTTTGTAAGGTCTAGATGTTACCTCCTGAATGAATTGATTTCTTATCGATCTCATTCTTATAGTTGTAAGGAATATAGAAACCAATAGTTTCAAAATCTGAAACGAAGAAAAATGGCTCCTAGACTGCCTACCCCTCCCCAACCTTCTTCGGAAATGAGCCAGATTGCCAGGGCTATAGAGATGATGGCAAGTGTTATCCAACAACAGAACACGGTAATGGCTCAGATTCATCAGGCTGTAATGCATCATTGGGAAACTGCTGAATCGGCTGCAACAGCTTCCCAGGTCAATCAGCCTCAGGAGCAGATGGGGCTGACCGAGTTCATGAGGCACAACCCACCCCAGTTCCGTGGGAATGCTTCTCCGGACCAAACAGATCAGTGGATCAGGGAGTTTCATGCCTTAGTGGAGAAGGCAAGGAGGGTGGAGACCCTAGAGAGGAGTGATTCCAGGGTAATCAGATCACACCCAGGGGGTTCCTCTAGTGGGAAGGCCAAGGTGCAGCAGCAGCAGAATAAGCCTTATTCGAGATCTCCACAACATAGGGCAGGAGCAGTTTCGCCCCAACTTCAGCAGCAACAACCATGGAAACCAAGATGTTTCCGTTTTGGTGGGCCACATAACGTCAACGTGTGCTCCAAGGGGAATTCAGAGAAAAGATGCTACAAATACCAAAAGATGGGACATGTTGCTAGAGAGTGTCCTAACAAGAATAGGATGACTCAACCCGGTGGTTCTCGGTAGTTTAGGAATGAAGACCGTAGACCTCAGACAGTAGGGAGAGTGTCTGCTATGTCGGGAGCTGAGGCATCCCAGTCAGGTAACTTAGTACAAAGTGTTTGCTCTATAGCTGGTAGATGCATTAGAATTTTGTTTGATTCCGGAGCGACACACTCTTTTGTGTCAAGTCTGTGTGTAGCCGAGTTGGGCCTTCTAGTGAAGGAGCTGCCGTTTGAACTGTTGGTCTCTACACCTGCATCAGGACAGGTTGCGACCTCCACAGTTTGCTCTGAATGTCCAGTGATGGTAGAGGGACGCAGGTTCAAAGTAAATTTGATCTGCCTACCTCTTCAGGATCTGGATGTTATCCTAGGAATGGATTGGCTATCTACCAATCACATTCTCATAGATTGCGGTAGGCAGAAAGTGGTGTTTCCAGATCTCGAAGTGTCAGATGTAATGTCTACTCAGCATGTGTGGTCGGAGTTGAAAGAAGGGGCGAGGTGCTTTGTAATCCTAGCTCAAGGGGGAGTGAAGAATGAAGAAAATATGGGCAGTATACCTGTGGTGAAGGATTTCATGGATGTATTTCCAGAAGAAATACCTGGACTACCTCCTAAGAGAGAAGGTTTCACGCAGAATGGGTGTTGTTTTGTTGATTGGGATTTGAAAGATGAGTGTGGGAATGGTGGGTTGAATGTTAAAGGCTCCTGATGCCGAAAGTCTCCTGAACTTGGCAAATGAGGATGCAGCTCTGTCTGTGAATGTAGGAGGGAAGGAGGTAATGGCCACGGATAAGAATAAGGATAAGCCATGTTATGATGGTGTTGATTCACTCCCGTTGAGTTCTTCTGGTGATGTTAGTGAATTGCAAAAAGTTGGATGTGGAAGCGAAACTTTCTGTGCCTTGTGTTTCTGATGGGATGGGATTTACAGCTAATCCATTAGGTGGCAGTTGTGGTGATCAGCATTTCGTTTCTGATCCTAGAAACAATGCTGCATCGTCAGCTGTAGCAACAAGTCCTCACCCTGAACACAGTGAGGGATTTATGATCTGTGTGTTGAATACTGAGCACCGTGAGATCCCATGCAATGCTAATATGGATGTATCCATTGGAATTCCTGAGTTAGCAGCTCTGAAATCCCAACCAGTTGCTAAAGAGGTGGGTTTTTCATAATCTGCTATTAGTAATCAAAGAAGAAATGAACCAGATGGGCGCCTGAAGGAAAGAAGTCGTTCTCTTTCAGTCTTTTGCTGCTTCACAATCGGTTCAACAAGAAACGGTGCCTAATGTGAATTCGAGCTACAAACCTGTCATTTTTGAACTGAAAAGTGAAAATCCTAGAAGAAACTCTATCTCTGCAGTTTCTAGACAGAATAACAATGTTGATGCCAACCCAAATCATGGCAAATCAGTTCGTGCCAATGATAGACATCTGAAACAAGAGGAATTAGAAGTTTAAGGATCAAATTTTGGGAAGGGTTTTCTGGTCTGCAAGTCTCTACTCCTACCAATGAAATGACAAAATGTGGACCAAAGCCTAAACTGTTCTTTTAGGTCGGTGCTAGGATAGAGGTACTTTGGCAAGATAGTGGCATTAGAGAATGCTGGTTTAGATGAAAAATCTGGAGTGTGTCTCCAAGGCTGCTGAAGGTCCAGTACGATGATTTACTTGATAAAGAGGGACCACAGAAACTAGAGGAATGGGTCCCTTCATCTAGAGGGGCAGCTACTGATTTATTTGGGTATGCGATGTTCAGGCCGCTTAACAGTCAAGCCATGCTCTCCTGAACGCCATTCAGGTCGCACTCTTGAGTTTGAATCAGCAGTGGATGCCTGGTGGTGTGATGGATGGTGGGAAGGTGTTGTAACTGCAGCTGATGTCAGTGGTAAATGAATCTTCGTCAGATTGCTCTGCCTTAGAAAGTGAATCATCATCCATCCCCAAAGTTGAAGTTGCTAAGAAGGTTGAGCAAGAATCGTTTTGTTTGGAAACCCCTGTGGATCTGGAAAATATGAAGGGAATAACTTTGAGGGAACCACTCTATGTCGTTCATGAGGACAAGGGTAACAACTCTGGTGGTGGCTATGATGATGAAGCTGACAAGGCTGTGAAGACACTTCTGGCCTTAAATGAACACAAGGATAATACCTCTTGTAGAGGCAGTGATGATGTTGACAATGAGGAGAAAACCTTTGGAGTTTGTAGTTGGAGATCATGTATTTATGAAAGTGACACCGACCAAGGGTGTAGGACGAGCTATCAGATCAAAGGAGCTGTCTCCTAAGTTCGTCGGGCCATATCAGATCTTAAGGAGGATCGGTCCAGTGGCTTATGAAATCGCCCTACCTCCCTAATTAGCGAATCTGCATGATGTCTTTCATGTATCACAGCTGCGGAAGTACAGGGCAGACCCTAGTCACGTGCTGGAAGTGGACGATGTGCAAATCAAGGATGACTTGTCTTTTGGAGCAAAACCAGTAAGGATTGACGCTCGACAGAGTAAAGAGCTCAGAGGCAAGACCATCAACATGGTGAAAGTAGTGTGGGATGACAGGTCGGGTGATTCAACTTGGGAATTAGAAGAAACCATGAGAGAAGCCTATCCCTACCTCTTTTCCTAGTAGTTCAATTTTCGAGGACGAAAATTTTTCTTGTTGGGGAGAATGTAAGGACCTATAAATTATTTGGAATAGAAGTGATAGATTTTAAATAATTTCTGGGTATGTTATTATTTAAAATAAAAAGGACATAAAAATAGAAAATACCATAGTGGTCAGACCTCGAACGTCGCCCAAGGTCTGGGGTCAGCTGGTAGAGGTCGGTCGGTTGACCAGTGTACTAACCAAGTAGTCAGGTGCGATGACTTCATCGTGAGGTAATCACGTGGGCGTGCTTGAAAAGGGGGAGGCACGTGAATCAAGAAGGGAAAGAGAAAGGAAGGTGTAGCTTAGAAGTCAAGGAGATCGCCGTTTTTGAAGAAGGTGGCGGCCTCCGACTTCCCCCGTATGAAATCGCCTATGGTGTACATGATCGCCGAAAAGAGCACATCGCCGTGTATTCGAGAAGACTTGGTAAGCACTTAGTATGTGGTCTAAATACAGAAGATGAGTGATATAGAAGATAGGTGGCATGTCTGCCACCATGAGTAGTGTGAACCGTAATAACACAGACTTAGAGGGATGGGAGGATGAACCTTCAGCAAGGTGTGACAATGTGACATCGGTGACCAGAGTGGGGCGATGTGTCCTCGTCACACACAAGGGCGATAAGAGATCGCCAACAGGATGAGAGGAACATTGGTCATCAACCAGGATGGGAGACACATCGGTTGTCTGCCAGGGTGAGACATCGGTGGTCTGCCAGGGAGACACATCGGTTGTCTGCCAGGGTGAGACATCGGTGGTCTGCCAGCGTGAGACATCGGTTGTCTGCCAGGGTGAGACATCGGTTGTCTGCCAGGGTGAGACATAGGTTGTCTGCCAGGGTGAGACATCGGTTGTCTGCCAGGGTGAGGAATCGGTCGTCCGTCATGAAGAGGAATCGGTCGTCCGTCAGGAAGAGGAATCGGTCATCGCCGGTATGAGAGGCATAGTCATCGCGCGAGCAGTCATCGGTGGAAGGTTATCGCACGATGTCGTGTTTCACATAGATAAGGTGGGACCCAGGCTCCCAGCATGAGAACATCCTGCATGCGCGACACGTAGACAAAAAGGGTGTTTCAGAATAGTTAGCATCAGAGAGTTGGTATGCGCAGAAACCCACGTGGTCATACTGTTCAAGGAAGTGTGCACGCAAGGTGGCTCAGAGAGTGGGTAATGGCAGTGAAGGCTAAAGAGCCGTTCGACCTTAAGAGTTGAGGGAATCAGCTCATTTAGTTCCCCTTTCTCCTTTCTCCTCCACTCGAAGATGCAGCTATCCTCACGTACCAGTGCTACGATCGGCGACTGCCATTGTCCTTCTGGGAAGTCTCTGCAAGTTCTCCCGTCAGGACGCTAGAACAGAGTTAGGACATCTTTAAGCTTCGGTGGGTTTTGGAGCTCTTAGTGATTTTGCGCAAGTTCAAGTAAGGGAAGCTAGCATTTTCGTTTATAAAAACTTTAGGCGAGTAGGTTCTGAAGTGAGCCTGTTTCATATTCTATTTCACGATGCTCTGTTTTTATGTGTGGGGCAACGTGATCGCCGGTTTTAATGCAAATTTAGAAATCCCCTGTTTTAGTGTCGTTTTGAAATTGTTTGAGATTGAAAGGTGAAATGCATATGATATTCGAAAATCTGAACTTTGGCATGATTGTTTCTGTGATTGGGATTGTTTAAGAAAAGATTCAAAATATTATATGATGGAATTGTGCTTTTACGTGTGGTATGATGTACTGGATGAATGTGAAATTGTGACCAAGACATAGTATTTTCAGGAAAGGAAATACTGTGTTGAGATTGTTATTAGAGTGTATTGATCAGTGAGTATCCTGTGAATGAGACGATCCTGACTCTGCTGATATAATGGAATCACATAGATGAAGTTATTCAGTTGTTGAGAGTCGAAGGAGGTTCATATGTATGGGTAAGTTGTTTGAAAGATAACTAACTTGACCTGTTATATGAATTAACCCTGTCATACTGAGAGAGTGATGATATTGAGATTGAGATCGAGATTATGTTTATGCGCATAGCTGTGGGAACTTTACAGCAATGTAGTATGACAGGTGCAGGTCTCTGGATGCTAAGTTCAACGCACGAGTCTTCCGGAAGTGGAGTCATGTGTCTATGTGTTACGAGTCAGTGGAAAGTCTGACGTGTGAACCATGAGTATTGAATGTATTGAATAGACACTTGACGAGTTTGTGGAATATGGGGATATTGATGGTTGAAATTGATATAGATTATGAATGGTGTGAAGATTTATGCTTTCTATTGAGATAAAGTTTCATATTTAAAGTTTTTAAAAATATCTAGCTTACCCTTTGTTTTGTATCGTGGTTGTTTTTCTTAAACCTGTGATGATCGTGTATATTTGCACGGGAGCAGATGAGGTTGCAGGTGGTAGAGCTCCTCAGTGAGCATTTCTGGAGGAGGAGATCGCCGGTTTTTGTATGCTGATTGTTTTGTTTTATTGTGAAAACTCCTGTATGGAGATGTATTAAAACTTCCTCGAAAAGGGATATTATTCTGAGGCACATTTGTATTAATGGATGAATTATATTATGTATATACCTATGTTAAATTTTTGATATTATTGTTTCACCTTTATTTTATTATATAAAAATGAACAATATTTTGAGGGGCGTTACAAATAGGGACTCGAAGGATGGCTTCAGGAGGGCAAGGAGCCCTGACAACATGGGAGAACTGGACAGAGACCTCTGCCTTTTCTGGAAAAGCGTAGCCGCCTCCTGTAAGGACCTGTAAAATTGAATTGGAATAAAAAGAGATATATTTTAAATGAATTCTAAGTATGTTTTTATTTAAAATAAAAAGGAAGGAAAGTGTAGTTTGGAAGGCTATGGCCTAGTAGTACATGATCGCCGGTCGCCTGCTACACATGAGCGCCAGGGCGCGAGGCATGCGGGCATTGCCAGGGGGCGAGAGGCATGCAGGCATCGCCAGGGCGCGAGGCATGCGGGCATTGCCAGGGCGCGAGAGGCATGCGGGCATCGCCAGGGCGCGAGGCATGCGGGCATTGCCAGGGCGCGAGAGGCATGCGGGCATTGCCAGGGCGCGAGGCATGAGAGCGTCGCCAGGGATAGACATCGGTCGTCCCCCAGAGGGAGACATCGGTCGTCTTCCAGGGCGAGGGAGACATCGGTCGTTCGCCAGGATGAGTCAGCGGTGGAAAGTTATCGCGCGACGTCGAGTTTCACACAGAGTAAAGTGGGACCCAGGCTCCCAGCATGAAACGTCCTGCACGCGCGACACGGAGGCAAAAAGGGTGGTTCAGAATAGTGACCTCAGAGTGTTAGCCTGCGCAGAGGCACGCTTAGTCGTACTGTTCAGTGCAGCGTACACGCAAACTTCCCTGCAGAGTAGGTGGTGGCAGCGGCTTTTGTGGACAAGTTAGTTTAAGATGCAAAAACCCACTTCTGAGAGAAAGAAACGTTGCAGTGGTTCAAGAGCGAAAGAGTGTGTTTACCTCCCTTCTTCTCCTTTCTCTCCTTCACGCTGCGACTCAGGCACCTTCACCCAAAAGTACGACGAACGAAGGCTACAATTAGAGCACCTGGGAAGTTCTCTGCAAGTCCTACAAACCAGACGCAAAAACAGAGTGAGAGCATCTTTTAAGCTTCGTTGGGTTCTGGAGTTCTCGGTGTTTTGCGCAAGTCCAGGTAAGGGAAGCTAGCCTTCATTTTCAATACAAGCCATAGATTAGCTGTTTCTGAAGTGAGGGCGACGTGGTCGCCGGTTTTCTGTTTCTTTTCGCAATGCTCTGTTCTATGTGGTTGGGCGACGTGGTCGCCGGTTTTAAATACGGATTTCGAACTCCCCTGTTTTTGATGTCGTTTGAAGCTGTTTGGGATTTAAACACAATATACATGTGATATTCGAAAATATAAACTTTTGAAATGATTGTTGCTGTGATTTGAATCATTCATTTGAGTGGTATGATGTTTGAATGTTGTGAATGTGGGATCAAGGCATAGTATTTTCAGGAAAGGAAATACCGTGTAAGATCGTGTGTAGGTGTATTGACTAGGGGCTTGTCTAGAAGGAGATATCCTAACTCTGCTGAGATAATGGAACCACATAGAGGAAGTTATTCAGTTGGTGAGAGTCGAAGGAGGTTCATACGTATGGGTGAGTTGTTCAAAAGGGAACGAGCTCGGCCTGTTATATGAATTCACCCTGTCATACCGGGAGAGTTGATGACATTGAGATTATATATGCGCATGGCTGTGTGGATTTCACAGCGACCCTGTGTGGATTTCACAGTGGTATGGTATGACAGGTGCAGATCTCTGGGCCTGAGTTAACGCACGAGTCAATCCGGAAGTAGTGTCATGTGTCTATGCATTGTGGGTCAGTGGAAAGTCTGACGTGTGAATCTTGAATACTGAAAGTAGCAAATGGACACTTGACGAGTATGTGGATAATGGATATGTTGATGGTTGTAATTGTTATGGATCATGAATGGTGTGAAGTTTTATGTTTGCTATTTATTTAAAAGCTTTTAAACCATCTAGCTTACCCCTTTTCTTTGTATTGTTCTCTGGCTGTTTTCTCTTAAAACTGTGATGATCGTGTATTTTACACGGGAGCAGATGATTTTCCAGGAAGTAGAGCTCCTTAGTGAGTGGTCGCCGGAAGGAGATCGCCTGATTTCTGTTCTGGTAGCAGATTGGCTGTTTTGGATCCTCTGATAGGAGATCGCCGGTCTATGTAGGGAGATCGCCGGTTTTCAATTCAGTTGGCTGTATTTTGTTTATGTTTTGGAAAAATTGACCGGTTATGTATTAAACTCCCTGTGAGGAGAAACTTATTTATTTATATAAAATTTTGTCCACTTCAATCTATTTGTCACCTTTACTTTCATTTTATATTTATTTCAAAGTAATCTGGAGGGATGTTACATTAATGGTATCAGAGCAGTTCGTCCTTAGGATGACCTGAGGGCTGTGGATCCATTGTGTTTCTTCTGCTCAGGAAATTTATTTGAGTTTAAAATAACAACTATAGTGAAAGGTTTTCAAACGTTTTTGTATTGAGATTTTATGTGTGCTTTGGTGAATATATGCTCTAACTGAAAATCTTAGTATTAAGAATGAGAGGGTCTTGATAAAGTAGTGAGGGTGCACACTCATAACTGGATCGAGATGATTCTCAATCTTAATTCCAAAGGTTTGATGTTTAGCATACCTTGAATTCTGGTGTGATTTACTTCATTTTCTTGAGTGTTTTCGTATTGATTGAAAGTGGTTGTTTGGATTGATGATTGTATACCAGTAGCTGTCCTGGTGTTTTGTTTGAGGTTATAAGTATTATGATTCGGTTGATGAGCTCAAATTCTTGATGACTTTGAGATGCTGACCTTTGTAAGGTCTAGATGTTACCTCCTGAATGAATTGATTTCTTATCGATCTCATTCTTGTAGTTGTAGGGAATATAGAAACCAATAGTTTCAGAATCAGAAACGAAGAAGATGGCACGTAGACCTCCTACCCCTCCCCAACCTTCTTCAGAAATGAGCCAGATTGCCAAGGCCATCGAGATGATGGCAACTGCCATCCAGCAACAGAATGCAGCGATGGCTCAGAACCATCAAGCTACAATGCACCACTGGGAAACTGCTCGGTCGGCTGAGACAAATTCCCACGTTGGTCAGCCTCAGGAACAGATGGGACTGACCGAGTTCATGAGGCACAACCCACCCAAGTTCAGTGGGAATGCCACCCCTGATCAAGCAGATCAGTGGGTCAGGGAGTTGGAGAAAATCTTTAGGGCGACCTCCTGCCCTGAAGAGAAGAAATTGTTATTCGCCACCTATCTGCTATCAGGAGAAGCTGAGTTCTGGTGGATGGGGGCTCAGCAGATGATGGAGGCCCGAGAGGATGTGTTGGATTGGGAAAGCTTAAGGGTGAGGTTCTTGGAGAAATACTTCCCAGACAGCGCAAGGTTTGCGAGGGAAGCTGAGTTCCTAAAGTTGGAGCAGGGGGATATGTCTGTGAACGCCTATGCTGCTCGGTTTGAGTATCTCGCCCGATTCTACACCCAGGCGACCTCTGAGGCTTGGAGGTGTAGGAATTTTGAAGAGGGACTGAAGCATGGGCTGAAGAGGACCATAGCCCCGATGTGCATCAGGGAATTTCACGCCTTGGTAGAGAAGGCGAAGATGGTGGAGACCCTGGAAAAGGGTGATTCTCGGGTGATCAGGTCACACCCAGGGAGTTATTCCAGTGGGAAGGCTAAGGTGCAGCACCCTCAAAGCAAGCCTTATACGAGACCTCCACCATGTCGGTCGGAAGCAACGTCATCCCAGTTTCAGCAGCAACAACCTTGGAAACTCAAGTGTTTCCATTGTGGTGGACCACACGCGTCCAACGCGTGCCCCAAGAAGGCTGCTGAGAGAAGGTGTTTTGTCTGCCAAAGGACGGGGCACGTTGCTAGAGATTGCCCAAGCAGGAATGGTGCGACTCAACCCAGCGGTTCTCAGCAGTTGAGGAACGAAGGCGGCAGACCTCAGGCAACAGGGAGAGTGTTCGCCATGTCAGGAGCAGAAGCGTCTCAGTCAGGTAACCTCGTGCAAGGTGTTTGTTTTATAGCTGGTAGAGGTGTAAAAGCCTTGTTTGATTCTGGAGCGACACACTCCTTTGTGTCAAGCCTGTGTGTAGCCGAGTTGGGCCTTCTAGTGAAGGAGTTGCCTTTCGAACTGTTGGTCTCTACACCTGCATCAGGACAGGTGTTGACCTCTACAGTTTGCCCTGAATGTCCAGTGATATTAGAGGGGCGCAGATTCAAAGTGAACTTGATCTGCCTACCTCTTCAGGACCTGGATGTTATCCTGGGAATGGATTGGCTAGCTGCCAATCACGTTCTCATTGACTGCGGTAACCAGAAGATAGCGTTTCCAGACCTTCAAGAGCCAGAGGTGATATCAGCTCAGCAAGGGCGGTCGGTGTTGGAAGAAGGGGCGAGGTGCTTCATGATCCTAGCTCGGTTGGAGGTGAAGAATGAAGGGGACGTAAGCAGGATACATGTGGTGAAAGAATTCATGGATGTATTTCCAGAAGAAGTACCTGGGTTACCCCCTAAGAGAGAAGTGGAATTCTCCATTGATTTGGTACCTGGAGCTGGACCAGTGTCGATGGCACCTTACAGGATGGCACCAGCCGAGTTGGTGGAATTAAAGAAGCAAGTGGAAGAATTGTTGGAGAAACAATTCATCAGACCCAGTGTATCTCCATGGGGGGCTCCAGTGCTCCTAGTTAAGAAGAAGGATGGAGGGTCTCGGCTGTGTATAGATTACAGGCAGTTGAACAAGTTGACCATCAAGAACAAGTACCCCCTACCTAGGATTGATGATTTGATGGATCAAATACATGGGGCCTCGGTGTTCTCCAAGATTGACCTGAGATCGGGGTACCACCAAATTTTGGTAAAAGCTGAAGATGTTCAAAAGACAGCTTTTAGGTCTCGGTATGGGCATTATGAGTATGTGGTGATGCCGTTTGGAGTCACAAATGCTCCAGCTCTGTTCATGGACTACATGAATAGGATTTTTCGCCCTTTCTTGGATAAGTTTGTGGTGGTCTTCATTGACGACATACTCATTTATTCAAAGACCGAGGAAGAACATGAAGAACACTTGAGGACAGTATTGGAAATACTGAGGGAGAAGCAACTCTATGCCAAGTTCTCTAAGTGTGAGTTTTGGCTGAAGGAAGTCAACTTCTTGGGACACGTGATATCTGCTCGGGGGATCTCAGTGGATCCAGCCAAGGTAGGGGCAGTGCTGCAGTGGGAACGCCCTAAGACCGTCACTGAGATAAGGAGCTTTGTGGGTTTGGCGGGCTACTATCGGCGGTTTATTGAGGACTTTTCCAAGGTAGTGGCTCCTTTAACACAGCTGACCCGCAAGGATCAACCTTTTGCTTGGACCGACCGATGTGAGCAGAGCTTCAAGGAACTAAAGAAAAGGTTGACTAGTGCTCCAGTGCTGGTGATCCCAGAGGTAGGAAGACCTTTTGAGGTCTACTGTGATGCTTCACATCAGGGTCTGGGATGTGTTTTAATGCAAGAGAAAAGAGTGGTTGCATATGCTTCAAGGCAACTCAAGGTTCATGAGAGAAACTACCCTACGCATGATTTGGAGTTGGCGGCTGTGGTATTTGCCTTGAAGATCTGGAGGCACTATTTATATGGGGCTCGGTTCCAGGTGTTCAGTGACCATAAGAGCCTGAAATACCTGTTCGATCAGAAAGAACTAAACATGAGACAAAGAAGGTGGATGGAGTTTCTAAAGGACTACGATTTTCAACTCATGTATCATCCAGGGAAGGCCAATGTAGTGGCAGATGCCTTGAGTAGAAAATCAGTACAAGTAGCCACCATGATGATGGAAGAGCAGAAACTGATCGAGCAATTCAGAGATTTAAACCTTGGGGTAGAGTTCCACGTAAATCACATTAGTTGTAGTGAGCTGGCTATAACTAATGACTTCCTTGGAATGATAAAGGACAAGCAGTTGGAGGACCCTAGTCTGAAGCGTACTGTGGAGTCACTAGGGACCGACCAGGCTAAAGGCTTTGTGATGGGCAATGATGGGATCTTGAGATTTGAGGGCAGGATTTGCATACCGGCAAATGAAGAGTTGAAGAAGATGGTCCTAGAGGAAGGTCACAAGAGTCGCCTTAGCCTACATCCAGGCATGACCAAGATGTACCATGACTTGAAGGAGTCATTTTGGTGGTCAGGCATGAAGAGAGACATCGCCCAGTATGTTACTACCTGTTTGACGTGTCAGAAGGCAAAGGTAGAACATCAAAGGCCTGGCGGGTTGTTACAGCCATTGGATATCCCTGAGTGGAAATGGGACAGCATTGCCATGGATTTTGTCACCCATTTACCCAGATCGGTAAAGGGCCATGATGCAATCTGGGTCATCACTGATCGGCTGACGAAGAGTGCTCACTTTCTCCCAGTGAACATGAGGATGCCTATGACCAAGTTGGCACAGTTGTACATCAAAGAGATAGTAAGGTTGCATGGGGTGCCTTCCAACATCGTTTCAGATAGAGATCCCAGGTTCACTTCACGGTTTTGGCAGACCTTACAAAGTTGCTTGGGAACTAAGTTGAGGATGAGCTCTGCATATCATCCCCAAACAGATGGTCAGTCTGAGAGAACGATCCAGTCCTTGGAAGATCTGCTGAGGACGTGTGTCTTGGATCAATTGGGGATTTGGGACGAGGTGTTGCCACTGGTGGAGTTTACCTATAATAACAGTTATCACGCTAGTATTGGGATGGCACCATATGAAGCCCTGTATGGGAGGAAATGCAGAACTCCCTTATGTTGGTACCAGGAGGGCGAGGCAGTCTTGGTTGGGCCAGAGTTGATTCAGCAGACGACCGAGAAGGTGCAACAGATACAAAGCAGAATGAAGGCTTCTCAAAGTAGGCAGAAGTCATATGCAGACCAGAGGAGAAAGCCTTTGGAGTTTGCTGCTGGAGACCATGTGTTCATGAAAGTGACACCAACCAAGGGTGTAGGACGGGCGATCAGACCAAAGAAGTTGTCCCCTAAGTTCGTGGGACCATATCAGATCTTAAGGAGGATTGGTCCAGTGGCCTACGAGATCGCCCTGCCTCCCCATTTAGCGAATCTGCACAATGTCTTTCACGTATCACAGCTGAGGAAGTACATGGAGGACCCCAGTCATGTGCTGGAAGTGGACGATGTGCAGATCAGGGATGACTTGTCCTTTGAAGTGAAACCAGTCAGGATTGACGATAGGCAAAGTAAACAGCTCAGAGGCAAGACCATCAGCATGGTGAAAGTGGTGTGGGATGAGAGATCGGGTGATTCAACTTGGGAGTTAGAAGCACCCATGAGAGAAGCCTATCCATACCTCTTTTCCTTGTAATTCAATTTTCGAGGACGAAAATTTTTCTTGTTGGGGAGAATGTAAGGACCTGTAAAATTGAATTGGAATAAAAAGAGATATATTTTAAATGAATTCTAAGTATGTTTTTATTTAAAATAAAAAGGAAGGAAAGTGTAGTTTGGAAGGCTATGGCCTAGTAGTACATGATCGCCGGTCGCCTGCTACACATGAGCGCCAGGGCGCGAGGCATGCAGGCATCGCGCGGGCGCGAGGCATGCGGGCATTGCCAGGGGGCGAGAGGCATGCGGGCATCGCCAGGGCGCGAGGCATGCGGGCATTGCCAGGGCGCGAGAGGCATGCGGGCATCGCCAGGGCGCGAGGCATGCGGGCATTGCCAGGGCGCGAGAGGCATGCGGGCATTGCCAGGGCGCGAGGCATGAGAGCGTCGCCAGGGATAGACATCGGTCGTCCCCCAGAGGGAGACATCGGTCGTCTTCCAGGGCGAGGGAGACATCGGTCGTTCGCCAGGATGAGTCAGCGGTGGAAAGTTATCGCGCGACGTCGAGTTTCACACAGAGTAAAGTGGGACCCAGGCTCCCAGCATGAAACGTCCTGCACGCGCGACACGGAGGCAAAAAGGGTGGTTCAGAATAGTGACCTCAGAGTGTTAGCCTGCGCAGAGGCACGCTTAGTCGTACTGTTCAGTGCAGCGTACACGCAAACTTCCCTGCAGAGTAGGTGGTGGCAGCGGCTTTTGTGGACAAGTTAGTTTAAGATGCAAAAACCCACTTCTGAGAGAAAGAAACGTTGCAGTGGTTCAAGAGCGAAAGAGTGTGTTTACCTCCCTTCTTCTCCTTTCTCTCCTTCACGCTGCGACTCAGGCACCTTCACCCAAAAGTACGACGAACGAAGGCTACAATTAGAGCACCTGGGAAGTTCTCTGCAAGTCCTACAAACCAGACGCAAAAACAGAGTGAGAGCATCTTTTAAGCTTCGTTGGGTTCTGGAGTTCTCGGTGTTTTGCGCAAGTCCAGGTAAGGGAAGCTAGCCTTCATTTTCAATACAAGCCATAGATTAGCTGTTTCTGAAGTGAGGGCGACGTGGTCGCCGGTTTTCTGTTTCTTTTCGCAATGCTCTGTTCTATGTGGTTGGGCGACGTGGTCGCCGGTTTTAAATACGGATTTCGAACTCCCCTGTTTTTGATGTCGTTTGAAGCTGTTTGGGATTTAAACACAATATACATGTGATATTCGAAAATATAAACTTTTGAAATGATTGTTGCTGTGATTTGAATCATTCATTTGAGTGGTATGATGTTTGAATGTTGTGAATGTGGGATCAAGGCATAGTATTTTCAGGAAAGGAAATACCGTGTAAGATCGTGTGTAGGTGTATTGACTAGGGGCTTGTCTAGAAGGAGATATCCTAACTCTGCTGAGATAATGGAACCACATAGAGGAAGTTATTCAGTTGGTGAGAGTCGAAGGAGGTTCATACGTATGGGTGAGTTGTTCAAAAGGGAACGAGCTCGGCCTGTTATATGAATTCACCCTGTCATACCGGGAGAGTTGATGACATTGAGATTATATATGCGCATGGCTGTGTGGATTTCACAGCGACCCTGTGTGGATTTCACAGTGGTATGGTATGACAGGTGCAGATCTCTGGGCCTGAGTCAACGCACGAGTCAATCCGGAAGTAGTGTCATGTGTCTATGCATTGTGGGTCAGTGGAAAGTCTGACGTGTGAATCTTGAATACTGAAAGTAGCAAATGGACACTTGACGAGTATGTGGATAATGGATATGTTGATGGTTGTAATTGTTATGGATCATGAATGGTGTGAAGTTTTATGTTTGCTATTTATTTAAAAGCTTTTAAACCATCTAGCTTACCCCTTTTCTTTGTATTGTTCTCTGGCTGTTTTCTCTTAAAACTGTGATGATCGTGTATTTTACACGGGAGCAGATGATTTTCCAGGAAGTAGAGCTCCTTAGTGAGTGGTCGCCGGAAGGAGATCGCCTGATTTCTGTTCTGGTAGCAGATCGGCTGTTTTGGGTCCTCTGATAGGAGATCGCCGGTCTATGTAGGGAGATCGCCGGTTTTCAATTCAGTTGGCTGTATTTTGTTTATGTTTTGGAAAAATTGACCGGTTATGTATTAAACTCCCTGTGAGGAGAAAATTATTTATTTATATAAAATTTTGTCCACTTCAATCTATTTGTCACCTTTACTTTCATTTTATATTTATTTCAAAGTAATCTGGAGGGATGTTACACCTCCAACATCATCCTTCCCACAGCGTCTATCATCAGCTTTGAGTTTCTCGAAGGCCAGCTAGACAAGCATATAGGTTATCTTTCGCTCTCTTCACTTAGCCTTGTTTCCTAATAACTGTATTGTTCTTCTGCTGGGTTTTTCAACTTCTGTACCCTAAGCTTGCATAACTGCTCATATATACCCCGTGGACGACCGTCTTTACTCATGTTTACTTGAATTGCGAACTGCTGTTGTTGTCTGATTGCTCATCTCTTTTGTTCTTGCTTTTGCCTTATGCAGACATGATGCTGGGGAAAAACAAAATAGCTCAACTTCGCGCTCTGGCTAAGAAGCACAAACTCGCAGCGGGCTCCCAGACTATCCCTAACTCGGTTGCTGAGGACGCCGCTTTTCATGGGAGAACCCCCCAGGAGGCTCTTCTCCTGCCCCCCCAGAAGGCTCTTCTCCTGCCACAAGTCTACCTCCTCAAGCTAGGAAGAAACTAACTCCCAAAAAGCTTAAAAGAAAAACTCTTCAAGTAGCATCTGAAGATGAGGAGGAAAATGACACTGAAGATGGCCTCATTACTAAACGCCAAAGGCCAACTGCCTCCAAGCCACCAAACCCCCCGACAACAGCACCATCAGGTCTTCCTCCACCGACACTCCCAGAAAACAACATACCAACCACAGACCTTCCCTCACTAACCTCACCAGACGATACGACGCCACTACCAGCCCTTCCCGCTCCCTCAGAAATAGTCCAAGCTCCGCCACTAGCCGCCGCTCCACCTTCAACTGAAGGTGGAAGTCCCAACCTTGCAGAACACCCTCCAAGTGCTTCCACTCCTTTCCATTCTGCCGGGGAGGGGGCTCAATCTCAGGCCTCTACTGCTAGTCCCATCCTGATTGAGATTGAGGATACTGAGGCCTCTTGTAAGGATCTAGATAATTAATTGGAATAGAAGTGATAGATTTTAAATAATTTCTGAGTATGTCATTATTTAAAATAAAAAGGACATAAAAATAGAAAATATCGTAGTGGTCAGACCTCGGACGTCGCCCAAGGCCTGGGATCAGCTGGTAGAGGGCGATCGGTTGACCATTGTACCAACCAAGTAGTCAGGTGCGATGGCTTTATCGTGAGGTAATCAAGTGGGCGTGCTTAAAGGGAGGGAGGCACGTGAATCAAGAAGGGTAAGAGAAAGGAAGGTGTAGCTTAGAAGTCGATGAGATCGCCATTTGTTGAAGAAGGCGGCGTCCTCCGACTTCCCCCGTATGAAATCAGACATCGCCTATTTTGCGCATGATCGCCGTGTGCGAAGATTTCCACATAATCGCCAATCGCTTAGAGTACACATGATCGCCAATCGCCTATGGTGTACATGATCGCCGAAAGTGCACTTAGCATGTGGTCAAGATGCTGGATCAACCATAGTGGGTTCCAAAAACCACGCGTAATCAAGGTGTGGGTTGAGCCTTAGATACGCTGGGCATGCGAAGCTCTATGCTTGAGCATAAGAAATCGTCCTTAGTGTTGCATGCATGGGCGCACAAGGAGTAGTGCTGATCTATTCTTGGAAATGTGAAGCTACCGACGTCACCAAGCCATGTGGAGGTGATACCTTGGACGTAACATAATGGGAGGATGAACCTTCAGCAAGGTATGACAATGTGACATCGGTGACCAGAGTAAGGCGATGTGTTCTCGTCACACACAAGGGCGACAAGAGATCGCCAACAGGATGAGAGGAGCATCGGTCATCAACCAGGATGGGAGACACATCGGTGGTCTGCCAGGGTGAGACATCGGTTGTCTGCCAGGGTGGCACATCGGTGGTCTGCCAGGGTGAGACATCGGTGGTCTGCCAGGGTTAGACATCGGTTGTCTGCCAGGGTGGAACATCGGTGGTCTGCCAGGGTGAGACATCGGTGGTCTACCAGGGTGAGACATCGGTGGCCTGCCAGGGTGAGACATCGGTGGTCTGCCAGGGTGAGACATCGGTGGTCTGCCAGGAGTGAGACATCAGTTGTCTACCAGGGTGGGACATCGGTGGTCCTCGAGGGTGAGACATCGGTTGTCTGCCAGAGTGAGGAATCAGTCATCGCCAGTATGAGAGGCATCGGTCATCGCCGGTATGAGAGGTGATGGAGGAGGGCCAAGCACATCTAGCCAAGGAAGCCAAGGCCCAAACCAAGAAGACCGTCTAGACCAAGAGGAGCGTCTAGCTCCAGGAAGTGAGCGTCTAGAACGTGAAGGAGGGAGGCTATCCATGGAGCTAGACCGTCTAGGACCTCTCACAAGATCCATGGCTAAACATATCCAAGCACACATAGAAGAAGCCACGGATGGAAGAGAGAGATCCTTGTACATGTTTCATAAAGGCCCAAAGGGGGAGGGGGTGCTTAGTAGATTAGTGTAGTGTAGAAAGCAAAACTTGCTCACTTAGGGGTGTGCTATAAAAAAGGTGCCCTTAGCAATAGAAGGAGGGGTGTGCTAGCAAATAGGTGCCTTTAGCAAAAGAAGGAGGGGTGTACTATCAAATGTTGCATTTTTGACCTATCTTCTAGAATATTAGGATGATGGTGTGGTTTGACTAAAGTCAATACCCTAGGCAGCCCCACTTTTTGTATTTCCATCCCTACCCTTTAAGCTTGCTCACCAAGGCTCCTAAATCTATAAATAAGGAGGCCTACCTCATGTATTTTCAAGTTTATTTTGAGTAATGTTATGCTGCCATTTTTTGTGCACAAGCTTTACTCCTCCTAGAAATCTAGGCTATAAACTTCAATCCTTTCACCTTCTCCCTTGAGCTGGCCGAACCACTCAACCCATACTCACCATGCACCTTCAAGACCAACACAACTCCTAGGAGGGTCTTGTTTCACTCACCCATTGCTTCCGCTCCATCTATTTCTACTTTGATTCAAGAAGAACACATGAAAATGCCATCATTTGGTATCATGAGCTTTTGGTTCTTCAAGATGAGTAGCTTGTCTTTTTAAATTTTCAGTTCTTCTTTATTTTCATCTTGTCATTTCAATTCCATATTTGTCTTGCTGTTTTTTACATTTTAAATTATTCTTGGTGTGCTTATGGAAGATCCAACCGAAGCACATGTGTTCAATTGATCTTGAACATTTTCTTGTGCAATTGTGATAGGATTCCTTACACATTGAGTGGCTGTTTTCTTTTAGGAATTTGAGTCTTTATTGTTTTCTTATAATTGCTTCATTTTATGCTTTGAGTCTTTATTTTCTGAATCTATAAATGTTGTGTCAAGTCATGTGAATCCATAATTGTCATCAATTCTTAGTAGTCCTTTTTTTTGGCTTGATTGTTTCTTGTTTTTGGGTCTCTTTAAGTTGCCTTAATCTGCTGTTTTTTTTTATCCTTTGCTGCCTTTTTAATTTTAGTTTGAGTTCATAATTGTGTCTTAGTTCTTACACAATTTCCTTCTTACATTTTCCTTTGTGTTAAATTTTGGTATCTTGCTGTTTTTTTTTTCCAGTTTTCCAGATTTCCCCTGTTTCTCTCTCTGTGCTGGCTGTTTTTGCTTGGGAAAATTATTTTTCCAGATAGGAAAATTTTGATTCTCTGGAATATGCAAGATTGAGGTGTTATAGAAAAGACAAAAAAAGAATCAGGTCAAAAAAAGAAATAGAAAAAAAATGATAAATATTTTAAAAACAGTGTGCAAATCTGGGCGCTCCAGCTGGCGTAACTGAACACTGATTTTGCAAAATTTATTAAAAAAAAATGGCTCATGCGTTTTGGGTGAAATCTGTCCCAGAATTTAGTTGAGATCTTGAAATATTTGCATATCAATTTTCAGAGGCAAATCTGTAAAGGAAAGCTCAGCATAAATTGGGGAAAATCACGTTTTCTGGCCACAACAGTTTTTCAGTGGTGCTGTTTTTGATTTTGAAATCAATTCTAGTGCTATTCTTAGGATTCACTTTGTGTGCCTACCTTTCTTTGAATACCTTTATTTGCTTGTTTTATATTTCTTTGGAACTCTTTCTAGTTGTCACAATTTAACTCCATTTGGTGGTTCTGTTTTTCTAATTAATTTGTTTCTTGCTTTAATCCTTTGGCCTCTAAATTTGGTGCTGGAATTATTTCTCAATTGGTGCCTATTTGAGTAGAAATTTAACTTGAGTGAGGTCTAGCTTGTGTGATAGGTGCTGGATTGGAGAATTAATTTTCTAATTCTAAGAGGAGCCAAAGCAAGGGCAGCAAACAAAGATTACTCAAAAACACGACAAACACTTGGAGGGCCCAACAAAGAAAAGACAACCAAGGGAGTGCCAATAGCAAAACAAGGATCAACAAAGGGGGTTTTCTTAATCTTCTTTGTAACTTAACCTTGTTAATTACTCTTTAACTACGTGATTAGACGGTGAGTGTGTGTTCAAGGGCTCCAAGTGTCCAAGAAGCCTCACCTAGGGCCGACTAGTGTAGACCTTACTTGTTTTAGCATGTGTTAATTGTTTTAATTGCTTTCCTTGCTTAATTAGTTACGTTTGGTAATTGTTTTGTTTTGTTTAAGTTCGTTAATTCTTTTGCTTGGTTAATTAGCTAGTTTGCATTGTTTTCTTGCATCAAAATTTGATTTCTTCAACCTAATTGTGTTTTAAGTGGTTTACTAAGAGAAAGCTTTGTGTGAAGACATTGAGGGATAGTCTTTGGCTAAGGCAAGGCTTGGTATTTAAGTAGTCCATTGTGACTCACCTCCCTTACCTGGAAGACTACCTTCTTTGACTTCCCTAAATTTTCTCAAGGTAAAATATTTCTATACACAAAGGTCTAGTCATGTCTTCTCATTCCTTTAAATCTCTTAAAAGTGAGGTGAAATCCTTGAAATCTCTTTTGGAACAACTTTCCAAGAATATTCAATCAATTTCATCTAAACAATTGGAGAATGAGGCCAAAACTAATGAATTGACTAAATCAAAGGATGAGAAGTCTCACATTTCAAAAAAATTACCTTCTCATGCATCTATCTCTAAAAAGCATGATTCTTTTGGGGAGGGAAGACATAGAAGAGATAGAAAAGAACAAGAAAGCCCAAGAGAGGTTAGGGTAGACCTACCCCATTCCCATGGAAAAGAAAATATAGAAACTTGCCTAGATTGGGAAATGAGGGTAGAAAAATTGTTTGCTTCCCATAAAGAAAGAAAGGAAAGAAAGATACAAAAGAAAAGAGAGGAAGCCGAAAGGGAAGCTAAAGAAAAAGAAAAAGAAAAAGAAAAGCATGAGAAGACCCTTGAGAAACAAAAGGCGTGGGAGAATAGTGTTCCTTCTCACAAGGTCATTCAACAAGACAAAAGATTTAAAAATACCTTTGAAAATATACGTCTTGTTGAACAACCTAGCCTTTCCTTTTGTAAAGGAGCACTTGCAAGCATAGTAACAAAAAAAGAGTCTTCAAAAGAAGCTTGCATAGATAAAGATAAAGTGGATTATTTCTCATATGTGCTAGGATATCACCAAGTGAATGTCAAGTTATTTACAAGCATCTACAAAAACAAATTTTTATGTGAAGTAGTGCCTAAAGAAACTTGTCATGTCCTATTGAGACAACCATTGCCAAGTGTGCAACTTCTCATAAACAATGATTGTAACAGTGAGACTATCTTTACACATAAGAGAAAAATTCTTCATGAAGAAGAACTCATGGACCAAATTAGAGTTGATAAAACTCTAGAGCTTTTAAAAGGAAAACTTTTGTCACCCATGAGAAAAGATGTTCAAAGACATTACCCTAGATACATTTCTTGTTTTAAAAATACACCTAAGGTGATGTCTCATGAACTCTATACTCCTTTACCTTTTGCAAATGATCCTTGGGAAGACATAAACCTCAATTTTATCTTAGAGCTTCCTAGGACAACAAAAGGTTTTGATTCCATTTTTATGGATATGGATAATCTCTTCTATATAGAAGTGACAAGTCTTCATGGTTTATCTTCAAGCATAGTATTGGATAGAGCTCCAAAATTTGAAAACCATCATTTGAGGAATCTTTTAGAAAAACTTGAAATTAAGTTGTACTCTTCAAATTTTTATCCTCAAAAGAATGGTCAAAATAAAATTGAAAACATAGCTCTTTTTACTATGCCTAGAGAAATCATGAAAGACAATCACAATTCTTGGGATAAGTATCCTTTTGAGCATGCATACAATGGAGTAGTCCACAAGACTACTAATATTTCTACATTTGAAATTGCATGTGGACTTAATCCTCTTTCGCTTTTTAAGTTGTTACCCTTTCCTAAAGGTATTGTGCCTAAGGAAAAGGTAACCAATATTGAAAATTTTCAAATACATAAGAGGATTAGAGAACACATACAACCATCAAAAGAGAAATATTGTACAAAGTTGCCAAAAACAAAAGAAAAACAAAAATGGCAACTTCATACAATTAAGTTCTCTCCAATTTCTCACACTAACACCTTTACTTTGTTTGATGATTTCCATAGGTGGACGTTTGATCCGGGAGGACAAGCCTTGCCGAAACAATAGGCTGCTATCCGAGATCAAATCTGTAGATCTGAGGATAGATCTTCTCAAAGGAGGAGGAGATGATGGACACCATCCAGCCCCATCCATCCCCTAGTTGAAGACAAAGCAAGGGATTTGAGGACAAATCCTTTTTCAAGAGGGAGGGGATGATGGAGGAGGGCCAAGCACATCTAGCCAAGGAAGCCAAGGCCCAAACCAAGAAGACCGTCTAGACCAAGAGGAGCGTCTAGCTCCAGGAAGTGAGCGTCTAGAACGTGAAGGAGGGAGGCTATCCATGGAGCTAGACCGTCTAGGACCTCTCACAAGATCCATGGCTAAACATATCCAAGCACACATAGAAGAAGCCACGGATGGAAGAGAGAGATCCTTGTACATGTTTCATAAAGGCCCAAAGGGGGAGGGGGTGCTTAGTAGATTAGTGTAGTGTAGAAAGCAAAACTTGCTCACTTAGGGGTGTGCTATAAAAAAGGTGCCCTTAGCAATAGAAGGAGGGGTGTGCTAGCAAATAGGTGCCTTTAGCAAAAGAAGGAGGGGTGTACTATCAAATGTTGCATTTTTGACCTATCTTCTAGAATATTAGGATGATGGTGTGGTTTGACTAAAGTCAATACCCTAGGCAGCCCCACTTTTTGTATTTCCATCCCTACCCTTTAAGCTTGCTCACCAAGGCTCCTAAATCTATAAATAAGGAGGCCTACCTCATGTATTTTCAAGTTTATTTTGAGTAATGTTATGCTGCCATTTTTTGTGCACAAGCTTTACTCCTCCTAGAAATCTAGGCTATAAACTTCAATCCTTTCACCTTCTCCCTTGAGCTGGCCGAACCACTCAACCCATACTCACCATGCACCTTCAAGACCAACACAACTCCTAGGAGGGTCTTGTTTCACTCACCCATTGCTTCCGCTCCATCTATTTCTACTTTGATTCAAGAAGAACACATGAAAATGCCATCAAGAGGCATGGTCATCGCGCGAGCAGTCATCGGTGGATGGTTATCGCGCGATGTCGTACTTCACATAGATAAGGTGGGACCCAGGCTCCCAGCATGAACGTTCTGCATGCGCGACACGTAGACATTAGGAGTGTTTCAGAATAGTAGCATCAGAGAGTTGGTATGCGCAGAGACCCACATGGTCATACTGTTCAAGGAAGTGTGCACGCAAGCTTTCCTACAGAGTGGGTGGTGGCAGCGGCATTTCTGGGCAAGTTGGTTTAGATTCAAAACTCACTCCTGAGAGGCAGTGGACGTTGTTGTGGTTCGAGAGTGATTGAGTGAGTTAGCGTTGGTTCTCTGTTCCTTTCCTCTCCTTCTCCCTGCGTTCAGAAATCCTAGCAAACCAGTTGAAGATCGCCGACTACCCTAGATTCCTGACGTTGTGCTCTGCAAGTTTTCTGCGCAAAGCCCTAAAACAGAGTTAAGGCATCTTTAAGCTTCGGTGGGTTTGGAGCTCTTAGTGAGATTTTACGCAAGTCCAGGTAAGGGAAGCTAGCATTTTCGTTTATAAAAAACTTTAGGCGAGTAGGTTCTGAAGTGAGGGCGACGTGGTCGCCGGTTTCATATTTTATTTCACGATGCTCTGTTTTTATGTGTGGGGCGACGTGATCGCCGGTTTTAATGCAAATTTAGAAATCCCCTGTTTTAGTGTCGTTTTGAAATTGTTTGAGATTGAAAGGTGAAATGCATATGATATTCGAAAATCTGAACTTTGGTATGATTGTTTCTGTGATTGGGATTGTTTAAGAAAAGATTCAAAATATTATATGATGGAATTGTGCTTTTACGTGTGGTATGATGTACTGGATGAATGTGAAATTGTGATCAAGACATAGTATTTTCAGGAAAGGAAATACCGTGTTGAGATTGGTATTAGAGTGTATTGATCAGTGAGTATCCTGTGAATGAGACGATCCTGACTCTGCTGATATAATGGAATCACATAGATGAAGTTATTCAGTTGTTGAGAGTCGAAGGAGGTTCATATGTATGGGTAAGTTGTTTGAAAGATAACTAACTTGACCTGTTATATGAATTAACCCTGTCATACTGAGAGAGTGATGATATTGAGATTGAGATCGAGATTATGTTTATGCGCATAGCTGTGGGAACTTTACAGCAATGTAGTATGACAGGTGCAGGTCTCTGGATGCTAAGTTCAACGCACGAGTCTTCCGGAAGTAGAGTCATGTGTCTATATGTTATGAGTCAGTGGAAAGTCTGACGTGTGAACCATGAGTATTGAATGTATTGAATAGACACTTGACGAGTTTGTGGAATATGGGGATATTGATGGCTGAAATTGTTATAGATTATGAATGGTGTGAAGATTTATGCTTTCTTTTGATATAAAGTTTCATATTTAAAGTTTTTAAAATATCTAGCTTACCCTTTTGTTTTGTATCGTGGTTGTTTTTCTTAAACCTGTGATGATCGTGTATATTTGCACGGGAGCAGATGAGATTGCAGGTAGTAGAACTCCTCAGTGAGCATTTCTGGAGGAGGAGATCGCCGGTTTTTGAATGCTGTTGTTTTGTCTTAGTTTGAAAACTCCTGTATGGAGATGTATTAAAACTTCCTCGAAAAGGGATATTATTTTGAGGCACATTTGTATTAATGGATGAATTTTTTATTATGTATATATCTATGTTAAATTTTTGATATTATTGTGTCACCTTTATTTTCATTATATAAAAATGAACTATATTTTGAGGGGCGTTACACCTCTCCTCTTCCTGCCGCTGGAAAATCTACCTCACCGCCACCCCTAGAAGCCCCCCTTGCCATCCAAGCAACAGAGGGTGGTGGTGAGAGTCAGCCTCAGGTGCTTCCAGAAGGCCTAACTCCTGTCTTGCCCATTCCCAGTTTCCTCACTGACTCGTTGGGGTCTTTATCCTCACAAGTGGGCAAGCTAATAGAAGGGCAAGCCAGTTTGATCTTCAAAGGCATGCAAGAGTTCATCCACAAGCTCCAAAGAGAAAATCTTCGCTTACAGGAGGAACATCACTCCTTGAAAGCTGAAGCAAGCAAACTTTCTTGTGATATGATGGTGCGAGAACTCATGCACACAAGACTGGAGGATGCCTTGAATGCTGAAATTCGAGTAGCTCGCCACGAGACAGCTGATTTTCGCCAAAGACTCCAAGCCAAAACAAGAGAATAACCACCGGGTTGGACGAGGCCCGAAAAGAAGCTCAAAGACTTACTGCATAACTTGCCCAGACTCGGGAAGATCAACAGAAAACTGCTGACGATCTCGCTCAGGCTCTCAAGGAGAGAAAGGAACTGACCCAACAGATCGACGAGCTTGACCAGAGTTCTGCACAAATCCTCAACTCAGGGTTCGATACAGCTTTGGAGCAAATGGCGTGCCAATACCCCGAGCTGGACCTCTCCATGATCTCTATATGCAACGAGGTGGTAGACGGGAAGATTGTACCTTCTGTAGATTAGAAACCCCCTTTACCGCCTTATCTCCACGCCCATATCTATCTTTTAATTTGCATAACTGTAATTTGAACATTTTTATCAATTTCAACGTTCACCTTTATTACCTTGTCACCGGCCTCATATTTGTTTCTTTGTGCGTTTGACTAATGCAACAGGTGAAACACACTTAACCGAATGTAACTCAATGTAACTGAAACTTTGACCTTTCACGCCCTGCTTGAAACTAAACAAACTACTAATTTAAAATTATCAATTTGTTCAGATATTAATTCCGGGCGATGACATCCAATAGAACTCGTGAACTTAAGGTTAAAAACCTCAACACACAAACCAACTTTTCACTAGGCAACAAACTTTAATCTTATCCGGTATTAAAAATACAACTTACCTGACCTGCCACGTGTTCTGCATCATCGCCAGAAATTCTTCTGATCTGGTACTCGCCGAATTAAATTTGGGCAATCACCTTTTGCAAACTTCTATTCACTTTTCCACCTGTCGTTCCTTTATATGGACTCTTCTTGCCTGCACCTGCTCGAAGGCAAGGAGGACTTCCTCTGTTGCCTACACTTGCTCACAGACAAGGAGGACTTCTTCTATTGCCTACACTTGCTCAAAGGCAAGGAGGACTTCTTCTGTTGCCTACACTTGCTCAAAGGCAAGGAGGACTTCTTCTGTTGCCTACACTTGCTCAAAGGCAAGGAGGACTTCCTCTGTTGCCTACACTTGCTCAAAGGCAAAGAGGACTTCCTCTGTTGCCTACACTTGCTCAAAGGCAAGGAGGACTTCCTCTGTTGCCTACACTTGCTCAAAGGCAAGGAGGACTTCCTCTGTTGCCTACACTTGCTCAAAGGCAAGGAGGACTTCTTCTGTTGCCTCAAGATGCGCGAGAACATCGAGGACTTTGAACTTCGCTGGATGCCTCCGATCGCCCCATGGCGATGAGGTCTTAAAAACTTTTACTTAAAACATGCACACTCATTTTACTTCTACCTCGAATCACTTTAGGTGATAAGGTTTTTCAAAAAACTTCTTTAAAACGATATGCACACAAACTTTAGTATACTTCAAAATCTCAATTTTGCATATCTTATTTCTTGGGTGGCCTCGTTAAAAACCCTCCTTAGGGAAAAAAGAGTGCCCCCTTGTAACTGTTTTTACAAAACTGTTTATGATTCCCCTGAGTTTGCACTACTTACAAAGCTTTAACTGAAATAAAATTTGAGGTGTGTGGCATTCCAAGTACGAGGAATCGCCCCTTCTTCTAGTGTCTCCAAGCGGTAGGCGCCGTTCCCGAGTGCTTCGGTTATTCTAAACGGTCCTGTCCACTTGGGTGACAACTTATTCACCATCTCGTACTGGTGGGCCTTCCTCATCACCAGATCGCCGCTTCTGAACTGCCTCGGTATTACTCTAGAACTGTACCTTCGTTCTATTCTTCTTTTCACAGCTTCAGCTTTTACTCTTGCTTCCTCTCTGACCTCATCCAGTAAATCCAGGTTTATTCTTCTCTCTTCATTTGATTCTTCTGCTACAAAGTGTTGAAATCTCGGCGAGCTCTCCTAGATTTCAACTGGAATCATCGCGTCACAGCCATACACTAAACTAAAAGGGGTTTCGCGGGTGCCTGACTGCTCAGTTGTGTGGTACGCCCAAATTATGCGAGGTACTTCATCAGCCCACGATCCTTTAGCTTTCTCTAATCTCCTCTTCAAACCTCTCAACAGAACCCGATTAGCGGATTCTACCTGGCCATTCGTCTGTGGGTGCTCAACGGATGCAAACACTTGTTGAATTCCCACATCCTCACACAGCTTTTTCAACAGGTGGCTTGCAAACTGAGTCCCATTATTCGATACTAGACGCTTAGGCACCCCAAATCGGCACACAATGTTCTTCCACACAAAGTTTTCAATCTTGGGTGTCGTGATTTGGGCAACTGGCTCTGCTTCAATCCACTTAGTGAAGTACTCGATCGCCACCACCAAGTATTTCCTTTGCCTGATCGCCATTGGAAAGGGCCCCAGAATGTCGATTCCCCATGTATGGAATGGCCAAGGGCTATAAATCGACTTAAGCTCTTCTGGAGGCGCCTTGTGCCAGTCTACGTGCTGCTGGCACTGCTTGCAACACTGGGCGTACCTCTTGAACCCAAACCTGTACAACTCGCCATCTATCATGGTAAACCTGGCAGAGCTCTTCTTGATCTTCCTGGACTCTGCCGGATCTACTGGGAGCAAGCCATCAGCTAAGTAATGCTGGTACTGTGTAATCCATGTATCTGGCTTATGTGTGGCACAGACCTGCGCGACGTTCATTTCATCCATAGGAGATGCCCTTATCCTTGGCGTTCTCAAGGTCTCCTGAGTCAAAGACCTGTGACTCCTCGCCGTTCCCCCTGTCGACTTGCTCACTTGAAGCACCTGGTGATCTGCCACAAACGCCTTTGGTGTCTTCAATGTTTCTTGAATAACAGTCCTCTGTCTGCCCCCTTTGCCCGAACTGACAAGCTTGGCCAGCAAGTCAGCTCGGGCATTTTGCTCCCTTGGTACATGCACTACCTCAAATAAGGTAAAAGAACTCTTCAACTCCTGCACATATGCCAAGTAAGCCGCCATCTGCGGGTCCTTGGCTTGTAACTCGCCCACTACTTGCCCTGTGACCAGCAACGAGTCACTTTTGGCCACCAACACTTTAGCCCCCATCTCCTTGGCCAACAAGATACCTGCAATCAATGCCTCATATTCTGCTTGATTGTTGCTGGCTTTGAAAGCGAACCTTAGGGACTGTTCTATCAGTACATCGTTTGGCCCCTCCAGAATGACTCCAGCACCGCTACCCTGCTGGTTCGATGATCCATCTACCGAAAGGACCCAACGAAAGCCATCTCCTTCGACATGAGTTGCCTCTGACGAGAGCTCGACGACGAAATCAGCGAAAATCTGCCCCTTAATTGGCCCTTGGGGTTCATATTTAATGTCGAACTCTGACAGTTCTACCGTCCATTTCACCATTCTTCCAGCTACATCAGGTTTCTTCAGAACCTTCTGAATGGGCAAATCGGTCATTATCAGGACAGTGAAGCTCTGAAAGTAATGACACAACCTCCTCACCAAAAACACAACTGCTAAAGCAGCTTTCTCCAAGGCCTGATACCTCACTTCAGGACCTTGTAGCACCTTGCTCACAAAATAAATAGGCTTCTGGACCTGATTTTGGTCTTGGACAAGCACCGCACTCACCGCTCTCTCAGTCACAGCGAAGTACAACCTGAGAGGCACTCCAACTAACGGTTTGCACAGCACCGACGGGCTTGCTAAATATACTTTAAGCTTCACGAAAGCTTCTTCACACTCCTTGGTCCAGACAAACCTGTTGTTTCTCTTTAAACATTGAAAATAAGGGTGGCCCTTCTCGCCGCTAGCTGACACAAACCGTGAGAGAGCAGCCATCCGACCTGTAAGCTGTTGCACCTCCTTCACCGTAGCTGGGCTTCTCATCGCCAAAATAGCAGCACACTTATCGGGGTTTGCCTCTATTCCTCTTTCAGTCAAAAGAAAACCTAGAAATTTTCCCGCCTCCACACCAAAGATGCACTTCTCTGGATTCAGTTTCAGCTTATATTTGGCTATCGTGACAAATAACTCTTCCAAGTCCAAGACGTGGCTGCTCCTCTCCAGGGAAGTCACCACCATATCATCAACATAGGCCTGCACATTTCTCCCCAGCATTGGTGCAAGTACCTTATCCATTAACCTCTGGTACGTGGCCCCAGTGTTCTTCAGCCCGAATGGCATTACTTTGTAGCAGTAGCACGATCTCTCTGTCATGAAGGCAGTCTTCTCCTCATCCATAGGATGCATCTTGATCTGATTATACCCCGAGAAGGCATCCAGAAAGCTCAACAATTTGCACCCTGCTGCGCTGTCAACCAGGGCGTCTATACTTGGCAAAGGATATGAGTCCTTTGGACAAGCCTTGTTTAAATCCATGAAATCGACGCACATGCGCGATTTCCCGTTGCTCTTCTTAACCAGTACGACATTAGCGAGCCACTCAGGGTATTGGATCTCCCGAATGTGGCCTGCTGCAAGGAGCTTCTGCGTTTCATCTCTGATCGCCTGCCTCTTCTCCTCGTTGAACTTTCGACTTCTTTGTCGCACCGGTCTAACCTGGGGGTCCATTGCCAGATGATGGCACAAGAAATCAGGGTCGATACCAGGCATATCCGAAGCAGACCATGCAAACGCGTCCAGATGCCTCTCTATCACCCCGGTGATCTGGTCTTGTGCTTCACGCTCCAGAGATTTCCCCAGCTTGAAGACCTTGCCTTTTATCTTCCTTTTAACCCATTCTTCCACTAGTTGAAGTCTCCTTTCACTGGCGATCACCGCTCTGGCGATCCCTGTCTCCCTAGCCTCTTCAGGGCGATCTCCCCTTCCTTCCTCAACACCTACCATACGTGCATTCCCCTCGGCGATCACCTCCATCGTAACATCGACGACTTGTCCCCCTTCTCGCCTTGATTCCACACCAGGAGGTGGCGTGGTTGTGACGTAGCTTACTGATCGCTTGTTCTTTAGGCTGTTTTCGTAACATTTCTTTGCCTCCTTTTGATGAGATCGCAGGGTTATTACCACACCTTCCATTGAAGGGAGCTTAACCTTCATGTGCCTTGTTGAAGGCACCGCCCCTATCCGGTTGAGAGTTGGCCTCCCTAACAGGATGTTGTACGCCGAGGGGGCATTCACAACAAGGTACTTGATTTTCTCCGTTCTTGAAGCCGCGTCATCCGTGAACGTGGTTCTCAACTCAATATACCCCCTGACCTCCACCTGATCGCCAGCGAAACCATACAAACATCCTCCATAAGGTCTCAGCTGGTCAAGGGGCAACTGCAATTTGTTGAAAGTTGGCCAAAACATAACATCAGCCGAACTTCCCCGGTCGACCAACACTCGGTGGATCTTCCTTCTTGCCGTGACAAGCGAGATCACTATAGGATCGTTGTCATGTGGTATAACATCCCTAAGGTCTTCTTTGGTAAACGTGATGTCCACATCAGGCGAGTGGTCCTCGAATGCTTCCATTGCCATCACAAATCGAGCATATTTCTTGCGTTGCGATGCGGTGCACCCACCTCCTGAGAAACCCCCAGCTATAGTGTGGATTTCCCCGTGGATGGGCACTTCATGTTGTTGGTGCTCGCTGCTCACCGGCTGGGAGCTCGACGCATTTGCTGCCTTCTTCTCCAGCAAATAGTCCTTCAAAAATCCACTTCTAACCAACTCGTCGAGTTGGTATCCCAGTGACAGGCAGGAGTCAAGGGTGTGGCCAAAACTTTTGTGGAATTCACACCATGCGTCTGGCTTTGGCCCCAACACCTTATCCGACACCTTTTCAGGCACCTTCAGCTTGGCAGCTATATTGGGAATGGCGACCAGGTCCGCCAATCCCATCACGAACTCATGCCTCGGAGGGCGCTTGAATTCCCTCTGGCGACCTGGCCCTCTTCCTCTACCACTGCCATCACCTTTGTTTTTCTTCGAATCATAAGGACGATATGCCCTTTGATCCTTCTTCACCGCCGCCGTCTCCAACACCCTCTGAGGCTGAGTCTTGGCTTGGGCGCGTGGTTTCGCAGGAGCCATATTCCCTCTCTTCTCTATCACTTCGTTCTCAACGGCGATGTGAGCCATAGCACGCCGCCGAATCGCTGCAAATGTTGCAGGGTGGCTCCTGATTAATGATTCACTGAAGGGTCCAGGTAGCACGCCCTTCTTGAAGGCGTGCACGAACATCTCCTCATCTTTACTTGGTAGTCGGACTATCTGAGCTCCAAACCTATTCAGATAGTCCTTCAAAGATTCCCCCTGGAATTGCCTTACGTCGAACAGGTCATACAATACCATAGGCGGCGCCTTATTCACAATGTACTGATCGACGAAAAGCTTGGAGAACTGCTGGAAACTGGATATGTGTCCAGTAGGTAGGCTTACAAACCAATCCAACGCTGTGCTGTGGAGAGTGCTCATGAACATCTTGCAATAGGCCGCATCCGATCCTCCCGACAACATCATCTGCGTATGAAACGCGGTGAGGTGAGCCTCTGGATCTTCCACTCCAGTGAAGGAGGCCTTCACCGCCGTGATGTTTGTAGGAATCACAGCATCCATGATTGCCTGCGAAAATGGCATTGGAAAAACTCGTGGCGGAGACGGTGGCGCGCCTCCACTGGTCGCAGCACTCTCCCTCTGCTCACGAAGAGCCTGATGTAACTCTTCATTAACCTTACTCAACTCTTCGTTCCTAGCCTGAGAAGCGACCAGGTCGTCGTGCATCTTCGTCTGCTCAACGCGCAATGCTGCCACATTTTCTTACAAAGCACGCATCATCTCCAGCATTTGCGACATCATCACGTTATTCTCTCCGGATTGAGGCACAACTGAACTAGATCTGGTTGTCCTCATTTTCCTCATGAAACTTCTACTAATTTCACACAGTTGCCTTTCAACACGCAAAAGCTATCTCGCAACAACACTCAAGAAACCTTTCAACTTCCTTCGCACAACAATTGATCCAAGAATCAATCGGTAGAAACCTCCAGAAAACCACTCCTCACCGATTGCACCTCGATTCAAATGGTCTAAACCTCTAGAAAACCACACTTCACGGATTGAACTTCGATTCAAACGGTCAAAACCTCCAGAAAATCGATTGCGGCAGCAAGCAATCGAACAGAAACTACTAGAAACCTCACAAACTCCACTGTGGATGGGAATCATAGTTTACATGGCCCCACGGTGGGCGCCAGGTGACCCAGCCTCTTGACCAAAGCGTTAGAAGTTCTCCTTCCCGAACCTCGTCCTCACCAGCTTCACGCCAAGCACACCAATGACCTTCACCTGACAATCCTCCAAGAAACCTGAAAGAACAGTATGGCGCCTCTGCGGCCGGTTGCGCTCCGACGCTCAAGTTAGTGATTGAATCAACAAAGAACTTCAAAGAAAACTCAGAACCGTGTACAAGTGAATCACAACCCCAAAATCAATCCCCCTAAATTCCGTTAAGAATTTCGTATATATACCTGAGTCTTTCTCTCTCCTGACGGTTATTCCTCTTGACACGTGGATAACATCTGGTCATACACGTGTCACCATCTGGAGTACCTGCAGCTGAAACGTTACTTCCACTTTGCTCCTGCGACTAAGTTATCCACACAGGGAGTAACTTAGTGCACAGGCTACCCTGGGCGCAACCTTAACATGATGAACTGATTAACACTGGGTATCACGACTCACACCACACATGGTGGCAGATATGCCACTTATCCTCTGTATTTAGACCATATAATAAGTGCTTGCCAAGTCTTCTCAAATACCCAGCGATGTGCTCCTTTCAGCGACTTGCTGACCACCTGATCTCCTAACCTTCACACACGGCGATCATGTGCAATCTAGGAGATTACTGATCTTCACACACGACGATAGGCAATTACTCATCCTCACACATGGCGATAGGCGATCACTGATCTGTGCTTCTTGCGTAACGCTCTCGCTGGGAGCCTGGGTCCCAGCTTAACTGTGTGTTAACAGGAAACCCCCGATAACTAATCAGTGCTTCTTTACTTCTCGCGCTCTGCTTCCAGGCGCTCACCTGACACTAATCTGCGGGTGGTGGTCCCTTAGCCACCGACCACCGATCACCATTTTGAGTGATCGCCTCCCTGATTCACCTGCTATCCTCTACCACGTGTCACCCCGTGAACGGTCCACGTGGTCAACTGCTGCTGACGTCATCGACTACCGATGACCGACCGGATCACTTTGTAATTCCCAGGTGTATTCTATTCTCTTTGTTCTTGATTACTGTATTTCTATAATTGGATGTAAGTGCAGAATTAGAGGGTGTTCTAATTTTTGTGGTTTGGTTTGCCAACAGGAGTGTGTTTCTTGAAGGTTCAAGGTCACTCTTTTGGTAGTTTGTGTTGTAATTTGGTTTTAATTGCATAGTTGAAACCCAGAATTTTATGGGAACTAGATGTAGCTCTTGGTATAAAAGTGAACCAGTATAAACTACTTGTGTGCATTTCTCTTACTCTGATCTCCTTTAAATTCTGTTTTAAGTTGTTTTAAATTCTACTAGTATAAACAACCGATTGAATCGAAGAAACAACCGATTGTTTTTCTATGTTTCATCTTAAAACAGTTTGTATTCTTGGTTAACTTGATTCCTATGTCTGTAATTCTACATTAAGTTTCATTAAACCTTCAAAGTTTGTGAAAATCTTTCATAAACAATTCGCCCCCCTCTTTTTTAAAGGCCATATATTCTAACACGTGTTCTATCCAGGCAAATTACCTAGCATAGGGAAATCACTAATTGTCCACAACAAAGCCACTCGCAATGTAAATGTTTCTTGTTTTGAATAGTCAAATGTTTGCACTCCAACAAATCGTAACTCCTTCAATTCGTTTATGAGTGGTTCTAGGTAAACATCAATGTCATTTCCTACCATTTGTTTTCCAGGATTTATCATAGAGAGGATAAAATATGTTTGCTTCATACACTCCTAAGGAGGACAATTGTATGGGATGAGAACCACTGGCCATATACTATGGTTTGTTGTAGTGGCTAGACCTTGGACGTCGGCAGTGTACAGTAGAGGTCGGCACAGTAGAGGTTGGCGTTGTAGGACCCACAGAGGGGTCCCTAGAAATTAAATGTGTTAAGTATTATGTTACTAAAAGCCTGATTCACAGATATACCCTACATGCAGAGTGTGTATGAGACATTCGGGTCTGGCACAAGTGAATTACCCCTAGAGGCGCCAATGCCCAAAAGCACTAGGGTTTTCATAGAAAGCTGCATGCAAGGCACGTGAGAAATTAGGGAGTTACAAGAACGGGTTGGTCTCGTGGTGTTGGTACACACGTTGTAACCCTAGCGGCCATACCGTTAGATACGCACTCCAGAAAAGGAATGTTGCCACGAGTGTTGAACTCTAAGAAAGGAATGTTTCCACGAAAGTTGCACTAAGACTGTGTGATAGTATCCCGAAAAGGTAACCCTAAATTCGCTAGAGGCAAGGCTTTGGCTAGAGAATGTCAGCGGCAGGTTAACCTAGAAACAATTATATAAGAGGGGTAAACCCTAAGGTAAAGGCACGTTGTCTTCTATGCAAGACATAGTTTTTACACACACATATAAGCTTAAGCACTTTTGTTTGTTTGGTGTTTCTTGCCCTGTATTGACTTGAGCGTCGGAGTGCAGTTACAGGTAAGGCCCCCTCTGTTGGAACAAAGGCTTTGATGAACCAAATATGTGAAGTATCTATGCTGTGCTTGGTTTCTGTGATGAAATTGGGTTTAGATCTTTATTTTATGTTTTAGAATTTGTATATTTCGTTTTTTATTCATAACCTTAGCTTGAGCAACTTGATTCTTAAAGAGAAAATGGTTTTTGAAAAGCTAAGTGATAAACAACCGGTTATTTCCATGAGTTAACCGATTATTCCTCACATGGCCTGTCTAATGGGTTTTTCAACTGTTTTATAACTGTCTTAACAGAATCAAACAGTTCTTTCGAAGTTTCAATCGATTGAAATTTGAATTTCTTTTACAGCTTTTGAAAAACTATTTTGGTCCAATTATAGCTGGCAGATCAAATGGCTTTTTGTGAGGTTTATAAAATGGGTCTCTCTTATCTTTTTCAAAGATAGAAAATACAATTTGTGATACAAAAAGTTTTGAAAAGAGAGCTTTATAGTGATTTAAGAAAGTTTTGTGAAATCAGTTTTGAAAAGAGTTTTTGTTGAAAGTTTCAAGATTGCTTAATAGCTGATGTTCTGATCATTACATGAATCTAGGAATGTTTAAACCAGGTGTTTTCTATTCCTTTCTTTGTTCCTGAGATTAGAATCTTGTAAATCTTGTAAGTGTGTAAAAATCCTATAAAATCAAAGGTTGATCTGATTTGAGGTGTGTGTGGTTGACAAAGAGTGTGTGTGTGTGATCTTAGGTGTAAAAGATCTTCTCTTTGTATTGTTGTGTGTATGTAATCTGTTGTGTATTACATAGTGGAACTCAGAAGGTTTTTCTGAAGAACTGGATGTAGCTCAAGGGTTGAGTGAACCAGTATAATTGATCTGTGTAAATCTCTTTTCTCTGTCTTGGTTTATCTTGTTAATGTTTCTGTATCTGATATAAACAACCGGTTATATTGTTCTAGCAATTAGTTATAATTCTGATATATAGCATTGTTGTTAACTGTGTAATAATATCTGTATCGACCAGTCCTCGGACACCGAGAACAGCTAGTAAAGGTGAGCCGCATCAGCTGGGTCCCACAGCATGGGCCAGAGCCACATGGGCTAGGTCCCACAGGTAGTAGGGACTAATGGGATGATTAGTCATCAGCATGTCGACCACCAGAATGAACTGAGGTGTTGTAAGGACCTGAAAAATTTATTGGAATAAAAGAGTTATATTTTAAATAAATTCTAAGTATGTTTTTATTTAGAATAGAAAGGGAGGAAAAAGTTAAGTTTAGAAGGCTACGAGGTCGCCGGTCGCCTGCTGCACATGAGCGCCAGGTGGACATCGCGCGGGCGCGAGGGGCATGCAGGCATCGCGCGGACGCGAGAGGCATGCAGGCATCGCGCGGGCGCGAGAGGCATGCAGGCATCGCGCGGACGCGAGAGGCATGCAGGCATCGCGCGGGCGCGAGAGGCATGCAGGCATCGCGCGGGCGTGAGAGGCATGCAGGCATCTCGCGGGCGTGAGAGGCATGCAGGCATCGCGCGGGCGCGAGGGGCATGCGGGCATCGCGCGGACGCGAGGCACGCGGGCATTGCCAGGGCGCGATGCATGTGGACGTGGCCAAGGCGCGAGAGTTATGAGGGCGTCGCCAGGGAAGACATCGGCTGTCTCCCAGAGGAAGACATCGGTCGTTCGCCAGGAAGAGGTCATCGGTGGTAGTCTTCGCGCGAGGTCATCGGTGGTAGTCTTCGCGCGAGGTCATCGGTGGTAGTCTTCGCGCGAGGTCATCGGTGGATCGTCTTCGCGCGAGAGGTCATCAGTGGTTTCTCTTCGAGCTGGTAGTCATCGGCGAAAGGTCATCGCGTGACGTTGAGTTACACCCAGAGAACGTGGGCCCCAGACTCCCAGCAAGAGACGTTCTGCACGCGCGCCACGTAGACGAAAAAGTGGTTCAGAATAGTGACATCAGAATGTTGGCATGCGCGGGAGACACTCACGGTCGTACTGTTCAGAGCAGTGGCTGGCATGCACAAGCGACAAACAGTGGCAGTACTGTTCAGAGCAGTGGTTGGCATGCACCAGAGACAACAGTGGTAGTACTGTTCAGGGCAGTGGTTCTCAGACTTCTCTGCAGAGTGGGTGGTGGCAGCTGCTTTTGGAGGGATAAGTTGGTTTAAATTACAGAAATCCACTGCTGAGAGAAAAGGAAGACATTGTTGTAGTCGAAGAGAGAAAGAGTGAGTTCCCTCCTCTCCATTTCTCTCCTTCACACTGCGATTCTAGTACACCTTCACGCGGGAATACGACGAGCGACAGCCACCATTGGAGCATTTGGGTGGTTCTCTGCAAGCTCTTCAAAACCAGACACAAGAACAGAGTCAAGGCGTTCTTCAAGCTTCGTTGGATTTCGGAACTCCTGGTGTTTGCGCAAGTCCAGGTAAGGGAAGCTAGACCTCTTTTCCATACGAGCCATAGTTTAGCTATCTTCTGAAGTGAGGGCGACGTGGTCGCCATTTTCGTTTTCATCTGCGTAAAATGCTCTGTATGTGTGCTTGGGCGACGAGGTCGCCGGTTTTATATACAATCTTCGACACACTCTGTTTTTGAACTAGATCGCCGGTTTTGGCGCTGTTTTACGAACTCCTCTGTTTTTGATACTGTTTTGAAATTACTTGAGATTTACATGAGGTATTCGAAGATCTGAAGCTTTGAAATGGTTGTTGATGTGATTTGAATGATTTATTTAAATGGTATGATGTGTTGGATGTGGTGAGAGTGAGGTCGAGGCATAGTATTTTCAGGAAAGAAAATACCGTGTAAGATCTTGTGGTAGGTGCATTGATCGGTGATTAAGAACGAGATATCCTGACTCTGCTGAGGTAATGGACTCACGTAGAGGAAGTTACTCAGTTGTTGAGAGTCGAAGGAGGTTCACCTGTATGGGTGGGTTGTTTGAAAGAGAACAAACCGACCTGTTTTGCGTGGATTAACCCTGTCATGCTGTATGGTGATGTGTGAGATTCATTATACGCTGATGAATGTGAGAGATTTCACGGCGACCCTGTGGATGTGTGAGATTCCACAGTGGGCAATATGGCAGGTGCAGATCTCTGAGTCTAATCAATGCACGAGTATTCCGGAATTAGTGTCTTGTGTCTATGTATTGTGAGTCAGTGGAAAACCTGACGTGAGAAATGAGGAACACTGTATGTGGATAGACACTTGCTGCACTGTGTGATATGAACTACTCTTGAGGAATTGTGAAATGTGGGTTTGTACTTGATGGTATGTGGGAAGAATGAGAAAGCTGATGTTTTTACGTGGGTGCCTTAAATTAATTTATCTTGATTTTAAAGTTCATATCTAAATTCTCTTTTAAAACTGTCTAGCTTACCCTGCGTTTTCGTTTGTGGATGTTCTTCTTAAAACTTGTGATGATCGTGTATGATTTACACGGGAGCAGATGACGTTGCAGGAAAGTGAGATCGCCGGTCTGATAGGAGATCGCCGGTCTGATAGGAGATCGCCTGGCTGATAGGAGATCACCTGATTGACTAGGAGATCGCCCTTTTTTTTAGCATATCGCCCGATTTGTCTTTTGTTGTATTTTTGGTTAAGTTTTTTTTGGAAAGATTCACAGTTTGTGTATTAAACTCCCGATGAGGAGAAACTCCATTATATATATATAATTATGTTTATTTCAAAATACTTGTTTATCTTCATTTATATTATATAAATATGAAATGTATTTGGTGGGATGTTACATTAATGGTATCAGAGCAGTTCGTCCTTAGGATGGCCTGAGGGCTGTGGATCCATTGTGTTTCTTCTGCTCATAAAAGTTATTTGAGTTTTTAAATAACAACTATAGTGAAAGGTTTTCAAACGTTTTGTACTGAAAAGTTTGTGTGTGCTTCTGTGCTTTAGTGAACGTATACTCTAGCTGGAAATCTTAGTATTAAGGGTGAGAAGATCTTGATGAAGTAATGAGGGTGCACACTCATAACTGGATCGAGATGACTCTCAATCTTAATTCCAAAGATTTGATGTTTAGTATACATTGAATGCTGGTGTGATCTAGTTTAGCTTATTGAGTGTTTCTGCAATTGACTGAAAATGGTTGTTTGAACTGATGGTGATGATATCAGTAGCTGTTCTAATACCTTGCTTGAGATTCTAAGTATTACGAGTATGTTGTTAAGCTCAAATTCTTGATGACTTTGAGATGCTGACCTTTGTAAGGTCTGGTTATTACCTCCTGAATGAATTGATTTCTTATCAATCTCATTCCTGTAGTTGTAGGGAATATAGAAAACTCATAGTTTCAAGATCCGAAACAAGAGAGATGGCACGTAGACCCTCTACCCCTCCCCAACCTTCTTCTGAAATGGGTCAGATCGCCAAGGCCATCGAGATGATGGCAAGTGCCATACAGCAGCAGAATGCGGCGATGTCTCAAAATCACCAAGCTACAATGCAACAGTGGGAGACCGCCAGATCGGCCGCAACAAACCCCGACGTCGGTCAGCCTCAGGAGCATATGGGACTGACTGAGTTCCTCAGGCACAACCCACCTAAGTTCAGTGGGAACGTTACCCCTGATCAAGCAGATCAGTGGGTCAGGGGGTTAGAGAAGATATTCAGGGCGACTTCCTGCCCTGAAGACAAGAAGCTGGTGTTTGCCACATACCTCCTGTCTGGGGAAGCTGAGTTCTGGTGGATGGGAACTCAGCAGATGATGGAGGCCCGAGAGGAAGTGACGGATTGGGAAAGCTTCAGAGTGAGGTTCCTGGAGAAGTACTTCCCAGACAGCGCAAGATTTGCGAAGGAAGCTGAGTTCCTGAGGTTGGAGCAGGGGGATATGTCTGTGAATGCCTATGCTGCTCGGTTCGAGTACCTCGCCAGGTTTTATACCCAAGTCACCTCTGAGGCTTGGAGGTGTAGGAAATTCGAAGAAGGACTGAAGCATGGGCTGAAGAGGACCATAGCCCCGATGTGCATTAGAGAATTTCATGCCTTAGTGGAGAAGGCGAAAATGGTGGAGACTCTAGAGAAGGGTGAGTCTCGGGTGAGCAGGTCCCACCCAGGCGGTTCCTCCAATGGGAAGGCAAGGGTACAGCAACAGCAGTTTAAGCCCTACGCGAGGCCTCCACAGCATAGGGCGAGAGCAGCACCACCCCAGTCTCATCAGCAACAAACTAGGAAATTTCAATGTTTCCATTGCGGTGGGCCACACACAGCCAATGTGTGCCCCAAGAAAGACTCAGAGAGGAGATGCTTTACCTGCCAGAAGACGGGGCACGTTGCCAAGTATTGTCCTACTCAGCACAGAATGACTCAACCCGGTGGTTCCCAGCAGATGAGGAACGAAGGCAACAGACCTCAGGCAACCGGGAGGGTGTTTGCCATGTCAGGAGCTGAGGCGTCCCAATCAGGTAACCTTGTGCAGAATGTTTGCTTTATAGCTGGTAGAGGTGTAAAAACTTTGTTTGATTCTGGAGCGACACACTCCTTTGTGTCAAGCATGTGTGTAGCCGAGTTGGGCCTTATGGTGAGAGAGTTACCCTTCGAACTGTTGGTCTCTACACCTGCGTCAGGACAGGTGTTGACCTCCACAGTTTGTCCTGAATGTCCAGTGATAGTAGAGGGATGTAGATTCAAAGTGAACTTGATCTGCCTACCTCTTCAGGACCTGGATGTTATCCTGGGAATGGATTGGCTAGCTGCCAATCATGTTCTCATAGACTGTGGTAGGCAGAAGGTAGCATTTCCAGACCCCCAAGAATCAGAGGTGTGGCCAGTTCAAAGAGGGCGATCAGAGTTGGAAGAAGGGGCGAGGTGCTTCGTGATGCTAGCTCGGTTGGAAGTGAGGAATGAAGGGGACGTAAGCAGAATACACGTGGTGAGGGATTTCACGGATGTATTTCCAGAAGAGGTGCCTGGGTTACCCCCTAAGAGAGAATTGGAATTCTCTATTGACTTGGTACCTGGAGCTGGACCAATATCAATGGCACCTTACAGGATGGCACCAGCCGAGTTAGTAGAGTTAAAGAAGCAGTTGGAAGAGCTGCTGGAGAAACAGTTCATCAGGCCCAGTGTATCTTCGTGGGGAGCTCCAGTGCTCCTAGTCAAGAAGAAGGATGGAGGGTCTCGGTTGTGTATAGACTACAGGCAATTGAACAAATTGACCATCAAGAACAAGTACCCCCTACCTCGGATTGACGATTTGATGGACCAGATTCATGGGGCCTCGGTGTTCTCCAAGATTGACCTGAGATCGGGGTATCACCAAATCTTGGTAAAAGCTGAAGATGTTCAGAAGACAGCTTTTAGGTCTAGATATGGGCACTACGAGTATGTAGTGATGCCATTTGGAGTCACCAATGCTCCAGCTCTATTCATGGACTACATGAATAGGATCTTTCGCCCTTTCTTGGACAAGTTTGTGGTGGTCTTCATAGATGACATCCTCATTTATTCAAGGACCGAGGAAGAGCATGAGGAACACCTGAGGACAGTATTGGAAATACTGAGGGAGAAGCAGCTCTATGCCAAGTTCTCTAAGTGTGAGTTCTGGCTAAGGGAAGTCAACTTCTTAGGACACGTGATATCTGCCCAGGGGATCTCGGTAGATCCAGCCAAGGTAGAGGCAGTGCTGCAATGGGAACGTCCTAAGACAGTGACTGAGATAAGGAGCTTTGTGGGGTTGGCGGGCTACTATCGGAGGTTCATTGAGGATTTTTCCAAAGTTGTGGCTCCTTTAACACAACTGACCCGCAAGGACCAACCCTTTGCTTGGACCGACCGATGTGAGCAGAGCTTCAAGGAACTAAAGGAGAGGCTGACCAGTGCTCCAGTGCTGGTGATTCCAGAAGTAGGAAGACCTTTTGATGTCTTCTGTGATGCCTCACATCAAGGCTTGGGATGCGTCTTGATGCAAGAGAAGAGGGTGGTTGCATATGCTTCAAGGCAACTCAAGGTGCATGAGAAAAACTACCCTACTCATGATTTGGAGTTGGCAGCGGTAGTGTTTGCCTTGAAGATCTGGAGGCATTATCTGTATGGAGCTCGGTTCCAGGTGTTCAGTGACCACAAGAGCTTGAAGTACCTGTTCGATCAGAAGGAGCTAAACATGAGACAAAGAAGGTGGATGGAATTCCTAAAGGACTACGACTTTCAACTCATGTATCACCCAGGGAAGGCCAATGTAGTGGCAGATGCTTTGAGTAGGAAGTCTATACAAGTCGCCACCATGATGATGGAAGAGCAGAAACTGATCGAGCAGTTCAGGGACTTAAACCTTGGGGTGGAGTTCCACGTGAATCACATTAGTTGTAGTAAGCTGACTATAACTAATGACTTCCTGGGGATGTTGAAGGATAAGCAATTGGAGGACCCGAGCCTGAAGCATGCTGTAGAGTCACTGGGGACTGACCAGGCGAGAGAATTTGAGATGGGCGAAGATGGGATCTTGAGGTTTAATGGCAGAATTTGCATACCTGCAAATGATGAGTTGAAGAAGATGATCCTAGATGAAGGTCACAAGAGTCGCCTTAGCCTACACCCAGGTATGAATAAGATGTATCATGACTTGAAGGAGTCATTTTGGTGGGCGGGCATGAAGAAAGACATCGCCCAGTATGTCACTACCTGCTTAACGTGTCAAAAGGCAAAAGTAGAGCATCAGAGACCTGGCGGGTTGTTACAGCCACTGGATATCCCCGAGTGGAAGTGGGACAGCATTGCCATGGATTTTGTCACCCATTTACCCAGATCAGCGAAGGGGCATGATGCAATCTGGGTCATAGTAGATCGGCTGACAAAGAGTGCCCACTTCCTCCCAGTAAATATGAAGATGCCCATGGCCAAGTTGGCACAGCTGTACATCAAGGAGATTGTGAGGTTGCATGGAGTGCCGTCCAGCATCATTTCAGATAGGGATCCCAGGTTCACTTCACGGTTTTGGCAGACTTTGCAAGAGTGTTTGGGAACCAAGTTGAGGATGAGCTCTGCATATCATCCCCAAACAGATGGTCAGTCAGAAAGGACGATCCAATCTTTGGAAGATCTGCTGAGGGCATGCGTTTTGGATCAATTGGGAGGTTGGGAGGAGGTGTTGCCACTAGTGGAGTTTACCTATAACAATAGCTACCACGCCAGCATTGGGATGGCACCATATGAAGCCCTGTATGGGAGGAAATGCAGAACTCCCTTATGTTGGTACCAGGAGGGCGAGGCAGTCTTGGTTGGGCCAGAGTTGATTCAGCAGACGACCGAGAAGGTGAAGCAGATACAAAGCAGAATGAAAGCCTCTCAGAGTAGGCAGAAGTCCTATGCAGATCAGAGGAGAAAGCCTTTGGAGTTTGCTGCTGGAGATCACGTGTTCATGAAAGTGACACCAACCAAGGGTGTAGGGCGGGCGATCAGGTCAAAGAAGTTGTCCTCTAAGTTCGTGGGACCATATCAGATCTTAAGAAGGATTGGCCCAGTGGCGTATGAGATCGCCCTACCTCCCCATCTGGCGAATCTGCACAATGTGTTTCACGTGTCACAGCTGAGGAAGTACATGGCAGACCCTAGTCATGTGCTGGATGTAGACGACGTGCAGATTAGGGATGACTTGTCCTTTGAAGCAAAACCAGTCAGGATTGACGATCGGCAATGTAAACAGCTCAGAGGCAAGACCATCGACATGGTGAAAGTGGTGTGGGATGAGAAATCGGGGGATTCTACTTGGGAGTTAGAAGAACCCATGAGGGAGGCTTATCCATACCTCTTTTCCCTGTAATCCAATTTTCGAGGACGAAAATTTTTCTTGTTGGGGAGAATGTAAGGACCTGAAAAATTTATTGGAATAAAAGAGTTATATTTTAAATAAATTCTAAGTATGTTTTTATTTAGAATAGAAAGGGAGGAAAAAGTTAAGTTTAGAAGGCTACGAGGTCGCCGGTCGCCTGCTGCACATGAGCGCCAGGTGGACATCGCGCGGGCGCGAGGGGCATGCAGGCATCGCGCGGACGCGAGAGGCATGCAGGCATCGCGCGGGCGCGAGAGGCATGCAGGCATCGCGCGGACGCGAGAGGCATGCAGGCATCGCGCGGGCGCGAGAGGCATGCAGGCATCGCGCGGGCGTGAGAGGCATGCAGGCATCTCGCGGGCGTGAGAGGCATGCAGGCATCGCGCGGGCGCGAGGGGCATGCGGGCATCGCGCGGACGCGAGGCACGCGGGCATTGCAAGGGCGCGATGCATGTGGACGTGGCCAAGGCGCGAGAGTTATGAGGGCGTCGCCAGGGAAGACATCGGCTGTCTCCCAGAGGAAGACATCGGTCGTTCGCCAGGAAGAGGTCATCGGTGGTAGTCTTCGCGCGAGGTCATCGGTGGTAGTCTTCGCGCGAGGTCATCGGTGGTAGTCTTCGCGCGAGGTCATCGGTGGATCGTCTTCGCGCGAGAGGTCATCAGTGGTTTCTCTTCGAGCTGGTAGTCATCGGCGAAAGGTCATCGCGCGACGTTGAGTTACACCCAGAGAACGTGGGCCCCAGACTCCCAGCAAGAGACGTTCTGCACGCGCGCCACGTAGACGAAAAAGTGGTTCAGAATAGTGACATCAGAATGTTGGCATGCGCGGGAGACACTCACGGTCGTACTGTTCAGAGCAGTGGCTGGCATGCACAAGCGACAAACAGTGGCAGTACTGTTCAGAGCAGTGGTTGGCATGCACCAGAGACAACAGTGGTAGTACTGTTCAGGGCAGTGGTTCTCAGACTTCTCTGCAGAGTGGGTGGTGGCAGCTGCTTTTGGAGGGATAAGTTGGTTTAAATTACAGAAATCCACTGCTGAGAGAAAAGGAAGACATTGTTGTAGTCGAAGAGAGAAAGAGTGAGTTCCCTCCTCTCCATTTCTCTCCTTCACACTGCGATTCTAGTACACCTTCACGCGGGAATACGACGAGCGACAGCCACCATTGGAGCATTTGGGTGGTTCTCTGCAAGCTCTTCAAAACCAGACACAAGAACAGAGTCAAGGCGTTCTTCAAGCTTCGTTGGATTTCGGAACTCCTGGTGTTTGCGCAAGTCCAGGTAAGGGAAGCTAGACCTCTTTTCCATACGAGCCATAGTTTAGCTATCTTCTGAAGTGAGGGCGACGTGGTCGCCATTTTCGTTTTCATCTGCGTAAAATGCTCTGTATGTGTGCTTGGGCGACGAGGTCGCCGGTTTTATATACAATCTTCGACACACTCTGTTTTTGAACTAGATCGCCGGTTTTGGCGCTGTTTTACGAACTCCTCTGTTTTTGATACTGTTTTGAAATTACTTGAGATTTACATGAGGTATTCGAAGATCTGAAGCTTTGAAATGGTTGTTGATGTGATTTGAATGATTTATTTAAATGGTATGATGTGTTGGATGTGGTGAGAGTGAGGTCGAGGCATAGTATTTTCAGGAAAGAAAATACCGTGTAAGATCTTGTGGTAGGTGCATTGATCGGTGATTAAGAACGAGATATCCTGACTCTGCTGAGGTAATGGACTCACGTAGAGGAAGTTACTCAGTTGTTGAGAGTCGAAGGAGGTTCACCTGTATGGGTGGGTTGTTTGAAAGAGAACAAACCGACCTGTTTTGCGTGGATTAACCCTGTCATGCTGTATGGTGATGTGTGAGATTCATTATACGCTGATGAATGTGAGAGATTTCACGGCGACCCTGTGGATGTGTGAGATTCCACAGTGGGCAATATGGCAGGTGCAGATCTCTGAGTCTAATCAATGCACGAGTATTCCGGAATTAGTGTCTTGTGTCTATGTATTGTGAGTCAGTGGAAAACCTGACGTGAGAAATGAGGAACACTGTATGTGGATAGACACTTGCTGCACTGTGTGATATGAACTACTCTTGAGGAATTGTGAAATGTGGGTTTGTACTTGATGGTATGTGGGAAGAATGAGAAAGCTGATGTTTTTACGTGGGTGCCTTAAATTAATTTATCTTGATTTTAAAGTTCATATCTAAATTCTCTTTTAAAACTGTCTAGCTTACCCTGCGTTTTCGTTTGTGGATGTTCTTCTTAAAACTTGTGATGATCGTGTATGATTTACACGGGAGCAGATGACGTTGCAGGAAAGTGAGATCGCCGGTCTGATAGGAGATCGCCGGTCTGATAGGAGATCGCCTGGCTGATAGGAGATCACCTGATTGACTAGGAGATCGCCCTTTTTTTTAGCATATCGCCCGATTTGTCTTTTGTTGTATTTTTGGTTAAGTTTTTTTTGGAAAGATTCACAGTTTGTGTATTAAACTCCCGATGAGGAGAAACTCCATTATATATATATAATTATGTTTATTTCAAAATACTTGTTTATCTTCATTTATATTATATAAATATGAAATGTATTTGGTGGGATGTTACAGGTGTCCTTGTCACTTAGCAGGGTGATGAGTCCTCGGGAGCTGGGTGTGACGAGGTGACATCGGCCTTGGATGTTTCGAATAACAGAACTAGGACATCTACGATGCGTCTTAAGGGAAGACCAATTGTTAGTAAAATGCACAGAAGTAAGGAAAGGCCTAAGTCACGAAGTGCCTATGCGTGTGGTAGGGAAAGCCCAATTAGGTGCAGAGTCCTGAGGGGTTGAGTACTCATTAGAACTAGGGTTTCCCAATAAAGCTACATGCATGGCACGTGAACAGTGAAGGCGCTCCCAGGACAGGTGGCCCCAGAGACTAGGTGCAAGAAGGGGTACCCAGGTGGCCATCCTGTTAGAGTTTGCACTCTAGTTAAGGAAACCTTATGTGCTAGATTACCCTATGTCTGGGTGATGACGGCGCTATTGATGGGGAGTTGTACAGGCATGGGTTCACACACCCTATTGTGGTGTGCGTGCATGGTGAGTAGGGCGTGCGTATAATGGCAGAGCTCCATTAAGGAATATGTGGGAGCCACATAGGAGGTCGTGCTTTGGCATCTAAAGCCATTCGAGCAGGGTATTACTGGCCAACCATGAGGGAAGATTGCACGAAGTATGCACAACAGTGCAAACAGTGTCAGCTGCACGCAGATTGGCACAAGGCGCCTCCAGAGGAGCTCAGATCTATATACAGCCCTTGGCCATTCCACACATGGGGAATTGATATCCTAGGGCCCTTTCCTTTGGCTGTGCGGCAGATGAAGTATCTTGTGGTCACCATAGAATACTTCATGAAGTGGATCGAGGCTGAACCTGTAGCACAAATCACAGACCATAAGATCCAGCACTTCGTGTGGAAAAACATAGTGTGTCGTTTTGGCATACCCAAGCGCTTGGTGTCTGATAATGGCACCCAGTTTGCAAGCCAACAACTGGGGAAGTTATGTACCGAGTTGGGAATCAAGCAGGTGTTCGCGTCAGTCGAGCATCCTCAGACTAATGGGCAGGTTAAGTCAGCCAACCGAGTCCTACTCAGAGGACTGAAGAGGAGGCTGGAGAAGGCCAAGGGGACTTGGGCTGAGGAGGTTCCCAGAATTGTGTGGGCCTACCATACCACCCCTCAATCCACCACCAAGGAGACCCCTTTCAACTTGGTGTACGGTTCAGATGCCATGATCCCTGTAGAGATCCAGGAGAGCTCCCCACGTTTCCAGAACTTTGTGGCTGAGGAGTCCAACGAAGAAAGGAAAAGTGAATTTGCATCTCTTAGATGAGGTAAGGGAAGAGGCAGGAATCAAAGCCGAGGCATTGAAGAGAAGGGTTGAGCTCAAGCACAGTTCCAAGTTGAGAGCCCAGTAGTTCCAGGTCGCCGACCTAGTCATGCAGAAGGCATCTCCCTACAAGATAGAAAACAAGCTATCCCCCAAGTGGACTGGTCCCTTTAGAGTGACAGACACCTTGGGGAATGGAGCGTATAGGGTTGAGACCCTAGAAGGTGGTCTGATTCCTCGTACATGGAATGCAACTCACCTGAAGTTTTATTTTAGTTAAGATTATGTAACATTGTACACAGTTTAGGGGACACTCTTTTTCCCTTCTAAGGGTTTTTAATGAGGTCACCCAATAAAATTTTCAGTTAAGATATATTCTTTAATGTGTTTGTACAATGCAGATCGAACCTGTCATTTAGGGTTAGAGGTCTCGTAAGTAGGAAGGTAGGTTCGTCAAGAAAACCTCCTTTTCGAGTGAGAACACCAAGTCGAACAGAAGGGTTCGTCAGTTAAATCCTCCTTCGCCTATGAGCGAGGAGAGGTCAGTTAGAACCTGTCAGTTGGGGTTAGAGGTCTCGTAAGTAGCAAGGTAGGTTCGTCAAGAACACCTCCTCTTCGAGTGAGAACGCCAAGTCGAACAGAAGGGTTCGTCAGTTAAATCCTCCTTCGCCTATGAGCGAGGAGTGTTCAGTTAGAACCTGTCACTTGGGGTTAGAGGTCTCGTAAGTAGGAAGGTAGGTTCGTCAAGAACACCTCCTCTTCGAGTGAGAACGCCAAGTCGAACAGAAGGGTTCGTCAGTTAAATCCTCCTTCGCCTATGAGCGGTGTGAGGTCAATTCAAACCTGTCATTTGGGTTTAGAGGTCTCGTAAGTGGGAAGGTAGGTTCTTATAGAACACCTCCTCTTCGAGTGAGAGCTCCCAACTTGAACAGGAAGGTTCACCAGTTAGATCCTCCTTTGCCTGAGAGCGATGTGAGGTCAATAACTCGTCAGCTTGGGTTAAAGGTTTGGGAAGCGGGAAAGGAAGGTTCATAGTGAACGCCTCCCCTTTCGAGTGAGAAAGCCAAGGATGACTCATTCCAGTGAGATCCTCCCTTGTCTCAAGTAAGGAGAGGTCAGGTGAATACAGATCGGTGCTGGAATCTTCACAGAGGTTACGTGAAGAAGGTATGAAGTGCCAAAGTAAACAAGCTAAGCAAGATAGATATGAGCAGAGTCAAATGTAGTAGAGTAAGACAATTATATATACACAAAGTTAAATATTTTATTACATTGGAAGAGTGGTTACAAAGATGAGTACAAGGAGTCCAGGCACAGAATATAGCTGCTCAAGAAACCTATCTAGGCACTATTTGCCCGTCGACTACCTGCATGGACATAGAGAAGGGCGAGAGGTCCATCTTAGGATCTGCGCAGGGCAACCTAAGCAAGGGCATCGCCAAATCCCTCCCTGTAGGCGTCGGCGGCATCCTCCATCAGTTCGGCCTTGGTTTTCCTGAACAACTCGGCTTGTTGGGCAAGTTCTTCCTCTACCTTGCCCAGCTGGACTTCTTGATTCGTGGCCCTTTCCTCTAGCTTGGTTGTTTTTGCTTGGGCCCCCTCCAATTGTTCTTCCAGTTCAATGACTTTGTTGCGGAGGGGGAGGATCTTAGCTTCAAGCTGGAGGGCCTTCTGCCCCTTGGCGAAGAGGAGCTTCCTGGCTTCCTTTTCTGATTGGCGGAGACTACTCAGCTCTTGGTTCAAAGCAGTCTCACACTTAGCAGCTATTTGGACGTGAAGCTCCAACTCCTTCTTCAATGCCAATTCCCTCTCCAGGTCCCGCCTCAGCCGGGCGACTTCCTCTTTCAGTTTCTTTTCAGCATCCCCCTGGGTCAGCAAGACGCTGGAGGCGGCAAGGAACTCGCCAAGGTCATGGCTTACATGGTCTCTTAGTGAATCCCTATCCAGGGCCTCCATGGCCTCTCTGGAAGGCAGATGCACAAGGGTCTGCTGGAGAAGGGGAGGAAGTTCGAGAGCAGGGGGCGCCTAGTCAGGTTGGGGAGCACTCTCTCCCCTACCCTTGAGCGCTAGAATTGGCTCAGGTGGAGAAGAGGCGCTAGGATGGTGTTCTCTAAAGGAGGGAGCTTGCCCCTCTGTGGCAAATGAGGTCACCACGGCATGAGCCACCTGCTGTGCAGCGACCTAACAAGGTGACTAGCCTCTTCTTCTTCTTGGCATCTAAGACCATATCTGCAATAAACAACAAGTAGAGAGTGAGAAATGGCACGCAGAAAACACAAATGCTGACAGATACAAGATGAAGGCATATATACCAATATAGACGCTGAGAGTTTCAGCATCGTACTCGTGCCTGATCAGCTGGGTGGTGTCGAACACCAGTCCCCAGCTGGAGAGAAGTTGGCACAGGTCACGGTCGAAGGGTGTCAGCTCCTCCAATCCTCGGGGTTTCTTGAGTTTGAGTTTCTCCACCCAGTACAGGGGAAACCCGTCGAGCATCGTAGAATCGTAGGAGCTGCAGTAGACTCTGAAGAACTTTCCCTTGAAGCCCTTGTAAGACTGCTGGAAGAGAGTTAGCAGAACTCTCCCCGCCACCCTGTTCAAGCTTACCCAAAGCCTCTTTCCAGGATTCTTTGCCTCGAAGAAATAGAGGAAGACATCCACGGTGGGTGGAAACCCCAAGTTGTTACACAAGATTGAGAAGGCCCTGATGAAGGCCCAGCAGTTGGGGTGCAGCTGGGCAGGCGCTACATTAAGCTCTGTAAGCAGAGCCCTCTCAAATTCGATGAAGGGTAGGCAGACCTTAACCCATTTAAAGATGGTGGCGTACAGGAAGAAGAAGGGCTCCCCGTCATTGCAGCGATCGTTAGAGCACACAGGTTCACCCTCTGTGCAGGGTCGAACTGAGATATACGCGTCACTCTCCCTGCCGAAGACGAGCCCCTTGATCTCGTGCTCATCGTCCCTATATTTTCTTAGGTCCTCACACGTCGTGAGCTTAGAGGTTTCGGCAAGGAGTTCCTTAGAGGCCCAGGACTAGAGGGCCCTATAGTCAATGACAGGAGGAGGGTTGGAGGTGGTTTTGGTTCTGGCCATCTCGAATCTAAAACAAATGAGAGGCAGGGAGAAGGAAAAAAGGGTTTAGAAAAAAGTGATAGCGTGAACAAATGGCGGACAAAGACTCTCAGAAGAAGAACGAAAACGAGAAAGAAGAACAGAAACCCTAAAATGCAGAAATCATAAAGGGACCCAGCGCTGTTATGGCATGTAAAGGGTAGCGGAATCATAAAACAAAGGCGAGAAGAAGATTAAAAACCATACCTTTGGGGTGAGCGAAGATGAGGGGTTGCGAGGGTTGGAGTAGAACTGAAGCGTATGAGAGAAGTTAGAAAGTATGGAGGCTTGAGTGAAAAGTGATGAAACAGTGTAGAGGCGCGGGGTTTTGAAAGGGTTTAACGTAGGCAAGGAAGCGCAAACGTTAAGAAACCCTATCCACTGATCTAGACACGTGTCTGCATATTAAGAGGGGGTTGGTGAGATGTCCCTTCAGCGCGTTGTTCATGTCCTTTTGCTCAGTGCCACGTAGGTCGCCCGAGTCGATGACTTAGTCTCTTCGCTGAACAAGTTAATAGCTCGAGAATGGGGGGCTTGTGTACCGACCATTCCTCGGACACCGAGAACAGCTAGTAAAGGTGAGCCGCTTCAGCTGGGTCCCACAGCATGGGCCAGAGCCACGTGGGCTGGGTCCCATAGGTAGTAGGGACTAATGGGATGATCAGTCATCAGCATGTCGACCACTAGAGTGAACTGAGGTGTCCTGGTCACTCAGCAGGGTGATGAGTCCTCAGTAGTTGCATGTGATGAGGTGACATTAGCCTTGGATGTTTCGAATAACAGAACTAGGACATCTACGATGGGTCTTAAGGGAAGACCAGTTATCAGTAAAATGCCCAGAAGTAAGGAGAGGCCTAAGTCACGAAGTGCCTATGCGTGTGGCAGGGAAAGCACACTTAGGTGCAGAGTCCTGAGGGGTTGAGTACTCATTAGAACTAGGGTTTCCCAGTGAAGCTACATGCATGGCACGTGAACAGTGAAGGCACTCCCAGGACAGGTGGCCCTAGAGACTAGGTGCACGAGGGGGTACCCAGGTGGCCATCCTGTTAGAGTTTGCACAGTATTTAAGGAAACCTTATGTTCTAGATTGCCCTAAGTCTGGGTGATGGCGGCGCTAGGGTATTCCTGTAAACCCTAAATATGGGTAGCGGCACAGAGGAAACCCTAGACTATATAAAGGGTAGTAAAATACTTCACAAAGGTACGCAGTTTCTAGACCTAACACAAATACTAAATACACTTGGTGTGCTTGCCCTAGTTTTTGACTTGAGCGTCGGAGTGCAAACGGCCTCTAGGGCACCCTTTTCTATCTTGCAGGTGCAGGTTGTTTCGAGACAGCAAAGCATAGTTCAAGGTGAGGAAAGGAGGCGTGTGATCATTGTAGAGTCAACCGACAGGAGAGTCAACCAGCAAGAACAATATCAATTGGTTATTTCGATATTATAATCGGTTAAAATTTCTGTCTTGTACATTGCTTACAGGTTGACTTTGCTTGTGTGTTAAGAACAATCGATTTTATCGTAATATCAACCAGTTAATACTCTGCTGCGTATTTTGAAAGCTTGATTTCATTTGTCTTCTCTGATCTTTGTCTTTGTGAATTGATAAAGGAATTCATTCTTAACCAAACACTTGCAAAAAGCTTTCAAAAACAATTAACCCCCCTCTTGTTTTTAGCCATCAATTCTAACAATTGGCATCAAGAGCTAGGTTCTTGAAAAATATTCAAGTTTCTGTTTTGCTGAAAAATCATTTAAAAAATGGCTAACAAGATATCCTTTGGGGAAGGTGCTTCTTTAAACAAACCACCTCTGTTTTATGGTGAAAACTATCAGCTTTGGTGTATAAGAATGAAGTTCTTTATTGAGTCACTAGATAAAGAAATCTGGAATGCTATTTCAAACAATGTCTTCATGCATATGCTTGAAAATAACTCTGCATTAATAATGAGGGAAAGAGAGCATCTTGATTGTATAACAAAAAATGTAATTGTCTCTGCACTTGATTCTGATGAATTGCTCAAAGTTTCAGAGTGTATCTCAGCAAAAGAAATGTGGGACACCCTTGAGAAATGTCACTAGAATACAAGAGGTGACTTGCTAGACAAGGAAGAATCTTCCACTGGATCATCTTCTGCAAAAACCAAGATAGAGGTTTGCCTTATGGCAAAAGAAGAATCTGAATCAAGCCAAGGCCACATTAAAGCAGAATGCCCCAACAATGAAAGATCAGAATTCAAGAATGAAAAGAAGGGAAAAGCAAAGAAAGTCTATGTGGCATGGGATGAAAATGATGTCTCATCCTCAAGTTCCTCTGATGATGAAGAAGCTAAGGTCTGTCTTAAAGCTACTGTACCCAGCAGAGGGAGTTCTGAATCTTCAATCAAAGGTAACACATGCTATCAATTGCTTGATGCATTCAATGAAACCCATGAAGAAGCTAACCGGTTAGCACTTTCAAATAACCGATTGAAAGGTCTTAATAACTGGATGGAAAACAGAATCAAGACTCTTGAAGAAGAGGTTAGAAAAAAAAAAGAAGATTTCGAAAACCTTGATCTGATTTTTTAAAAATGCTTCTTGTGATTGTGAGTCAAAAGTTTGTGAAAATTGTGAAAATCTTGAGAAAAAGATTCACTACCTTTTGAAAACCTTAGACAAACTCACAGTTGGAAAATCCAATTTCGAAAATGTTCTTTCATCTCAAAAATGTGTTTTTGGTAAAGTTGGCTTAGCCTTCTATCCTCAAGTAAAGCCAAAGGAATTTCAAAACCTTTTTCATCTGCACCAAAGAAACAATCGGTTAAAAGATCGATTCAACCGGTTGTTACATGTTTTTATTGCATGAAGAAAGGTCACTCTGTTAGGTACTGCAGGTTCCAAAAATCTCTTGTTCCTAAGGGGATTTTTAAGTGGATTCCAAAATATATTGATGTTTCTAAAGACAGTTCTAACACTCATGGACCCAAATTTAAAAGGGGACCAAATCTTGCTTTTTAATCTTGTCTTGTAGGTATTCTTGAAAGCCAAGAACCATATTGGGTGTAAAGAATAAAGTCTCAAGGAAAGAAAGCTTAAAGATAGCTCAGTTCTTGTGTCTACATTTGTCAAATGTGTATATCAAGCAGGGATCTTTGAATGACAAGAGACATCCTGAAAAAGGCTGGAACGGTTCAAGAATAAAGAGAGTATGTGTAACGCCCCTCAAATTTTATTCATATTTATATAATAAAATAAACGTAAAACAATAATATCAAAATTAACATATGTATATATAATAAAATACATCCATCCCATACATTGTATCTCAAAAGAACATCCCTTCTCTAGGGGATTTTAATACAGGTTCATCAAATAGTTTTCAAAAAGAACGAAAATACAGCATTCAAACTCTTCCATCCCTTCCTCCAATAACTCACTGGGGAGCTCTATCACCTGCCACCTTGTCTGCTCCCGTGTAAATTATACACGATCATCACAGATTTAAGGAAAAACAACCACAAAACAAAACAAAGGGGTAAGCTAGCTGTAAAAAAAAAAAAACTTTAAATATGAAACTTTATATCAACATAACCCATCATTTTTCACACATTTCACAATTTCCTCAAGTGTCATTCATTCCACATAACCATCAAGTGTCTATCAAAATTTCTCTTTATTCAGCCTTCTCATGTCAGACTTTCCACTGACTCATAACACATAGACACTTGACTCTACTTCCGGAAGACTCGTGCGTTGACTCAAACTCTGAGATCTGCACCTGTCATACTACACCATTGTGAATCCACACAGGGTCGCTGTGAATCCACACAGTTATGCGCATAAATAATCTCAATATCATCACTCTCCTAGTATGACAGGGCTAATCCATATAACAGGTCAAGTCAGTTATCTTTCAAATGACTTACCCATACATATGAACCTCCTTCGACTCTCACCACCTGAATAACTTCATCTATATGATTCCATTATCTCAGGAGAGTCAGGATATCTCCTTATTACAAATCCTTAGTCAATGCACATTCTAAACAAATCTTCACACGGTATTTTCTTTCCTAAAAATACTATGCTTTGATCACTCTTTCACATCATTCCAGTATATCATCCAACACGTAAATGAACAAGGCAACCATAACATACTTTAAACCTTCTCTAACAATCCAAACATATCTCAATCAAATCATACCAAGGTTGATAATTTCAAAAATCATACACAGTTCACAGCATCCACTATATTTAAAAAAACAACCACATTTCAATCTCAACAAATACCGATTCACACAAAATAGGGGATTGTGAAATAGAATTTAAAACTGGTGACCACGTCACCCCAACTTCAGAATCTGCTAGCCTAAGGTTTTTATTAAAAATAACGCTAGCTTCCCTTACCTGGACTTGAGCCGATCTCATTAAGAGCTCCAAACCCACCGAGAACTCAAGGATGCCTTAACCTGCACCATAGAGTCCCGATCACAAAACTAACTATAACACTCATATTCTGAGTTACCAGAGACTAACTCTGAAGCCAAAAAGAGTTGCACACAAAGCCTATGCAGAGGCAACTCTCTCAAGTTCAGAAGCGACTTCAAAAACAGAGCACGATGAACTTACTCTGTTTTAAGGCTTTGATCGGAAACTTGCAGAGATACTTACCCAGAGCCCAGGGGCAGTCGCCGATCGTTAAACGGGCTTGATGGTGTCGGAAACGTCAACTGGTAGCAAAGATGCCCGAACATGGAGAGAAGGAGAGAAAGGAAACAGGGAACCAAAACTCAACTCACTCGATTTCTCTCTACCCAAACAACGTTCGAACACTGCCTATCAGAAGTGGATTTTGAAATCAAACCACCTTGCCCAGGAATGCCACTGCCACCACCCACTCTGATGGAAAACTCTTGCGTGCAAGTTTCCTCTGACAGGATGGCCACGTGGACACCTTTGTATGCCCAAAACTCTGGAGCCACCTGCCCTACTTAATCTCTGTTGCCAACTGCTCTGGGGACCCTTACTGTCTACGTGTCGTGCCTGCAGAACGCCTTCGCTGGAAGCCTGGGTCCCAGCTTATCTGTGTATAACAGGACCCCCCGATAACCAGGAACCGATGACTGATCTCGCGATGACTATCCACCGATGTCTCATCCTGGCAGATGACTGATGTCTCATCTTGGCAGACGACCGATGTCTCTCCCTGGAAGACGACCGATGTCTCTCCCTGGCAGACGACCGATGTCTCTCCCTTGCAGACGACCGATGTCTCTCCTTGGAAGACGACCGATGTCTCTCCCTGGCAGACGACAGATGTCTCTCCCTGGTAGACGACCGATGTCTGATGACACCTCGTCACCCCTGCTGAAGGCTCATCGACTCACTACTCCATGTCTGTGTTATCACCCCCACATGGCTCGGTGACGTCGGTAGCTTCTCCTGCCCGAGGACAGGTCGGTACTAACTCCTCACGCGCCAATGCATGCAACACTGAGGACAATCTCTTATGCCAAAGCATAGAGTTTCGCATTTATCCCGCATGCATAGTGTATCTAAGGTTCAAATCACACCTTGATACATGTGATTTCTGGAACCCACTATGATCCACCGACCGACCTCTACCATACTGACCTCAGACCTCTTGGGCGACGTCTGAGGTCTGACTACTATGGATTTTCTATTATATGACCTTTTTCATTTTAAATAATAACATACTCAGAAATCATTTAAAATATACCACTTCTATTCCAAATAAATTTCTAGATCGTTACAGTATGTGCATCATTAATTTTTGTAAGTGTGCCTTGTAATCATATGAACCTCTTATGATCTTCTCTTTTGGATGAATCTATTAGAGTTCTCCGTGAAAAGGTATGAACAAACATTTTACTACATGCTTCATCATTTTAAAAGGTAATTTTAGATTGTGAAAATGTTTCCTTTTCTATCACAGTTAAAAAAATCGATTTTTTTTTCGAAACAACCGATTGTTCTTTGTCTGGCATACCTGTGTTGTGCTGCCAAGTTTGATTATGCATGATTAAACCTGTTTTCTTCTAATTCATGCTTTTGTCCATATAGAGGGAGAGATTTATGTGTGTTTTGGCTGCCTTTGTAAGGACCTGAAAAATTTATTGGAATAAAAGAGTTATATTTTAAATAAATTCTAAGTATGTTTTTATTTAGAATAGAAAGGGAGGAAAAAGTTAAGTTTAGAAGGCTACGAGGTCGCCGGTCGCCTGCTACACATGAGCGCCAGGTGGACATCGCGCGGGCGCGAGAGGCATGCAGGCATCGCGCGGGCGCGAGAGGCATGCAGGCATCGCGCGGGCGCGAGAGGCATGCAGGCATCGCGCGGGCGCGAGAGGCATGCAGGCATCGCGCGCGGGCGTGAGAGGCATGCAGGCATCGTGCGGGCGTGAGAGGCATGCAGGCATCGCGCGGGCGCGAGGGGCATGCGGGCATCGCGCGGACGCGAGGCACGCGGGCATTGCCAGGGCGCGATGCATGTGGACGTGGCCAAGGCGCGAGAGTTATGAGGGCGTCGCCAGGGAAGACATCGGTTGTCTCCCAGAGGAAGACATCGGTCGTTCGCCAGGAAGAGGTCATCGGTGGTAGTCTTCGCGCGAGGTCATCGGTGGTAGTCTTCGCGCGAGGTCATCGGTGGATCGTCTTCGCGCGAGAGGTCATCAGTGGTTTCTCTTCGAGCTGGTAGTCATCGGCGAAAGGTCATCGCGCGACGTTGAGTTACACCCAGAGAACGTGGGCCCCAGACTCCCAGCAAGAGACGTTCTGCACGCGCGCCACGTAGACGAAAAAGTGGTTCAGAATAGTGACCTCATAGCGTAGCCTGCGCAGAGGCACGCTTAGGTGTACTGTTCAGCGAAGCGTACACGCAAACTCCCTGCAGAGTGGGTGGTGGCAGCGGTTTTTGTGGAGAAGTCAGCTTAAGATGCAAAAACCCATTTCTGAGGGAGAAGGAAAGAAACGTTGCTGTGGTTCCAGAGCTAAAGGGTGCGTTTATCTCCCTTCTCCTCCATTCTCTCCTTCGCGCTGCGGTTCTAGCACCTTCACACGAGAGTACGACGAGCGACGGCCACCATTAGAGCACCTGGGAGGTTCTCTGCAAGTCCTTCAACCAGACGCGAAAAACAGAGCCAAGGTATTCTGCAAGCTTCGTTGGATTTCGAAGCTCCTGGTGGTTGCGCAAGTCCAGGTAAGGGGAAGCTAGCCTTCATCTTTAATGTGAACCATCGTTTAGCCTTTTCTGAAGGGTGGGCGACGTGGTCGCCGTTTTCGCTTTCGTCTTCATGAAATGCTTTGTGTTATGTGTTTGGGCGACGTGGTCGCCGGTTTTAAACATAGCCTTTGAAATACCATGTTTTTGAACTAGATCGCCGGTTTTGGCGCTGTTTTACGCAATCTCTGTTTTTGATGTTATTTTGAAACTACTTGAGATTTACATGAGATATTCGAAGATCTGAAGCTTTGAAATGTTTGTGGATGTGATTTGAATCATTTACTTGAATGGTAGGATGTGTTTGAATGCTGTGAATGTGGGATCGAGGCATAGTATTTTCAGGAAAGGAAATACCGTGTAAGATCTGTATAGGTGTATTGACTAGGGGCTTGTCTAGAAGGAGATATCCTGACTCTGCTGAGATAATGAAATCACGTAGATGAAGTTATTCAGTTGGTGAGAGTCGAAGGAGGTTCGTATGAATGGGCGAGTTGTTCAAATGGGAACGAGCTCGGCCTGTTATACGAATTAACCTTGTCATACCGAGAGAATGGTAACAATGAGATGGTATATGCGCATGCTGTGTGGATTCACAGTGGTAGGTATGACAGGTGCAAATCTCTGGGCCTGAGTCAACACACGAGTCAAATTGGAAGTAGTGTCATGTGTCTATGCATGGTGGGTCAGTGGAAAGTCTGACATGTGAAATGAGAAACTGGAATATTGATAGACACTTGATGCTGTGTTGTGAAATGGAATGACTATGGGAAATGTAGTGAATTTGTGATTTTGGGCGGTTAGCTGAATGCTAATTGTAGTTCTACGTTTTACATGGATAATTTGGAACTTGGTTTACTTTGATTGTCATGTTCATGATTTAAACTCTATTTAAAGATATCTAGCTTACCCTTTATTTTGTATTGCTCTGTGGCTGTTTTCTATTAAAAACTGTGATGATCGTGTCTTTTACACGGGAGCAGATGATCTTCCAGGGAGTAGAGCTCCTCAGTGAGTGGTCGCCGGAAGGAGATCGCCTATCTCCGTCTCTACCGGGTGATCGCCGGTTTATGCCTCCATCGGGTGATCGCCGGTTTTCGTGTCCTGATAGAAGATCGCCCGTTTTGAGGTCTTCTGTTAGAGATCGCCGTTTTAAAGTTGGAGATCGCCGTTTTCTTTTGAGACCGCCTGTCTTACTGCATTTCTTTTATTATTTTCGTAAAATCTTGCAAACAATTGATTTGGTTATGTATTAAACTCCCTAAGGGGAGTAACTTCATTTCTGATATATATATATATATACATTTTATTTTGCACTCTTCAATATTATTTGGTTACACTTAATTTCAATTATACATGTATGTATGTATTATTTTGGTGGGATGTTACATTAATGGTATCAGAGCAGTTCGCCTTAGGATGACCTGAGGGCTGTGGATCCATTGTGTTTCTTCTGCTCATAAAAATTTAATTGAGTTTTAAATAACCACTATAGTGGGAGGTTTTCAAACGTTTTAGTTTTGAACTCTTGCGTGTGCTTTGGTGAATGTATGCCTAACTGAAAATCTTAGTATTAAGAATAAGAAGGTCTTGATAAAGTGGTGAGGGTGCACACTCATAACTGGATCAAGATGATTCTTAATCTTAATTCCAAAGGTTTGATGTTTAGCCTACATTGAATTCTGGTGTGATTTTTGAGTGTTCTTGAATTTGACTGAGGTGGTAGTTGGATTGATGTTTGCACACCAGTAACTGTTCTGGTGTTTTGTTTGGGATTATAAGTCTTGTGATTCTGTTGATGAACTCAAATTCTAGATGACTTTGAGATGCTGACCTTTGTAAGGTCTAGCTGTTACCCCTTGAATGAATTGATTCTTATTGATTTCATTCTTATAGTTGTAGGGAATATAGAAGTCAATAGATTCAGAAGATGGCACGTAGACCTGCTACCCCACCTCAACCTTCCTCAGAGATGAGTCAGATCGCCAAGGCCATAGAGATGATGGCGACTGCCATTCAGCAGCAGAATGCGGCGATGGCTCAGAACCATCAAGCCACAATGCAGCACTGGGAGACTGCTCGGTCGGCTGAAACAAACTCCCACGTCGGTCAGCCCCAAGAACAGATGGGACTGGCCGAGTTCATGAGGCACAACCCACCTAAGTTCAGTGGGAATGCTACCCCTGACCAGGCAGATCAGTGGGTCAGGGAGGTGGAGAAAATCTTTAGGGCGACCTCATGCCCTGAAGAAAAGAAGCTGCTGTTCGCCACTTATCTGCTATCAGGAGAAGCTGAGTTCTGGTGGATGGGAGCTCAGCAGATGATGGAGGCCCGAGAGGATGTTCTGGATTGGGAGAGCTTCAGAGCGAAGTTCTTGGAAAAATACTTCCCAGACAGCGCCAAGTTTGCAAGGGAAGCTGAGTTCTTAAAGTTGGAGCAGGGGGACATGTCAGTAAACGCCTATGCTGCCCGTTTTGAGTACCTCGCCCGGTTCTATACCCAGGCGACCTCCGAGGCCTGGAGGTGTAGGAAGTTCGAGGAAGGGCTGAAGCATGGGCTGAAGAAGACCATAGCCCCGATGTGCATCAGGGAGTTCCACGCCTTAGTGGAGAAGGCGAAGATGGTGGAGACCCTGGAAAAGGGTGAGTCTCGGGTGATCAGGTCACACCCAGGAGGTCCTTCCAGTGGGAGAGCTAAGGCACAGCACCCACAAAGCAAGCCCTATGCGAGACCCCCATCACATCGGGCAGGAGCAGCACCTCCCCAGTTCCAGCAGCAGCAATCTTGGAAACCCAAGTGCTTCAATTGTGGTGGACCACACGCCTCCAACGCATGCCCCAAGAAGAGTTCGGAGAGAAGGTGCTACATCTGCCAAAAGGCGGGGCATTTTGCTAGAGAATGCCCTAACCAGAATGGGGCGACCCAGCCCAGTGGCTCTCAGCAGATGAGAAACGAGGGCAGAAGACCTCAAGCAGCAGGGAGGGTGTTCGCCATGTCTGGGGCAGAGGCAGCTCAGTCAGGTAACCTCATCCAAGGTGTTTGTTTTATTGCTGGTAGAGGTGTAAGGGCTTTGTTTGATTCTGGAGCGACACACTCCTTTGTGTCAAGCCTGTGTGTAACTGAGTTGGGTCTCCTAGTGAAGGAGTTACCTTTTGAGCTGTTGGTCTCTACACCTGCGTCAGGACAGGTGTCGACCTCTACAGTGTGCCCTGAATGTCCAGTGATTGTAGAAGGACGCAGATTCAAGGTGAACTTGATCTGCCTACCTCTTCAGGACCTGGATGTCATCCTGGGAATGGATTGGTTAGCTGCCAATCACGTTCTCATAGACTGTGGTAGGCAGAAGGTAGCGTTTCCAGACCCCCATGAAGCGGATGTGTTAACAGTTCAACAAGGGCGATCAGCGTTGGAAGAAGGGGCGAGGTGTTTCGTGGTGCTCGCCCGGTTGGGAGTAGAGAATAAAGGGGACGTAAACAAGATACAAGTGGTGAGAGATTTCACCGATGTGTTCCCAGAGGAGGTGCCTGGATTACCCCCTAAGAGAGAAGTGGAATTCTCTATTGACTTGGTACCTGGAGCTGGACCAGTGTCAATGGCACCTTACAGGATGGCACCAGCCGAGTTAGTGGAGTTAAAGAAGCAAGTGGAAGAGTTGCTGGAGAAGCAGTTCATCAGACCCAGCGTATCTCCATGGGGAGCTCCAGTGCTCCTAGTCAAGAAGAAGGATGGGGGGTCTCGGCTGTGTATAGACTACAGGCAATTGAACAAATTGACCATCAAGAACAAGTACCCCCTACCTCGGATTGATGATTTGATGGACCAAATTCATGGGGCCTCGGTGTTCTCCAAGATTGACCTGAGATCGGGGTATCACCAAATCTTGGTAAAAGCTGAAGATGTTCAGAAGACAGCTTTTAGGTCTAGATATGGGCACTACGAGTATGTAGTGATGCCATTTGGAGTCACCAATGCTCCAGCTCTATTCATGGACTACATGAATAGGATCTTTCGCCCTTTCTTGGATAAGTTTGTAGTGGTCTTCATAGATGACATCCTCATTTATTCAAGGACCGAGGAAGAGCATGAGGAACACCTGAGGACAGTATTGGAAATACTGAGGGAGAAGCAGCTCTATGCCAAGTTCTCTAAGTGTGAGTTCTGGCTAAGGGAAGTCAACTTCTTAGGACACGTGATATCTGCCCAGGGGATCTCGGTAGATCCAGCCAAGGTAGAGGCAGTGCTGCAATGGGAACGTCCTAAGACAGTGACGGAGATAAGGAGCTTTGTGGGGTTGGCGGGCTACTATCGGAGGTTTATTGAGGATTTTTCCAAAGTAGTGGCTCCTTTAACACAACTGACCCGCAAGGACCAACCCTTTGCTTGGACCGACCGATGTGAGCAGAGCTTCAGGGAACTAAAGGAGAGGTTGACCAGTGCTCCAGTGCTGGTGATTCCAGAAGTAGGAAGACCTTTTGATGTCTTCTGTGATGCCTCACATCAAGGCTTGGGATGCGTCTTGATGCAAGAGAAGAGGGTGGTTGCATATGCTTCAAGGCAACTCAAGGTGCATGAGAAAAACTACCCTACTCATGATTTGGAGTTGGCAGCGGTAGTGTTTGCCTTGAAGATCTGGAGGCATTATCTGTATGGAGCTCGGTTCCAGGTGTTCAGTGACCACAAGAGCTTGAAGTACCTGTTCGATCAGAAGGAGCTAAACATGAGACAAAGAAGGTGGATGGAATTCCTAAAGGACTACGACTTTCAACTCATGTATCACCCAGGGAAGGCCAATGTAGTGGCAGATGCCTTGAGTAGGAAGTCTATACAAGTCGCCACCATGATGATGGAAGAGCAGAAACTGATCGAGCAGTTCAGGGACTTAAACCTGGGAGTAGAGTTTCACGTGAATCACATTAGTTGTAGTAAGCTGACTATAACTAATGACTTCCTGGGAATGTTGAAGGATAAGCAATTGGAGGACCCTAGCCTGAAGCGCACTATGGAGTCGCTAGGAACAGATCAGGCGAGAGGCTTTGAGATGGGCGATGATGGGATCTTGAGGTTTGATGGCAGGATTTGCATACCTGCAAATGATGAGTTGAAGAAGATGATCCTAGAGGAAGGTCATAAGAGTCGCCTTAACCTCCACCCAGGCATGAACAAGATGTACCATGACTTGAAGGAGTCATTTTGGTGGTCAGGCATGAAGAGGGACGTCGCCCAGTACGTGGCAACCTGCTTAACGTGTCAAAAGGCGAAGGTGGAGCATCAAAAACCTGGCGGGCTGTTGCAGCAACTGGATATCCCCGAGTGGAAGTGGGACAGCATTGCCATGGATTTTGTCACCCATTTACCCAGATCGGTAAAGGGTCATGATGCAATCTGGGTCATCATTGATAGGCTGACGAAGAGTGCCCACTTCCTCCCAGTAAATATGAAGATGCCCATGGCCAAGTTGGCACAGCTGTACATCAAGGAGATTGTGAGGTTGCATGGAGTGCCTTCCAGCATCATTTCAGATAGGGATCCCAGGTTCACTTCACGGTTTTGGCAGACCTTGCAAGAGTGTTTGGGAACCAAGTTGAGGATGAGCTCTGCATATCATCCCCAAACAGATGGTCAGTCAGAGAGGACGATCCAATCTTTGGAAGATCTGCTGAGGGCATGCGTTTTGGATCAATTGGGAGGTTGGGAGGAGGTGTTGCCACTAGTGGAGTTTACCTATAACAATAGCTACCACGCCAGCATTGGGATGGCACCATATGAAGCCCTGTATGGGAGGAAATGCAGAACTCCCTTATGTTGGTACCAGGAGGGCGAGGCAGTCTTGGTTGGGCCAGAGTTGATTCAGCAGACGACCGAGAAGGTGAAGCAGATACAAAGCAGAATGAAAGCCTCTCAGAGTAGGCAGAAGTCCTATGCAGATCAGAGGAGAAAGCCTTTGGAGTTTGCTGCTGGAGATCACGTGTTCATGAAAGTGACACCAACCAAGGGTGTAGGGCGGGCGATCAGGTCAAAGAAGTTGTCCCCTAAGTTCGTGGGACCATATCAGATCTTAAGAAGGATTGGCCCAGTGGCGTATGAGATCGCCCTACCTCCCCATCTGGCGAATCTGCACAATGTGTTTCACGTGTCACAGCTGAGGAAGTACATGGCAGACCCTAGTCATGTGCTGGATGTAGACGACGTGCAGATTAGGGATGACTTGTCCTTTGAAGCAAAACCAGTCAGGATTGACGATCGGCAATGTAAACAGCTCAGAGGCAAGACCATCGACATGGTGAAAGTGGTGTGGGATGAGAAATCGGGGGATTCTACTTGGGAGTTAGAAGAACCCATGAGGGAGGCTTATCCATACCTCTTTTCCTTGTAATCCAATTTTCGAGGACGAAAATTTTTCTTGTTGGGGAGAATGTAAGGACCTGAAAAATTTATTGGAATAAAAGAGTTATATTTTAAATAAATTCTAAGTATGTTTTTATTTAGAATAGAAAGGGAGGAAAAAGTTAAGTTTAGAAGGCTACGAGGTCGCCGGTCGCCTGCTACACATGAGCGCCAGGTGGACATCGCGCGAGCGCGAGAGGCATGCAGGCATCGCGCGGGCACGAGAGGCATGCAGGCATCGCGCGGGCGCGAGAGGCATGCAGGCATCGCGCGGGCGTGAGAGGCATGCAGGCATCGCGCGGGCGTGAGAGGCATGCAGGCATCGCGCGGGCGCGAGGGGCATGCGGGCATCGCGCGGACGCGAGGCACGCGGGCATTGCCAGGGTGCGATGCATGTGGACGTGGCCAAGGCGCGAGAGTTATGAGGGCGTCGCCAGGGAAGACATCGGTTGTCTCCCAGAGGAAGACATCGGTCGTTCGCCAGGAAGAGGTCATCGGTGGTAGTCTTCGCGCGAGGTCATCGGTGGTAGTCTTCGCGCGAGGTCATCGGTGGATCGTCTTCGCGCGAGAGGTCATCAGTGGTTTCTCTTCGAGCTGGTAGTCATCGGCGAAAGGTCATCGCGCGACGTTGAGTTACACCCAGAGAACGTGGGCCCCAGACTCCCAGCAAGAGACGTTCTGCACGCGCGCCACGTAGACGAAAAAGTGGTTCAGAATAGTGACCTCATAGCGTAGCCTGCGCAGAGGCACGCTTAGGTGTACTGTTCAGCGAAGCGTACACGCAAACTCCCTGCAGAGTGGGTGGTGGCAGCGGTTTTTGTGGAGAAGTCAGCTTAAGATGCAAAAACCCATTTCTGAGGGAGAAGGAAAGAAACGTTGCTGTGGTTCCAGAGCTAAAGGGTGCGTTTATCTCCCTTCTCCTCCATTCTCTCCTTCGCGCTGCGGTTCTAGCACCTTCACACGAGAGTACGACGAGCGACGGCCACCATTAGAGCACCTGGGAGGTTCTCTGCAAGTCCTTCAACCAGACGCGAAAAACAGAGCCAAGGTATTCTGCAAGCTTCGTTGGATTTCGAAGCTCCTGGTGGTTGCGCAAGTCCAGGTAAGGGGAAGCTAGCCTTCATCTTTAATACGAACCATCGTTTAGCCTTTTCTGAAGGGTGGGCGACGTGGTCGCCGTTTTCGCTTTCGTCTTCATGAAATGCTTTGTGTTATGTGTTTGGGCGACGTGGTCGCCGGTTTTAAACATAGCCTTTGAAATACCATGTTTTTGAACTAGATCGCCGGTTTTGGCGCTGTTTTACGCAATCTCTGTTTTTGATGTTATTTTGAAACTACTTGAGATTTACATGAGATATTCGAAGATCTGAAGCTTTGAAATGTTTGTGGATGTGATTTGAATCATTTACTTGAATGGTAGGATGTGTTTGAATGCTGTGAATGTGGGATCGAGGCATAGTATTTTCAGGAAAGGAAATACCGTGTAAGATCTGTATAGGTGTATTGACTAGGGGCTTGTCTAGAAGGAGATATCCTGACTCTGCTGAGATAATGAAATCACGTAGATGAAGTTATTCAGTTGGTGAGAGTCGAAGGAGGTTCGTATGAATGGGCGAGTTGTTCAAATGGGAACGAGCTCGGCCTGTTATACGAATTAACCTTGTCATACCGAGAGAATGGTAACAATGAGATGGTATATGCGCATGCTGTGTGGATTCACAGTGGTAGGTATGACAGGTGCAAATCTCTGGGCCTGAGTCAACACACGAGTCAAATTGGAAGTAGTGTCATGTGTCTATGCATGGTGGGTCAGTGGAAAGTCTGACATGTGAAATGAGAAACTGGAATATTGATAGACACTTGATGCTGTGTTGTGAAATGGAATGACTATGGGAAATGTAGTGAATTTGTGATTTTGGGCGGTTAGCTGAATGCTAATTGTAGTTCTACGTTTTACATGGATAATTTGGAACTTGGTTTACTTTGATTGTCATGTTCATGATTTAAACTCTATTTAAAGATATCTAGCTTACCCTTTATTTTGTATTGCTCTGTGGCTGTTTTCTATTAAAAACTGTGATGATCGTGTCTTTTACACGGGAGCAGATGATCTTCCAGGGAGTAGAGCTCCTCAGTGAGTGGTCGCCGGAAGGAGATCGCCTATCTCCGTCTCTACCGGGTGATCGCCGGTTTATGCCTCCATCGGGTGATCGCCGGTTTTCGTGTCCTGATAGAAGATCGCCCGTTTTGAGGTCTTCTGTTAGAGATCGCCGTTTTAAAGTTGGAGATCGCCGTTTTCTTTTGAGACCGCCTGTCTTACTGCATTTCTTTTATTATTTTCGTAAAATCTTGCAAACAATTGATTTGGTTATGTATTAAACTCCCTAAGGGGAGTAACTTCATTTCTGATATATATATATATACATTTTATTTTGCACTCTTCAATATTATTTGGTTACACTTAATTTCAATTATACATGTATGTATGTATTATTTTGGTGGGATGTTACAGCCTTAATAGCATTAAAACTAATGCTCTTTTCTGTTTCAATCTATTGTTGTCTTAATCATGTGCACGCACTATTGTTTCATCTATGCACTGGTTTACAACACTGCCTTTACTGGTTTGTTTGTGTACCTTGTTATCCTGTTGCTATACTTGTCATGTATATGCACACTTTCTGTTTTGTAGTATCTTTTCAATAACAGGTGCAATGTTGAAAAACTAATCAAAGAAATGACTATGGTTCAAGAACATTCACCCTACTCAAGCTCGTGTCCTTTGAAAAATAAGTTATACATGTTCATCTTATGGTTTGGATTCTTTTGGCCTCGTGAGCCTCTGGACATGTTAAGGTAAGACAAAGGTATGAATGCTTTAAGCATTTTCCATCAATTTGAAAGGTGATTTGTTGTTTCGTGCTATCCCAGAAAATTTAACCGGTTATTTCCTCGAAACAACCAATTATTCGCTCTCTATCAGCACTGGGAATATCTATTTTTAATTTTTAATATTTGTTTTGTGATTCTATTCAAACCCATTGATATTTATGGTCAATATTGTATTAATTGCATGTTTGAATACTATTTCCCTCTGCTATAATTGCTCTTTACAATTCAGATTCCTTCAAATCTTGGAAATCAAAACTGCTTTTAAAGTTTGGTTAAATCAACATGTGAATCTCTGTACCTTCTGTGTTGATTGACACAATCAGCTTTATGAATCTGATTTAATTCAATTTTCTATGTCGGAAACAACTCACATTATGTCATCTTTGACCAAGGCTTTTGATGTAGTCTGGCTTGAGTGCTTTCTTCCATGAGCTGAAAACGAATTTGAAGGTGGCGGAAGCTATGGTTGAAGACGTGCAAGGAGCTCCTAGGAGTTGTGGATTCCTTGAAGGTGAAGTGTTAGGTGTGGAGAGTGAGTGGTGAGGCCATCTCACTTGGAAAAGATGAAGAATGAAGACTAAAGGTGTCTATCCTAGAGGTAGGAGACAAGAGTGATAATTGGCACAAAGTTGGCAGCAATTTCACTCAAATTAATCTTCCATTTACATGAGCCAAGAACCTCTTTATATAGGAGAGAGGGCTGGACATTTTGGAGCCAAAAATTTGAAAATTCAAAATACAACTCTCCAATGAGAAGGTGCCATGTGGAGTCATGCTTTCCATGTTTAGCTCACACCTTCCATACTAAATCCTCTCCACTCCTAGGCTGCCATGTGGACGTCCATGTGCTTCATGCCAAGGTGATTTTCGTCCTCCAAAATACCTTAGACATTTTAGGGTTACATTGGGCTCAAAGAAGCCCAATTGTTACCCTAACTAGTCACTTTTAACCCTAACTAGTCATATTTTACTATTGGCCTAAATACAAGCCCAAAAAACTATGCTACTTGTGATGGAAGAGGCCCAAGCTCCAACCCAAGTTCAGGCCCAACACAAGGTCCATGGCCAAGCACATTCACGCCCAAATGAGTCAAGCCACGGATGGGAGGGAGAAGACCTTGTACATGCTACTTAGAGGCCCATTAGGGGTAGCTTAGTAGATTAGTGTAGTGTAGAAAGAAAAACTTGCTCACTTAGGGGTGTGCTATCAAAAAAAGGTGCCCTTAGCAATAGAAGGAGGGGTGTGCTAGCAAATAGGTGCCTTTAGCAAAAGAAGGAGGGGTGTACTATCAAATGTTGCATTTTTTACCTATCTTCTAGAATATTAGGATGATGGTGTGGTTTGACTAAAGTCAATACCCTAGGCAGCCCCCACTTTTTGTATTTTCATCCCTACCCTTTAAGCTTGCTCACCAAGGCTCCTAAATGTATAAATAAGGAGGCCTACCTCATGTATTACCAAGATTAAATAGAGTATTGTTATGCTGCCAAAATTGTGCCATACACCACTCTTTGCCTAACACTTAGGTTTTAGTCTTCAATTCATCACTACCAAAGGGGCTGCCCAAACCTCCCCATTTCCTCACACTTCATGCACCTTCAAGATCACCATCACTCCTAGGAGGGTCTTGCTCACCTCCTCCATAAGCTTCCGCATCCATCATCACCAAGGAACTCCAAAATCCAAAGAAGAGCTCATAGGAATGCTATCATTTGGTATCAGAGCTATGGTTCTTCAAAGATGAGTATCTCTTTTCATTTTCTTTTTGAGTTCTTCTTTTCTCCAAGTTGTTCATCTTTATTCCGAGTTGTCTTGCTGTTTTTTGTGTTTTAATATGATTTGAATGCTTGTTTATTCATTTCATTTGGTGGGTTTGTTCAAACTTGTGCTTGAACATCTATTTTCAATTTTGTGTAGGATTCTTGATATATTTGTGTTGCTGTTTTTATTTTTAGGTATTTGAGTCTTGCTTGAAATTTCATTTGGGTCATATGATGTTCTTGTGTCTTTTCATTTTATGAATCCATAAGTTTTGTCTAAGTCATGTGTTTCCATATTTGTCATCAAATCCTAGTAGTACTCTTTTGGATTTATTTGTTTCTTGTTTTTGGTCTGAATGTTTGATCTGAAATCTGTTTTGTGTTGATCCTTTGGTGCATTTTTAATTTTAGTTTGAGTTCTTATTTGTGTGTTAGATCCACACAAATTCCATCATATTAACTCCATTGTGTTTTTAAGGTATATCATTCTGTTTTTCATTCCAGTTTTCAGAACCCCTTGTTTTTCACTTTTCTGTGCTGACTGTTTTGATTTATGAAAATCACATACATCATCAAAAATTTCTGAGCCTCTGGATTTCACAAATTTGAGGTGTTAGAAAAAGGACAAAAAAAGAACCATCTGAAAAGAAGAAATAGAAAAAAAAAAGATAAATATTACAAAAAAAGTGTGCAATCCTGACGTTCCAGCTGGCAGCTCTGAGCACTGATTTTATAAAATGTACCAAAATTAATTGGTACATGCGTTTGGAGTGAAACCAACGCCAAAAGTTTGTTAAGATCTTGTTCTGATTGTGTCTCAATTTTCAGAAGCAAATACAAAAGGGTCAGCTCAGCATAAATCTTTTAAAGATACGCTTTCTGGACCACAACAATATGTGCTTTTCTGTGGTACTGTTTTTTGGTTTTTAAATCAAATCTAGTGCTATTCCTAGGTTCCTTTTTGTGTGCCATCCATTATTTGAGTACCTTTTATTTGCTTGTCTAATTTCATTTGAACTCTTTCTAGTTGTGTCACATTTAAATTCCATTTGTGTGGTACTGTTTTTCAAATTAATTTGTTTCTTGCTTTCTTTCTTTGGCCTCTAAGCTTGTTGGTGGATTAAATATCAATTGGTACTTGTTGAGTGAGAATTTGACTTGAGGGGAGTCTAGCTTCTTAATAGGTGCTGGATTGAAGATTTTATTGACCTAATTCCAAGAGGAACAAAGGCAAAGGGCAGCAACAAACACCATACTACAAATACACCACACACTTTGGAAGGCCCAACAAGTAGAAAAGCAACAAAAGGGGTGCAACTAGAAGAACAACAAAAGGGGTGCAAATAGTAAAAGCAACAAAGGGAGTGTCATTTAATTTCTTTGCAATCTTGCTTGTGTTAATTACTTGTTAATCACGCAATTAGTCGGTGAGTGTGTCTTCAAGGGCTCCAAGTGTCCAAGAAGCCTCACCTAGGGCCGTCTAGCTTAATTTTGTTTTTATTAATTGCTTTAATTGAACCAACTTGCTTTAATCACTTCGTTAATTTCTTGTTTAATCTTGTTTAAGGCTTTGATAGCTTGCATTGTTTTCTTGCATTAAAAATTTGATTTCTTCATCCTCATTGTGTTCTAAGTGTTTTACCTAAAGAAGGACTTGTGTAAAGGTTTTGGAGGGATAGTTTTTGGCTAAGGCAAGACTTGGTATTTAAGTAGTCCATTGTGACTCACCTCTCTTACCTGGAAAGCTACCTTCATTAACTTTCCTCTTCTTTCTTAAAAGTAAAACATTTCTATACACAAAGTTCTAGTCATGTCTACTCACTCTTCCAAGTCCATTGAAAGTGATGTAAGGTCCATAAAATCTCTTTTGAAACAACTTGCCAAGGATGTACAACATCTTTCATATAGACAATTGGAAAATGAATCTAAAATCAATGAATTGGCTAGAGCAAGGAAAGAGAAATCACAAAATTCAAAAAAATCTCATTCACATGCATCTCATTCTCAACTCCAAGAGTCTCTAGGAGAGGTAAGCATTAGAAACCATGAGTATTACCAACCACCACCTAGAAGACTTAGGCAAAGAGAGGAAGAAGCCCCAAGGGAAGTAAGGGTAGACCTACCACATTTCTATGGTAAGGACAATGTAGAAGTTTACCTAGATTGGGAAATGAAAGTGGAACAACTCTTTGCTTGTCATAGGGTGAGTGAAGAGAGAAAGGTACCCTTAGCCACCCTTAGTTTTCAAGGAAATGCCATGTATTGGTGGACCTCTCTAGAGAGAGATAAACGTCTTCATAGGGACCCTCCCATAGAGTATTGGAATGACCTTAGGGGAGCCCTAAGACGTCGCCATATACCTTCATACTACCATAGGGAGCTAATGGACAAGCTCCAAAGGCTCCAACAAAAGAACATGAGTGTGGAAGAGTGTAGGCAAAAGATGGAGCTATACATGATGAGAGCCTCTATTAGAGAGGAAGAGGTCACCACCATATCTCGGTTTTTAAGTGGACTCAACCTTGAGATAAGAGATAAAGTAGAGCTTCTTCCCTACCAAGACTTGAATGATTTGGTTCAACTCTGCATTAAAGTTGAACAACAAAATTTGCGCAAAACTTCAAGTCAAAGGGTGGGAATCTACTCTAACTCTTATCCCAAGAGAGAGTATAGAAGAGAAAGGGAGGATAGTTTTTCAAAGGATAAATCCAAAGAAACTCCCAAGAGTGTAGGAAAAGATGTGTCTACCTCACAACCCCACAGTAGAGACACCCAGTGCTTCAAGTGTCTTGGTAGAGGCCATATAGCATCCCAGTGCCCAAATAGGAGAACCATGATCTTAAGAGGGAGGGATGAGTATAGCAGCCAAGATGAAGAGTCTAGTGGGGAAGAAGAGAAGGAAAGTAGTGAGGGGGCATATCCTTGTGAGGGAGAATTAATGATGATCAGAAGAACCCTCAACAATCAACTTAGTGTGAACCATGAAACACAGAGAGAGAACATCTTTCATACAAGATGTAAAGTTTCAGAAAACATTTGTTCTCTCATTGTGGATAGTGGCTCTTGCTGCAATTGTTGTAGCACTAGGATGGTTGAAAAGCTTAATCTACAATTAATACCTCATCCAAAACCTTACAAACTTCAGTGGATAAATGAAGATGGGGAATTAACTGTAGATAAGCGGGTAAAAATCAGTCTTTCTGTGGGGAACTATAAAGATGAGATTTTATGTGATGTAGTACCCATGGAAGTCTGCCACATCTTATTGGGAAGACCATGGCAATTTGACAAGAAAACTATGCATAATGGTCTTACCAACGAGATAACTTTTACCCATAGGGAGAAAAAGTTTGTACTCTATCCTTTAACACCTTCACAAGTGGTAAAGGACCAAGTACAAATGAAAATAAAAAGAGAAAATGAGAAAAAGAAAAAAGAATTAAAGGAAAATCCTTTGTTTGGAGTTGAACCAGGCATTAACTTAAATTCTTCTTCCACAGAAAACCCTTGTGAGAATATGCTTGAAGATAAATCTGTGTTTGGAGCTGAACCAGATATAGATATAAACCTTTCCTCCATAGAAAAGCCAAGTGAGGGGTTGTTTGAAAAAGAAGAAGAGGAATCTAGAAAGAATGAAGAGTATCTTACAACACCTTCTACAAGCATAGTGGGAAAAGAATCCTTAAAGGGGGATTGCAATAATTTTAACTCTCCTTTTCCTTTGAATCATGATGCTTACTCTTATTCTCAAAAATCACAAAAACAACACTTTGTGATGTTGTTGCTTATCTTGGGCAATGAACAACACAAAGGAAGCAAAAATATTTTTGTAAAGGGCCCTATTTCTTTCCAACAAAACTTTTATAAAAATAGCAAAGGGGCTTATTTCCTTACTATTTTATTTGAATACACTAGTCTTAATTTTCTTATCTCACTTTTCTTTGATGTTTATTGTAGGTTAATAATTGATCCTGGAGGACAAGCATAGTTTTCAAAGCAAGAATAAGGCTGTTGTTTGAGATCAACCCTGTAGATCTGAGGACAGATCCTCTCAAGAAGGAGGGGATGATGGAAGAGGCCCAAGCTCCAACCCAAGTTCAGGCCCAACACAAGGTCCATGGCCAAGCACATTCACGCCCAAATGAGTCAAGCCACGGATGGGAGGGAGAAGACCTTGTACATGCTACTTAAAGGCCCATTAGGGGTAGCTTAGTAGATTAGTGTAGTGTAGAAAGCAAAACTTGCTCACTTAGGGGTGTGCTATCAAAAAAAGGTGCCCTTAGCAATAGAAGGAGGGGTGTGCTAGCAAATAGGTGCCTTTAGCAAAAGAAGGAGGGGTGTACTATCAAATGTTGCATTTTTTACCTATCTTCTAGAATATTAGGATGATGGTGTGGTTTGACTAAAGTCAATATCCTAGGCAACCCCCACTTTTTGTATTTCCATCCCTACCCTTTAAGCTTGCTCACCAAGGCTCCTAAATGTATAAATAAGGAGGCCTACCTCATGTATTACCAAGATTAAATAGAGTATTGTTATGCTGCCAAAATTGTGCCATACACCACTCTTTGCCTAACACTTAGGTTTTAGTCTTCAATTCATCACTACCAAAGGGGCTGCCCAAACCTCCCCATTTCCTCACACTTCATGCACCTTCAAGATCACCATCACTCCTAGGAGGGTCTTGCTCACCTCCTCCATAAGCTTTCGCATCCATCATCACCAAGGAACTCCAAAATCCAAAGAAGAGCTCATAGGAATGCTATCAACTTGGCCCAAATATTTGGTCCAATTATTTTATGCTACGAGGCCCAATACATGGCCCATGAAATCCTAAACAACTTTATACAATTTATTTAAGCTAAAGATTGGCCCAAAAATAATGTTGACTAGTCCGTAGGAACTCAGTCTTCTTCTGTTCTTCTGACCAAAGCTTTAGCTTATGTTTTGATGACTTGGAGGTCTTCTTGGATATGTTTGTACATTCCTTCACCCTAGATTTGTCCTCTTGATTGGGGCTACAAAAGGAAACAAAAGCCCAATTAGATCCATATTTGCAAATAAATCCCTCAACAACCTCTAGGTCTTTATCCTCCTTATTATGTGATTGTGTGTGGTTGGATGGTTTCCATCAGGTTTTGGTTCTATTAATAGAAATTTTAACCTGCTATTTTTCACAAACAACCTGTTGTTCTTCTTTTTCTCTATGCAAAGTGTTCTCTGCAGTGTGCCAAAGTCCCTCACTATTTTGAACAATGGTTGGAACTTCTCCATCTGCGAAAAGAATGAAAACCAAGTGGAATAAAAGAAGATGATGAAAACACTTTTCTGCACAAGCTGGAATCTTGTCCAGAAAAACAATAGGTTGATTCTGCAAAACAACCGACTGAAATTCTACAACAGGATGATTTGCCTAACATGGTGAGACCAACTTGAAGCGAATCTTTTTGAAGAGATCTATTCTAGTACTACATATGGTGTGCACTCTAGTGAGGTTGAACTTACTGCAACAAAGCAAATAACTGCTGTTTTTTGGGGACCAAGATACAAGGTTTTATACAGAAGTGTCAATGAAGGTCAACTTGTTATTCTTGGGTCATTCCTGTACCAGTACTATGTTTGGGTCATGCTCATAAGGGAGATTTGGACTAATATGCTTGCAATATGGAATTAAAAATATCCAAGAAAGATGGTTGCAACTGCTATCCTACAAATGTGAAAAAGAAGCATTCATGGTTGTAAGGACCCAGAAAATTTTATTGGAATAAAAATGGTATATTTAAATAATTTCAGAAGAAGTTATTATTTAAAATACAAAGAGCTGGTAAATGAAGTTTCGTAGTAGCTGGACCTCGGAAGTCGCCCAAGAGCTGGGGTCAGCTGGTAGAAGTCGGTCGGAGGATGTGTGGATCAAGAAGAGTACAGGAAGAAAAGTTAAGTTTAGAAGGCTATGAGGTCGCCGGACGCCTGCTACACATGAGCGCCAGGTGGACGTCGCCAGGGCGCGAGGCATGCAGGCATCGCACGGGCGCGAGAGGCATGCAGGCATCGCGCGGGCGCGAGAGGCATGCGGGCATCGCGCGGGCGCGAGAGGCATGCGGGCATCGCGCGGGCGCGAGAGGCATGCGGGCATCGCGCGGGCGCGAGAGGCATGCGGGCATCGCGCGGGCGCGAGAGGCATGCGGGCATCGCGCGGGCGCGAGAGGCATGCGGGCATCGAGCGGGCGCGAGGCATGCGGGCATTGCCAGGACGCGAGGCATGTGGACGTGGCCAAGGCGCGAGAGTTATGAGGGCGTCGCCAGGAAAGACATCGGTCGTCCCCTAGAGGAAGACATCGGTCGTCTCCCAGAGGAAGACCTCGGTCGTCTTCCAGGGCGAAGGAGACATCGGTCGTTCGCCAGGATGAGTCAGCAGTGGAAAGTTATCGCGCGGCGTCGAGTTTCACACAGAGAAGGTAAGACCCAGACTCCCAGCATGAAGCGTAGTGCACGCACGCCACGTAGACAAAAAGGATGATTCAGAGTGGTGACATCAGAATGTTGGCATGCGCAGGAGACACTCGCGGTAGTACTGTTCAGAGCAGTGGCTGGCATGCACAAGCGACAACAGTGGCAGTACTGTTCAGAGCAGTGGTTGGCATGCACCAGAGACAACAGTGGTCGTACTGTTCAGGGCAGTGGTTCTCAGACTTCTCTGCAGAGTGGGTGGTGGCAGCTGCTTTTGGTGGATAAGTTGGTTTAAGATGCAGAAAACCCACTGCTGAGAGAAAAAAACGTTGCAACCTTCAAAGAGAGAAAGAGTGAGTTACCTCCCTTCTCCTCCAGTTGCCTCCTTCGCGCTGCGATTCTAGCACCTTCACACGAGAGTACGACGAGCGACAGCCACCATTAGAGCACCTGGGCAGTTCTCTGCAAGTCCTTCAATCAGACGCAAAAACAGAGCCAAGGCGTTCTTCAAGCTTTGTTGGGTTTCGGAACTCTAGGTGTTTGCGCAAGTCCAGGTAAGGGAAGCTAGACTTCATTTTCCATACAAGCCATAGTTTAGCTATTTCTGAAGTGAGGGCGACGTGGTCGCCGGTTTTCGTTTTCATCTTTGTAAAATGCTCTGTGCTATGTGTTTGGGCGACGTGGTCGCCGGTTTTAAATGCAGACTTCGAAATACCCTGTTTTTGAACCAGGTCGCCGGTTTTGGCGTTGTTTGCGAAACTCTCTGTTTTTGGTGTTGCTTTGAAACTGTTGAGATTTAAATGAGATATTCGAAAATCTGAACCTTTGAAATGATTATTACTGTAATTTGAATCATTTATTTGAGTGTGGGTTGATGTCTTGAATGCTGTGAATGTGGGATCGAGGCATAGTATTTTCAGGAAAGAAAATACCGTGTAAGATCGTTAGGATGTGCATTGATCGGTGATGTCTATAATGGGATTATCCTGACTCTCCTGAGATAATGGATTCATATAGATGAGGTTATTCAGGCGTTGAGAGTCGAAGGAGGTTCATATGCATGGGTGAGTCGTGTGAAACAAAACGAGCTCGACCTGTCATATGGATTAACCCTGTCATACTGTGAGAATGGTGAACTTGAGATTGAGACTGTGTTGATGCGCATAGCTGGTAAACATTACAGCTTTGTATGACAGGTGCAGAATCTCTGAGTCTAGTCAATGCACGAGTCTTCCGGAAGTAGGTCAAGTGTCTTGTGTGCTGGGTCAGTGGTGGTCTGACATGTGAAATGAGGAACTTGAAATTTATAGACACTTGATGCAGTTTTGTGAAATAGAATGACTCTTGAGAATATTGTGAAATGTGTGATTTCTGGGTGATCAGGTGAAGGGTATTGAGAAAATCTATAGCTTTACGTGAATATCTTGAAAATTGCTTACCCTGATTTTAATGTTCTTATTTAAACTCTCTTTAAAATATCTAGCTTACCCTGCGTGTTTTGGTTCTGTGGCTGTTCTCTTTAAACTGTGATGATCGTGTATAACTTACACGGGAGCAGATGATTTTCCAGGAAGTAGAGTTCCCTAGTGAGTGGTCGCCGGAAGGTGATCGCCTGATTTTTCTGTTCTGGCAGCAGATCGGTTGTTTTGGGTCCCCTGATAGGAGATCGGCCTCGTCCGATAGGAGATCAGTCTCTTCCGATAGGAGATCGCCTGCTTTGTTTTTTTTTACTGTATTTTGTTTATGTTGTTTGGAAAATTTGACCGTATTTGTATTAAACTCCCTGTGAGGAGAAACTACATTTCATATATATATAATATTTTGTTCACTTCAATCTATTTGTTACCTTTATTTCCATTATATACATTTGTATAGTATTTTGGCGGGATGTTACAATGGTTGTGTTGGCATTTGAACTAATACTTTGATGAAGCAATACTTTGATGTCTTCCTTGAAGGAGGACTACTGGATGAGGAAAAGATAGAGGGAGAAATTGTTGTCTCCTTTCTAAGGTCTATGGTACTCTAATTTTGCTGCTGTCACAACTCTAATACATCATAAATTTCTGCCGCAATCCTGATATGGTAATACAGATTTGTTACTACAATGGTGTTGATATATGCTCTGATGCACAATGTTTTTCAATGTTGTTTTTAATTTTCTTTTTAATCCTTCCTTTTGTCTATTTGATAAGACAAACAGGGGAGAATTTATGTGGTGCTTTGGACTGTAATATTTTGCATATTTTGCATTCTCTTAAACTGTTTTATATCACTGCATTAGATAGAACTTGTGGTTTGGTGCACTAACTCTTTGGAAAAGCATAGGTTGTGTTCTATCTGTGGTTGCAGGTGACGATCAAATTCTAAAACATCCCATCCAAAGCAACCAGGGATTTGTCTTCATCAAATAGAGGGAGAATGTTGGAACCAAGGCTTTGATGAACCAAATCTGTGAAGTATCTATGCTGTGCTTGGTTACTGTGATGAAGTTGGATTTAGATATTTGTTTTATGTTTTAGAATTTGTATATTTCATTTTTGATTCATAATCTTAGCTTGAGCAACTTGATTCTTAAAGAGAAAATGGTTTTTGAAAAGCTAAGTGATAAACAACTGGTTATTTCCACGAGTTAACCAATTGTTCCTCACATGGCCTGTCTGATGGGTTTTTCAATTGTTTTATAACTGTCTTAACAGAATCAACCGGTTCTTTCAAAGTTTCAATCGGTTGAAATTTGAATTTTTGTTACGGCTTTTGAAAAACTGTTTTGGTCCAATTACAGCTGGCAGATCAAATGGCTTTTTGTGAGGTTTATAAAATGGGGCTCTCTTATCTTTTTTGAAGATAGAAAATACACTTTGTGAAATCGAAAGATTTGAAAAGAGAGCTTTACAGTGATCTAAGAAAGTTTTGTGAAATCAATTTTGAGAAGAGTTTTTGTTGAAAGTTTCAAGACTGCCCAATAGCTGATGTTCTGATCATTACACGAATCTAGGAACGCTTAAACCAGGTGTTTTCTATTCCTTTCTTTGTTCCTGAGATTAGAATCTTGTAAATCTTGTAAGAGTGTAAAAATCCTGTAAAATCAGAGGTTGATCTGATTTGAGGTATGTGGTTGACAACGAGTGTGTGTGTGATCTTATGTGTAAGAGATCCTCTCTTTGTATTGTTGTGTGTATGTTGTCTGTTGTGTATTACATTGTGGAACTCAGAAGGTTTTTCTGAAGAACTGGATGTAGCTCAGGGGTAGAGTGAACCAGTATAATTGCTCTGTGTAAATCTCTCTTTCTCTGTCTTGGTTTATCTTGTTAATGTTTCTGTATCTGATATAAACAAACGGTTATATTGTTCTAGCAATCAGTTATAATTTTGATATATAGCATTGTTGTTAACTATGTAATAATATCAATCGGTTATTTCGATATTATAATCGGTTAAAATTTCTATCTTGTACATTGCTTACAGCTTGACTTTGCTTGTGTGCTAAGAACAATTTGTTATATGGTAATATCAACCAGTTAATATTCTGTTGCGTATTTTGAAAGCTTGATTTCATTTGGCTTCTTTGATCTTTGTCTTTGTGAATTGATAGAGGAATTCATCCTTAACCAAACACTTGCGAAAAGCTTTCAAAAACAATTCACACTCCACTTGTTTTAGCCATCAATTCTAACACCCTCTGTCTCAACGAAGCCATCCTTTTGGAAGCATAGAACTACCATGAAGATAGGAGGAGCCACCATCTGCCTCAGAGTCAATGACAGCTAAGTCAACTGGCAAGAACATTTGGCGCCCACCGTGGGGCCCGATAAAAATAGGTCCCATCCACAGTTGTAATTAGAGATACCAGACGATATGAGGAACATTAGGAAAGACGCTGCTGGAAGGGAGGAAGATGATCACGTCACCATATAGGAACTCATGGAAATTATCCGCACCCTTCAGCAAGCGTTTGCGGCGTCCAATGCTAACCAAGCCCTCAGGCAGGGTCAGTTTAGAGCAGAACTGGATGTGTTGTTGGCAACCAATGAAGAATTGCGCAAAGCTAACGAGGAATTGCAAAGAGAGATAGGAGAACGTGCAGCGGGGGAGTTGGGTGTTCCCCCCTTAGTTAGGGTTCACCCCATGCCTTTCTCCCAAGCGATCATGGAGACGATGATACTAGCAACGTTCATGATCCCGAAGATCACTTTCACAGGCGTTGAAGATCCAGAGGCCCACGTCACGACCTTCCACACACAGATGATGATCTTAGGAGGAACCGACGCAATGCACTGTAAATTGTTTATGGGGACATTTGCAGGAACAACGCAGAACTGTTCATCGGACTCCCTGACGGACACATCACATCATTCGATCAGTTTTCAACACTATTCAAGGAACAATTCATTGTTAACCAGGCTCATCCTCCTGTTTCCTTCGATCTTTTCGATGTGAAGCAATACCAGGGAGATCCATGAAGGACTTCTTGAACCGCTTTGAAACGCTCGTGGTAAAGTTGAACACCAAAGATGAGGCCATGATGGTACACGCATTTGGGAAGGGGATCTTACCAAGACCTTTCAGTGATTCCCTGATCAGGTGCCAGCCTAAGACTTTCAATGAGATCCATCGTCAAGCTGTGGCCCACATCAGCGGAGAAGAACAAGTAACAGAAAAGTGCACAAGGGTCGATCTGTCCAAACCTCGTGCAACAGGTCGCATTCAACCTATGAGGGTGCATGGGGTCACAACAGGAAAGAAGGCTAAGTCGACACCATATGAGTCAAAGAAGCCTAAGCCCACCAGGCACAGCTTCAGAGTAGACCTCAAGGTGTTGATCACCATTCCCGAGGTGGCTAGGAAACTAAAGTTTCCCCAGAAGACTGACAAAAGGTTAGGACCTAGCAAAGACAAGTGGTGTGACTTCCACCAGGCACGTGGTCACGGACTGGGCAACTACCTAGCGCTATGACACCAACTGGATGAATTGGTAAGAAATAGTTTTCTAACAGACTATGTACCATCCCGCCAAATCCTTTTCATATTTATATAATGAAATAAAGGTAAAACAATAATATCGAAGTGAACATATATATATATATATATATATATATATATATATATATATATATATATATATATATATATATATATATATATATATATATATATATATATATGTAATGAAATTTCTCCTCACAGGGAGTTTAATACATATCCAGTCAGTTTCCAAAACTTAAACAAAATACAGCAAAATAGAAAACAGGCGATCTCCTAACAGAAACAGAAAACAGGCGATCTCCTTCTGGCGACCACTCACTGAGGACCTCTACTTCCTGCAACATCATCTGCTCCCGTGTAAATTATACACGATCATCACAGGTTTAAGAAAACATCCACAAAACAAAAACGCAGGGTAAGCTAGATATTTTTAAATAGAATTTAGATATGAAACTTTAAAATCAAGATAAAACAAATTTAAGACACCCACGTAAAAACCATCAACTTTCTCATTCCCTTCACATGACCATTAAGTAATCACATATTTCACAATTTCCTCAAGAGTCGTTCAATTCACATAATCCATCAAGTGTCTATCAATTTCAAAGTTTCTCATTTCTCACGTCAGACTTCCACTGACTCATCACACATAGACACTTGACACTACTTCCGGAAGACACGTGCATTGACTAGACTCAGAGATCTGCACCTGTCATACTGCACCACTGTGAAATCACACACATTCACAGGGTCGCTGTGAAATCACACACATTCACAAGGGTATAAATGAATCTCAATATCATCACTATCCTAGCATGACAGGGTTAATCCATACAACGGGTCAAGCTCGTTCTCTTTCAAACAACTCACCCATACATATGAACCTCCTTCGACTCTCAACGCCTGAATAACTTCATCTATATGATTCCATTATATCAGGAGAGTCAGGATATCTCATAATAAACGAATCACCGGTCAATGCACACTCTACACGATCTTACACGGTATCTTCTTTCCTGAAAATACTATGCCTTGATCCCACATTCACCACATTCCATACATCATACCACACATAAAGAACAATTCCATCATAGAATACTTTGAATCTTTTCTTAAACAACCCCACTCACCAAAAACAAGCATACCACTGTTCAGGTTTTAGAATAGCATCTACATTTTTCATTTCAATCTCAACAAGTTCAAAGCGACACTAAAACAGGGGAGTTCGAAAACAACATTAAAACCGGTGATCACATCCAAAAACAGGGGATTATGCAATAACAGTTGAAAACCGGCGACCACGTCGCCCCATCATCAAAATCATCTAACTTAAGGTTTTCGTTGGAAATAAGGCTAGCTTCCCTTACCTGGACTTGCGTAAAATCTCACTACGAGCTCTAACCCACCGAACTTAAGGATACCCAAACTCTGTTTTAGCGTCCTGATCGAAAAACTCGCAGAGAACTTCCCAGGAGTCCAAGGGCAGTCGTCGCTCGTCGTACTGGTGCTTGAGGATGCCTGAATCGCAGCGCGAAGGAGAGAAAAGAGAAGGATGAAGGTAAACTCACTCTGTCACTCTTGAACCACTGCAACGTTCTTTGCCTCTCAGAAGTGAGTTTTTGAATCTAAACCAACTTGTCCACAAATGCCGCTGCCACCACCCACTCTGCAGGAAAGCTTGCGTGCACACTTCCTTGAACAGTATGACCACGTGGGTCTCTGCGCATACCAACTCTCTGATGCTACTATTCTGAAACACTCCTAATGTCTACGTGTCACGCATGCAGAACGTTCATGCTGCCTTATCTGTGTGAAACACGACATCGCGCGATAACCTTCCACCGATGACTGATGTCCTTCTCATCCCGGCGATGACTGATGTGCCTCTCATCCCGGCGATGACTGATGTCCTTCACATCCCGACGATGACTGATGTGCCTCTCATCCCGGCGATAACTGATTCCTCTTCCTGACGGACGACTGATTCCTCATTCTGGCAGACAACCGATGTCTCACCCTGGCAGACCACCGATGTCTCACCCTGGCAGACCACCGATGTGTCTCCCATCCTGGTTAATGACCGATGCTCCTCTCATCCTGTTGGCGATCTCTTGTCGCCCTTGTGTGTGACGAGAACACATCGCCTTACTCTGGTCACCGATGTGACATCGTCACACCTTGCTGAAGGTTCATCCTCCCATTATGTTACGTCCAAGGTATCACCTCCAGATGGCTTGGTGACGTCGGTAGCTTCACATTTCCAAGAATAGATCAGCACTACTCCTCGTGCGCCCATGCATGCAACACTAAGGCTTAATCCACACCTTGATACGCGTGGTTTTTGGAACCCACTATGGTTAATCCAGCATCTTGACCACATACTAAGTGCACTCCCGTCGATCACGTACACCATAGGCGATTGGCGATCATGTGTCCTCTAGGCGATAGGCGATTATGTGCCAGAGAAGTCGGAGATCGCCTCCGTCTTCAACAACGGCGATCTCGTAGACTTCTAAGCTACACTTTTCTACCTTTACTCTTCTTGATCCACATGTCTTCCTCGAGCACACCCACGTGATTACCTCACGATAAAGTCATCGCACCTGACTACTTGGTTAATACAATGGTAAGCCGACCGACCTCTACCAGCTGACCCCAGACCTTGGGCGACGTCCCAGGTCTGACTACTACGAAACTTCTATTACCAGCTCTTTGTATTTTAAATAATAACATCTTCTGAAATTATTTAAATATAACACTTTCATTCCAATTAAAGTTTCATCGCCAGGGCGAGAGACATGCGGGCATCGCCAGGGCGAGAGACACGCGGGGATCGCCAGGGCGAGAGACAGACGGTCATCGCCAGGATGAGGGACGCATCGGTCGTCTTCCAGGGAGAGACATCGGTCGTCTTCCAGGGAGAGACATCGGTCGTCTTCCAGGGAGAGACATCGGTCGTCTTCCAGGGAGAGACATCGGTCGTCTTCCAGGGAGAGACATCGGTCGTCCGCCAGGATGAGACATCGGTGGATAGTCATCGCGCGAGCAGTCATCGGTGGAAGGTTATCGCGCGATGTCGTGTTTCACACAGATAAGGTGGGACCCAGGCTCCTAGAATGAGACGTCTTGCATGCGCGACACGTAGACAAAAAGGGTGTTTCAGAATAGTTAGCATCAGAGAATTGGTATGCGCAGAAACCCACGTGGTCATACTGTTCAAGGAAGTGTGCACGCAAGCTTTCCTGCAGAGTGGGTGGTGGCAGCGGCATTTCTGGGCAAGTTGGTTTAGATTCAAAACTCACTTCTGAGAGGCAAAGAACGTTGCTGTGGTTTAAGAGTGACAGAGTGAGTTTACCCTCATCCTTCTCTTTTCTCTCCTTCGCGCTGCAATTCAGGCATCCTCAAGCACCAGTACGACGAGCGACGACTGCCCTTGGACTCCTGGGAAGTTCTCTGCAAGTTCTCCAAACCGGACGCTAAAACAGAGTTAAGGCATCCTTGAATCTCGTTGGGTTGGAGCTCTTAGAGAAGTTTACGCTAGTCCAGGTAAGGGAAGCTAGCATTTTCGTTCATAAAAACTTTAGGCGAGTAGGTTCTGAAGTGAGGGCGACGTGGTCGCCGGTTTCATATTCTTTTTCACGATGCTCTGTTTTTATGTGTGGGGCGACGTGATAGCCGGTTTTAATGTTGTTTTCGAAATCCCCTGTTTTAGTGTCGCTTTGAACTTGTTTGAGATTGATATGTGAAATGCATGTGATATTGGAAGATCTGAACCTTGGTACGATTGTTGCTGTGTTTGGAATCGTTCATTTAAGTGTTGTATGGTGCATTGGGTGAATTGATGATATCGAGCTGTCCTGTGTGGACTTCATTAGCTGTCCTGTGTGGACTTCACGAGCTGTCCTGTGTGGACTTCATTAGCTGTCCTGTGTGGACTTCACGAGCTGTCCTGTGTGGACTTCATTAGCTGTCCTGTGTGGACTTCACGAGTTGTCCTGTGTGGACTTCAGTAGCTGTCCTATGTGGACTTCACTAGCTGTCCTGTGTGGACTTCACTAGCTGTCCTGTGTGGACTTTACAGTGGTGTGGTATGTGTCTATGTGTGGTGAGTCAGTGGAAGTCTGACGTGAGAAAGAGAATTATTGAAATTTGATAGACACTTGATGGTTTATGTGAAACAAATAACACTTGATGAAATTGTGAAGTGTGTGAAATGAATGGGAAAATTGATGGATTTTACGTGGGTGTTTTAAATCTGTTTTATATTGATTTTAAAGTTTCGTACTTCAAGTTTTAGAATAGCTAGCTTACCCTGTGTTTTTGTTCTGTGGCTGTTTTTCTTAAAACTGTGATGATCGTGTATTTTACACGGGAGCAGATGATGTTGCAGGTAGTCGAGCTCCTCAGTGAGCAGTTGGAGGAAGAGATCGCCTGTTTTCTTTTTATGCTGTATTTTGGTTTTATTTTGAAAGAGTTGATGGAATGTATTAAAACCCCTATAAGAGGGACGTTTCTTTTTGAGATACAATGTATGGGATGATGTACTTTCAATATATATACATATGTTGATTTTATAAATTAATGTCTACGCTTATTGTATTATATAAATATGAAAAGACTTTGAGGGGCGTTACAGACGACCTTCAACAAACTGCAGTTATCACCTGACCAGCTGAGGCATTACGATGGCAGCCTATATGGCTTTGCAGGGGACCAAGCGAAGGTCAGAGGCCATATCGAGTTGAGGATGATGTTCACAGACGACAATGCCTCTCACACTGTAAACATAAGGTATCTTGTGGTAAACGCTACTTCTGCTTATATCATTCTTTTGGGCAGGCCAGCTTTGAACAGATTAGGAGCAGTACCCTCAATAAGACACATGAAGATGAAGCTGCCCTCCCTTGATGGAACGGTGATCACCATCAAGTCTGACCAGAAGACAGCTAGGAATTGTTATGAGAATAGCCTCAAGACAAAGAGAGGGGTATGCTCTGTCACCAATCGTCCACCCATGAATGAAGGAATTGTCCGTGTAGAGGTCACCCCTGAGAGACGAACCGAGCCAATAGAAGAGGTTGTGGAACGAGAGATTGGGGGGAAACAGTTAAAACTTGGTAAGTCCCTGAGTCAAGAAGCGTAGGACCAGGTTGCCGGGGTCTTGGCCAGACATCTGGACGCCTTCGCGTGGATTTCCTCAGACATGCCAGGTATTAACCCTGACTTCTTGTGCCGTCATCTTACCATGGACCCATAGGTTTGACTTGTACGCTAGAGACAGAGAAAGTTTAATGAGGAGAGGTGGCAGGTCATCAGGCAGGAAACCCAAAAAGTTGTTGGAGGCCGGTAACATCAGGGAGATCCAATACCCTGAGGGGTTGGCCAATGTGGTGTTAGTCAAGAAAGCCAATGGCAAGTGGAGGATGTGCGTCGACTTCACAAACCTAAATAAGGCTTGTCCTAAGGACTCTTACCCATTGCCCAGCATTGATGCCTTGGTGGATAGCGCGTTAGGATGCAAACTCCTCAGCTTCTTAGACGCATTTTCTGGATACAACTAGATCCGGATGCACCCTAGAGACGAATGCAAGACAACACTCATGACAGAGCTTTCCAATTATTGTTACAAGGTGATGCCCTTTGGACTGAAGAATGCCGGAGTGACCTACCAGAGGCTGATGGACAGGATACTCACCCCAATTATAGGGCAAAATGTGTACGCGTACGTGGATGACATGGTCGTCACCTCCCAAGAAAAGGACCAGCACATCGCTGACCTAGAAAAGCTGTTCAACACCATAGCAAGCTACAAGTTAAAACTGAACCCTGAAAAATATGTGTTTGGTGTAGAAGCGGGAAAGTTCTTGGGGTTCTTGCTGACTGAGCGTGGAATAGAAGCAAACCCCGAGAAATGCGCAATAATAATGGCCATGAGAATCCCAGTCTCGATGAAGGAAGTACAACAGTTGACAGATCGGATGACTGCCCTGTTCCGGTTTGTTTCAGCAGAAGGGGATAGGGGGTATCCCTACTTCCAGTGTTTGAAGAGGAATAACAGGTTCGTGTGGACTGGCGAGTGTGAGAAAGAGTATCTGGCCAGTCCCCCAGTGTTGTGCAAACCGCTGCCAGGTACTCTACTCCGCCTATACTTCGCCATCACGGAGCGGGTAATCAGTTCGGTCCTCGTCTAGGAGCAAGACCACGTGCAGAAACCCATCTATTTTGTCATCAAGGTCTTGCAGGGACTTGAGGTGCACTACCAGGCCATAGAGAAGGCAGCGCTAGCTATAGTACTTTTAGTGCGGAGGCTCTAGCACTATTTTCACAATTTCACTATCATTGTGATGACGGACCTCCCCATTCGCAAGGTCCTGCAGAAACCTGATGTAGCAGGGAGAATGGTCCGCTGGGCAGTTGACTTATTTGAGTTTGATGTGCAGTTTGAACCCAGAGGGCCAATCAAGGGCTAAGTTTATGCCGACTTCGTAGTAGACCTCTCCTTAGAAGCCACACAGCAGGGAGAGGCAAACTTCAGATGGGTACTCTTAGTAGATAGTGCGTTGAACCAACAAGGCAGCGGTGCTGGAGTGATCTTGGAAGGACCAGGTGGGGTCCTGATCGAGCAGGCTCTGCGTTTGACCTTCAAAGCCAATAACAACCAAGCAGAATATGAGGCTTTAATCATAGGAATGCTGCTAGCCAAGGAGATGGGTGCGGAATGTTTGTCGGCCAAGAGTGATTCACTGTTGATAATAGGGCAGGTGATGGGTGAGTACCAGGCCAAGGACCCTCAGATGGTCGCTTACCTCAAATATGTGGAGCTCCTGAAGAGAACTTTCGTAGAGTTCGAGTTGCTACATGTTCCCCGAGAACAAAATGCTAGAGCTGACTTGCTGGCAAAGCTCGCTAGCTCAGGCAAGGGGGGTAGGCAGAGGACAGTCATACAGGAGACTCTAAGAGCACCTCGAACAACCACAGATGGCATGGAAGATGTTCAGATGATAAGCATTTCGTAAGAAGGAAAGAGAAGTCACAGATCATTAACCCAGGAAACGTTGAAAACACCTTGCATAAGCGCATATGGTCCTTTAGAAGAGAGATCGTCAGAGGTTCACCTGGTGGAGGAAGGGGAAACCTGGATGACGCCCTACCGACACTACCTAGCCGACGGAGTGCTTCCCATGGACCTAGCGGAGGCTAGAATTGTGAACAAGAATGCAACTCGCTATACTTTTATTGATGGCAACTTGTTTAGGCATGGCTACACCCATCTTATCTTGACCTGCGTAAGCGGAGCGCAGTGTACTCGTATCATGTCTGAGCTCCATGAAGGCATTTGCGGAAGTCACATCGGGGGCCGAGCTCTGTCGTCTAAAGCTGTTCGAGCTGGGTACTACTGGCCAACTATGAGAGAAAATTGCACGAGATATGCACAGCGGTGCAAGAAGTGCCAACAGCACACCGACTGGCATAATGCGCCACCAGAGGAATTGAGGTCGATCCACAGCCCATGGCCTTTCCATACCTGGGGGATTGATATCCTAGGGCCTTTTCCCCTAGCGATTCGACAGATGAAGTACCTCGTGATGGCCATAGAATATTTTACCAAGTGGATCGAGACTGAGCCAGTGGCACAAATCACAGCTCACAAAGTCCAACACTTTGTGTGGAAGAATATAGTTTTCCGTTTTGGAATCCCGAAATGATTGGCATCTGACAATGGCACCTAGTTCTCAAGCTAGTAGTTGGGCAAGCTGTGCATAGAGCTCGACATCAAGCAGGTGTTCGCCTCGGTTGAGCACCCCCAGACTAACGGACAAGTCGAATCAGCCAACAAAGTCCTTCTCAGGGGCTTAAAGAGAAGATTAGAGAAAGCTAAAGGAACTTGGGCAGAGGAGGTTCCCAAGATTGTGTGGGCGTATCACACCACCCTACAGTCCACTACGAAAGGAACACCCTTTAGCTTGGTGTATGGATCAGATGCCATGATTCCCATAGAAATCCAGGAGAGCTCACCTTGCTTTAAGAACTATGGCTGAAGAATCTAACGAGGAAAGGAGAGTGAATTTAGATATGCTATATGAGGTCAGGGAAGAGACCTGCATCAAATCTGAAGCTTTAAAGAGAAAGATAGAGTACAAGCACAAATCCAAGCTGAGACCTCGGCAGTTCCAGATAGTTGACTTGGTGATGCGAAAAGCTCATCCCTACTAGCTAGAAAACAAGTTATCTCCCAAGTGAACTGCTCCATTCCATGTGACAGAGGCCCTTGGGAACGGAGCATACAGGCTGAAGACCTTGGAAGGTGGGGCAATCCCCCGTACATGGACAGTGCCAACCTCAAATTCTATTTTAGTTAATTACATTGTATTCAGATTTCAGTTAGTTGTATTGTATTCAGTTAAATTGTATTTCAGTTGTATTCAATTAAGGGGACACTCTTTTTTCCCACGGGGTTTTTTAAGGAGGTCACCCGATAAAAGAAAAAAGAATTAAGAAAGACATGTTTGTGTTGAGCAGTAAGTGAACCTCTCCCTTGCCTTATATGCCAAGGACGAGAATAGTATGGTTCCACATGAAAGCCCTCTTCCTCATCTTTGTACAACGAAGTTGAGGCAAATGAAAGTCCTCTTCCTTGTCTTTGTATAGCAGGGTTGAGGCAAGTAAGAGGTCTTACTTTACTTGTTAGCCAAGGTCGACATAGTGAAAGTCCTCTTCCTTGTCTTTGTACAACAAGGTTGAGGCAAGTAAGAGGTCTTCCTTGACTTGTCAGCCAAGGTCGACACAATGAAAGTCCTCTTCCTTGTTTTTGTACAGCAAGGTTGAGGCAAGTAAGAGGTCTTCCTTGACTTGTCAACCAAGATCGACATAAGTGAAAGTCTTCTCCCTCTTCTTTGTACAGCAAGGTTGAGGCTAGCAAGAGGTCTTCCTTGACTTGTTAGCCAAGGTCGACACTAGTAAAAGTCCTCACCCTTGTCTTTGTATAGCAAGGTCGAAGTCAATAAGAGGTCCTCCTAGACTCATCAGCCAAGGTCGCTACCAGGAAGTTTCCTTCTACGACTAATACACCAAGGAAGAGGCCAGTGCACAAGATTGAGGGAACAAGTTAAGCAGGTATTGTGATGTTTAGGTGAAAGCGGTCATTGGGTACTTTTGAATTGACAAGATTGCCTCAAAAATAGATGCAAAGACGAAAAAAAAGAGTATAGATAGGACATTGCAGGTTCATTAGTTCATTAGACGGGGGCCATACAAGTTTGTTAAAGGGAAAAAGACACACAGATACAGTTCAAAAGAAAACAGAGACAATGTTGAAAGAGGAAGCATTGCAAGATCATATTCAGCTATGCACAGAAAGATCAAGTTATCAAGAAAAGACTAAAGCATTGAAGAATAAATTCATGAAGATAAACCGTAAAGATAATTACCAAGTGCATGTTAGAAATAAAAAACTTTACAAGAGAAGAAGATCAAGAGTCAGCAGGGGCTTCCACCAACTTCCCATCGACAATGACCTTTGTTTGACCGGTCTAGGAAAGATCCACCCCAGGATGAACGCAGGCAACCTAGGCGATGGCATCCCCAAAGCCGACACCATAGGCTTCAACAGCCTTATTGGTGAGATCATCCTTGGTCTGCTAGTGGAGCTCCTCCCTACGAGCCATCTCTGTCTTCATCTCAGCCTTGGTCTGGGCCATTTCCTCCTTGAGTTGGCCCATCTCCTACCTCAGCTTGGCCAGCTCCACACCCCATTGGGCCAAGTCTTCACTTTGCCTGGCCAACTCTTCAGCAACCTGAGCCATGGCCTCATCCTTGCCACCCAGCTCCTTCTTCAAATCCTCCACGGCGAGGTGGAGGTCATTGTTCCTAGCGTATAACCGAAAGGCCTCTTGGGATTTCCCAAATAAGAGGTCCTTAGTCTCTTTATCAGCCTTACGAAGCTCAGCCACCTCCAAGGTGAGCCTGTCAGGCGACGCTCCGCCCCAGCAGCTGCAAGGACCCTTTGCTCAGCCTTTTCTTGGGCCCTCCGCATCTTGGTAAGGAAGAGGTTTGACCCAGCAAGAGCCTTCCCGAAATCCTTGGCCACTTGCTCCGTTAGAGAGCCCACCTCCATGCTCTCTAGGTCCTCTTGTGCATGGGTGGACTTCAGCACCCTTTGGAGGAAAGGAGAGAGGACAGCAGGAGGACCCCACGCTTCACCCTCAGGGGCACTCTCCCCCCCGACCCTCTGGCTCATCAGCATTAAGGGGAGAGAAGGTGCTCGATGGGCACTCCCTGAAGAAAGGGGTCTCTCCATCTTCTAAACTTGAGGCAACCGGGATGGCGATTTTGGCTTTGCATTTCCTCTTGAAGCCAGGCCTGATTGGGTATCCTCATCGTCGAAAGGAGTGGCCTCAGCGACCACGGCCACACCTTGGGACCTAGTGGCGTGAGAGTAACTTGGAGTAGGCGGAAAGGAGGGAGCAGTGGCAGAGGGAGCACCAACGAAGGGGCTAGCAGCAGCGGAAGGATCAGATGGAGCAGCAATGGAGAGGCTAGCACCACCCTTCTTTGCAGTTAGGGCAGCCAGGCACCTCCTTCTATCAGCACGAATCACCATGCCTACAACAAAAGAGGAAAACTCAATCAGCAACAGGTAAAGAATAAGCAAAACACAGACATATTCAGAACAAGCAATGATAATAGCAAGAAGGCAAGTACCGATATAGCCCTTCAAGATTTTAGGGCTGCACTCGTTCTGTATCAAGTCAGTAGAGCTAAATATTGATTGGAGACTAGAGAGGAACTCGCACACCTCTCTATTCTTCGGGTGCAAGTCCGTGAGACTCCTAGGCTTCGCCAATGTGGGCTTCTCTACCCAATAAAGGGGGAACCCGTCTAAGCGGGTGGGGTTGCGCTCGTTGTAGCGAAGTTTGAAAAACTTCCCTTTGAAGCCCTTGTATGATTGTTGCAAGAGGGTCAGCAGTGCTCTTCCAGTGACCCCGTTAAGGCTCACCCACAGGTTCTTCCCCGGACTCTTGGCCTCAAAGAAGTACAGGAAGGCGTCCACGGAAGGTAAATGGCCAAAGTACTCGCACAGAATGGTGAAGGCCCTGACGAAGGCCCAGCCATTGCGATGAAGTTGAGCAGGGGTGATGTTCATCTCCATCAAGAGCACCCGCTCAAAATCAGTAAAGGGAAGGCGGAGGAGGACCTTCCTGAAGACCATAGAATAGATGAAGCAGAATGGACCCTCCTGACGGGACACCTCGTCACAGCAAACAGGCTCACCTATTCTACAGGGGGTCACCCACACGAACTTGTCGTGCTCTTTCACAAAGATGTGGGAGGGGATACGGTGTTTGGTAGTGAGCAGAAGGAAGAGCTAGGGTTGTTGGTGGAGTCAAGGGTTAGGGTGAGTTCGATTTATCCATGGGCTGAGGCAAGTTGGACTGATCCATCGTGTGAAGAAATGGCTAAAATAAAGAAAAGAAAAGAAAGATGAGGCTTAGAAAGGGAAGAACGTGTGCGTTTCAAAGAACGTAGCGAAACAGAAAAACAGAGAGTGATAAAACGTAAAATGCAAGAATCATAAACAGTCCCAGGCATTTATAGCGGATTAAAGAGCATCGCAATAGCAAAAAAGAAGACAGAAATGGCAAAAAGAACATACCTTTAAGTGATTCTGATTGGAGATGACGAGGTATCGAGAAGGAAAGTAGAGTGCTCAAGAAGCAGAGATGTTTGAAAGATGAACTAGAGAGGGAATGAAACAGTGAAGGGCGTATAAGGCAAAGGGTTTAACGTATAGGGGAAGCACGAAGCGGCAACACTCCCCAGCCGTTAAAATTGCCACGTGTACGCTCCAAAAAAAGTGTGGTGGGACGTCACCTCGAGGTACTGTGCACGTCCAATCACTTAGAGACACCTCAATGCCATATAGGTCACCAGGACGAGCAGTTAGGCTTTTCGCTAAAGCAAGCTCCAGCTCGAGCCTAGGGGGCTTGTGTAGTGGCCAGACCTCGGACGTCGGCAGTGTACAGTAGAGATCGGCACAGTAGAGGTTGGCATAGTAGGACCCACAGAGGGGTCCCCAGAAATTACACGTGTTAAGTATTATGTTAGTAAAAGCCTGATTCACAGATATACCCTGCATGCAGAGTGTGTATAAGACATTCGATCAAGTCTGGCACAAGTGAATTACTCCGAGAGGTGCCAATGCCCAAGAGTGCTAGGGTTTTCAGAGAAATTTGTATGCAAGGCACATGAGAAATTAGGGGACTTAAAAGTACAGGTTGGTCTTGCGGCGCTAGTACACACGTTGTAACCCTAGTGGCCATACTGTTAGATACGCACTCCAGAAAAGGAATGTTGTCACGAGTTTTGCACTCTAAGAAAGGAATGTTGCCACGGGAGTTGCACTAAGACTGTGTGATAGTATCCCAAAAAGGTAACCCTAAATTCTCTAGAGGCAAGGCTTTGGCAAGAGAATGTCAGCAACAGGTTAACCTAGAAAAAATTATATAAAGGGACTAAACCCCAAGGTAAAGGCACGTTGTCTTCTATGCAAGACATAGTTTTTACACACACATATAAGCTTAAGTACTTTTGCTTGTTTGGTGTTTCTTGCCCTGTATTGACTAGAGTGTCAAAGTGCAGTTACAGGTAGGGCCCCCACTGTCTCAACGGAGCCATCCTTTTGGAAGCACGGAACCACCGTGAAGATAGGAGGAGCCACCATCTGCCTTAGAGTCAACGGCGGCTGAGTCAACCGACGAGAACATTTCTTCAAATATGTTTGCTTCATACACTTCTAAGGAGGACAATTGTATGGGATGAGAACCACAAGGCATATACTATGGTTTGTACTCATGTTTCCATAAGGATTGAAGCCATCACCAGCTAAGCCTAGTCGTACATTTCGAGGATCATATGTAAATTCTGGATGTAATAAATCAAATGATTTCCAAGCCTCATAATCATAATCTCTAGGATGCCTCATCAATCCATCTTGATTATCCTTTGATGCATGCCATGTCATAGACTCAATCGTCTTAGAAATCATAAACAATCTTTACAATCGCGGTTTTAATGGAAAGTAACACAAGATTTTTGTGTATTGCTTCTTATCTTTATTTTTTTATATGAGTTGATTTTAGGATTGCACATTTTAGTTGGTTGCCCTTGTTTATGATTTTTTATTTTTAGCAATGCAGGGTGAGAACCCTAAGAAGATCCCCACTGGACACGAACTTAACCAAGTGGTTAAGTAAGTGTGAAGTTTCACTTCAGAAGGGCAAAGAGAAAAGACAATTATAAGGTGACAAATGGTGTAGCGGAAAGAGAGACAAGGAACAAATAAAGAAAAAGAACAAATTAAAGAGAAGAAGAAGACATATATGGAAGGGAGGTGGCATAAAATAAAGAGTAAAAGAGGAAGGGATGAAGAGAGATTATGGGAAGAAATGAAGTCACGTCAGTAGGAGCAGAGGGACTCCAAGATGAGAGATGCAAGAGCCGCCACTTGAGATATTACCCACTCAAGATAAGACTCATATAACTTAAGCCGCCACTTGAGATATTAACCACCCAATATAAGACTCATATAACTTGAGCCGCCACTTGAGATATTAACCACCCAATATAAGACCTAACATGAGAGCTCATAAGTCTCACAAAATCACTCTTGTAGAGTTTTTTTTACTTCAAATTCAAGTTGTAAATACATGAGGCAAGACACCCTATTTATAGGAAGGTTTATAGGAAGGGGTGCCTTGGTGGACAAAATGGGTAAGGGTGGAAATGGCAAGGGAGAGGGGCTGCCTAGGGTGTTGACCATGGTCAAAATTGCATCTTTAGACATAGCTTCTAGAACATAGGTTAAAAATCCTAATTCTAGGTGTCTTGTCTTGAAAAAGGGGGCTTGGTACAAGCCTTTTTCGCTAAGTACACTTCCTTTTATGCTATGTGAACCTAATCTATCCTATTTTACTATTTGGACCCCAAAAGTGAGGCCAAATTATTTACAAACATGTTTATTTTCTTTTAAGAAGACCAAAAGAAAGAAGAGTTAATGTTCTAGTCTATGCCAAGTACTTCTTCTAGCGAGGTCCGTCTGATATATGGTGGGGCCCTGACTTGACTGCTGAGATGACAACTCACAATGCGAATTGTCTCTTGAGTCCTTGGTCATCTTCTTGGCTACTTCGATTGTATCATGCCCCCCAAGTTCGAGAGAATTCGACATCAAATTTAGAACTCCTATAAATAACATAGTCAGTTTGTTCACATATAAAATATTGCGAGGTGGGGTATATGAAGTAAACTTATGTTCGTGAAGCTTTGGGAGTTCATATAGGTAAGTTCTAGATACAAGCCATTTTTGGAAAGAATGTTTCGGGATGAAATGACCTTTTGAAGATAATCCTCTTAGAAGCTGAGAACCTTTAGGAGGAGTTTGAATTGCATTCCAAAACTTCTTTGTCCAAGATAAGTATTTAGATTTATTCGATAATGAAAAAGATAAGGAAGAAGAACACCTTGGAGGTGTAGTTTGCATTCTGGCATGGGTCAACATGATTGTTTTTGCAGTGTAAGGTGAGATATTGTGACCCAATTTATCTTTTCTTCTTTTATCTTTTTCATTTTCTCTTTTGTTTTTCATTTTTATTTGGTCCTCATGAACTTCTAATGTGAGTTGAATTTTAGATGTTTTCATTTATGGTGACACGTTTACATAAGATTGGGATTTTAGCAATTAAAGGTGAGGACCTAAGGAAAATTCCCACTGGACATGAACTTAACCAAGTGGTTAAGTAAGTGTGAAGGTTCACTTCACGGAGGCAAAAATGAAAAATAAGATATAGTGAGGATGAGATGCAATTGCGGAATTGAATAAAAGAAACTAGGAAACATCCATGGTGATCAAGGCCAACCAAATGAAGAACCAAACTCTTAATAATGAGCACAAAACCAAGAGCAACAAATAAGAGAAAAAGAGACAAGAACATAAATGGAATGGAAAATGGAAGGAAATGGAATGAGAAAACTTATGATTGTGGTGGTGGATAATCACGCCACTTGGTGTGTAGAAACCACCAAGATAAGTGCTAGGCCGCCACTTAAGAGCTTCATTCTCATCAAGATAAGACCAAGGAAGAGGAGATAACACTCATTTAAGCTCACACAATATTTGTGCAGAGTAACTCTACTTTAATTTCAACTTCAAAATACAAAGGGTGAGGCCTCATATTTATAGGTTAAGGAGCCTTGGAAAGCAAACAAGAGGGGTAGGATGGGAAAAGGGAAAAAATGGGCAGCCTTAGGGTTTGACCGCATCCTAGGCTTGTCCTTCTAGAAACTAGGTCAAAATGCCTTCCAAAAGGGCTAGGAACAAGCTAAAATGATAACTACACCCCTATTATGCTAAAGGCACCTTATTCTAGCCTATATTTGTTATTTTGACCCCCAAAGTGAGCCCAAATTATTTACAACTTGTTTTTCTTAAGAAGACCAACAGGAAGAACTTGAGATGCCCTGGTCTTTGTCCATTTCTCGCTCTGGTGAGTTCTTAACTTGAATATTGAGATGACCTTTCATAGTGTGCATCCTTGGTCATCTTCTTGTTGTCTTGGTTTGTATCAACTTATTTGAGAGAGAGAGGGGTTTTAAGATAAACTTATGCCCTTGGAAGTTGAAAGACATTTTATGGGTATGGCCATCATGTAAAACTTGTCTATCATATTGCCAAGGCCTTCCCAATAGCATATGTGTTGGTTCCATTGGCACAACATCACATAAAACCTCATCTTTATACTTTCCTATAGCAAAAGTTATGAGGACTTGTTTATTAACCATGAGTTCACCCTCTTCACTAAGCCATTGTAGTTTATAGAGCTTTGTATGAGAGATAGTGGGTAATCCAAGCTTATCCACTACTCTTGTACTTGCCACATTAGCACAACTACCCCCATCTATGATCATGGAACATAACTCGTGGTTGATAAGGTAGTGGGTGTGGAAAATATTTTCTCTTTGGGTTTCATCCAAAGGTTTTGGAATTGTTCCCAACATTGGCCTTACCACCAATAAGTCACCTTCACAAGGTATGTCACATTCATTTCACTAGGGTTTTTTAAGGGGAAAGGGAGTTAGACCTAGAAGATTGATCACTATGGTCACTTACTACTTGCTCCCCCCTTAACCATCATGGTTCTTTTGTTTGGACAATTGGCAGCTATGTGCCCAAAACCTAAACATTTAAAACATTTGGTACTTGAGCTTTTGGTTGGCGATATAATCCTAGAAGGAGAAGGATTTTTAGTTGTTTGTGGGGTGGATTCTTTGGAAGGATTATCTTGTTTTGAAAATTTATTTTTACCCTTCCAAGATGAGTCATAGAAGCCATCATTATGAGTATGTTTGAAAATGCTTTCTTAAAAAGTTGTGATCCAACCTTGATGGCTAGATGAACCAATTTTTCCAAAGTTGTATACTCATATAGTTCTACAACATTTTGAATTTCTCTTCTTAATCCACTCACAAATCTAGCAATCTTTGACTCTTCAATTTCATGCAAACTAATCTTGGTCAAAGTTACTTCTAAATCTTTGAAGTATTCATCTACACTCTTAGGTCCTTGTTGAAGTCGTTGGAGCTTCAATAAGAGTTCCTTCCTATAGTGTGGAGGAACAAACCACACGCACATGCATTCCTTTAAATCATACTAAGAGACCACAGTTGGCCTCTTGTTCAAACCAATGTCCATTACAACTTGATGTCACCATTGCATGGCATAATCTACGAATTCTAGGGAAGCTAACTTAACTCTTTGGTATTCTTCGACCTCATACACATTAAATATTTGTTCTACTTTAGCTTCCCATCCAAAATATACATTTGGGTCACTATCCCCACTAAAACTCGGTAACTTAACAAAAGGAAAAGAAGGTTTTGGTGGTGGGTGTTGATGGTGCCTCTCTTCAAAGTTATGCACTCTCCAATCTTGGTCTTCTTCTTGACTCCCATAGTGCGTGTAACTTCTAGAGGTTCTTCATGGTTCCCATCTCCTTTCTCTAGTTTTTCTCTCTTGAGCCACTTCTAATCTTTGCAATTGTTCAACTAATTGCCTCATCTTCTCTTCTTTTTGGGCCAAAGTCCTCTTGGTGTCCGCAAGCTCTCCCAAAAGATATGCCTTTTGATGAGAAAGTGGTTTTGAAGATTCTCCTGAAGACAAATGAGTCATAATTTGCACAAAAAGGAAACAAAAATTAGTGAAATTAACAATCTTATCCACTCCTCACTTGTATCACTCGGCTTTTTAGTAAAGGACGGAAGAATTGTAATGCAGTCAAGAAAGATTTGCACTCTAAAAGCAAAGGTCTACACTTGGTAGCAACACATCAAGTGAAAGATGATAAAGATCTTACACTTGCTCACCTAAGATCCCCACAACAAAACTTAAGAAAATTTGAAAGACAAGCAAGAAAAGCTTAAAAGAAAGAAAGCTAAACCAAATGGAAAAAAGATAGTGACAAAACTTAGAGAAGACAAACAAGAAAAACACGAATGAAGACTCAAAGAAACTTACTTAAACCTTTAACTATGAAGTTTTAATTTTCTTATAAATTGTAAAAGCAAGAAGGATAAAATTCCACAAATATGAAAACAATTTGCCACATAAAAAGAATCCTCTTTTTAGTAATTTTGAACTTGAGAAGTGAATTGCACTAACTTGTTTTTTTTTTTTTTTTGTCTTTATTTTTGTTTTTATGGATTCAAAATGTCCATAATCTTGGCATGCATATTTTTAATTCACTTTCAATTTTCACAAATAGATTGGGATTCAATTTATATGATCACTTGAATTCTTTGTTTGGAACTAAATCAACTTCTACTAAAACAAATTTCTAGTATTTCACAATTAAAAGCAAAATAAGTTGAAAGGATTTAAGACTCCTAGAACACTAAGAACATAAGACTCAAGTAAAATATGTAAGGAAAAGAAAAAAAAAATTGACACAAAATAAAATTCAAAAACAGAATTTAAAGTGCTTAATGAATAAAATTGCGGAAATGTATATGACAAGAATTTAAAGGCAGGATTGAAATTGCTTGAAGATAAAAGCAAGAATTTAAATGTGCTAGAAATTAAAAGGCCAAAAATCAACTCAAAGAAAATAAGAAAAAAATAACCATGCTCTGAATACCACATGATGTGAGTTGATTTTAGGATTGCATATTTTAATTTGTTACTCTTGTTTATGATTTTTTATTTTTAGCAATGCAAGGTGAGAACCGTAAGAAGATCCCCACTGGACACGAACTTAACCAAGTGGTTAAGTAAGTGTGAAGGTTCACTTTAGAAGGGCAAAGAGAAAAGACAAGAATTAAGGTAAAACAAGAATTTAAATGTGCTAGAAATTAAAGGGCCGAAATCAACTCAAAGTAAATAAGCTCAAAATAACCATGCCTTGAATACCACATGATGTGAGTTGATTTTAGGATTGCACATTTTAATTGGTTACTCTTGTTTATGATTTTTTAGTTTTAGCAATGCAAGGTGAGAACCCTAAGAAGATCCCCACTGGACACAAACTTAACCAAGTGATTAAGTAAGTATGAAGGTTCACTTCAGAAGGGCAAATAGAAAAGACAATTATATGGTGACAAATGTTGCAACAGAAAGAGAGACAAGGAACAAATTGTTAAAATATATGGCCTTAAACAAGAAGGGGGTGAATTGTTTATAAAAGATTTTCGCAAACTTTGAAGGTATAATGAAATCCAATGCAGAATCACAAAGAAAGAAATCAAGGAAACAAGAAAACAAAACTGTTTAAGTTGATTTCCAGAAAATCAATCAGTTGTTTTTATCAGTAGTGAGTAAAAATAACTTAAAAACAAATATTAAAGAGTTCAGGGAAAGAAATAAGCACACAAGCAATTTTATACTGGTTCACTCTTATCCCAAGAGCTACATCCAGTTCCCAAAAACCACTATCAATCACAAATTACAGTCCACACACACACCAAAGAAGTGATCTTGAACACCCTTAGAACACACACTTCTCTTGGCAAACACACCACAAAATTCAGAACAACCTCTGATTCTGTAGACACCACAAATACTCCAGAAATACAAGAGAGAAAGAGGAAGGATTACACCTTATCAATATCAAAACGAAAGATTACACAACAATCTTATTCCATTCTTTGTGAAAACCCAAAAGCTTGAAGTAAACCTTTGAAAACTCAAATTTGTTTTCTCAATCTGAATTCTCTAATCTATAGTATATTCCTTAGGAGCCTAAAACAACCTTTTTATACTCCAAAGGTTTTTTAAAAACATTTAAAGTAGGAGCAAATTCAATTTTAAAACATCTAAAGCAAATTTACCAAACTTAACAGAAATCTATTATGGATTTTCAAAAAACAATCGGTTAAATTTTTTAAACAACCGATTGAATTGGTTTGACAACAAAGTTAACCAAGTCAAACAGTTTCAAACCCTTTTCAAAAACCACTAAGTGTCAAACAACCGATTGAAACAATAAAACAACAGGTTATTTTTCCACTTCTTTAGAAAATATTCTTTTTCAAAAAGGTTTTGATTTAAATCATATTTAGATTCAAACAAAGAGTGGATTACAAATTCAAACTACCCAGAACATACCCACACAAGCAGCAACTAACCCTTCAACCAAACTTCATGGATTTGGAGACATCAAAGGCCTTGATCAACAATCTCCCCCTGTTTGTTGAAGACAAAAATCTCTGGTTGCTTGTGTTGTTTTGTTTGAATTTGATCCAACACCTGCAAAATAGATTCTATGCAAATACAGAGCATACATAGCAGCAGGTTAACAATGGACACTCACCAATTTTCAGCATAACCCTTTGAGCAGAAAAACCAGTCAAAAACCAAAAAAAATGTGTAGCAGCATGTATAACAACATACATCAGCAGATTTTAAACCATACAAGGTTCAAAGTTTTGCAGCAGATTATGCAACACATAAACCACACCTTCTACCCTTATTTTTCTTCACAAATAGAGTGAAAGAAAGAGTAAAAACAAAATCAAGAAAACAGTCCAGAATTTAAAGCAAGAAAAGCATAAAAGATCATCATCAATCTTCCTTTCCATATTGCAGCTCAAAAAGTTGATTATGAACAACTTCAATTTGTTCATCCAGATTCTGAAAACGTGCATCCATGGTGTTGAACCTTGTTGCACATAGATCATGCAGACTTCTCTATTCAATAGCAAAACTATCCATCCTATTCACCATCAATCTTTCAAATGGTGACATTGATATGATGCGTTCTTCTATGTTTCCTGCACTTGGTCCAACATAAAAGGCACCAATAGTTTCATGATCATGAGCACCAGCATCAGCATCTTCACCAGCAGCAGCAACATGCTCTTCATCCTCATTTTCAACTTGAACACCACTTGAGGAGCCAGCTAGATCTCCATCCTTGCTTATCCATCTTCCTCCAATTTTGGTGAAACCCATCTTACTAAGTGAACCATTGTTCACTTCATGTGATGACTTCACCACTTCAGTTTATTCTTTATCAAGATCCACTTCAAAATAATTCAAAAATTTAGAGATCAAGATAGCATAGGGATAGTGATAATCACTTAACCTCATTTATTTTTGCATATGCTCCTTGATGATGTCAATCCAATTGATTTTGACCTTGTTCATGATGCAATAGATGTAGACAAGATCCTCCTCGGTAAGCATAAAATGATTACTCCCCCTTGGTGTTAGCATCCAAGTCACTATGAAGGCAATGAGTCTTTCGTTTAGCTTTAATCCTCCTGCATAAAAGTTTCTAACTTTTGCTTGAGGAATCTTCAAGAAATTCCTATAAAACTAAATTTTATTGAACTCTTCCACCACTCCAATATTTCCTTTGTCAATCCTTAAACCCGCATTCTTCAACCTAGTAATTGTAGACCAAACTTCATGAGTAATTTCCATTTCAAATCCTTTTACATGTGAGACAAGATTGTTACCAATAAATTGAAGGTTGGTGTAGAACACTCTCACAAGATCAGGATATATGTTTCCTGACATCTCCAAGAACCTCTTTAGCAACTATTCTTTGAGAAGAGTTCTCACTTAAGCTAGCTTTTGCTCCTTCAACTAATTGAATGAGATAAGCTTTGGATTATTTAAAGCTTTTCTACTTGTCTCATGATGATATTTCTCAATTCTATCATCTTCTCCCGAGAACCATCCTTCTAGGCGCCTTCCTCTTTTTATCCCACAAGTTTTCATCCTTTTGGAGGAAGGTGGTGTGGAATCCATGGAGGAAGAAGGAAATAATAGAAGCAAAATGAAGAATATAGTAGATTTGAGGGAAAGCAAGAGATATGGCAATAGGTTGATTTTGTGAAGACAAACAACTACATGAAGTGTTTATATATGCACTGAAAGCAGTTTCATACTTTGGGTTTTAGTGGGTTTTAGTCTTCAAGAAAGGGAATCTGTTCAGAGGCTCACAGTGACACGTCAGTCAGCACCAGAATTCACATGGAAGGCACATGTAGACTTTGACTAGTCATAAAGGCTCTTAACTTTCCAAGAAGATATGGAATATATTCCATTTATGACCAATGTAACTCCCTTTCTAAGTGAAATCAGACCCATGATAAATTCAATTTGACTCATAACTGCTTGGAGAAAGAATCTACAACAGAAACAATGCATAGAAAAATTAAATAAATTTAATGCAGTGCTATCAAAGGGGAAATAATCGGTTGTTTCATGAAAACAATCAGTTGTTTTTCTGTGACAGCAATTAAGACATTTCACAGACCAAGGATTATAGGCAAAGAAGAATCAAAATGGAAATGCTTCACATAAACTTTTGCATAGATGAAAGATAAAGACATCAATTAAGATCTTTCATAATTCAAGTGTAAAGAAAACTTAAGAAAAGAAATTTAAAACACATAAAGTCTTATCCTTTTGACAATGTTGTTCTCTCAATGAGCCTTAGTGAATCATTAAAGAAATCCACTTGACTTCCAAGGTAGCTGAGGCAGTATAGATCTGTAACAGAATTTCCTGATAGAATCTTTTTCCTTCTGAAGCTTGATCCTTTAACTCAAGATTTCTTTGATCTTTTAGAATTCCTACAAATAGATGAAATCAAGCAACAAGATTTGGTCCCCTTATGATGGAGATCAAGTAGAAGAGGATTTCACTAATGGAGGAAGAGGCCATCCACCCAAGCATTTAAAGTTCTTCCTCCTAGTCTTCTAAAAAAATAAAGAAAAATTAAAATAAAGAGAGGACCAGGCCCAAAGCCAACAAGAAGACTACAAGCATTCAAGAATGGGCTCCAATTAATATCTCTCTTTGTAATTTCTTTTGTATAAATTTTGTAAATAATATAGAAATAGCTTTAGGATGTGCCAAAGAGGAAAACCAAAAGACACCTCTCTTGTACAAAGGCACATAGGCGCTAGTTTTAGTAGGAAGGGACTAGAAGAGTGCCTTTTCACACTCGTTTTCTCTTTAGGTGCTAGAATGAATAAGAAGAAGCTAGGAAGTGTCTCTTCCAACTCCCTCCTTTTTAAACCCAAATTTAGTCTTCCTCATTATAAATAGGAGACCTTGGTTCTCTTCCTTGGCCATTAGAAACAAATTGGCTTCTTCATCTTCACTTGATGAGGATACATCATTTTCATCCCAAGCAATGTAAGCCTTTTTTGATTTGCCTTTCTTTTCAATCTTCTTGCTTGACTTCTTTTCTTTGCTTTCTTTATTTGGACATTCAGCCTTTATGTGCCCCTGTTCACCATAACCATATCATGTATATTTGTTAGCATTAAAATCACTAGGTTTCTTGTTACCATACCTTTCATGGTTGGAATCTTTGTTGCGGTTATTCTTCAAGAACTTGTTGTTGAACTTCTTGGACAGCAAGCTAAGAGTTCCTTCCTCACTTTCATCACTTGAAGCTTGGTTGATCTTGTGCTTGGAAGCTTTCAAAACAATATTCCTCACGTGTTTATCTTCACTTTCTTGAACATTGAGCCTGTTCATCTCCAACTCATGTTCTCTAAGCTTCCCAAATAATGAAGTTGTAGTAAAAGATGTTAAATCTATGGATTCTGAGATGGCTGTGACTTTCGGTTGCCAAAATCTATTAAGACATTTGAGGATATTGATGTTCAACTCTTCTTTGTCAAATACCTTTCCAAGACTCATAAGGTGATTGACAATATGAGTGAATCGCTTTTGCACATCCACAATTGATTCTCCTTTAAGCATCCTGAACAAGCATCAGTCCATTAAATACATTTAAAAACCTTTAAATACTCCAAAGGTTAGTTAAAAACATTTAAAGCAGGAGCTAATTCAATTAGAAATCATTTAAATTAGATTTACCAAAGTTAACAGAAAACTGTTATGAATTTTCAAAAAAAATCGGTTGAATTCTCGAAACAACCGATTGAATTGGTTTAAAAGCAAAGTCAACCAAGTCAAACAGTTTCAAACCCTTTTCAAAAACCACTAAGTGTCAAAAACCAATTGAAACAAAAAAACAACAGGTTGTTTTTCCACTTCTTTAGCAAACATTCTTTTTCAAAAAGGTTTTGATTCAAATCAGCTTTAGATTCAAACAAAGAGTGGATTACAAATTCAATCTACCCAGAACACACCCACACAAGCAGCAACTAAGCCTTCCACCAAACTTCATGGATTTGGATACATCAAAGCTCTTGATCAACCTTGATAAAAAATCTCCCCCTATTTGAAGAAGACAAATCCCTGGTTGCTTGTGTTGTTTTATTTGAATTTTATTCAGCACCTGTAAATCAGATTCTATGCAAATACAGAGCATATATAACATCAGGTTATGAATGCACACAAACCAGTTTTCTGCATAACCATTTGAGCAGAAAAACCAGTCAAAAACCAGAAAAATACCATGTGTATATCAGCATACATAAGCAGAATTTTAAACCATTCAAGTTCTGAGTTTTGCAGCAGGTTACATAACACATAGGACAAATAGAATGAAGAAAGGGTAAAAAAAATAGAATCAAGAAAGAGTTTGATAATCAAGGATTCCTAACTCATTTTTTTAAAAGAAAAACCTAACTTTTGGCAAAGGTTTTGTGAAAATATCTGCAAGTTGCATCCCTATTTCAATGAATTTCACTTGATAATCTCCATTGTTCACATGATCCCTTATGAAGTGATGACACATCTCAATGTGCTTTTCCCTTGAGTGTTGAATCTGATTTTTTGTGAGATTTACAGTACTGGTGTTGTCACAAAGCAAAGGCACCTTACTAACCTTCAACCCAAAATCTTCTAATTGTTGTTTGAGCCAAAGAATTTGTGCACAACAACTTCCAGTAGCTATGTACTCAGCCTCTACAGTGGAAAGAGCCACACAAGCTTGCTTCTTTCTATGCCAAGAAATAAGACTTGAACCAAGAAGATGACAAGTCCCACTTGTGCTTTTTCGGTCCATCTTGCACCCTGCAGAATTAGAATCAGAATATCCAATTAAGTGTATAGGAGAGTAAGAAGGATACCATAGACCAACATTGGTTGTCCCCTTGATATATTTCAGAATGTTGAAATCTTGCACAAAGACATACAACAAACATGATATCTAGCCTGCTTGCGGTGAGATAGAGTAAGGAACCAATCAACCCTCTATATTTGGTTTGGAGACATCAAAGCTTTCCACCTAATCTCATGGATTTGGAGACATCAAAGCTCTTGATTAACCTTGATCAACAATTCAATCAGTTGTTTTTATTAGTAGTTAATAAAAAAAACTTAAAATAGATATAAGAGAGATGGGGAAAGAGAGAATCACACAAACAGATTTATACTGGTTCACTCTTATACCAAGAGCTACTTCTAGTCCCCAGAAACCACTGGGTATGCCACTATGCAATCAAACACAAATTACAAACCACACACACACCAAAGAAGTGATCTTGACTTCCTCAAGAACACACACTTCCTTTGGCAACTCACAACATAGAATTCAAAACACCCTCTAAATCTGCACACCACAATTATTACAAATATACAAGAGATAATAAGGAAGGATCACACCTGATACAAATTCAAATCAAAAGATTACACAGCAATCCTATTCCACTCTTTGAGAAAATCGAAAAGCTTGAAGTAAATCTTGGAGAAAACTAATTTCAAATATTATAATATGATATCTTAAACCTAGGAGTGTAAAATAAACTATTTAAACTCCAAAAGGTTGTTAAAAACATTTAATGCAAGAGCCAAATCAGTTTTGAATCATTTAAAATAGATTTACCAAACTTAACAAAATTTTGTTAAGGATTTTCAAAAACAATCGGTTGAAACGTCAAAACAATCGATTGAATTGTTTTTGACAGCAAAGTCAACCAAATTCAAACAGTTTTAAATCTTTTTCAAAAACCTCTAAGTGTGAAACAACCGATTGAAACGATAAAACAACATGTTGTTTTTCCACTTCTTTAGAAAACACTCTTTTTCAAAAAAAGGTTTTGATTTAAATCGGCTTTGGATGCTAACTAAGAGTGGATTATAAATTCAAACTACCTAGAACCCACACACACAAGCAACATCCAAGACTTAAACCAATCTTCATGGATTTGGAGACATCAAAGCTCTTATTCAACATAAAAGAGTTTGGAAATTTGGGGGCATCCATCTTATTCTGTTTTAAATTGATATTTGTTTTGTATGTGTCAAAGATAGGAAAGTGAGATATATATTATATAAATAAAATTACATCGAAAGAGTAATTGAATAAAACATGTTTTTTTGGTTTTTAGAATAAGTTTGGATGAAATACTGCATGAAAATAGTAAATCAAATTTTTATTTTATAGAATACTTGGAAGAAAGTTGCAGTGAATAGTCAGGATAAATGAGCATCTCCATACCTGATGTGAGTTGATTTTCTATTACCCATGTTATTACAAATGTCTCTTTGATTACTATTTTGATTAACAAGAATAGGTGATGACTCAGTGAATATTGCCACTAGACATGAACTTAACCAAGTGGATAAGTAAGTGTGAAGGTTCTTTTCCAAAGAGCAAAGGAAAACACACACACTAAGATGATGTACACAGAATTAACAAGATAAAAGAGAATGAAATGATTGAATTAAAATGGAACAATGAAAGAGCATTGGTGGAAACATGAAAGAAAAAACGAAAGAGATAAGAGAAAAAGAAGTTTATGAAGGTGGAGAAATGGAGCTAAATCACGCCACTTAAGGGAGGAAGCTCCAAGATGAGTGAGGATGTGAGTCACCACTTGCAGCCATCTCTGCCAAAATAAGAGTTAGAGGAATTTAGAGACACTCAAGACTTACTCATGCAAAGTTTCTTTACTATTCATTCAATGTAAATTAAAATAGGCAAATTTATAGCCTTTGGTGCCTTGGTGAGCAAGAAGGGAAGGGAATGGGTAGCACATGTAGAGAAGTTTCAAGAATCTAGGTTTAGCATGGTGATGCCGCACATGGTGAAGGTGTTTTTAGAAGCTATGTCAAGGAATGGAGCACATGGGCGGCACATGGAGAAGCCTTCTAGAAAGTAGGTTTTCGACCTAAGATAGACTATTCTTCTACTTGGGCTAATGTGAGCTTAATTTATTACATTTTAATCTTGTCTTAAAAAGACTAGAAGGAAAAAAATTGATATTCTGGCCCATATCCGGGTGTTCTTCTTTTGAGGATCTTCTGAGGGATGGTGGGGCCTTGACTCTTATTTTGAGATGACTGACCTAGGTGTGAATAGTCTGTTATGCCCGGTCATCAGCATGAAAAGTTGGTTTGTACCAATAATACCCTACGCCAAACATACAAGATGATGTGAGTTGATTTTAGAATTGACACATTTTATGGGTTGCACGTTTGTTTATGATTTCTGGTATTAACAATTATGGTGAGAACCCTATGGACATGAACTTAACCAAGTGGTTAAGTAAGTGTGAAGGTTCACTTCAAAAGGACCAAGAGAACAAACAATAATATGATGTGGATGATGCAAGGTGTAAAATTAAGACCAGGATTAAGTAGAGAAGAAGAACAAAACAAAGAACAAATTAAAGAATAGAATGAGACATATATGGAATGGAAAGGATGGCGCAAAGAAAGATAAAAAGAGGAAGAGATGAAGAGAGCTTATGGAATAAGAAGGTTGTCACGCTACTTGGAGAAGAGAGGACTCCAAGATGAGTGGTTCAAAGAGCCGGTACTTGAGATGTTACCCACCCAAGATAAGACCCCAAAAAGAGAGCTCACAAGTCTCACAAAATCACTCCTACAGAGTTTCTTTACTATAAAAATTCAATGTGTGAAATACATGAGGCAAAGCACTCTCTTTATAGGAGAGTGTCTTGGAGAACAAGATAGAGGGGTAAGGGTGTCATTTGTGAGAAGCCTTCTAGAAGGTAGGTCAAACAAACCCTAAACCTAGAAGCACTTGTCATGAAAGGTGGGCTTGGCACAAATCTAAATTACTAAGCACACCCTACTCAAATTACTAAGCACACCATACTCAAATTACTAAGCACAACCTACTCACATTAATAAGCTCACCCTACTCAAATTACTAAGCACACCCTACTCTAGTTTATTTTTCTATTTGGACCCCCAAAGTGAGCCCAATTTATTTACTTAACTTCTCTTGTCGAAAGACAAGAAGGAAGAACTTTAGATATTTTGGTTTATATTTGGTTTTTCTTCTATGAATGCTGTCTCGAGGTTTAGTGGGGCCTGACTTTATATACCGAGATGACTGATCATAGTGTGAATTGTTGCTTATGTCCTTGGTCATCTAATTGGGTTGTATCAGTTTGTATCAATACCCTACTCCAAACATACAAGATGATGACTTCTACTCATTTAATCACCAAATATTTAATCATCCATCCGTAAGTTTTCCAATCCAATATGTACATCATTGTCATGTGCAAGAAAATCAGTGCAAGAAAATCCCGTACCATGAATAGTACAACAAACCAATAAAAATGTAGTAAAAACTAATAAAAATTATGGCAAAACTAAGTAAAATTGTAGTACTATATAATTAATTAAAGAGGGTGAGGTTTAGCGATACCTCATTGGAAAAAAAAAATAGATAGAACATACACACACAAACACAACATACACAGACATATCCTTTCCCTTATCTGTTTTGGAAATTGGATAAGCAATTAATCATAATAAATCAATATTACTAGATTTACCCAATTCAATTTTTGAAAAAAAAAACCCTAATTTGTAAATGATTTAAATTGTTTCAAAAGTTCATCTGTTATCAATTCAGTGATTATAGTAAGTAAATCTTTAATTGACACACAATTATTTGATTATATTCAAAATCATTAATTCAAAACCCATTCTTGTTTTGGGAAACACTATTCTTACGCATTTAGATTTAATTAACAAAAATCCTTTTTAAACCCTTGATTTTGATTCAAAATTAATCAATTAGAAGTTAGACGAGTTTAAACAAATAAAAAACGAGCTTGAAAAGCCTTATGTGATTGAGTCATAATTTTTATCAATTGATGATTTTATTAAAAAGTTTCATATAGATGATCCTTTGATCTAGAAATTATATGAGTTTATGTTTTGAGAATAACAAAGCTAAATAAAAATGTTTATTCATTTTAACATTAATTTTGTACAACTGTAGGATATATTAGATAACTCAGAGTGTTAGATGATCTAAGCGTCTAACAAGATATTAAATGACTCACTGAATATGAAAAATATTACATTATATATTTTTGAAAGTTACTTACAATTGAAACTGAAATGACCTTCGTGATAGAATGTTCAATAACGAAAGAGAAATTCATCAAAATAAAAAAATGTTGCATCTCTTGATGAAGAAGATGAATTTTCAACCTCCTCAAATACAAATTGAAATTTTATTCTCCTTACTTCAATTTTATGTTTATATTAGTATTGTATTGTTTGCTTTATAAATCTTAATTACGTAACAACATTAAATATTTTTTTGTGCTCGTATTAATTTAAAAAATACTTATGCAAATTAGTGTTATTATGATAAAATTGTACAAAGTATTGTTAGAATTTATGGCCTTAAACAAAAGGGGATGAATTGTTATTGAAAGATTTTTGCAAAGATTGAAGGTAAAGTGAAAAACTATGAAGAATCAATCAATTGAAAAATCTGTTCAAACAATAAAAACTGTTTTAAGCTAGATTCTAGAGAATCAACCTGTTGTTTTTACGAAACAACCGGTTGTTTATTCCAGCAGAAAATAAAACTAAGTTAAAACATTTTATAAAAGAAGAGAAAGAGAGATTCACACAAGACGTTTATACTAGTTCACTCTTATACCAAAAGCTACATCCAGTCCCCAGAAACTACTGGGTATTCCACTATGCAATCAATCACAGATTACAAAACACACTAAGAATGTTGATCTTGAACCCCTCAAAAACACACAAAGAATGTTGATCTTGAACCCCTCAAAAACACACAACACTTCTTAGCCAAAACCACAACAAGAGTGTTGATCTTGTACCCCTCAAGAACACACAATACTCCTTAGCCAAAACCACAAATACAGAAATACAATGATCAAGGAAGAAGGGAAAAGAATACACCTGGTATTACAAAGCTTAAAGTTCAGAAGTACAACCCAATCATATTCCACTCACCTAAGAATGATCCAAAGCTCTTTCAAATCTTGGAAAAACTGTTTTAATAATCTCTCTTTCTTACTTCAAGATTAGGAGCATAAAACCACCTTTATATAGACCAACCAAGTGGTAAAAAACATTTAATAAAGGAGTCAAGGTAGTTAGGATAATTTAAAACATATTAAAATCACTTAATAGAATTTTGTTAAGATTTTCAGAAAAACAATCGGTTGAATTCTTGAAACAACCAGTTGAATTGACTTGATAGCAAAGTCAAACAAAGTCAAGCTTTTCAAAACCTGTTCAAAATCCACTATGTTAAAATAACCTGTTGATTCGAAATTTTAACTTGTTGAAATTTCAACAGCTTTTTTAGAAAACCCATCTTTTCAAAAGACTAAAGATTCAAATGAACTTGGATCATCTTAAGGAGTGAATTAACAAGTTTCAAACAACTAGACAACACACACACCCAGCAACTAGGTCTTCAAGCTTTCCATTAGGATTTGGAGACATCAAAGGATCTTGTTCAACAAGTATCATGTCTATAAAATCTTAATATATATATATATATATATATATATATATATATTAGGTTTATATTTTTTTGGAAAAAGAAAATCAAAATTGAAAAAAAGGTAAAGCATTAGTGATGGAATCAAGATTTTAAAATCGATCACTAGAACGGTCACTGTTGGTAGTCACTATTTCAGTCAATAATTTTGGTAATTTCAGTCATTAATCTTTATCATAGACTCGGTTACTAATTTCAGTCACAAATTCGGTTACATATTTTAGTCACAGATTCAGATACAAATTTTACTCACTCAGTAATTGTTTTTCGTCACTACTTTAGTAACTAACATTTGTCACAAATTGGGACATTGGATTCGATTAGTAAATCAATCTTTATGCATTAGTGACAAAGAAAATAGTGGTCGATATTGTTTGGACACTAAATCAATCGCTATTTTAATTAGTGATAGTTTTTGTTCCTTAGTGTAGTGTAGCCTAAATCATGTGACAATTGATGTCATGTGCCATAATCTTCTTTAGAAATACAAATTTTAATTTCTCTATCGTTTCTTCTCCAAAAGGACATCCACTTTTCCTATAAATAGGAGGCTCCACTTTCTGACCTCACCTCTCTCTTAGAATATCTCTCCTAGTTTTACTTCAAACCAGTGAAACTCCTATTCTACTACCTAGCTTCCGCACAAAGTCTTCTCCTCTATTCATCATGTAAGAGCAAGAAAGAACTCTATTATTTGATATCAGAGCATAGGTAAGAAATAAATGTTTTTTTTTAATATATGTTGTTCAATGTTTTTCTCGCTTGTTTGTTAAATGGGAGAGGATGTAAGAAGAAGATATGAGTGTGAACGAAGCAAAAACTTAAATATACATGATGGAAAACTCACTTTCTATTCCTATTGGCTGAGGTTCGTATTTTGAAATTTTAGGTTTTAATTTATTTTATTTTGAAGAAACACGTTTTTTTAATGAAAAAAAATATTAAAATTAAATATAATTTTAAAATTTAAATTATATTAATGAAAATAATTTTTATTTTATTTTTAAAATAAAATAAATTTTATAGAAAAGATTCACATATAAGTGAATAGGTTAATATGACCTAAGTTTATTCATACTAAAGACAGGTTGAAAAAAAAAATCCTTAATATTTTGAATCAAAATTGATGCTGCCGCGGACTTGAACGTGGAGTATGTGCCTCGTCGCTCCTTCGTCTAGCCCTCTGCAACCGCGTGTTCTGCAAGAACGCTCCAAGAACCTTCTCTGGAACTCCCAATGATGCCTGCAAAACAACACAGACGGCGCCTCTAGCGACCGTGTGCACTCCGACACTCAAGTCAGGCAACAGAACCACCAAAAACTCTCTCTGAATCTCTCTGTGAGACTCGTGTGTGCTCTCAGATCCACTTTCTCTCTCTATAACTGAATTCTATTATCACTGTGCAACGTGTGTAAAACGTGCTCACAATGACTCAGAAATGTGTGTAAATGAATGTAGAACCTCTACCTTACATGACGTGGAGTGCTTTTATACCTGGGCCGCGCCTCTCTCTCAGATGGTGACACGTGGAGGCATGTAACTTACATCTAACCGTACGCGTGTCACACCTGAAGGGCCTTGTGCTTTTCTCTGTGCGCCTAAGTTATCCTCTTGCGGAGTAACTTAGCGCTTTCTTCCCTCTGAGTGAGTTGCATGCTCCCAGGAGAGCACCAGGGGTGGCTGGTCTAAACACACTCGCCAGGCGCTGCATCCTGCATGCATGATCTCACCGCATAGTGCAATGCACGTAATGGGTTAAGAGAGTCACTGATCACTGACCAGCTTACTAGCTCTCTTGTACCATCCTCATGCACGACCCTACTGGCGAGCAACTCTTCTTCTTCTGGTTTGGAATCATGCGAGGTGCATGCGTAACGCTCTCGCTGAGAGCCTGGGTCCCAGTTTAACTGCGTGTAGCAAGAAACCCCGATGACCATTCACCGATGACTGATCGGTGCTTCATTACTTCTCGCGCTCTGCTTCCAGGCGCTCATCTAGGCACCAATCTGCGGGTGGTGGTCACTTAGTAACTGACCACCGATCACCGTTCTGAGTGATCTCCTCCCTGATTCACCTGCTATCTTATTCCACGTGTCACGCTGTGAATGGTCCACGTGGTCATCTGCTGCTGACATCATCGACTACCGATGACCGACCGGATCAAAAACTATATTTTAATATTTATAATTAAAGATATACTTTATTTTCATGTTATCTTTAAAATTTCTTCCCCCTTGATGTATACAAAACTCTACAAGTTGAAAACAACTTGGAATAAATAGGATGGAAATTTTAAAACTTATCCATTGAAATTTAGTCCAGTAACATTAAAGACATATGCATTTGTCTCAATGAACTCAATTCCCCCCACAAATGTTTGTATTTCCATTGTAAATAACCTAAAATTGGTGTGTGTATATCATCGTATATCATCCACAAAGTATAGTAAATGATTGGCCATCTTGATAAAGATGTGACAAGTAAACATTTTCTCTCTCTCTCTGTATCTCTAGATATGAATTAGTCAAAGGTTAAACTTGACATTTAGATTTGATAAATCTGCAATGGTGCTCGAATTTCTAAAAAGTTTATATGAATGAGGTAATAGATAATGTTTTCTGCAGCACTGTACGAAGTCTTCTTGGAAGTCTTCTTGCAGCAGTGTATAGAGGTCCCTATTACTTCAGTGAATTGAGACTATAAATACATCATAACACTCTTCACAACATATCCATATGCAAAGGGATAATTGAATAATAAGCATTAACAAAGATATTTCCCAACCATGAAGGCTATTCTTATTGCATTCTTACTCTTTGCTTCTCTTTTCATCCTTCCCACTTCAACTCTGGCTCGACAACTCAAGGGTACGTAATAATATATGCTCTCTAACTTCTCTATACTTCCTCAATTCTCATACACCTATACCAATTAGTTTATGATAATTTACTTTTATAACTTATTTTTGGATGAACTTTACTCTGTAAATATAATCAAATTAATTTAACTTTTTCCTTTCATTTGATTTTTCTTAAATTTGATTACTAGAAGTAGATGAAAAACATGTCTTAGAATATTTTTTCATGTGAGAGATGAGCACTATATATAGTTAATGATGTATATATGGTATTATGCATAAGGGTCGTTTGGGACGGGAGGCCCTAATCATCCTGTTATTAAATGTCATCCCCGCAGTAATTTTATAAGGATTGCATTCCACTAGCGAAACCACCACCACCATGCTCATCACCATATCGACGTCATTGTTGATGTGCCATTTAACACTTGTTGTGTTAAACCAAGGTCTCACTGGTGCAGAAACATAAAACAAATGTGGCTATTTTCATTTTATAAATGCGGTCATACAGCCGCATTTGATCAACACGCATTTGTAAATCACAGATTTACAAATGCGGCTAAATAACCGCATCTATAAATACTATTTACAGATGCGGCTAAATAACCGCATCTCTAAATACTATTTACAGATGCGGCTTTTTGTTGGAGCCGCATCTGTAAATGCTCCAGAGGTGGTGCCTAGGTTTGGAATTGGAATGATTTACAGATGCGACTATTTACTATAACCGCATCTGTAAATGTGATTTACAGATGCGGCTATTTACCTTAGCCGCATCTGTAAATGCTCCAGGTTTGGAATTGGAATGATTTACAGATGCGGCTATTTACTATAACCGCATCTGTAAATCACATTTACAAATGCGGTTATAGTAAATAACCGCATCTGTAAATCATTGCCTTGATTTACAGATGCGGCTAAGGTAAACAGCCGCATCTGTAAATCAAGGCAATGATTTATAGATGCGGTTATTTACTATAACCGCATTTGTAAATAAGGTTTTTTTTTTAGAGCATTTGGTTAGTTGTTTATCCCATACAAATTAACTTGTGCAATTTCATTATACCCAGCCAGCCAGACAGACAGATAAACAAATTCAGATAAACTAAAATTCAATTTATAGTTATTGATCAAAATGTATACAAAAATAGTAATAATATATCTCTATCTATATTCTTACACTATTGATCAAATCGTAGAGTTATAAAAGTTTAGGAAATATGTGGACCAAGATTGTCTCACATATGTCATGGCTTCCGAACTCATGGGTTCCTCATCCGTGAAGAACTGCATTTCAAAATGGTTGACACATAAATTAGTTTTAAGATAGATAAATTAGTTTGAAGTTATAAAAATAATTTAAGAAATCTTACCTCTTGCCAATTACTTGTAAGACCTAGTCTTACAATGGTACTCATCCATTGCATGACGTAATAGCCACACTCATAGCTTCCTGGTTGTTTATTACACTATAATTCAATAAATTGTAAAAGTTAGTATAATTAAACAATGAAAAAAGAAAGAAAAATCTTACATACCTTTAATCTTAACCAGTTCAAATTTTGAAAATTTGAATTCGATCTCCCTTTTAGAATGTTATATCCACGCCATGAACTAGTTGATACAAAAAACCTTGTTAGTGGATTACTTATAGTTTCAACCATAGTTAAGTTTATAGTGTACTTACTTATCAATGATATTCTTAAAACTTGTGGATATCTTCTTGTGTAGGGAACAGAACCACAAAGTCGTCCTATCCTTCACTGATAAGACAAGTAATTGCCAATGATCCCTATATCATCCATGAAAATAGTTGAGTAAATTTATAAAAAATGAATATAATAAACTTTTAACATATATATTTAAACTTACTCGTTAATATAAGGGCACAAATAAACCTCTTTTTCCTCTCTTTCCAGGGTGTTAGTGATGTATGATTGGGTCTCATTTGTCTTTGCTCCAGTGGGATTAGTATATGCAAGTGATCCGGTCGGTCATCGGTAGTCGATGACGTCAACAGCAGTTGACCACGTGGACTGTTCACAGGGTGACACGTGGTAGAGGATAGCAGGTGAATCAGGGAGGAGATCACTTAGAATTGTGATCGGTGGTCGGTTGCTAAGGGACCATCACCCGCAGATCAATGTCAGGTGAGCGCCTGGTGGCAGAGCGCGAGAGGTAAAGAAGCACTGATCAGTCATCGGGGGTTTCCTGTTAACCCACAGTTAAGCTGGGACCCAGGCTCCCAACGAGAGCGTTACGCAAGAAGCACAGATCAGTAATCGCCTATCGCCGTGTGTCAAGATCAGTAATCGCCTATCGCCGTGATTGCACATGATCGCCGTGTGTGAAGATTAGGAGATCAGGTGGTTAAGAAGTCGCCGAAAGGAGCACATCGCCGGGTATTTGAGATGACTTGGTAAGCACTTGTTATATGGTCTAAATACAGAAGATAAGTGGCATGTCTGCCACCATGTGTAGTGTGAGCCGTGATACCCAGTGTTAACCAGCTCGCCATGTTAAGGTTGTGCCAAGAGTAGCCTGTGCACTAAGCTACTCCCTGTGTGGATAACTTAGTCGCAGGAGCAAAGTGAAGGTAACGTTTCAGCTGCAGGTACTCCAGATGGTGACACGTGTATGACCAGATGTTATCCACGTGTCAAGAGGAATAACCGTCAGGAGAGAGAAAGACTCAGGTATATATGTGAAATTCTTAACGGAATTAAGGGGGGGATTCATTTTTTGGTTGTGATTCACTTGTACACGGTTCTGAGTTTTCTTTGAAGTTCTTTGTTGATTCAATCACTGACTTGAGCGTCGGAGCGCAATCGGCCGCAGAGGCGCCAAATTGTTCTTTCAGGTTTCTTGGAGGATTTTCAGGTGAAGGTCATTGGTGTACTTGGCGTGAAGCTGGTGAGGACGAGGTTCGGGAAGGAGAAGCTCTAACGCTTTGGTCAAGAGGCTGGATCAGCTTTGGTCAAGATTCTGGATCATCAGGCGCCCACCGTGGGGCCGTGTAAACTGTGATTCCCATCCACAGTTGAGTTTGTGAGGTTTTCGGTAGTTTCTGTTCGATTGCTTGCTGTCGCAATCGTATTTCGGAGGTTTTGACCGTTTGAATCGAAGTTCAATCGGTGAGGTGTGGTTTTCTGGAGGTTTAGACCGTTTGAATCGAAGTTCAATCGGTGAAGAGTGGTTTTCTGGAGGTTTCTACCGATTGATTCTTGGATCAATCGTTGTGCGAAGGAAGTTGAAAGGTTTCTTGAGCGTTGTTGCGAGGTAGCTTTTGCGTGTTGAAAGGAAACCGTGTGAAATTAGTAGAAGTTTCATGAGGAAAATGAGGACAACCAGATCTAGTTCAGTTGCGCCTCAATCCGGAGAGAATAACGTGACAATGTCGCAAATGCTGGAGATGATGCGTGCTTTGCAAGAAAATGTGGCAGCATCGCACGTCGAGCAGACGAAGATGCACAAAGACCTGGTCGCTTCTCAGGCCAGGAATGAAGAGCTGAGCAAGGTTAATGAAGAGTTACATCAGGCTCTTCGCGAGCAGAGGGAGAGTGCCGCGACCAGTGGAGACGTGCCACCGTCTCCGCCACGAGTTTTTCCAATGCCATTTTCGCAGGCGATCATGGATGCTGCGGTTCCTACAAACATCACGGCGGTGAAGGCCTCCTTCACTGGAGTGGAAGATCCAGAGGCTCACCTTACCGCGTTTCATACGCAGATGATGTTGTCGAGAGGATCGGATGCGGTCTATTGCAAGATGTTCATGAGCACTCTCCACAGCATAGCGTTGGATTGGTTTGTAAGCCTACCTACTGGACACATTTCCAATTTCCAGCAATTCTCCAAGCTTTTTGTCGATCAGTACATTGTGAATAAGGCGCCGCCTATGGTGTCGTACGACCTGTTCGACGTAAGGCAATTCCAGGGGGAATCTTTGAAGGACTATATGAATAGGTTTGGAGCTCAGATAGTCCGATTACCAGGTAAAGATGAGGAGATGTTCGTGCACGCCTTTAAGAAGGGCGTGCTACCTGGACCCTTCAGCGAATCGTTAATCAGGAGCCACCCCGCAACGTTTGCAGAGATTCGGCGACGTGCTATGGCTCACATCGCCGCTGAGAATGAAGTGATGGAGAAGAGAGGGAATATGGCTCCTGCGAAACCACGCACCCAAGCCAAGACTCAACCTCAGAGGGTGTTGGAGACGGCGACGGTGAAGAAGGATCAAAGGACATACCATCCTTATGATCCGAAGAAAAACAAAGGTGATGACAGTAGTAGAGGAAGAGGGCCAGGTCGCCTGAGGGAATTCAAACGCCCTCCGAGGCATGAGTTCGTGATGGGATTGGTGGACCTAATCGCCATTCCCAATATAGCTGCCAAGCTGAAGGTGCCTGAAAAGATGTCGGATAAGGTGTTGGGGCCAAAGCCAAACGCGTGGTGTGAATTCCATGAAAGTTTTGGCCACACCCTTGACTCCTGCCTGTCGCTGGGATACCAACTCGACGAGTTGGTTAGAAGTGGATTTCTGAAGGACTATTTGCTGGAGAAGAAGGCAGCAAATGCGTCGAGCTCCCAGCCGGCGAGCAGCGAGTGTAACATCCCACCAAAATAATACATACATCCATGTATAATTGAAATTAAGTGTAACCAAATAATATTGAAGAGTGCAAAATAATATGTATTGATATATATATCAGAAATGAAGTTACTCCTCTTAGGGAGTTTAATACATAACCAAATCAAATGTTTGCAAGATTTTACGAAAATAAAAGAAATGCAGTAAGACAGGCGGTCTCAAAAGAAAACGGCGATCTCCAACAGAAGACCTCAAAAACGGGCGATCTTCTATCAGGACACGAAAACCGGCGATCACCCGATGAAGGCATAAACCGGCGATCACCCGGTAGAGACGGAGATAGGCGATCTCCTTCCGGCGACCACTCGCTAGAGGGCTCTTCTTCCTGGAAGATCATCTGCTCCCGTGTAACAATTACACGATCATCACAGTTTTGAGAAAACAACCACAATACAGATAAAAGGGTAAGCTAGATAATTTAAAAGAAGTTTAAATCATGAACATGAAAATCCAAGTAAACCAAGTTCCAAAATATCCATGTAAAACGTAAAGCTGCTCATAGCATTCAGCTGATCGCCCAAAATCACAAACTTCACAATATTCACCCATAGTCATTCCATTTCACAATACAGCATCAAGTGTCTATCAATATTCAAGTTTCTCATTTCACATGTCAGACTTTCCACTGACTCACCACACAAGACACTTGACACTACTTCCGGATTGACTCGTGCGTTGATTAGACTCAGAGATCTGCACCTGTCATACCACACCACTGTGAAATCCACACAGGGTCGCTGTGAATCCACACAGCATGCGCATATATCATCTCAATGTTACCATAGTTCTCCTGGTATGACAGGGTTGATCCATAGGACAGACGGAGCTCGTTCTTTTTCACACGAGACGCCCATCATATAGACCTCCTTCGACTCTCAACAACTGAGTAACTTCCTCTACGTGATTCCATTACCTCAGCAGAGTCAGGATATCCCCTTAGGAATCACCGATCAATGCACCTACCACAAGATCTTACACGGTATTTTCTTTCCTGAAAATACTATGCCTCGATCCCACATTCACAGCATTCAAAGACATCATGCCACACTTAAAAGAATGATTTCAATCACAGCAATAGCCATTTCAAAGGATTCATATTTTCGAATATCTCATGTAAATCTCAAGCAGTTCTCAAAACAACATCAAACACAAGGAGTTCGCAAAACAGCGCCAAAACCGGCGATCTAGTTCAAAAACAGGGTGTTTCGAAAACTGTATATAAAACCGGCGACCACGTCGCCCAAGCACACAAACAGAGCACTTTACGCAGATGAAAACAAAAATGGCGACCACGTCGCCCTCACTCCAGAGATAGCTACACTGTGGCTTGTATGGAAAAAGAGGTCTAGCTTCCCTTACCTGGACTTGCGCAACCACCAGGAGCTTCGAAATCCAACGAAGCTTGCAGAATACCTTGGCTCTGTTTTTCGCGTCTGGTTGAAGGACTTGCAGAGAACCTCCCAGGTGCTCTAATGGTGGCCGTCGCTCGTCGTACTCTCGTGTGAAGGTGCTAGAACCGCAGCGCGAAGGAGAGAATGGAGGAGAAGGGAGATAAACGCACCCTTTAGCTCTGGAACCACAGCAACGTTTCTTTCCTCCTCCCTCAGAAATGGGTTTTTGCATCTTAAGCTGACTTCTCCACAAAAACCGCTGCCACCACCCACTCTGCAGGAAGTTTGCGTGTACGCTTCGCTGAACAGTACACCTAAGCGTGCCTCTGCGCAGGCTACGCTATGAGGTCACTATTCTGAACCACTTTTTCGTCTACGTGGCGCGCGTGCAGAACGTCTCTTGCTGGGAGTCTGGGGCCCACGTTCTCTGGGTGTAACTCAACGTCGCGCGATGACCTTTCGCCGATGACTACCAGCTCGAAGAGAAACCACTGATGACCTCTCGCGCGAAGACGATCCACCGATGACCTCGCGCGAAGACTACCACCGATGACCTCGCGCGAAGACTACCACCGATGACCTCGCGCGAAGAATACCACCGATGACCTCGCGCGAAGACTACCACCGATGACCTCGCGCGAAGACTACCACCGATGACCTCTTCCTGGCGAACGACCGATGTCTTCCTCTGGGAGACAACCGATGTCTTCCCTGGCGACGCCCTCATAACTCTCGCGCCTTGGCCACGTCCACATGCATCGCGCCCTGGCAATGCCCGCGTGCCTCGCGTCCGCGCGATGCCTGCATGCCTCTCACGCCCGCGCGATGCCTGTATGCCTCTCACGCCCGCGCGATGCCTGCATGCCTCTCGCGCCCGCGCGATGCCTGCATGCCTCTCGCGCCCGCGCGATGCCTGCATGCCTCTCGCGCCCGCGCGATGCCTGCATGCCTCTCGCGCCCGCGCGATGCCTGCATGCCTCTCGCGCCCGCGCGATGTCCACCTGGCGCTCATGTGTAGCAGGCGACCGGCGACCTCGTAGCCTTCTAAACTTAACTTTTTCCTCCCTTTCTATTCTAAATAAAAACATACTTAGAATTTATTTAAAATATAACTCTTTTATTCCAATAAATTTTCAGGTCCTTACATTCTCCCCAACAACAAAAATTTTCGTCCTCGAAAATTGGATTACAAGGAAAAGAGGTATGGATAAGCCTCCCTCATGGGTTCTTCTAACTCCCAAGTAGAATCCCCCGATTTCTCATCCCACACCACTTTCACCATGTCGATGGTCTTGCCTCTGAGCTGTTTACATTGCCGATCGTCAATCCTGACTGGTTTTGCTTCAAAGGACAAGTCATCCCTAATCTGCACGTCGTCTACATCCAGCACATGACTAGGGTCTGCCATGTACTTCCTCAGCTGTGACACGTGAAACACATTGTGCAGATTCGCCAGATGGGGAGGTAGGGCGATCTCATACGCCACTGGGCCAATCCTTCTTAAGATCTGATATGGTCCCACGAACTTAGGGGACAACTTCTTTGACCTGATCGCCCGCCCTACACCCTTGGTTGGTGTCACTTTCATGAATACGTGATCTCCAGCAGCAAACTCCAAAGGCTTTCTCCTCTGATCTGCATAGGACTTCTGCCTACTCTGAGAGGCTTTCATTCTGCTTTGTATCTGCTTCACCTTCTCGGTCGTCTGCTGAATCAACTCTGGCCCAACCAAGACTGCCTCGCCCTCCTGGTACCAACATAAGGGAGTTCTGCATTTCCTCCCATACAGGGCTTCATATGGCGCCATCCCAATGCTGGCGTGGTAGCTATTGTTATAGGTAAACTCCACTAGTGGCAACACCTCCTCCCAACTTCCCAATTGATCCAAAACGCATGCCCTCAGCAGATCTTCCAAAGATTGGATCGTCCTCTCTGACTGACCATCTGTTTGGGGATGATATGCAGAGCTCATCCTCAACTTGGTTCCCAAGCATTCTTGTAAGGTCTGCCAAAACCGTGAAGTAAACCTGGGATCTCTATCTGAAACGATGCTGGAAGGCACTCCATGCAGCCTTACTATTTCTTGGATGTATAGCTGTGCCAGCTTGACCATAGGCATCTTCATATTTACTGGGAGGAAGTGGGCACTCTTCGTCAGCCTATCAATGATGACCCAGATTGCATCATGGCCCTTGACCGATCTGGGTAAATGGGTGACAAAATCCATTGCAATGCTGTCCCATTTCCACTCAGGGATATCCAATGGTTGTAATAACCCACCAGGCCTTTGATGTTCTACCTTCGCCTTTTGACACGTTAAGCAGGTTGTCACGTACTGGGCGATGTCCCTCTTCATGCCCGACCACCAAAATGACTCCTTCAAGTCATGGTACATCTTGTTCATGCCTGGATGAAGGTTAAGGCGACTCTTATGACCTTCCTCTAGGATCATCTTCTTCAACTCATCATTTGCAGGTATGCAAATTCTGCCATCAAACCTCAAGATCCCATCATCGCCCATCTCAAAGCCTCTCGCCTGATCTGTCCCTAGTGACTCCACAGTGCGCTTCAGGCTAGGGTCCTCCAATTGTTTATCCTTCAACATCCCAAGGAAGTCATTAGTTATAGTCAGCTTACTACAACTAATGTGATTCACGTGAAATTCCACTCCAAGGTTTAAGTCTCTGAACTGCTCGATCAGTTTCTGCTCTTCCATCATCATGGTGGCGACTTGTATAGACTTCCTACTCAAGGCATCTGCCACTACATTGGCCTTCCCTGGGTGATACATGAGTTGAAAGTCGTAGTCCTTTAGGAATTCCATCCACCTTCTTTGTCTCATGTTTAGTTCCTTCTGATCGAACAGGTACTTCAAGCTCTTGTGGTCACTGAATACCTGGAACCGAGCTCCATAAAGATAATGCCTCCAGATCTTCAAGGCAAACACTACCGCTGCCAACTCCAAATCATGAGTAGGGTAGTTCCTCTCATGCACCTTGAGTTGCCTTGAAGCATATGCAACCACTCTCTTCTCTTGCATCAAGACGCATCCCAAGCCTTGATGTGAGGCATCACAGAAGACATCAAAAGGTCTTCCTACTTCTAGAATCACCAGCACTGGAGCACTGGTCAACCTCTCCTTTAGTTCCCTGAAGCTCTGCTCACATCGGTCGGTCCAAGCAAAGGGTTGGTCCTTGCGGGTCAGTTGTGTTAAAGGAGCCACTACTTTGGAAAAATCCTCAATAAACCTCCGATAGTAGCCCGCCAACCCCACAAAGCTCCTTATCTCAGTCACTGTCTTAGGACGTTCCCATTGCAGCACTGCCTCTACCTTGGCTGGATCTACCGAGATCCCCTGGGCAGATATCACGTGTCCTAAGAAGTTGACTTCCCTCAGCCAGAACTCACACTTGGAGAACTTGGCATAGAGCTGCTTCTCTCTCAGTATTTCCAATACTGTCCTCAGGTGTTCCTCATGTTCTTCCTCGGTCCTTGAATAAATGAGGATGTCATCTATGAAGACCACCACAAACTTATCCAAGAAAGGGCGAAAGATCCTATTCATGTAGTCCATGAACAGAGCTGGAGTATTGGTGACTCCAAATGGCATCACTACATACTCGTAGTGCCCATATCGAGACCTAAAAGCTGTCTTCTGAACATCTTCAGCTTTTACCAAGATTTGGTGATACCCCGATCTCAGGTCAATCTTGGAGAACACCGAGGCCCCATGAATCTGGTCCATCAAATCATCAATCCGGGGTAGGGGGTACTTGTTCTTGATGGTCAATTTGTTCAATTGTCTGTAGTCTATACACAGCCGAGACCCTCCATCCTTCTTCTTGACTAGGAGCACTGGAGCTCCCCATGGAGATACGCTGGGTCTGATGAACTGCTTCTCCAGCAACTCTTCCACTTGCTTCTTTAACTCCACTAACTCGGCTGGTGCCATCCTGTAAGGTGCCATTGACACTGGTCCAGCTCCAGGCACCAAGTCAATAGAGAATTCCACTTCTCTCTTAGGGGGTAACCCAGGCACCTCTTCTGGGAATACATCCGTGAAATCTTTCACCACGGGTATTCTGCTTACGTCCCCTTTATTCTCCACCTCCGACCGAGCGAGTATCACAAAGCACCTCGCCCCTTCTTCCAACTCTGACTGCCCTTGCTGAGCAGAAATTACATCTGATCCTTGGAGGTCTGGAAACGCAACCTTCTGCCTACCACAGTCTATGAGAACGTGATTGGCAGCTAACCAATCCATTCCCAGAATGACATCCAGGTCCTGAAGAGGTAGGCAGATCAAGTTCACCTTGAATCTGCGTCCTTCTACAATCACTGGACATTCAGGGCACACTGTAGAGGTCGACACCTGTCCTGACGCAGGTGTAGAGACCAACAGCTCGAAAGGTAACTCCTTCACTAGGAGACCCAACTCGGCTACACACAGGCTTGACACAAAGGAGTGTGTCGCTCCAGAATCAAACAAAGCCCTTACACCTCTACCAGCAATAAAACAAACACCTTGGATGAGGTTACCTGACTGAGCTGCCTCTGCTCCAGACATGGCGAACACCCTCCCTGTTGCCTGAGGTCTGCCGCCCTCGTTTCTCAACTGTTGGGAGCCACTGGGTTGGGTCGCCCCATTCCTGCTAGGGCACTCTCTAGCAACGTGCCCTGTCCTTTGGCAGACGAAACATTTCCTCTCTGAAGTCTTCTTGAAACAAGCATTGGAGGCGTGTGGTCCACCACAGTGAAGACACTTAGGCTTCCAAGGTTGTTGCTGTTGGAACTGGGGAGGTGCTGCTCCTGCCCGATGTGATGGAGGTCTCGCATAGGGTTTTCTTTGTGGGTGCTGTGCCTTAGCTCTCCCACTGGAAGGACCTCCTGGGTGTGACCTGATCACCCGAGACTCACCCTTTTCCAGGGTCTCCACCATCTTCGCCTTCTCCACTAAGGCGTGGAACTCCCTGATGCACATCGGGGCTATGGTCTTCTTCAGCCCATGCTTCAGCCCTTCCTCGAACTTCCTACACCTCCAGGCCTCGGAGGTCGCCTGGGTATAGAACCGGGCGAGGTACTCAAAACGGGCAGCATAGGCGTTTACTGACATGTCCCCCTGCTCCAACTTTAAGAACTCAGCTTCCCTTGCAAACTTGGCGCTGTCTGGGAAGTATTTTTCCAAGAACTTCACTCTGAAGCTCTCCCAATCCAGAACATCCTCTCGGGCCTCCATCATCTGCTGAGCTCCCATCCACCAGAACTCAGCTTCTCCTGATAGCAGATACGTGGCAAACAACAGCTTCTTCTCTTCAGGGCAGGAGGTCGCCCTAAAGATTTTCTCCACCTCCCTGACCCACTGATCTGCCTGGTCAGGGGTAGCATTCCCACTGAACTTAGGTGGGTTGTGCCTCATGAACTCGGCCAGTCCCATCTGTTCTTGGGGCTGACCGACGTGGGAGTTTGTCTCAGCAGATCGGGCAGTTTCCCAGTGCTGCATTGTGGCTTGATGGTTCTGAGCCATCGCCGCATTCTGCTGCTGAATGGCAGTCGCCATCATCTCGATGGCCTTGGCGATCTGACTCATCTCTGAGGAAGGTTGAGGTGGGGTAGCAGGTCTACGTGCCATCTTCTGAATCTATTGACTTCTATATTCCCTACAACTATAAGAATGAAATCGATAAGAATCAATTCATTCAAGGGGTAACAGCTAGACCTTACAAAGGTCAGCATCTCAAAGTCATCTAGAATTTGAGTTCATCAACAGAATCATAACACTTATAACTTCACACAAAACACCAGAACAGTTACTGGTGTGCAAACATCAGTCCAAACTACCACCTCAGTCAAATTCAAGAACACTCAAAAATCACACCAGAATTCAATGTAGGCTAAACATCAAACCTTTGGAATTAAGATTAAGAATTATCTTGATCCAGTTATGAGTGTGCACCCTCACCACTTTATCAAGACCTTCTTATTCTTAATACTAAGATTTTCAGTTAGGCATACATTCACCAAAGCACACGCAAGAGTTCAATACCAAAAACGTTTGAAAACCTCCCACTATAGTGGTTATTTAAAACTCAAATAAATTTTATGAGCAGAAGAAACACAATGGATCCACAGCCCTCAGGTCATCCTAAGGCGAACTGCTCTGATACCATTAATGTAACATCCCACCAAAATAATACATACATCCATGTATAATTGAAATTAAGTGTAACCAAATAATATTGAAGAGTGCAAAATAATATGTATTGATATATATATCAGAAATGAAGTTACTCCTCTTAGGGAGTTTAATACATAACCAAATCAAATGTTTGCAAGATTTTACGAAAATAAAAGAAATGCAGTAAGACAGGCGGTCTCAAAAGAAAACGGCGATCTCCAACAGAAGACCTCAAAAACGGGCGATCTTCTATCAGGACACGAAAACCGGCGATCACCCGATGGAGGCATAAACCGGCGATCACCCGGTAGAGACGGAGATAGGCGATCTCCTTCCGGCGACCACTCGCTAGAGGGCTCTTCTTCCTGGAAGATCATCTGCTCCCGTGTAACAATTACACGATCATCACAGTTTTGAGAAAACAACCACAATACAGATAAAAGGGTAAGCTAGATAATTTAAAAGAAGTTTAAATCATGAACATGAAAATCCAAGTAAACCAAGTTCCAAAATATCCATGTAAAACGTAAAGCTGCTCATAGCATTCAGCTGATCGCCCAAAATCACAAACTTCACAATATTCACCCATAGTCATTCCATTTCACAATACAGCATCAAGTGTCTATCAATATTCAAGTTTCTCATTTCACATGTCAGACTTTCCACTGACTCACCACACAAGACACTTGACACTACTTCCGGATTGACTCGTGCGTTGATTAGACTCAGAGATCTGCACCTGTCATACCACACCACTGTGAAATCCACACAGGGTCGCTGTGAATCCACACAGCATGCGCATATATCATCTCAATGTTACCATAGTTCTCCTGGTATGACAGGGTTGATCCATAGGACAGACGGAGCTCGTTCTTTTTCACACGAGACGCCCATCATATAGACCTCCTTCGACTCTCAACAACTGAGTAACTTCCTCTACGTGATTCCATTACCTCAGCAGAGTCAGGATATCCCCTTAGGAATCACCGATCAATGCACCTACCACAAGATCTTACACGGTATTTTCTTTCCTGAAAATACTATGCCTCGATCCCACATTCACAGCATTCAAAGACATCATGCCACACTTAAAAGAATGATTTCAATCACAGCAATAGCCATTTCAAAGGATTCATATTTTCGAATATCTCATGTAAATCTCAAGCAGTTCTCAAAACAACATCAAACACAAGGAGTTCGCAAAACAGCGCCAAAACCGGCGATCTAGTTCAAAAACAGGGTGTTTCGAAAACTGTATATAAAACCGGCGACCACGTCGCCCAAGCACACAAACAGAGCACTTTACGCAGATGAAAACAAAAATGGCGACCACGTCGCCCTCACTCCAGAGATAGCTACACTGTGGCTTGTATGGAAAAAGAGGTCTAGCTTCCCTTACCTGGACTTGCGCAACCACCAGGAGCTTCGAAATCCAACGAAGCTTGCAGAATACCTTGGCTCTGTTTTTCGCGTCTGGTTGAAGGACTTGCAGAGAACCTCCCAGGTGCTCTAATGGTGGCCGTCGCTCGTCGTACTCTCGTGTGAAGGTGCTAGAACCGCAGCGCGAAGGAGAGAATGGAGGAGAAGGGAGATAAACGCACCCTTTAGCTCTGGAACCACAGCAACGTTTCTTTCCTCCTCCCTCAGAAATGGGTTTTTGCATCTTAAGCTGACTTCTCCACAAAAACCGCTGCCACCACCCACTCTGCAGGAAGTTTGCGTGTACGCTTCGCTGAACAGTACACCTAAGCGTGCCTCTGCGCAGGCTACGCTATGAGGTCACTATTCTGAACCACTTTTTCGTCTACGTGGCGCGCGTGCAGAACGTCTCTTGCTGGGAGTCTGGGGCCCACGTTCTCTGGGTGTAACTCAACGTCGCGCGATGACCTTTCGCCGATGACTACCAGCTCGAAGAGAAACCACTGATGACCTCTCGCGCGAAGACGATCCACCGATGACCTCGCGCGAAGACTACCACCGATGACCTCGCGCGAAGACTACCACCGATGACCTCGCGCGAAGACTACCACCGATGACCTCGCGCGAAGACTACCACCGATGACCTCGCGCGAAGACTACCACCGATGACCTCTTCCTGGCGAACGACCGATGTCTTCCTCTGGGAGACAACCGATGTCTTCCCTGGCGACGCCCTCATAACTCTCGCGCCTTGGCCACGTCCACATGCATCGCGCCCTGGCAATGCCCGCGTGCCTCGCGTCCGCGCGATGCCTGCATGCCTCTCACGCCCGCGCGATGCCTGCATGCCTCTCACGCCCGCGCGATGCCTGCATGCCTCTCGCGCCCGCGCGATGCCTGCATGCCTCTCGCGCCCGCGCGATGCCTGCATGCCTCTCGCGCCCGCGCGATGCCTGCATGCCTCTCGCGCCCGCGCGATGCCTGCATGCCTCTCGCGCCCGCGCGATGTCCACCTGGCGCTCATGTGTAGCAGGCGACCGGCGACCTCGTAGCCTTCTAAACTTAACTTTTTCCTCCCTTTCTATTCTAAATAAAAACATACTTAGAATTTATTTAAAATATAACTCTTTTATTCCAATAAATTTTCAGGTCCTTACAGCGAGGGCCAACAACATGAAGTGCCCATCCACGGGGAAATCCACACTATAGTTGGGGGTTTCTCAGGAGGTGGGTGCACCGCGTCACAGCGCAAGAAATATGCTCGATCTGTGATGGCAGTGGAAGCATTCGAGGACCACTCGCCTGAGGTGGAGATCACGAAACCCTTTTTAGTTTAGTGTATGGCTGTGACGCGATGATTCCAGTTGAAATCCAGGAGAGCTCGCCGAGTTTTCAACACTTTGTAGCAGAAGAATCAAATGAAGAGAGAAGAATGAACCTGGATTTACTGGATGAGGTCAGAGAGGAAGCAAGAGTGAAAGCTGAAGCGGTGAAAAGAAGAATAGAACGAAGATACAATTCTAGAGTAATACCGAGGCAGTTCAGAAGCGGTGATCTGGTGATGAGGAAGGCCCACCAGTACGAGATGGAGAATAAGTTGTCATCCAAGTGGACAGGACCGATTAGAATAACCGAAGCACTCGGGAACGGCGCCACCGCTTGGAGACACTATAAGGAGGGGCGATTCCTCGTACTTGGAATGCCACACACCTCATATTTTATTTCAGTTAAAGCTTCGTAAGTAGTACAAACTCAGGGGAATCATGAACAGTTTTGTAAAAACAGTTACAAGGGGGCACTCTTTTTTCCCTAAGGAAGGTTTTTAACGAGGCCACCCAAGAAATAAGATATTCAAAATGGAAATTTTGAAGTATACTAAAGTTTGTGTGCATATCGTTTTAAAGAAGTTTTTGGAAAAACCTTATCACCTGAAGTGATTCGAGGTAAAAGTAAAATGATTGCGCACGTTTTAAGTAAAAGTTTTTCAGACCTCATCGCCCTTAGGCGATTAGAGGCACAAGTGAAAAGTTTTTAAAGTCCTCATCGTCCTTTCGCGATCAGAGGCATCCAGCGAAGTTCAAAGTCCTCGATGTTCTCACGCATCTTGAGGCAACAGAGGAAGACCTCCTTGCCTTTGAGCAAGTGCAGGCGAGAAAGAGGAAGTCCTCCTTGCCTTTGAGCAAGTGTAGGCAACAGAGGAAGACCTCCTTGCCTTTGAGCAAGTGCAGGCGAGAAAGAGGAAGTTCTCCTTGCCTTTGAGCAAGTGTAGGCAACAGAGGAAGTCCTCCTTGCCTTTGAGCAAGTGTAGGCAACAGAGGAAGACCTCCTTGCCTTTGAGCAAGTGCAGGCGAGAAAGAGGAAGTACTCCTTGCCTTTGAGCAAGTGTAGGCAACAGAGGAAGACCTCCTTGCCTTTGAGCAAGTGCAGGCGAGAAAGAGGAAGTCCTCCTTGCCTTTGAGCAAGTGTAGGCAACAGAGGAAGACCTCCTTGCCTTTGAGCAAGTGCAGGCGAGAAAGAGGAAGTCCTCCTTGCCTTTGAGCAAGTGTAGGCAACAGAGGAAGACCTCCTTGCCTTTGAGCAAGTGCAGGCGAGAAAGAGGAAGTCCTCCTTGCCTTTGAGCAAGTGTAGGCAACAGAGGAAGACCTCCTTGCCTTTGAGCAAGTGCAGGCGAGAAAGAGGAAGACCTCCTTGCCTTTGAGCAAGTGTAGCAACAGAGGAAGACCTCCTTGCCTTTGAGCAAGTGTAAGCGAGAAAGAGGAAGTCCTCCTTGCCTTTGAGCAAGTGGAGGCAACAGAGGAAGACCTCCTTGCCTTTGAGCAAGTGCAGGCGAGAAAGAGGAAGACCTCCTTGCCTTTGAGCAAGTGTAGGCAACAGAGGAAGACCTCCTTGCCTTTGAACAAGTGCAGGCGAGAAAGAGGAAGTCCTCCTTGCCTTTGAGCAAGTGGAGGCAACAGAGGAAGACCTCCTTGCCTTTGAGCAAGTGCAGGCGAGAAAGAGGAAGACCTCCTTGCCTTTGAGCAAGTGTAGGCAACAGAGGAAGACCTCCTTGCCTTTGAGCAAGTGCAGGCGAGAAAGAGGAAGTCCTCCTTCCCTTTGAGCAAGTGGAGGCAATAGAGGAAGACCTCCTCGCCTTTGAGCAAGTGCAGGCGAGAAAGAAGAAGACCTCCTTGCCTTTGAGCAAGTGCAGGCGAGAAAGAAGAAGACCTCCTTGCCTTTGAGCAAGTGCAGGCGAGAAAGGAGAAGTCCTCCTTGCCTGTGAGCAAGTGTAGGCGACAGAGGAAGTCCTCCTTGCCTTCGAGCAGGTGCAAGCAAGAAGAGTTCGTATAAAGGAACGACAGGTGAAAAAGCGAATAGAAGGTTGCAAAGGGTGATCCCACAAAGGACGCCTTATTTGGGTAAAGAAGGCAACATCGCCCAAAATTAATTCGGCGAGTATTAGATCAGAGGAATTTCTGGCGATGATGCAGGACACTTGGCATGTCAGTTAAACGCACAAAGAAACAAGGCTAAGTGAAGAGAACGAAAGATAACCTACATGCTTGTCTAGCTGGTCTTCGAGAAACTCAAAGCTAATGATAGACGCTGTGGGAAGGGAGATGTTGGAGGCGGCTACGCTTTTCCAGAAAAGGCAGAGGTCTCTGTCCAGTGCTCCCATGTTGTCAGGGCTCCTTGCCCTCCTGAAGCTATCCTTAGAGCCTTTATTTCCCTTGTCCACCCAGTACAAGGGAAAGACATCCACTGAAGAGGTCCTCCTCAGCTTATCAGCCAAGGTCGACTCAGGAGGAATCTCCCATCACCAAAGTATAAACAAGAGGTATTCTGGAGCTTATCAGTCGAGAAGGGGGACTTCAAAGATTAATCAGTCAAGGGAACCAACATGAGTCAAGAAGTAAAGTTAGCACCACATCAAGTTAGCTCAGGAAAGGTTTCTGCTGTGGATTGAAGGGTGAGATACACACATCAGTTAGCACGGTCACCAAGCACAACCCACACAAGGTGAAAGTTGAGCTGTAAAGGAGAAAGAGTGATTCAAGTTGTAAAGACAAGATTTATAATTCATTCATTACAAGCACATAATCGTCGTCGAAGGAAAGGGGCAGAAGTAAGAACATTGATGTAGTGGCCAGACCTCGGTTGTCGAGAACAGATAGTAAAGGGTGAACCACGTCAGCTGGGTCCCACAGCATGGACCAAAGCCACGTGGAGTGGACCTCGCAGGCAGCTTGGATTAGCGAGTGATCGGTCATCGATGTGCCTCCTTAGAGAGGGGTGATCAGTCATCAGTAGAAGAGATAAAAAGGTTACCTTTGGATGATCAGAAAAGCGTAACAAAGGTTGGAGATTGAAGAAGTCGAAGGGTCTCACAGAGAAATGCTTTGAATGTCTGAAGGCGAAGAAGAAGGAATGAAACAGCGTTAGTGCCAGAGTGTGCGCTCCTGTAGACCGCCAGAAGACGATTTCTTAGTCTTTTCGCTGGACCAGTCACAGCTCAAGACTGGGGGGCTTGTGATCCGGTCGGTCATCGGTAGTCGATGACGTCAACAGCAGTTGACCACATGGACCGTTCACAGGGTGACACATGGTAGAGGATAGCAGGTGAATCAGGAAGGAGATCACTCAGAATTGTGATCGGTGGTCGGTTGCTAAGGGACCATCACCCGCAGATCAGTGTCAGGTGAGCGCCTGGAGGCAGAGCGCGAGAGGTAAAGAAGCACTGATCAGTCATCGGGGGTTTCCTGTTAACCCACAGTTAAGCTGGGACCCAGGCTCCCAACGAGAGCGTTACGCAAGAAGCACAGATCAGTAATCGCCTATCGCCGTGTGTGAAGACCGGTAATCGCCGTGATTGCACATGATCGCCGTGTGTGAAGATTAGGAGATCAGGTGGTTAAGAAGTCGCCGAAAGGAGCACATCACCGGGTATTTGAGATGACTTGGTAAGCACTTGTTATATGGTCTAAATACAGAAGATAAGTGGCATGTCTGCCACCATGTGTAGTGTGAGCCGTGATACCCAGTGTTAACCAGCTCGCCATGTTAAGGTTGTGCCAAGAGTAGCCTGTGCACTAAGCTACTCCCTGTGTGGATAACTTAGTCGCAGGAGCAAAGTGAAGGTAACGTTTCAGCTGCAGGTACTCCAGATGGTGACACGTGTATGACCAGATGTTATCCACGTGTCAAGAGGAATAACCGTCAGGAGAGAGAAAGACTCAGGTATATATGTGAAATTCTTAACGGAATTAAGGGGGGGATTCATTTTTTGGTTGTGATTCACTTGTACACAGTTCTGAGTTTTCTTTGAAGTTCTTTATTGATTCAATCACTGACTTGAGCGTCGGAGCGCAACTGGACGCAGAGGCGCCAAACTGTTCTTTCAGGTTTCTTGGAGGATTTTCAGGTGAAGGTCATTGGTGTACTTGGCGTGAAGCTGGTGAGGACGAGGTTCGGGAAGGAGAAGCTCTAACGCTTTGGTCAAGAGGCTGGATCAGCTTTGGTCAAGATGCTGGATTAGCAGGATCTAAGAATCCATACACATTTTCCTTCTCCTCAGTGACAGAGACACCATTCAAAAACCTACAAGTAATTAGTTAAATCATAATGAATGCTAATTTAACATAAATGAAAATGAAATGTAGGTAATGATACTTACATCATAAAAAATTGAATGATATTTATATTCAGCTCCTGATCCCCAGCTACAAATTCTAACAGATCTGACATGTATATGTACAATGGTAGCTCAGGGTTTGTTTCAAAAAATGTATCATCCCATGGAACTTCTAGAGGATCTCGTCCAATTTGTCTAGCAACTATAGCTAAGGAAGCTATAGGATCGTCAAGCACAACCTCTTGTTTCTTTTTCGGACTTGGTTTCTGACAAGGTTTCTACAAAAAGAAAAAAGATTTGTTATAAATTACATGTAATATATAAATATAAATTAGCATATGAAATGAAATTATTACCAGTGGTTGTGGCATATATCGAATCAGGTGTCGGGGCCAGGCTACAAAGGACTGAAATGCTTCGGCCACAGTTGTTACCTCTTCTGAAGGTAGTGGAAGACGAGCATCAGGTACTCGTACTCTTTCAACCGTGACCTTTGCTGCATCAGGGGAGAGAGGAACGTTATGTAAGGTGGTGGCGTCTTCATAGACTTTTCCAATGGCCACCACCTGAGGAATGATGCCACCCTCTGCCAGTAGCTCACATTGCCTCGTCTGGCCAATTGTATCATCCCCTAATGCTGTAGGAGTTGCACAACTCCCCTTTGTGCTCTTGGGAGCGAGACTAAGAAGCGTCTGAATCGGCTGCTCAGCACAAAGTTGTTGCGATATCTCTTGTCGCAACTCTAGCCTCATCTTTTCCGTCTCCCTTCTCATCTCATCCATTAATTCTTTACGTAGCCTTTGCTCCATTTCTTTTTTGCTCTCTTTGGGGGAGGAGGATGAGTGTCGTGGTGCAGCTCCAAAATAAAGTCTAATCCCAACTCCTTGTCCAGCTGCACGAACACGACCAGAGTGCTCAGGTCGTCCAATTACTTCAACAAGGATATCGTGATGACCTTCAGCAACAAAATTACCTTGGGAGTCCAAGGCATCCTGCAAGAGACAAAAATCATATGAGGTTTTATTATAAGTAATGCAGCATAATAGATGAAAAAAGGCTTAAATAACTTACAATTTTTTCAATGATAAGCCCTGATTGCTCAGAACTTGGTGCACCCGACTTTTTAATTCGGGTTGTAACATCCCGCCAAAATCCTTTTCATATTTATATAATAAAAATAAAGGTAAACAAATACATTGAAGTGAACATGTGTATATATATGAAATGAAGTTTCTCCTCACAGGGAGTTTAATACATAATCGGTCAGTTTTCCAAAACTTAAACAAAAATACAGCAAAAATAGAAAAACAGGCGATCTCCTAACAGAAAAGGGCGATCTCCTATCAGAAAACAAAAAAGGGTGATCGCCTGACAGAAACAGAAACTGGCGATCTCCTTCCGGCGACCACTCACAGAAGAGCTCTACTTCCTGCAACATCATCTGCTCCCGTGTAAATTATACACGATCATCACAGTTTTAAGAAAAAAGCCAAACACAACACCAAATACACAGGGTAAGCTAGATATTTGAAAGAGAGTTTAGATATGAACTTTAAAATCAAGATAAAACAATTTTAAGACACCCACGTAAAAACTATCAATTTTTCTCATTCCCTTCACATGACCATCAAGAAATCACACATTTCACAATTTCTTCAAGAGTCTTTCAATTCACAAAATTCAATCAAGTGTCTATCAATTCAATGGTTCTCATTTCTCACGTCAGACTTCCACTGACTCATCACACAAGACACTTGACACTACTTCCGGAAGACTCGTGCGTTGAACTTAGCATCCAGAGACCTGCACCTGTCATACTTCATTGCTGTAATGTTTCCACAGCCATGCGCATCAACACAATCTCGATCTCAATTTCATCACTCTCACAGTATGACAGGGTTAATCCATATAACAGGTCAAGTCAGTTATCTTTCAAACGACTTACCCATACATATGGACCTCCTTCGACTCTCACCAACTGAATGACTTCATCTATGTGACTCCATCATATCAGCAGAGTCAGGATCGTCTCATTCACAGGATACTCACTGATCAATACACCTCATAACCAATCTCAACACGGTATTTCCTTTCCTGAAAATACTATGTCTTGATCCCACATTCACAACATTCAACACATCATATAACACTTAAATGAACGATTCCAATCACAGCAAAACATCATTCCAAGGTTCAGATTTTCGAATATCACATTTAAATCTCAAACAGTTTCAAACAACACAAAAACAGGGGAGTTCGAAAAAAAATGCCAAAACCGGCGATCTCGTCCAAAAACAGGGGATTATGCAATAATAGTTGAAAACCGGCGACCACGTCGCCCCATCATCTCAATTATCTAATATAAGGTTTTCGTTGGAAATAAGGCTAGCTTCCCTTACCTGGACTTGCGCAAAACACCAAGAGCTCCAAAACCCACCGAGCTTAAAGGATGCCTTAGCTCTGTTTTAGCGTCTGGTTTGTAGAACTTGCAGAGAACCTCCCAGGTGCTCCAAGGGCAGTCGTCGCTCGTCGCACTGGTGCTTGAGGATGTCTGAATCGCAGCGCGAAGGAGAGAAAAGGAGAAGAATGAAGGTAAACTCACTCTTTCACTCTTGAACCACTGCAACGTCCTTTGCCTCTCAGAAGTGGGTTTTTGAATCTTAAACCAACTTGTCCACAAAAGCCGCTGCCACCACCCACTCTGCAGGGAAGTTTGCGTGTACGCTTCCCTGAACAGTACGACTACGCGTGCCTCTGCGCAGGCCAACACTCTGAGGTCACTATTCTGAACCACCCTTTTTGTCTACGTGTCGTGCGTGCAGTACGTCTGATGCTGAGAGCCTGGGTCCCACGTTATCTGTGTGAAACTCGACATCGCGCGATAACCTTCCACCGATGACCACTCGCGCGATGACTATCCACCGAGGCCTCATCCTGGAGGACGACCGATGTCTCTCCCTGGGAGACGACCGATGTGTCTCTCATACCGGCGATGACTGATTCCTCTTCCTGATGGACGACTGATTCCTCATCCTGGCAGACAACCGATGTATCACCCTGGAGGTCCACCGATGTCTCACACTGGCAGACAACCGATGTCTCACCCTGGCAGACCACCGATGTCTCTCCCTGGCAGACCACCGATGTGTCTCCCATCTTGGTTGAGGACCGGTGTTCCTCTCATCCTGTTGGCGATCTCTTATCGCCCTTCTGTGTGACGAGAACACATCGCCTTACTCTGGTCACCGATGTCACATCGTCACACCTTGCTGAAGGTTCATCCTCCCATTATGTTACGTCCAAGGTATCATCTCCACATGACTTGGTGACGTCGGTAGCTTCATATTTCCAAGAGTAGGTCAGCACTACTCCTCGTGCGCCCATGCATGCAACACTAAGGACGATTTCTTATGCTCCAGCATAGAGCTTCGCATGCACAATGTATCTAAAGCTTAACCCACACCTTGATATGCGTGGTTTTTGGAACTCACTATGGTTGATCCAGCATCTTGACCACATACTACGTGCACTCCCGTCGATCACGTACACCATAGGCGATTGGCGATCATGTCTCCTCTAGGCGACAGGCGATTATGTGCCAGAGAAGTCGGAGATCGCCTCCGTCTTCAATAACGGCGATCTCGTAGAAGACTTCTTAGCTACACTTTTCTTCCTTTACTCTTCTTGATCCACATGTCAGCCGACCGACCTCTACCAGCTGACCCCAGACCTTGGGCGACGTCCGATGTCCGACTACTACGAAACTTCTATTACCAACTCTTTGTATTTTAAATAATAACATCTTCTGAAATTATTTAAATATAACACTTTCATTCCAATTAAAGTTTCTAGGTCCTTACACGGGTCCTCTTCCATTTGTCATGGCGCGTAGGTGGTGATGGAGGAGAAGTGACCCCTGTTTCCACATCCTGAGATGCACTCCCCTATCTAGATTGCTCCTTTTCAACCATCAGTGCTTGCTCAAGCTTTCGATACCCCGCACGAGACATTACATGCGGGGTAAGATTCTTTAAAGCTATGTCTTGAGCTTTCTTCCACCGATGCTGTCATAATTGAAATAAACAAAGTGAATTCAATAATATTAACTCATTAATGTTATATAAGTAAAAATAGTTAAGTAACTTCACTTACAATCCATTCTTCAGTTAGACGGCTTTCTTTAAAAGCAAGCCATGTCTCTTCATCAATAAAATTGTATCTTTCAGAAGGACTTTCATCCTTAAGCTCACCAAAAATGTATCTCGTCGTCAGTCTTGACTTAAAGGCGCGAAACTTAAGTCCGATATTGGACATAATCCTTGATCGAAGCGGTTCCACATTAGGAATTTCAAAATTTGCCTGCAAAATAACATCACCAAATTAAAGTTAGTCAATGAATATTAAATAGCTTTATATGATAACAATAATTATGTAAAGCTTACCAGAACATCCTCCCACAGCATATTTCGGTCGACCTCTGACACCTCGTCCCATGAATTAATCAAAATGGAGAGTCTCTCATGAGAAAGAACTCCAAGATAGCTATTAAACTCATCTGCATTAGGACCAGATGCCATTCCAGTGTTGACGTCAATGTCAACAGCTGTCTTCTCACCAGCGGCACGTTTCTTTGCCAGACACTTCATCCTAGTAGGTCTTCTGTTGCCTCGTCTGGATCGGGGTCTAATTGGAGTTTGATCGTCACCCATATCTCTGTTAAAAAAATTATTTAACAAACATTAGTTCATCTGCATGGAAAGAAAATCATATAAAACAAAAACATAATATAGTAAATGCATATTATCAAAAATATTTCTAAATTTATTACCATAATGGGTTAAAAGTTCATATGTAAATTCCTTCACTGTGGTCTTTACGGGTTGCATGTAAATGATCAAGTACATCATCATCTTTATTAGTTATCATTGGTGTGAATGAATGGGGTTCACCATTTTCAATATCATCTATGGCCTCCCCTTGTTTTTTCTCGTGTAAAACAACCACTACAAAAAAAAGTGTATATTGTGGCGGTTATTTTCGTATAAACTAACATTTATAACCGCCACAATATACACTTGTGGCGGTTTCCCAAACCGCCATAAAACTGGCCGCCACAAAGTTTAATGTGACGGTTTTATGCTACCCGCCACAACACCCGCCACTTTAAACATAGTGTAAGTAGTGACGGTTTTTATATGTAAGTAGTGTCAGTTATAACTGTCGCAATTTAATTCATTGAAGAAGATTTTGATGCCATAATATAAGTAAGTAGTGGCGTTTTTAACTGACGTAATTTTAATTCTGAATAAATAAAATTTAATCACCACTTTTTTATAATTTGTTTATAAAATTAATAATATTTAGGTATAATATATTTTCATAATAAAATAAAATAATGTATAAAGTTATAATCATCCGTTCATTTCATTGAAAGTTAAAGCACACATAATATTGTTCAAAAGTTTATACACAATTGAAAATTAAAACACATAAAAAGTTCATACATCCCTAATCAAGTTTAAAATTAAAAAACACATCCTTAATCAGTTTTGCTTCCAGCACTTGATCCTATTACTTGATTAGGTGATGGAGCACCATTTCCATTATTTGATGCCTGAAATAAAAAAATTTAAGTTAATGAATTTGTATGTTTATAATTATAAAATAAAAGAAACCAATAATATATTTAAATATATTAATACCTCATTGGTGGATGTATGAACCAAATTAGTTGCCATTGCAACAAAATGTTCTGGAACAGCAAAATAGTTAATTGGGTTGTAAAAATAGTTTATTCAAATAAGTAATAAATAGTTAAATAAAAAACAAACTTACTTGGAGTGATGGTTGTCAAAACTGAATAAACATATGAACTGTGAAGCTGCTAGATGATTGTGAAGCTGGATAATGTCCTAATAAAATACTGTAATTAATGTAAAAGTTTGCACTACCATCATAAATCTATGCTTTTGCTTTATATAGAGAGATAAAGAAAGAGAAAGATAAGGGATGAGAAATTGGTCTTGGGTGCAATTGTGGTGGTGGTGCCTTTGAATGTACCTTTTGATTAGGTATATACCCAATTGTCATCAAATCAAGTGTTTGTGGCTTTCGGGGTAAGGGGGAACAATGAGGACGTTATTAACTTGTTAACGTTAAAATACCTACACACTCAAGCTATCAACTTGTTTTAATCATTGTCTATGATGATAAATAATATAATATGTATTAATAATACTATAGATTACAAAATTGTATATTAATAAAAAAATTAAAAGAATACTTTAGTAGAATAGATAGTGATGTGTTTCCCCGTTATCTATGTGTTCTTTTTTAATTTATATCAAAATTTGTCTTCATTAGCAATATTCTTATTTAAAGAGTAAATTTTATATATATATATATATATATATATATAATTTTTTAAGTAGTACCAATAGATTATATATATTTTTCATGGTAGAACAAAATCAAATTAACCTATAATACGAATTTCAGTGACAAAAGTCACATTTAGATAAAGGTACATGATCTATCACCGAATTTCATGGTACCAAAATTTCAAATCATGATACAGTTAGATACTAAATTCTTCTCTAATTCAGCAACTCAACAAAGGGATAAACAAATAATAAGGCAAACAAGTTTACCTCATCATTTAACCATCCAGTTGACCTAAGGCACCGAAACTTTTCTCCAGTAATCTCAATATTAGAATTTTCATGGGTAACCAAGATTGTCCACCTGAAAAAGAAAAAAGCTTACATTATAGATTATACTCAACCTCCTAACATATAGCCAAATCATAAATTCATATCGGTTGGCAGAGAAGGTACATTCAACCTCGTCTTCTTCCTTACTACTAAGAGCAACAAATGGTTCTTGCAGCACTTCTGGTTCCTGTAAATCATAGCAGCACATAAGGTAAATTGAGAGTAACATTTACCCTGCTTCTCCTTCCCCAACAAACCACACCAACTCAACTTATATGTTAGTACTAAAAATAAAAATAACTCAATTGTCTATTTCCACTATTAACTACAACCAGTTGTCTAACTTTACTTCCTTCAATTTTACCTGATCCGGTCGGTCATCGGTAGTCTATGACGTCAGCATCTGATGACGACGTGGGCCAAGTCGCAGAGTGACGCGTGGCACGAGAAAGCAGATGAACCAGGGTGGAGATCGTTCAAGAACGGCGATCAGTGGTCAGCTACCGAGTAACCACCACAGAAGATCGGTTCCTGCTTGAGCGCCTGGAAGCAGAGCGCGAGAAGCAACGAAGCACCGATCAGTCATCGGTGCATGCAGAGTGATCAGTCATCGGTGCATGCAGAGTGATCAGTCATCGGTGCATGGAGAATGATCAGTCGTCGGGGGTTCCTTGTCAACACGTGTTAAACTGGGACCCAGGCTCCCAGCGAGAACGTTACTCAAGGACCTCGCCTGATCCCATAAGCAGAGCACGAGGACGTGAAGTATCACATCGGTCATCGGTGTGTGTTGAGGTGACATCGGCCGCGCGATGTGAACAACGCAATCGATGGTCAGTAAAGCGCCCGGAGGCTGGGAGCGTTCTTAGTCGCGAGACGACCACGCAGGAAGATGAGAAGACGCAGTTAGGTGCAGAATCCCGCTGGGACGAGAACCCATTAAGGTTGGAATCTCCTAGTGGGTTGCATGTCTGCCACGTGGATGGTAAAGATGTTCCCAGAGAATAGGTAGGGCAGATAGGCGCAGAAGTCGAGGGGTCCAGAGCTACCCACGCGGCCTCCCCTGTCAGATTTGGCACTCAAGTGAAGAAGGCTGGCACGCAAAGTACCCTGAGGAGTGGAAACGGCACTACAGAGTAATTAAGTGAACCTAGAGGTAGCCTGTAGGGGCTACGCAGGGTTTATATGAGGAAGAAGAACACCAAACGAGGTATGGAATCTTTGCCTCAGAATAGACAACACACATCCAAGAGCACTCAGTCTTCGAATCAAAGAGGACTGAGGGCACACACACACAGTCTCACACAGAGAAGTCTGAGAGAGACCTTTTGGTGTTCTCGTTGCCTGACTTGAGCGTCGGAGCTACAACAGCCGCTAGAGGCGCCGTTCGCGTGTTTTGCAGGTACCGCTTGGAGTCCCGTCGAAGGTCCCTGGAGCCTCCTTGCAGAACGCGCAGCAGTTAGAAAGTCAAACGAAGGAGTGACGAGGCTTTCTCCCCACGCTCGAGTCTGCGGCGAGATCATTACCAATATCCCAAATAGACATATATGGCTATTAGTACATTCAAGCACATAATCTATTTCGAATAAATATCCACCCTCAAACAAAAATGAAACCACTGGCAACCCAATGTCACCCAAGTAGTTATCAACTTCAGGCATTACCTGTAGTTCCCTAAAACATTTAGCAGTTTAAAGACCCATACTACTTCAACGTTGAATAATTGCTTATCATATCATATATCCCTATTTAATGTAATCAAATCATATCTTTCACAATTCAAATCAGAAATAAGAAAACTCTCAAGGGAATGATCATTGAAATGAAAACTAGTAAACAAACTCCTTGAAAGGCAACAAAGTAAATCTTGCAGGGGAATAATTGAATATAGTAAAAGCATTACAAGGTATTTACCACATCTATTAGAACCAAAATGTTTAATATCTTTTCAGTATCATCAAGGTCCAACTACATCTGTACACTAATTAAGAGACATCATATAAGAAAAAAAGAACATGACCATTATAATTTTTATAATATCATATTTGTAACCTTTTTGGTTAATGCCAAAAGCACATCCGCTTCAGCCTTTGCCACCAAACTTCGTGGTCGTTGAACAATAATAGACCCTTAAAACTTGTCTTTTGTCTAGAATCAACTCTTACGCACCACCTACGTTATTCACTTCCTGTTTGAATTGTTACAGAATCAATACAGAAAGAAAAAATTAAACGGAAAGGAAATACATGTAGAGTCAAAAGAATCTTACTAGGATTGAGGTTTCACTCCTGATTATGCTCTCTATTAGCTGTTTTGCCTGAAGATAGGAAACAAATAACCCTAATGGAATGTATAAAAATAAACTCTTCTAAATTAAAATAAACATACATATATTGTATTCTAATAATATAAATAACCATAGGAATAATGCAAAGTCATAATACAAGGCAAATATAGCATTTTACATAGTAAGTGTGTGAAAGAATTCATTGTAAAATAATCATAATGTTGAGAAGTGAATATATTTCACTGATATAGAACTGATATATTTCACTGATATACAAAGCATATCCTAGCTGAATTTAATCCTTTATTTACAAATATCTCCCAATACAGAGGAGCCTAGCAAAGAAACAGAGATGCCATACATAAATCATTGTTGAATACTGGAATCCTTATTAAATAACAATAAAATTCTCATTGGCTGGTAAACACGAAATTCAAATTGATGATAGAATTGTGTGATTCACAAGAAATAAAAGGAGTATATACTGATGATTCTGGTAAAACTTGTCAAGTTGGTAGTACACAAAGATAGGAGACTTCATATGTTTGTCCACCTATTCACAAGAGCAATGTATTAAAAAGCAAACAAATGAAGCAACCATCAAAATTTGAAACCCACAATTCATCAATTATGGGAGCAGAGTTAATATAAAAATAATGGTTAAACATCAATAAGTGAAATCAGCACCAAGAAATCTTACATGTAGCTCCCTATTGCATGGCTTTTCTCCAAGAGTTTGAATGTATGACACCTTGTTTGTCACATTTGGCGGAATGGACTACAAGTCATACCTATCAATAATTTCCACAACAAAGAACACAAACGCAATGGTTTTTTAAATCAAAACAAGCCATCTAAGTTATAAAAAAAATTATTCTCATCTAGCTCAACAACAAAAATCCATGTAAAAAACATTTCATTACAAACACCATCAAAGAAACAATGGTGAAGGAGGCCGCAATGGCGGAGGAGGCCGCGATGGTGGACAGTGGCGGCGTTAGGTTAGGTTTCACGCGCACGAGAATGAGAAGATGCTTGAAGGCAAGAGTGTAACGTCTGAACGTGTTACAATTTATGTTTCGTGGGGGCGAGAGTGAAGAACCTAGGGCGAGAGTGAACAACCTAGCGCGAGAGGGAAGGCGAGAGTGAAGAGAGGTAGGGTTTCGTGAGTGTGTAGTGAAGAAAGATTTTGTTGCAGAAAGAGAGGGAGAAGATTGGTAGGATTTCGTGAGAGAGAGGGCGTATTCAGTTTCCAAGACTCAAAAGTAAATTTCAAAAAAAATTGGAAATTATGAGGAATGTTGTATGAAGGGAAAAAAAACGCAGGATTGGTTTTTATTATGAATGATAATTGTGGCGATTCAAAATGACATATTCTGAAGGATAATTGTGGTGGTTACTAAGACGTCGTATTATACGGAAACTTATGACGGTTATTAATAACCGCCATATTAAAACTGCCACTTTTTACATGATTTTTTGTAGTGAACATACCAATGTTCTTACGTAGGATCTTTCATGTAGAAAACTTGGGATGCTTGTTGAACCATTATAAATGGCTCATCTCGATACCCTATCTTTCGAAAGTCCACTAGTGTGAATCCTGATTCATCAATTTTAACCCCACTTTTATTGTCAACCCATTTACACTTGAAAATTGGAACTGAAAACTTAGTATAGTCAAACTCCCATATCTTTTCTATAAATCCATAATATGCCATTTATCCAATTACAGGATTTGTATCTTTCGAGGTGGAAAACTGCATTGACTCGGCTTCAAGAGTAACACCAGAATTTTGAACTGTACTCTTTTCATCCATAGACTTAGTGTAAAATATACAATTATTCACTTCGTACGCTTTATAAGAAATGACATCAAACTTCAATCCAGCAGCCAACCAGGTCAAGGTCTCCGATGCCGTTGAATCCTTTAACACCTCCTCTTTAAACCAAGGCATGAATGTTCTATTATGTTCCATCAAGACCCATTTGTCTGCTTGTCTTGGATTATTTGCCTTCACAATGGCTTTATGAGCTTCTATGTAAGGTATAACTTCATCTGTATTATTTAATATATACAAATGTGCTTGCAAGACTTCTGACCAAGATTTGCTTACAATATTCACACCGCGTAAACATTTACTTGTGGAACGCCTATGGTGCCATGAATTAGCTGGAAGACCTATTGGATTTGCTTTTGACATGTAATCTGAACAAAATTCAATACTTTCTTCAGCTATGTACCTTTCAATCATTGAAGCTTCTAGACGATAATGATTTTTCACATAACCTTTCAAAATTTTCATATACCGCTCAACAGGATACATCCATCTTAAGTACACTGGTCCACACAATCTAACCTTTCTAACCAGATGCACAAGTAGATGAACCATGATGTCAAAAAAAGATGGAGGAAAAAACATCTCCAATTCACATAAGATAACAATAATTTCATCTTGAAGTTCATCTAGTTTTAATGGATCAATGACTTTACAACAGATGGAAGAGAAGAATGAGCACAAACGGGTTATGGTATGTCTAACATTTTTTGGTAAGATCCCACGAATAGCTACAGGCAGAAGTTGTTGCATCAAGATGTGGCAATCATGAGACTTCAACCCAATTAACTTCAAATCTTGCATTGACACTAGGCTCTTCACATTTGAGGAATGTCCTTGTGGCACTTTTACACCCTTTAGACATTGATAGAAACTTACTTTTTCATTTTTTGACATGGTATAACAGGCTGGGGGCAAATATGTACGCTTACCCATTTCTATCGGTGCCAACTCCCCTCGTATGTTCATCTCAACCAAATCTAAACGAGCATTTAGACCATCCTTCGTCTTCCCGTTAATGTTAAGAAGTGTACCAATTAAGCTATCACACACATTCTTCTCAACATGCATTACATCTATACAGTGTCTGACTTCTAACCTCGACCAGTACGGAAGATCAAAGAAGATTGATTTTTTCTTCCAAATGTTAGTCACAACTGACTTTTTTTTGACTTACCGAAGGTGTGGTCTATGTTATTTACCTTTTCGTAAACCTCAGCAGCAATTAGTGGAGTTGGTGGACCACTAGTCTCTTGGTGTCCATTAAAGGCTTTTTTCAACCTCCGGTAAGGATGATGACTTCTAAGAAACCTCCGATGGCAAAGATATACTGTCTTCCTTCCATGTTTCAATTGTTGAGAAGCAGTGCCTTCTTCGCATATTGGACATGCTTTATGACCCTTAACACTATAACCTGATAAGTTACCATATGCCGAAAAGTCATTGATGGTGCAAAATAACATGGCATGAAGCTTGAAAGTTTCATTAGCAAACCCGTCAAATACTCGAACACCCTCATCCCACATTAACTTCAAATCTTCGATTAGGGGACTTAGATAAACATCTATGTCATTCCCTAGCTATTTCGGACCAGATATCATCATTGACAACATCATGTACTTTCGTTTCAAGCACAATCCAGGAGTTAAGTTGTAAATAACTAGTAAAACAGGCCATGAACTGTGATTTGTACTCATATTACCAAACAGATTCATTCCATCTGTAGCTAGACCAAGTCGGATATTTCTTGATTCTTTACCAAACTCTGGAAACTCATCATCAAATTTCTTCCACTGAACAGAATCAGCTGGATGTCGGTACATGCCATCACATTTCCTCTCATCTGCATGCCATCTAAGATTCTTAGCATCGTCTGGGTTTGCAAACAAACGCTTCATCCTTGGAATGATGGGAAGATACCACATAACCTTCATTGAGGGTCCATGCTTTTCCATCTCTTCAATAGTATCATCATCTGTTTGTTTCAATTTATAACGTGATAACCCACACCTCGGACAACTTTTCAACAATTCAAAATCTTTCCGGTATAATATACAATCATTAGGACATGCATGTATCTTTTTATACTCCATACCCATTGGACAAAGAATCTTTTTGGCCTCGTAATTACGATTAGGTAGAGTATTTCCCTCTGGAAGCATATCCTTCAACAGCTGGAGCAATTCCGTGAAACTTTTATCGGTCCATCCATTTAGTGCCTTCAAATTCATCAATCTTAACACTGCCGACAACCGTGTGAAGTTATTAGTTGATCCAGGATACAATGGAGTCTCTGCATCGCTTGACATACTTCCATATCCATGCGCTTTTGCAAAAGACTCAGCTCCCACATCACGAATCATGTCCTCCAATCGATCATCAACTACATCATCGTGTTCTGCTTCATCCGTGGTGGATCCCACATATTCTTCAGTTACGGAAACACGTGGTAAATTTAATAATTCACCATGCCATGTCCAAGTTGTATAAGATCGAAGAAACCCATCACATAGCAGGTGTTCCCTCATGATATTCACATCCAGTATCCTTCCATTCAAACAGTTAACGCACGGACACCTAATCTTTCCTCCATCACGACCACTATTAATCGCGTTACGCTGCGCAAATTGTATAAATTCTTCTACTCCTCTTTCGTACTCATCACTTATACGAGCACAATGAATCCAACTTCGATCCATTATATATTCTGCAATATAGATACCTAGGATTTTCTAATAAGTGTTCTATCTCATGCATTTGCTGAGGGTCGAACACCCCCGGACTCAATACCAGCACGTATTATTGTCGGAGGTCCAAATACAAACACGATATTCTATTCTAATGTAACAACTAACATAACATAAATTCTACTATAAACTAACAAATAATTACTAAATAATTTAAATTTTAGAAAATAGAAATTATATAATACAAATTATATAAATTAATACAAATTTATATTAAATAATATAAAAATTATAAATATAAAAAAAAAATATTCAAAGTACAGCAAAAAAAAACAAACTAACATAAAAACTACTAACTAAATAATATAAATTTTAAAAATTAAAAATTATATAATATAAATTTATATTAAATAATATACAAATTATAATAAATAAAGTCAAAAATTCAAAAAATCAACTAACCTTGTGTGCGAAGATGATGATTCAACTGATAGAAAACCAGAGGTGGAAGCGGGGCGCGACAGCGGCGAGCAATGCAACAGTAACTTCAAGCACTGCGCAAGGAAAAAACCATATATAAGAACAGCATTCCTAAAGCGAACTGAAGAGAATGAAATGGGATACGAAACTCACAATGGAAGCAATAACAATGAAGATGCACAGAAGCAAGGAACACAGCGCAGCGCAGCAACAGCGACAAGGAAGAGCAGAGCAGAAAGAGTGAAAGTGCAGTGGCGCGCTTCAAATTTTAGGTTAAAAACATTTTACAAATGCGGTTATTAGTTAAAACCGCATTTGTAAATGAAAGTTTTTCATTTACAAATGCGGTCACGCGTATGACCGCATTTGTAAATGAAAGGCATTTCATTTACAAATGCGGTCACGCGTATGACCGCATTTGTAAATGAAAAACTTTCATTTACAAATGCGGTTTTAACTAACAACCGCATTTGTAAAACAAACTAATTTCAAAAATGCCACCGCGTTTTTAACAAAGGCGTTTTAGCGCGAAACCGCACTTAGAAAGGAGTATTCCTTTCATCATTTTGCACTAGTGATAATAGGATAGTTTGGCTGGCTAGATGTATGTTTATTTTGTTTGTGTAATAATTTGAAAGGGAGTGACACAATGAGAGGAAAGGAAATCTGCACAAAGATTATGAAAAATATGAAATGAAAGTCACATCCCACATATATGAAATCGCTAGGCAACTAAAGCTGGAAAGTTTTATGTGGGCAAGGAAGGTAATCATGCTGCTTCAAGCTATTTATGCAGCATCAACACCTATTCATAATTGTGGCAAGTTGATAATTTTGCCTTAGTCTTTACATATGTTATATTATGCTGTTTGGTTCAAATTTAGATGGTAATATAATGTATTTTAGAAATTCTTTTGGGTAGGTGATAAGCAAATTAAGAACTTTTCTGTATAATAGTTATGTATAATAGTTATAACACTTCTAAAATATCTCAAAAAACATTATTTCACATAACAATTCTTGTGTTAATTACTTTGTTTTTTGTAATTTATAGAACAATAATAAATGTCATTTACATATAATAAAAATATTATTCTTACATTTTAAGAGCAAGTATACATGTAATGTAATATGTTTCCAAATATATGTAAACTTTGTTTTCATTTGTTCTTCATGTAGAATTTAATAAATTTATTTTTCTTAACATAAACATACTTTATCTTAAAAGATATGGATAAGTCATGGATTCATATGTCTTGACATACATATAGTTAAATAGATAAATTTTGGACTTCGGTTTTTTTTCCCTAATGATCCCATATATAATACGATTAATTTACATCTCAAATTAGTAAAATATTAATACTTTCATTTTAATTTTTTTTAAAATATTTTATTTTTCATATATAATTATTATGTAACACCTTATATGGAAGAAGAATTCAATGATTTTTACACATGACATTGTTGGGTTGCATCATTTTCTTTTTCGGGAATATTGATGATGTTGACAAGACCATGGATGAGATCAATAGAACATAAAACATATTCAAAATGCATTATCAACTCTAATTAGTGCAGCGGCTGATTTTGGTAAGGTCTCTTAATGTTTATTTTATTTTTGTTTTTTTTATAAAAAATTTTTATGTTAAGTATTTGATATCTTAGTTAGATTGATAACTAAGTAACAACAATCCATCATATGAAAAAAGTATTATTAAAAAAAATATAAAATATGAATATTTATTTTATTTATGCTATATATAGTTGCAAACAAGATATTTAAATATTTAGATTGTAGCAGTGGTATGAAGTTAATTATTACACAGTGGTATGAAGTTAATTATTTTTATTTAAGTCCAGTAGTAGTTATTTTGCCACCTTTATTTTATGTAACTAAAAAGATGTAGATAAGTTAATCTTCCACAAACGTCGTAAGGTTGAAAAAAAGAAGTAGCTTCTGTTATAATAATAAAACAAATATTTTCAAAACCAAATATTGCATGCATTCTATTTATGACCGCAGTGCCCATCAAAATAAAAAATAATAACACGTAAGACCATCAAGCATAACAATTAAGTGCCAACTATAGAAAAAATTAAGTACTGAAAATAGAGAAAAATTATTTAAATTGCACACAGCAATACCTTGGCCAAATGACACCAATGTATTCTATCAAAATCAAATCTTAAGTTGCATATGCTAAAAAATGTCTATAGAAAGATTTAATAAAATTTTGTTTAGAAAGACCATTATACAGTATGATCAAATCTAAGCTGTAAACATTGTCCTATTTAATCTCCTTTTATTTATTCTGTTAAAAAAAAAAAAAAAACTTGACTCAAGTGCGATAGTATGAATAAATAGTTTAATACTGTCAAAAACAAACTTGTTCTCCTAAAATCTGTAGCTATTAGGTGGATGTCTAGGAATCATCTTATGTATGTAAGAATAAAAACAAGATGTTTATTTTTTTATATAATTAATAATTTAAATAAAGAAGACTTTTTTTTTTTTTTACTTTTTCTAATCTCGAGCAGAGGACACAACAAGACTTCAGAATAGATGATGAAGTATTATTCTATAAGGGTCATCCTCCAATGGTTAACTGATAACATTCCCAACCGATAACATTCCCAACCAAGAGTAACACATACTCCATATTAACCAAGCTATCTTGCATTTGAAGAATAGATGACTTATTATCTCTTCTTCCTCCACACACATGACACATAAGTTACTTACCAACATTCTTCCTTGTCTCTCTAGGTTATCCTTAGTAGCTAGATTCTTTTCCGAGACTCACCATAGAGTTACCTAGCTCGATGGGAGAGTCTTTATCTTCCAAAAATATTCAAATAATAGTTTATGCTCACCCTCTAATTCCTTCCTCAATAGATAAATGCCAAAATTCAATAATATTTCATACAAAAAGATAGACACTTATGCATTGTAATTGATAAAATAAATATAATTCAACCTCTAATTTATAAATTTGAATCTTTTTTTTATATATTTTTAGATTATGAAATGAATAAAAACGATTTATTCCCAATTTTGTGTTATTTTCAAGAATTTAAGGAGAGATGAAGCAAAAGGATATTATGAATAAATATGTCAGTTAGCTCAAGTCCAATTAGGTTAAATAAAAGGTGTGAGGCATTTCCCTAGATATCATTGGGAGGAACCAAAGGAAAGAAATCCTAAAGGAGGCAACCATTAAGGAGAAATACCTGGATCTTCTTTTCTTGTTGTCCATGCTTGTAATCGCCACCATGAGTGGCTAATTCTTTTCTTTGAGATTATGGGTAATTTGTTTAAACTCTTATGTATTGAGGTGATATTCAGTTATTGATTGAGGATTTCTATTATCATTTTATTCTTAAAGCTTGAAACTATTCATGGTTTTGATCCTTAGATTTTGCTGGTATAATAAATAAAGTCATATATTCAAAATAAACCAAGTAAAATTCAAAAAATGTTAAAATGAACCAACCTTGTGTGCGAAATGCTAATTGAAGTGGTAGACAACCAGCGGTGGAAGCGGAAGCATGGAGGGAGAGCGGCGGAGCAGCGATGGAGATGACCAATGCAACAGTACCTTCAACCAATGCAAGGAAAAAAGCAAATATAAGAACCGCATTTCTAAAGTGAACTGAAGATAATGAAATGGCTTTACGAAACTCACAATGGAAGCAATAGGACTGAAGATGCAGAGAACCAAGGAACTCACAGAGCGCAGCGCAGCAACAGTGACAAGCAAAAGCGAAGAAGAAAGAGTGAAAGTGCAGTGGTGCGCTTCAAATTTTAGGTTAAAAACATTTTACAAATGCGGTTATTGGTTAAAACCGCATCTGTAAATGAAAAGTTTTTCATTTACAGATGCGGTTATACACATAACCGCATCTGTAAATGAAAAGCTTTCATTTACAGATGCGGTTTTAACCAATAACCGCATTTGTAAAACAAACTAATTTAAAAAATGCCATCGCGTTTTTAACAAATGCGTTTTAGCGCGAAGTCGCACTTGGAAAGGAGTATTCCTTTCATCATTTTGCACTAGTGCCTTCCAAATATACAAAGCTAAAATGGGAAAGTTGGAATGCACCAGCACTCACTAAAGCTGGCCCAAATTCGCCTAAGCCAGACACCCAAAGGATCTCACCAAAGCGAGCCCTATCTTGCCCAGGCAAGATCACTCCAGTGACGTTGGACCTTTCTTCGTGTATGTAACATCCCGCCAAATCCTTTTCATATTTATATAATGAAATAAAGGTCAAACAATAATATCGAAGTGAACATATATATATATATATATAATGAAATTTCTCCTCACAGGGAGTTTAATACATATCCAGTCAGTTTCCAAAACTTAAACAAAATACAGCAAAATAGAAAACAGGCGATCTCCTAACAGAAACAGAAAACAGGCGATCTCCTTCCGGCGACCACTCACTGAGGAGCTCTACTTCCTGCAACATCATCTACTCCCGTGTAAATTATACACGATCATCACAGGTTTAAGAAAAAACATCCACAAAACAAAAACGCAGGGTAAGCTAGATATTTTAAAGAGAATTTAGATATGAAACTTTAAAATCAAGATAAAACAAATTTAAGACACCCACGTAAAAGCCATCAACTTTCTCATTCCCTTCACATGACCATCAAGTAATCACATATTTCACAATTTCCTCAAGAGTCGTTCAATTCACATAATCCATCAAGTGTCTATCAATTTCAATGTTTCTCATTTCTCACGTCAGACTTCCAGTGACTCATCACACATAGACACTTGACACTACTTCCGGAAGACACGTGCATTGACTAGACTCAGAGATCTGCACCTGTCATACTACATTGCTGTAAAGTTCCCACAGCTATGCGCATCAACATAATCTCAATCTCAATCTCATCACTCTCCTAGTATGACAGGGTGAATCCATACAACAGGTCAAGTAGTTATCTTTCAAACAACTTACCCATACGTATGAACCTCCATCGACTCTCAACGCCTGAATAACTTCATCTATATGATTCCATTATATCAGGAGAGTCAGGATATCTCATTATAGAAATCACCGATTAATGCACATCCTACACGATCTTACACGGTATTTTCTTTCCTGAAAATACTATGCCTTGATCCCACATTCACAACATTCAACACATCATATAACACTTAAATGAACGATTCCAATCACAGCAACAATCATTCCAAGGTTCAGATTTTTGAATATCACATTTCAATCTCAAACAGTTTCAAACGACACTAAAACAGGGGAGTTCGAAATCAACATTAAAACCGGCGATCACGTCGCCCCACACATAAAAACAGAGCATTGTGAAAAGGAATATGAAAACCGGCGACCACGTCGCCCTCACTTCAGAACCTACTCGCCTAACATTTTTATAAATGAAAATGCTAGCTTCCCTTACCTGAACTTGCGCAAAAACACCAAGAGCTCCAAAACCCACCGAAGCTTAAAGATGCCTTAACTCTGTTTTAGCGTCCGGTTTGGAGAACTTGCAGAGAACTTCCCAGGAGTCCAAGGGCAGTCGTCGCTCGTCGTACTGGTGCTTGAGGATGCCTGAATCGCAGCGCGAAGGAGAGAAAAGAGAAGGATGAAGGTAAACTCACTCTGTCACTCTTGAACCACAACAACGTTCTCTGCCTCTCAGAAGTGAGTTTTTGAATCTAAACCAACTTGTCCACAATTGTCGCTGCCACTACCCACTCTGCAGGAAAGCTTGCGTGCACACTTCCTTGAACAGTATGGCCATGTGTGTCTCTGCGCATACCAACTCTCTGATGCCAACTATTTTGAAACACCCTTTTCTGTCTACGTGTCGCGCATGCAGGACGTCTCATGCTGGGAGCCTGGGTCCCACCTTATCTGTGTGAAACATGACATCGCGCGATAACCTTCCACCGATGACTCATCCTGGCGGACGACCGATGTCTCTCTCTGGAAGACGACCGATGTCTCTCCCTGGCGATGACCGCATGTCTCTCGCCCTGGCGATGCCCGCATGTCTCTCGCCCTGGCGATGACTGATGACACATCGCCGCGCCTTGCTGAAGGTTCTTCATCCCACTATGTTACGTCCAAGGTATCACCTCCACATGACTTGGTGACGTCGGTAGCTTCACATTTCCAAGAATAGATCAGCACTACTCCTCGTGCGCCCATGCATGCAACACTAAGGACGATTTCTTATGCTCAAGCATGGAGCTTCGCATGCACAGCGTATCTAAGGCTTAACCCACACCTTGATACGCGTGGTTTTTGGAACCCACTATGGTTGATCCAGCATCTTGACCACATACTAAGTGCACTTTCGGCGATCATGTACACCATAGGCGATTGGCGATCATGTACCAGAGAAGTCGGAGGTCGCCTCCGTCTTCAACAACGGCAATCTTGTAGACCTCTAAGCTACACTTTCCTTCCTTTTTATTTTAAATAAAAACATACTTAGAATTCACTTAAAATATATCACTTTCATTCCAATAAAATTTTCTAGGTCCTTACATTCTCCCCAACAAGAAAAATTTTCGTCCTCGAAAATTGAATTACAAGGAAAAGAGGTATGGATAGGCTTCTCTCATGGGTTCTTCTAACTCCCAAGTTGAATCGCCCGATCTCTCATCCCACACCACTTTCACCATGTTGATGGTCTTGCCTCTGAGCTGTTTACTTTGCCGATCGTCAATCCTAACTGGTTTTGCTTCAAAGGACAAGTCATCCTTGATCTGCACATCGTCCACTTCCAACACATGACTAGGGTCTGCCATGTACTTCCTCAGCTGTGATACGTGAAAGACATTATGCAGATTCGCTAAATGGGGAGGTAGGGCGATCTCATAAGCCACTGAACCAATCCTCCTTAAGATCTGATATTGTCCCACGAACTTAGGGGACAACTTCTTTGATCTGATCGCCCGTCCTACACACCCTTGGTTGGTGTCACTCTCATGAACACATGGTCTCCAGTAGCAAACTCCAAAGGTTTTCTCCTCTGATCTGTATAGGATTTCTGCCTACTTTGAGATGCTCTCATTCTGTCTTTTATCTGTTGCACCTTCTCGGTCGTCTGTTGAATCAACTCTGGTCCAACCAATACTGTTTCGCCCTCCTGGTACCAGCACAATGGAGTTCTGCATTTCCTTCCATACAGGGCTTCGTATGGCGCCATCCCTATGCTGGCGTGATAACTGTTATTATAAGTAAACTCCACCAGCGGCAACACCTCATCCCAACTTCCCAATTGATCCAAGACACACGTCCTCAGCAGATCTTCCAAGGACTGGATCGTTCTCTCTGACTGTCCATCTGTTTGAGGATGATATGCCGAGCTCATTCTCAACTTAGTTCCCAAGCAATCTTGTAAGGTCTGCCAAAACCGTGAAGTGAACCTGGGATCTCTATCCGAAACAATGCTGGAAGGCACTCCATGCAACCTCACTATTTCTTTGATGTACAACTGTGCCAACTTGGCCATGGGCATTTTCAAATTCACTGGAAGAAAGTGGGCACTCTTCGTCAGCCGATCTACTATGACCCAGATTGCGTCATGGCCCCTTACCAATCTAGGTAAATGGGTAACAAAATCCATTGCAATGCTGTCCCATTTCCACTCAGGGATATCCAGCTGCTGTAACAACCCGCCAGGTCTTTGATGCTCTATCTTCGCCTTCTGACATGTTAAGCAGGTTGTAACATACTGGGCGATGTCTTTCTTCATGCCCGACCACCAAAATGACTCCTTCAAGTCATGGTACATCTTGTTCATGCCTGGATGTAAGCTAAGGCGACTCTTGTGACCTTCCTCTAGGATCATTTTCTTCAACTCTTCATTTGCAGGTATGCAAATTCTGCCTGTAAGGACCTGTAAAATTAAATTGGAATAAAAGGAATATATTTTAAATGAATTCTAAGTATGTTTTTATTTAAAATAAAAAGGAAGGAAAGTGTAGCTTAGAAGACTATGAGATCGCCTGTAGTGTACATGATCGCCAATCGCCTATGGTGCACATGATCGCCAAAAGTGCACTCAGTATGTGGTCAAGATACTGGATCAACCATAGTGGGTTCCAAAAACCACGCGTATCAAGGTGTGGGTTAAGCCTTAGATACGCTGTGCATGCGAAGCTCTATGCTTGAGCATAAGAAATCATCCTTAGTGTTGCATGCATGGGCGCACGAGGAGTAGTGCTGATCTACTCTTGGAAATGTGAAGCTACCGACGTCACCAAGTCATGTGGAGATGATACCTTGGATGTAACATAGTGGGATGAAGAACCTTCAGCAAGGCGTGGCGATGTGTCGTCGGGCATCGCCAGGGCGCGAGGCATGCGGGCATCGCCAGGGCGCGAGACATGCGGGCATCGCCAGGGCGCGAGACATGCGGGCATCGCCAGGGCACGAGGCATGCGGGCATCGCCAGGGCGAGACATCGGTCGTCTTCCAGAGAGAGAGATCGATCGTCTTCCAGAGAGAGACATCGGTCGTCCTCCAGGGAGAGACATCGGTCGTCCTCCAGGGAGAGACATCGGTCGTCCGCCAGGATGAGTCATCGGTGGAAGGTTATCGCGCGATGTCGTGTTTCACACATATAAGGTGGGACCCAGGCTCCCAGCATGAGACGTCCTGCATGCGCGACACGTAGACAGAAAGGGTGTTTCAGAATAGTTAGCGTCAGAGAGTTGGTGTGCGCAAAACCCACGTGGTCATACTGTTCAAGGAAGTGTGCACGCAAACTTTCCTGCAGAGTGGGTAGTGGTAGCGGCAATTGTGGACAAGTTGGTTTAGAATCAAAAACTCACTTCTGAGAGGCAAAGAACGTTGCAGTGGTTCAAGAGTGACAGAGTGAGTTTACCTTCATCCTTCTCTTTTCTCTCCTTCGCGCTGCGATTCAGGCATCCTCAAGCACCAGTACGACGAGCGACGACTGCCCTTGGACTCCTGGGAAGTTCTCTGCGAGTTTTCTGATCAGGATGCTAAAACAGAGTTTGGGTATCCTTAAGTTCGGTGGGTTAGAGCTCGTAGTGAGATTCTACGCAAGTCCAGGTAAGGGAAGCTAGCATTTTCGTTTATAAAACTTTAGGCGAGTAGGTTCTGAAGTGAGGGCGACGTGGTCGCCGGTTTCATATTCTTTTTCACGATGCTCTGTTTTTATGTGTGGGGCGACGTGATCGCCGGTTTCAAATGTTGATTTCGAACTCCCCTGTTTTAGTGTCGCTTTGAACTTGTTGAGATTGAAATGAAAAATGTATATGCTATTCGAAAACCTGAACGGTGGTATGCTTGTTTTTGGTGAGTGGGGTTGTTTAAGAAAAGATTCAAAGTATTCGGTGATGGAATTGTTCTTTATGTGTGGTATGATGTATGGAATGTGGTGAATGTGGGATCAAGGCATAGTATTTTCAGGAAAGAAAATACCGTGTAAGATTGTGTAGAGTGTGCATTGACTGGTGATTCGTTTATCATGAGATATCCTGACCCTCCTGATATAATGGAATCATATAGATGAAGTTATTCAGGCTTTAAGAGTCGAAGGAGGTTCATATGTATGGGTGAGTTGTTTGAAAGAGAACGAGCTTGACCCGTTGTATGGATTAACCCTGTCATGCTAGGATAGTGATGATATTGAGATTCATTTATACGCTTGTGAATGTGTGTGATTTCACAGCGACCCTGTGAATGTGTGTGATTTCACAGTGGTGCAGTATGACAGGTGCAGATCTCTGAGTCTAGTCAATGCACGTGTCTTCCGGAAGTAGTGTCAAGTGTCTATGTGTGATGAGTCAGTGGAAGTCTGACGTGAGAAATGAGAAACATTGAAATTGATAGACACTTGATGGAATTATGTGAATTGAATGACTCTTGAGGAAATTGTGAAATATGGGATTACTTGATGGTCATGTGAAGGGAATGAGAAAGTTGATGGTTTTTACGTGGGTGTCTTAAATTTGTTTTATCTTGATTTTAAAGTTTCATATCTAAATTCTCTTTAAAATATCTAGCTTACCCTACGTTTTTGTTTTGTGGATGTTTTCTTAAACCTGTGATGATCGTGTATAATTTACACGGGAGCAGATGATGTTGCAGGAAGTAGAGCTCCTCAGTGAGTGGTCGCCGGAAGGAGATCGCCTGTTTTCTGTTAGGAGATCGCCTGTTTTTCTATTTTGCTGTATTTTGTTAAGTTTAGAAAACTGACTGGATATGTATTAAACTCCCTGTGAGGAGAAATTTCATTACATATATATATATATTTATGTTCACTTCGATATTATGGTTTTACCTTTATTTCATTATATAAATATGAAAAGGATTTTGGCGGGATGTTACACTGCCATTAAATCTCAAGATCCCATCATCGCCCATCACAAAGTCTTTAGCCTGGTCGGTCCCTAGTGACTCCACAGTACGCTTCAGACTAGGGTCCTCCAACTGCTTATCCTTTATCACTCCAAGGAAGTCATTAGTTATAGCTAGCTTACTACAACTAATGTGATTTACATGAAATTCTACCCCAAGGTTTATGTCTCTGAATTGCTCGATCAGTTTCTGCTCTTCCATCATCATGGTGGCTACTTGTATTGATTTTCTACTCAAAGCATCTGCCACTACATTGGCCTTCCCTGGATGATACATGAGTTGAAAATCATAGTCCTTTAGAAACTCCATCCACCTTCTTTGTCTCATGTTTAGTTCCTTCTGATCAAACAGGTATTTCAGGCTCTTATGGTCACTGAACACCTGGAACCGAGCTCCATATAAATAGTGCCTCCAAATCTTCAAGGCAAACACCACAGCCGCCAACTCCAAATCATGAGTAGGATAGTTTCTCTCATGAACCTTGAGTTGCCTTGAAGCATATGCAACCACTCTTTTCTCTTACATCAAAACACATCCCAAACCCTGATGTGAAGCATCACAGTAGACATCAAAAGGTCTTCCTACATCTGGGATCACCAGCACTGGAGCACTAGTCAACCTTTCCTTTAGTTCCATGAAGCTCTGCTCACATCAGTCGGTCCAAGCAAAAGGTTGATCCTTGCGGGTCAACTGTGTTAAAGGAGCCACTACCTTGGAAAAGTCCTCAATAAACCGCCGATAGTAGCCTGCTAGACCCACAAAACTCCTTATTTCTGTGACTGTCTTAGAACGTTCCCACTGAAGCACTGCCTCCACCTTGGCTGGATCCACTGAGATCCCCCGAGCAGATATCACATGTCCTAAGAAGTTAACTTCCTTCAGCCAGAACTCACACTTAGAGAACTTGGCATAGAGTTGCTTCTCCCTCAGGATCCCCAACACCGTCCTCAGATGTTGCTCATGTTCTTTGTAAGGACCTGAAAAATTAAATTGGAATAAAAGAGTTATATTTTAAAAGAATTCTATGCATGTTTTATTTAAAATAAAAAGGGAAGGAAAGTGTAGTTTAGAAGATTATAAGATTTCCTTGTTAGTACAAAATCGCCGGTCGCCTAGACTACACGTCATCGCCAGGGCGCGAGGCATGCAGACGTCGCTAGGGCGCGATGCATGCGGGCATCATCAGGGCGCGAGGCATGCGGGCATCTTCCAGGGGGAGACATCGGTCGTCCGCCAGGATGAGGCATCGGTGGATTGCCTTCGCGGGAGAGGTCATCGGTGGATTGTCTTCGCGCGAGAGGTCATCGGTGGATAGCCTTCGCGCGAGAGGTCATCGATGGATAGCCTTCGCGCGAGAGGTCATCGGTGGATAGCCTTCGTGCGAGATGTCGTCGGTGGATTGTCTTCGCGCGAGAGGTCATCGACGAAAGGTTATCGCGCGATGTCGAGTTGCACACAGAGAAGGTAGGACCCAGACTCCCAGCATGAAGCGTACTGCACGCGCGCCACGTAGACAAAAAGGGTGGTTTAGAATAGTGACATCAGAATGTTGGCATGCGCAAGAGACATTCGCGGTCGTACTGTTCAGGGCAGTGGTTGGCCTGCAGAAGAGACAACAGTGGTCGTACTGTTCAGGGCAGTGGTTGGCCTGCAGAAGAGACAACAGTGGTCGTACTGTTCAGGGCAGTGGTTGACAGGCGCAAGAGACAACAGTGGCCGTACTGTTCAGAGAAATGTACACTCAGACTTCTCTGCAGAGGGGGTGGTGGCAGCTGCTTTTGTGGACAAGCTGGTTTAAGATGCAAAAACCCACTTCTGAGAGAGGGGAACGTTGCAGTTGTTCAAGAGCGAAAGAGTGAGTTTACCTCCCTTCTCGTCCATTCTCTCCTTCGCACTGCGATTCTGGCACCTTCACACAAGAATACGACGAGCGACGGCCACCATTAGAGCACCTGGGAGGTTCTCTGCAAGTCCTTCAAACCAGACGCAAAAACAGAGCCAAGGCATTCTTTAAGCTTCGTTGGGTTTCGGAGCTCCTGGTGTTTTGCGCAAGTCCAGGTAAGGGAAGCTAGCCTTCATTTTCAATACAAGCCATAGATTAGCTGTTTCTGAAGTGAGGGCGACGTGGTCGCCGGTTTCGTTTCCATCTTCGTGAATGCTCTGTTTCTATGTGTTTGGGCGACGTGGTCGCCGGTTTTATATACAGACTTCGAAATACCTTGTTTTTGAACCAGATCGCCGGTTTTGGCGTTGTTTGCGAACTCCCTGTTTGGTGTTGCTTTGAAACGGTTTGAGATTTAAATGAGATATTCGAAAATAAGAACCTTGGATTGAGTTTTGCTGTGATTGAAATCATTCCTTTAAGTGTTATGTGATGTGTTGAATGTGGTGAATGTGGGATCGAGGCATAGTATTTTCAGGAAAGAAAATACCGTGTAAGATCGTGTAGGATGTGCATTGATCGGTGATTCCTAATGAGATATCCTGACTTTGCTGAGATAATGGAATCCCATAGAGGAAGTTACTCAGTTGGTGAGAGTCGAAGGAGGTTCATATGAATGGGTGAGTCGTGTGAAACAGAACGAGCTCGGCCTGTTCCATGGATTAACCCTGTCATACTGTGAGAAATGATGAACTTGAGATCGAGATTGTGTTGATGCGCATAGCTGGGGAAACATTACAGCTGTTCAGTATGATAGGTGCAGATCTTTGAGTCTAATCAATGCACGAGTCTTCCGGAAGTAGTGTCAAGTGTCTTGTGTACTGAGTCAGTGGAAGTCTGATGTGGGAAATGAGAAACATTGAATTGATAGACACTTGGTACATTATGTGAAATAGAACGACTCTTGAAAATATTGTGAAATGTGTGATTTCTTGGCGATCAGGTGAAGGGAATGAGAAACTCTATAGTTTTACGTGTGTATTTTGAATTTGTTTTATCTTGATTTTAATGTTCATATATAAACTCTCTTTTTAAATGTCTAGCTTACCCTGTGTTTATTTTGTGTTGTGGTTGGCCTTTTCTTAAACCTGTAATGATCGTGTATAATTTACACGGGAGCAGATGATCTTCCAGGAAGTAGAGCTCCTTAGTGAGTGGTCGCCGGGGAGGAGATCGCCTGTTTCTATCTCTTGGTGGTGATCGCCGGATTTATGTCCTGATAGCAGATCGCCTGTTTAGGGGTCTTCTGTTAGGAGATCGCCGGTTTATGTATGGAGACCGCCGTTTTCGTGTATTTGATTGATTTCGTTAAGTTTTGAAAAACATTTGACTGGTTATGTATTAAACTCCCTGTGAGGAGCAACTTCATTACTTATATATATAGTTATGTTTTCTTCAACATTATTTGTTTACCTTTATTTTTATTATATACATATGTATAGTTTTTGGCGGGATGTTACATTCTTCCTCAGTCCTTGAATAAATAAGTATGTCGTCTATAAAGACTACAACAAACTTATCCAAGAAAGGACGAAAAATCCTATTCATGTAGTCCATGAACAGAGCTGGAGCATTTGTCACTCCAAACGGCATCACCACATATTCATAGTGTCCATAACGAGACCTAAATGCTGTCTTTTGAACATCTTCAGCTTTTACCAAAATTTGGTGGTACCCCGATCTCAGATCAATCTTTGAGAACACCGAGGTCCCATGTAATTGATCCATCAAATCATCAATTCTAGGTAGGGGGTACTTGTTCTTGATGGTCAACTTGTTCAACTGCCTGTAATCTATACACAACCGAGACCCTCCATCCTTTTTCTTAACTAGGAGCACTGGAGCCCCCCATGGAGATACACTGGGTCTGATGAATTGTTTCTCCAACAACTCTTCCACTTGCTTCTTTAATTCTACCAACTCGGCTGGAGCCATCCTGTAAGGTGCCATTGACACTGGTCCAGCTCCAGGTACCAAATCAATAGAGAATTCCACTTCTCTCTTAGGAGGTAATCCAGGTATTTCTTCTGGAAATACATCTTTGAAATCTTTCACCACATGTATCCTGCTTACGTCCTCTTCATTCTTCACTTCCAACCGAGCTAGGATCACGAAGCACCTCGCCCCTTTTTCCAACTCCGACCACCCATGCTGAGCAGATATCACATCTGACCCTTGGAGGTCTGGAAACGCTATTTTCTGACTACCGCAGTCTATGAGAACGTGATTGGCAGATAGCCAATCCATTCCCAGGATAACATCCAGGTCCTGAAGAGGTAGGCAGATCAAGTTTACTTTGAACCTGCGTCCCTCTACTATCACTGGACATTCAGGGCAAACTGTAGAGGTCAACACCTGTCCTGACGCAGGTGTAGAGACCAACAGTTCAAACGGTAACTCCTTCACTAGAAGGCCCAACTCGGCTACACACAGGCTTGACATAAAGGAGTGTGTCGCTCCAGAATCAAACAAGGCTTTTACACCTCTACCAGCTATAAAACAAACACCTTGCACTAGGTTACCTGACTGAGACGCCTCTGCTCCTGTCATGGCAAACACTCTCCCTGCTGCTTGAGGCCTACTGCCTCCATTCCTCAACTGTTGGGAACCACTGGGTTGAGTCATCCTATTCTGGGTAGGACAATCTCTAGCAATGTGTCCCGTCTTTTGACATGCAAAACACCTTCTCTCCGAAGCCTTCTTGGGGCACACATTGGGCGTGTGTGGTCCACCACAATGGAAACGTTTGGGTTTCCAAGGTTGTTGCTGCTGAAACTGGGATGACGCTGCTCCTGCCCGATGTGGTGGAGGTCTTGCATATGGCTTGCTTTGTGGGTGCTGCACCTTGGCCTTCCCACTGGAAGAACCCCCTGGGTGTGACCTGATCACCCGGGAATCACCCTTTTCCAGAGTCTCCACCATCTTCGCCTTCTCTACTAAGGCGTGAACTTCCCTGATGCACATAGGGGCTATGGTCCTCTTCAGCCCATGCTTCAGTCCCTCTTCAAACTTCCTACACCTCCAAGCCTCAGAGGTCGCCTGGGTATAGAATCGGGCGAGGTACTCAAACCGAGCAGCATAAGCATTCACTGACATCTCCCCCTGCTCCAATCTGAGGAATTCTGCTTCCTTCGCAAACTTTGCACTATCTGGGAAGTATTTTTCCAGAAATCTCGCCCTGAAGCTCTCCCAGTCTAAAACATCAGCTCTGGCTTCCATCATCTGCTGAGCTCCCATCCACCAGAACTCGGCTTCTCCAGATAGCAGATAGGTGGCGAATACCAATTTCTTCTCTTCAGGGCAAGAGGTTGCCCTAAAGATTTTCTCCAACTCTCTGACCCACTGATCTGCTTGATCAGGGGTAGCATTCCCACTGAACTTGGGTGGGTTGTGCCTTATGAACTCAGTCAGTCCCATCTGTTCCTGAGGCTGACCGACGTGGGAAGCTGTTTCAGCCGACCGAGCAGTTTCCCAATGGTGCATTGCAGCTTGATGATTCTGAGCCATTGCTGCATTCTGTTGTTGGATGGCAGTTGCCATCATCTCAATAGCCTTGGCAATCTGGCTCATTTCCGAAGAAGGTTGGGGAGGGGTAGGAGGTCTACGTGCCATCTTTCTTCGTTTCAGATTTTGAAACTATTGGTTTCTATATTCCCTACAACTACAAGAATGAGATCGATAAGAAACCAATTCATTCAGGAGGTAACATCTAGACCTTACAAAGGTCAGCATCTCAAAGTCATTAAGAATTTGAGTTCATCGGCAAGATCAATATACTTATACAAGCACATCACCAAAACAGCTACTGGTATAAAACCATCAATTCAAACGACCACTTTCAATCAATACAAAAACACTCAATAAACTGAAATAAAACACACCAGAATTCAATATATGCTAAACATCAAGCTTTCAGAATTTAAGATTGAGAATCATCTTGATCCAGTTATGAGTGTGCACCCTCACTACTTTATCAAGATCCTTTCATTCTTAATACTAAGATTTTCAGTTAGGGCATATATTCACTAAAGTACACACAAAATTTCAATACAAAAACGTTTGAAAACCTTTCACTATAGTTTTTTTTTTTAAAACTCAAATAAATTTTATGAGCAGAAGAAACACAATGGATCCACAGCCCTCAGGTCATCCTAAGGATGAACTGCTCTGATACCATTAATGTAACATCCCGCCAAATCCTTTTCATATTTATATAATGAAATAAAGGTAAAACAATAATATCGAAGTGAACATATATATATATATATAATGAAATTTCTCCTCACAGGGAGTTTAATACATATCCAGTCAGTTTCCAAAACTTAAACAAAATACAGCAAAATAGAAAACAGGCGATCTCCTTCCGGCGACCACTCACTGAGGAGCTCTACTTCCTGCAACATCATCTGCTCCCGTGTAAATTATACACGATCATCACAGGTTTAAGAAAAAACATCCACAAAACAAAAACGCAGGGTAAGCTAGATATTTTAAAGAGAATTTAGATATGAAACTTTAAAATCAAGATAAAACAAATTTAAGACACCCACGTAAAAACCATCAACTTTCTCATTCCCTTCACATGACCATCAAGTAATCACATATTTCACAATTTCCTCAAGAGTTGTTCAATTCACATAATCCATCAAGTGTCTATCAATTTCAATATTTCTCATTTCTCACGTCAGACTTCCACTGACTCATCACACATAGACACTTGACACTACTTCCGGAAGACACGTGCATTGACTAGACTCAGAGATCTGCACCTGTCATACTACATTGCTGTAAAGTTCCCACAGCTATGCGCATTAACATAATCTCAATCTCAATCTCATCACTCTCCTAGTATGACAGGGTGAATCCATACAACAGGTCAAGTAGTTATCTTTCAAACAACTTACCCATACGTATGAACCTCCATCGACTCTCAACGCCTGAATAACTTCATCTATATGATTCCATTATATCAGGAGAGTCAGGATATCTCATTATAGAAATCACCGATCAATGCACATCCTACACGATCTTACACGGTATTTTCTTTCCTAAAAATACTATGCCTTGATCCCACATTCACAACATTCAACACATCATATAACACTTAAATGAACGATTCCAATCACAGCAACAATCATTCCAAGGTTCATATTTTCGAATATCACATTTCAATCTCAAACAGTTTCAAATGACACTAAAACAGGGGAGTTCGAAATCAACATTAAAACCGGCGATCACGTCGCCCCACACATAAAAACAGAGCATTGTGAAAAGGAATATGAAAACCGGCGACCACGTCGCCCTTACTTCAGAACCTACTCGCCTAACGTTTTTATAAACGAAAATGCTAGCTTCCCTTACCTGAACTTGCGCAAAAACACCAAGAGCTCCAAAACCCACCAAAGCTTAAAGATGCCTTAACTCTGTTTTAGCGTCCGGTTTGGAGAACTTGCAGAGAACTTCCCAGGAGTCCAAGGGCAGTCGTCGCTCGTCGTACTGGTGCTTGAGGATGCCTGAATCGCAGCGCGAAGGAGAGAAAAGAGAAGGATGAAGGTAAACTCACTCTGTCACTCTTGAACCACAGCAACGTTCTCTGCCTCTCAGAAGTGAGTTTATGAATCTAAACCAACTTGTCCACAATTGTCGCTGCCACTACCCACTCTGCAGGAAAGCTTGCGTGCACACTTCCTTGAACAGTATGGCCACGTGTGTCTCTGCGCATACCAACTCTCTGATGCCAACTATTTTGAAACACCCTTTTCTGTCTACGTGTCGCGCGTGCAGGACGTCTCATGCTGGGAGCCTGGGTCCCACCTTATCTGTGTGAAACATGACATCGCGCGATAACCTTCCACCCATGACTCATCCTGGCGGACGACCGATGTCTCTCTCTGGAAGACGACCGATGTCTCTCTCTGGAAGACGACCGATGTCTCTCCCTGGCAATGACCGCATGTCTCTCGCCCTGGCAATGCCCGCATGTTTCTCGCCCTGGCGATGACTGATGACACATCGCCACGCCTTGCTGAAGGTTCTTCATCCCACTATGTTACGTCCAAGGTATCACCTCCACATGACTTGGTGACGTCGGTAGCTTCACATTTCCAAGAATAGATCAGCACTACTCCTCGTGCGCCCATGCATGCAACACTAAGGACGATTTCTTATGCTCAAGCATGGAGCTTCGCATGCACAGCGTATCTAAGGCTTAACCCACACCTTGATACGCGTGGTTTTTGGAACCCACTATGGTTGATCCAGCATCTTGACCACATACTAAGTGCACTTTCGGCGATCATGTACACCATAGGCGATTGGCGATCATGTACCAGAGAAGTCGGAGGTCGCCTCCGTCTTCAACAACGGCGATCTTGTAGACCTCTAAGCTACACTTTCCTTCCTTTTTATTTTAAATAAAAACATACTTAGAATTCACTTAAAATATATCACTTTCATTCCAATAAAATTTTCTAGGTCCTTACAGTGTAACTCGCCCAAGCGAGCCCAATAACGCCTAAGTGAGAAGTCACTTAGCCCAATCCAATTAGGTTAAATAGAAGACTTGAGGCACAACCCTAGACATGCAAGATTGAAAGGAAAACACCATTGAGTAAATTGTAATCCAATTGGAAGAATAGAAGGTGTTAGAAACCCTAGAAGAGACAATCGCCAAGGAGAAACATCATGGATTTTACTTTTTTGCTCTCTCTATTTGTAACAACCAACATGTGTGGCTAATTATACCCTTTGGGATTGGGAGTAATTTATTCAAACTTTTATGTATTGAAGTGATATTTAAACATAATATTTTGTTCTTGATAGATGATTTGTATTATCATTTTGTTTGTAATGCTTGGTTTACCATGATCTCGAAATTTAGATTTGATTGAAAAGTATTTCTATGTTTTTTACCCAAATGATAATGCTTAACATATTTGAATGCTGGGAATAGATTTGAAATGTTAATTGTTATCAACGTCTAATCTTAATAATAAGAAGTTTTTATCAATATGCAAGGAATTGATATTTATGAGACATCTTAATAATTTTTTATGCGAGGAATCGATATAAATGATTTTTATACAAACATCAATATCAATCAAAGGACACAATATTGCCATGCTAATCAAAATACAAAAGAGTGAGAAAGATGAACTCCAATCCCTATTTTCCCTATTGAAGCAACAAACTCTTTGACTTGTTTTCTTATTAATCATTACAATCTTAACAAACTCCAACAAACTTTATTATTTTGTTTTCTATTTAGTGAATCTTTTACTTGATTATCCAATTGTTCCTTGCGAGTTAGATATCTGTCCTTAGGGATAAACTATTACTTCTAACAACATGGTGCACTTGTCGTAGAAAAGTCATTATTCACCTCAACAAGTGAAGGAGGACCAAATAAGTTTAATTTTTTTTATTACAATAGGAGAGAAGAAGAAAAAAATCTTAAAAAGAAATCTCGTTTCAAAATGAATTAATAAAAAAGAGAAGGAAAAGAGTTTGGAGCCTTATGTATCCTCTAATGAAGTTGTCCCATAAAAATCTTTGAAAGTAAGAAAAAACATCTCTTTTGATGGAAGAACCTCTCTTTCTTCTCCTATGCAAAGAGACACTTTGTTGTCACAAGTCAGGAACTTGAGTCTCTACCAATTGGGATGCAAAATATTTTGAAAGAATTTGGTGATCTTTTTCCTAAGGAGGTTCCTCATGGACTTCCACCTTTGAGTGGAATTGAACATCAAATTGATTTTGCTCCTAGAGCCAGCCTACCTAATAGGCCATCTTACAAAACCAACACCAAAAAGAATAAAGAGATAGAGAAACAAGTTTCTGACTTGTTGAAGAAGGGTTGGGTACATAAGAGTCTCAGTCCTTGTGTTGTTCTCGTATTGTTGGTCCCCAAGAAAGACGAGTCTTGGAGAATATGTACTGATTGTCAGGTCATCAACAACATAACAGTAAAATATAAGCATCCAGTCCCAAGGTTAGATTATATGTTATATGAATTGCATGGGGCAAAACTTTTCTCCAAAATTGACCTTAAAAGTGGTTATCATGAAATTAGAATCAAAGGAGACAAATAAAAAACCATTTTTAAGACCAAGTTTGGATTGTATGAATGGTTGGTCATGCCTTTTTGGTTGACTAATGCTCCCAAGAACTTTCATGAGATTAATGAATCATGTACTAAGGGATTGCATAGGCCATTTTGTTGTTGTCTACTTTGATGGTATTTTAATTTACATTGGGAGTCTAGATGAAAATATCAAACATCTTAAATAAGTCTTAATTATATCATGGAACACCATCTCTTTGCCAACCTTGAAAAATGCAATTTTTGTAAATAAAATGTTATATTTCTTGGTTTCTTGGTTGGGAAAGATAGTGTTCATGTGGACATCGAGAAAAGAAAGGCTATCCAAGAATGACCCACCCCTAAAACTATAGGTGAAGTATGCAACTTCCATGGTTTACTTGGTTTTTACAGAATATTTGTTTAACAAGGAACATGACTAAAAGGTTGGAAGAAGAATAAGAAGCTCAGAAGACTTTCCTTCTATGGAGAATTAATTTTTTACTGTTCTTCCAATTTTCTAGTATTGTAAATTTGTATAGAGTAGTGTAGGCAATTTTCATGGGTCATGTATTGAGCCTAGTAGAGTAGGATGGAAATAAGATTAGAGAGTATAGTTAGGGTTACAATTGAGCCTTCTTAGTCCCAATGCAACACTAGACCGTCTAGGGCTAGGAAGTATGTGTCTAGAGTTAAAAGGTGATATGGAGCGAACATGAAGAACATGTGTAACCAGCTAGAAAAGTCATGGATGACGAGACCTTACACATGGCAACACCTCAATGGAGAGCCTTCACATCCAATGCCAGAATGCCACTTGTATTAATTGGAATGGAAAGGAATTGCTCCAATTAGAGAAGGACATTTGTCAACATGTGATTCGAGAGTTTTTTGGGTAAATTTATGGTAAACTAGCTTGGATTTGATAATGAAATTCTGCCAAATTTTCAACATTATTGTCTCCTTGCTCTCTATCCTTGTTAACACTTTAAAGTGTCTAGCATAGTAACTTTTAGAAGTTGGTCTCACTTCTTCTAAACTTCAATTTCCATGCACCGAGTTTATCTTCTCCATCCATTGAATCCACAAATTGCCTTCTTCAATTCGTTCAAAATATACAAAACACAAAGAGAAGCATGGATGCAAGCTAGAAGTGCATCTCTAATCTTGCTTAGACAATATGACCTGAGTGTTAGATGATAAGTGCCAAGTATTCTTGAATTTTACATACATTTAGGCATATAAATTTAATGAATTTCATAGAAAATATCATCAAAAAAGTGTTCCCTCACTTAGAATCATGGTTGAGGTAAGTGGAAACATTGGTATGCCATATTTGATGGAATCTTGCAGGATATTGATTAAATCAACAACTAAATGAAGAAGTAGCAAAAAGTCATAATTCGCTAAGCGCATGCAAAAACACTAAGCAAATTGGTGATAGAGAGCATTGAAATAAAGAACTCACAATGTTAGAAAAGGGCTTGATGGGGGCGAATTTAAAATCCTTTTCTCGATGAGGGGACTGAGTCAACTATAGTGCAATTGAGGATATTCGAATCCATAGGAGTTAATGTTTATCATAGTGAGAAAAATTTCCAAGACAAAGTGATGTCAAAACAAGGATGGGTTTAATATATTTTGTAAATAACTAAGTATAATAATACTAATATAATATTTAGCTCGAGAGGTAAAAATTTGACAAAACATTAAAGTAAAGGAATAAAAATATAGCATAATGTTGGGATTGAAAGAGCTTTGTAAATTTCTTTTATTATTATTATTATTTATAAATGCTATATCTATTCAGACTTTTTGTTCCTTGTGGCCAAACCAAGTCGATTTCTCGTACAAGGTTATTTAGAACCATAAACTATCCCATTAATTCCTTGCATTGTTATAGTTTATTTTTGTATTAAGATGAAACAATTCACCATAGTCCCAATTCAGTGCTCTGTGACAATTGAGAACCATGGTTGGTTTCTTAGGGTTCAGATGCATGAACTCGCCTTTTGGCCTCATTCACCATTGTTGGTCAACTTAGGCTCTTAACCCTTTCCTTTAGAGTTTTGTCTAGGCTTTAACCTCAAGGCTTTCTCCTTTAGACCTTTTTCAAGGCCTTTTTTGTTTTTCTTCTTCTTGGCTCTTCCTTTCAATGGTTTATGCTTAGCGTAGGCCAATCCGCTCAACATATTGGCTTTCTACATGTTGAAGTAACCTTTAGGCATCTTAGGATTCTAAGATTTAGGAATCTATTAGGGATTCACTCCAAGCTGAGCCAAGCCCTTTCTTAGCCATGAAGTAATTTTGGCTTGGACTTAGCTTCAAACAAAATCCCTTTCTTTCTATTTTTGGTGCTTGAAGACTTCAAGCCTTTCCTGAGCGAATTTGCGCTTTCTTCATGGTGAAGGATTCTCTACGCTCAGCCCTTTGTACTTTGGATCTCTTCAGTCTTTTTGGCCTCAATTTGCTTAGCGTTTGATAGATGCGTTTAACATTTGGAGTGTTTTCTTGAAGCTTGTTCTCTATACTTAATCCACTAAGCCTTTTTCTTCATGCGTTGGGCTGATTGACTTTTTTTTCCTTTGTCTGGTGTTTATTATTTTTCTAACCCTTTCTACAAGATTTCTACAGATTTCTTCTTCTCTGAGTGCAACTGGCTTTCAAGGGAATTGGCATGCTTTTCAATTCTTTCTTATACGTTTCCTATGCAAAATGCATGCCTAGTGTACTATAAATTTTACTACATTTTTACCCTTATCAAGGCCCAAACCATGGAAATTTGGGTTGTTGAGCTCATTTGTGAGGTGATAAGGACTAAGGAGAAAGGGCGCCTGAGGCCCAAGCCCAACAAGCCCAAGCCCAACCCATGATCTCAACACCTACCATGTCTTAGAGGATTACTAGGAGCAAGGCAAAGACTTTAGGAGATGAACATCAATTGATGTCTCTTTTTGTAATTTCTTTAGAGTACGTTTTAAATAGAGCATAAAAGGAAGGTGTGAATAGAAGATTAGGGCCTATGATAAGAAATTATGCAAAGTCACACCCTCCATGTGACTACCTAGGCGCCACTTTTCAAATAGGTAGCATTTGAATTTCCCTCCCTTTTTCTTTGTGAAAACTGGCCCTCAAACACTATATATAGAGGTGCTTGGCTTGTGTAATTACAAGTTTCAAATTTGAGTAAAGAAATTCTGCACAAATTGTGTGAGATTAGTGAGACTTGTTTCTCCTAGCTTAGTCTTATCTTGTGAGTGTTTGGAGGCTCTCAAGTGGCGGCATCATCACTTATCTTGGAGCAAATCACCATTCCAAGTGGCGTGAATCCTCTTCCAAGCTTCATCCACATAAGCTTTTATTTTCCTTCATCTTTCAATTCCAATTCCATTCCATTTCAATTCCTAAATATGTCTTGTGTTTGTGTTCTTATTTCTATTCGGTTCTTGTTCTTTGTTTAGTGTTCTTCCTTTGTTTTTTGTGCGTTTCAATTCTGCATTCTACCGCACCTTAATTGTCATTCATTCATCACCTATAATTGTGTTTTTCCTTTGGTCTTATGAAAATGAACCTTCACATCTACTTAACACTTGTTAAGTTAATGTCCAGTGAGAATTTTCCTTAGATTTTTCACCTTAATTGCTTAAGAATTCCGATCCTAATTCTAAAATGTGTCACCTAATGAATCAATCTAAAATCAACTCACATCATGTGGTATCAAGAGCTATGGTGTTGTTTTTCTTTTTGAGTTGATTTGGCCCTTTACATTCAAGCAATTTCAATTTTAGCACTTTTATTTTTTTGTCTTTAAATTCAAGTACCTTTACTTTCTTGTCATTATTTTCTTGCTTTTAATTTTCCAGCACCTTATTTCTTGAAGAATTTTTTTCCAGCACCTTATATTCATTACATTTTTTCGTTTTGAATATGTTTCTTGTTATGCCTTTCTTTGATCTTGCCTTTTACTTTGAGTCTTATGTTCATTAGTGTTGTAGTTGTCCTCATTTTTTCATTCTACTTACTTTTAGTTTTGAAAGTTTTGCAAAGTATTTAGATACTTGTTTTAGTAAGATTTGATTTCAAGTTCCAAACATATGATTTCAAGTGTTCAATTATATTGAATCCACCACAAAAAAAAAAAAAATTGTGCAAATTGATTGTTCTTCAAATTTTTTTTTCATGATGCAATCTATGGATATTTCATTCCATATTTCAATTTAGTATAAAAATAAAAAAACAGTACAAAACAGTACCATATACCGCACAGCAGCAAGCATTTTCAAGCTGCACCTATCTCTTTCATTTGCACATAAATTCCTTTTCAAATTTTGGATTCAACTTGATTGGCAAATTGTTATCTCCTTTGTGGAATTTTTTATCCTTTTGCTTTCTCAAGTTCTAAAGAAAACATACAATTTCTTAGTTAAAAGTTTAGTAAGTTTCTAAGAATCTTTTTGTGTGCTTTTTTTGTTTGTCTTCCTTTCTTAAGTTTTGTCATAATCTCTTTTCCAAATTTGGTTTAGCTATTTCTTATTTACACCTTTTCTTGCTTGTCTTTTCTTTGTTTCCTCAAGTTTTGTGGTGATTTACTTTGAGCAAGTGTTGTTTGCTTTGGCATCTTTCACTTGAGAGTTATTCAATCCACAAGAGAGACTTGGCTAAGGAAAGAAAAAATTTATTTGAGTGGTTGAGTGTTTTTCTTCATCATTGCTGCAAGTTCTCTTTAGTTTCTACCTTGTTTTCTCTAATTGTCTGTTCTTTGTGTTTTGTGTTTGTTTGTTGTTATCGCTACTCTTTCAAGTGGATAATCATCTAAGCCACATTCTCCTAAAAAAGCCTTCCTTATTGGAGAATGGAAGGAAGCTAAGCGCACCATTGCACAAAAGGAGGAAGAGATGAGACAAATGGAGGGGAGACTCCAAAGGCTAGAAATGGCCTATGAAAGACCCCACCGTGGTAGAAGACATCATCAAAGACATGAATCAAGAAGTTCTCAAAATTATGATGGACATGAAGAAGAAGTCGAATGGAGGATGCACAATCTTGAAGATAGGCCCCAACATGTGGCAAAGCCTTATTTACCATTTGTAAAATTGCCTAGTTTTAATGGAGATGGTGATCCCAATGTGTATTTAGGTTGGGAGGCTAAAGTAGAACAAATCTTTAATGTACATGAGGTCCAAGATGACCAAAGAGTTAGGTTAGCCTCCTTATAATTTTTGGACTATGCCATGCAATGGTGGCACAAAACTCTCATGGACATTAAGCGAAACAAAAAGAGACCGCTCGTGGTCTCTTGGGATGATTTAGAGTTATGCATGCGCGCTAGATTTGTGCCTCCACACTATAGGAAAGAGCTCTTGTTGAAGCTCCAACGGCTTCATCAAGGAACACAAAGTGTGGATGCTTATTTTAAAGAACTTGAAACAACTTTAACTAAAGTTGACATGAAGGAAAATGAGGAGTCCAAAATGGCTTGGTTTGTAAGTGGCTTGAGAAGAGAAATTCAAGATGTGGTAGAATTATATGAGTACTCCTCTTTAGAAAAATTGGTTTACCTTGCCATCAAGGTAGAATCCCAACTTTCAAAGAAAACTTTTTCCAAAACTACTCATAATGATGGCTTTTACCACTCTTCTCGGAAAAACAAAAACAAAAATTATTCCAATTTTGTCAAGGAGTCCACTTACAAACCAATGGATTCTAAACCTTCATCTTCAACTCCTAAATCTCCCACTAAAACTTTAAGTAGAAAATGCTTTAAATGTTTAGGCTATGGTCACATTGCTTTTAATTATCCTTCTAAACACAATATGATGATGCATAATTAGGTAGTGGTAAGTGATCATAGTTCACAAAAATCTAGGTCTCCCAATTCTTCTAGATCCCCCAGTGAGGAAGAGAGTGAGAGTCCATGTGAAGGCAACTTATTGGTAGTGAGATGAATGCTAGGCTAAGTTTTGAAATCCTTTGATGAAAGTCAAAGAGAAAATATTTTCCATACTAGATGTCTCATTAATGATAAGTTGTGTTCTTTGATTGTGGATGGGGGGAGTTGTGCAAATGTGGCAAGCACAAGAGTAGTAAATAAGCTTGGATTGCCTACTATCTCTCATGCCAAGCCATATAAACTTCAATGGCTAAGTGAGGAAGGAGAGATCATAGTAAACAAGCAAGTCCTCATAGCCTTTTCCATTGGCAAATATAAGGCGAAGGTCTTATGTGATGTTGTACCTATGGAAGCCACTCATATTCTTTTAGGTAGGCCTTGGCAATTTGATAGAAAAACTCTTCATGATGGCCTTACCAACAAAATTAGTTTCAACTTCCATGGGCATAAGGTCACATTAAAATTTCTCTCACCAAAGGAAGTCCATGAGGACCAACTTAAAATGAAAGAAAAGAGAGAGATCAAAAAAAGAAAAAAAGACATCCAAGAGAAGCCTTCTCATTTCCCACCAAGAGGTCAAAAAGGTAATGCTTTCCCAAAAGAATATGTTTATAGCTATCCCTAGGACCCTTGAGAGTGAGTTGGTGTTAGATAGTCCTTCTTGCTTTGCAAATTTGGTAAAGGAATTTGATTATGTTTTTCAAGATCCCCCAAAAGGGTTACCTCCTTTAAGGGGCATTGAGCACCAAATTGATTTCATACCCGGTGCTTCTTTACCAAATAGGCTTGCATATAGGACCAATCCGACCGAGACCAAAGAAATTCAACAGCAAGTAGAGGACTTAATAGCTAAGGGGTGGGTGCAAGATAACATAAGTCCATGTGCTACGCCTGTAATTCTTGTACCTAAAGACAATGGGAATTGGAGGATGTGTACGGATTGTTGTGTGATAAACAACATAACAATAAAATATAGGCATCCCATTCCTAGGTTAGATGACTTATTGGATGAGTTACATGGGTCTTGGATATTTACAAAAATTGATCTTAAGAGCGATTATAACCAAATTCGGATTAAACCGGAGGATGAATGGAAAACTGCCTTTAAGACTAAATTTGGTTTATATGAGTGGTTAGTCATGCCTTTTGGCTTGACTGATGTTCAAAGTACCTTCATGCGACTAATGCATCATGTCTTAAGATCTTTCATTGGCAAGTTTGTAGTGGTTTATTTTGATGACATTCTCATTTATAGCTTGTCTTTAGAGAATCATGAGAAGCATGTTAGGGAAGTCTTAGAAACCCTTAGGAAGGAGAGATTGTATGCTAATTTTGGTAAGTGTATGTTTGCACTAGATCATATAGACTTCCTAGGGTTTGTTGTGAGTTCTAAAGGGGTGCATGTAGACAAAGAAAAGGTTGCAGCAATTCAACATTGGCCAACACCCACCAATGTTAGTGAGGTACAAAGTTTTCATGGACTTGCTAGCTTTTATAGGTGGTTTGTGAAAGACTTCAGTACCATTGTCGCACCTTTAAATGCCATAGTAAAGAAGGATGTGATTTTCAAATGGGGACAAGAACAAATTGAGGCTTTTGAAACTTTGAAAGAAAAATTGACTAAAGCCCCCATTTTAGCCCTTCCTAGCTTTACTAAGACATTTGAAATTGATTGTGATGCCTCCAACATAGGCATTGGGGCTGTCCTCCTTCAAGAGGGCCACCCCATAGCTTATTTTAGTGAGAAACTCAAGGGGAGTCATCTCAATTACTCCACTTATGATAAAGAACTTTATGCTCTTGTTAGAGCCTTGCAAAATTGTAAACACTACCTTTTTCCAAAGGAGTTTGTGATACATAGTGATCATGAATCCCTTAAATATTTAAAAGGCCAAAGCAAGCTTAATAAGAGACATGCTAAGTTGGTGGAGTTTATTGAGCAATTTCCTTATGTGATCAAACATAAGCAAGGTAAAATTAATGTGGTTGTGGATGCACTTTCAATAAGATATACCTTGTTAAATGTTTTGGATGTTCAATACCTAGGTTTTGATCACATAAAGGAAATTTATAAAGATGACCTTGATATCTCTCTTATCTATCAAAAGTGTTTCAAAGGAGGACACAAAGACTTTCTCATACATAATGGTTTCCTTTTCAAAGGAAAAAGGCTTTGTGTTCCGCAAGGATCTTTAAGACAATCTCTTGTTAGAGAGGCACATGAGGGTGGGCTTATGGGAAACTTTGGGGTAGCTAAGACTTTAGATACATTGCATGAGCATTTCTTTTGGCCCCACATGCAAAAATCCGTACATAGCTTCTGTGATAAATGCATAGCATGTAGAAAGGCTAAATCTAAAGTGCAACCCCATGGTTTATATACCCCTCTTCCCATCCCTAATATGCCTTGGGTAGATATTTCTATGGATTTTATCTTAGGTCTTCCCAAGACATCTCGGGGTATGGATTCTATCTTTGTGGTAGTGGACCACTTTTCTAAAATGGCTCACTTTATTCCATGCCACAAAGTAGATGATGCTTGTTTTATTGCAAATCTCTTCTTTAAGGAAGTAGTTAGTTTGCATGGGCTTCCTATAAGTATTGTATCCGACAGGGATTCAAAGTTCTTAAACCATTTTTGGAGGACTTTGTGGGGAAAACTTGGAACTAAACTCTTGTTTTCTACTACTTGCCACCCCCAAACAGATGGTCAAACTAAAGTGGTTAATAGAACTTTGGGTCAAATGTTAAGATGTCTTCTTTCCGGGAACCCATGGGTGTGGGAAAATTTACTACCTCATATTGAATTTGCCTATAATAGAGTAGTAAATTCTACCACTACCCACACTCCTTTTTGTAGAGCATGGGAGCTTTGATGTTTCAAATCCCTGATGAAGCTTGAAGCCTTGCTGCTTTTGGGTTTGGGTATAGTTTATAGTGTTTAGAATTTATGTAAAAGATCAGTTCTTAAATCCTTCACAAAGCTTTTAAAAGTAAAGTGTTTTTCTAAAGCCAGGAAAAACAACCGGTTGAATTATCGGGATAACCGGTTGTTCTTTACCTACCTGACAAAAAGGTTTGAAAAGGCTTTTTGAAAGTGCTAAGTAACAACTTGACCCATTTAACCGATTATCTCGTGGTTTTAACCGGTTAAATGTAAGTCTGCATAACAACTTTTTGAAAAACTATTTAACTGTTTCAAATCTGTTTTGGCTGGTTCATGTGCCTCAAACGGCTAGATTTCAAGTGCTATAAATATAGCCTTTCTTTCATAAACAAACAAGAGAATAATACAACATTTTACAGAACATTTACAAAAGTGTTTTGAGATCAAAAGAGAGATTGATATGTGTTTTTGAAAGAAGTTTTTCAAGATTTGCAAGATTGCTTTTTAAGCTTTGCACTGGTGCAAGATCTTATCATAGGAATCCATGGGTTGTGTAATATCAGGTGCTTTCTTTTCCTATTCATGTTCTTGTTGTTGTAATTTTATAAACTTGTGAGTATATGTGAAAATCCTGTAAAGTTAGAGGGTGTTCTGACTTGAGGTGTGTAAGGACCTGTAAAATTAAATTGGAATAAAAGGAATATATTTTAAATGAATTCTAAGTATGTTTTTATTTAAAATAAAAAGGAAGGAAAGTGTAGCTTAGAAGACTATGAGATCGCCTGGTTAGTACATAATCGCCTGTCGCCTAGACTACACATGAACGCCAATCGCCTGTAGTGTACATGATCGCCAAAAAGGGGAACATCGCCGAGTATTCGAGAAGACTTGGTAAGTAATTAGTATGTGGTCTAATTACAGAAGATGAGTTATATAGAAGATAGGTAGCATATCTGCCACCATGAGTAGGGTGGTGATGGAAGAGGGCCAAGCACAACCTTCCATGAAAGGCAAGAGCCAAGTCAAGAGCGTCTAAGACCAAGCTAGGAGCGTCTAAGACAAGCTAGGAGCGTCTAGGACGAGAAGGCCAAGCTAGAAGCGTCTAGGACAAGAAGACTTGGATCAAAGCTATGAATGGGAGAGTGGCATACTAGCACATATTCCGTGAAGGCCCATCAAATGTAGTTTAGCTTTAATTGGGGTGTAAATAGCATAGCCATGTGGAAAAATGTTTATTTTTCTGCACATTAGAATTAAGGAGAAGTTAACCTTCCCACTATTCTAGAAAGCCCATGGAGGGGGTGAACTTACAAACTAGACACACCCCTCCCCATGTGCTCACACTTTCCATGTGGCCCATGTGCTTCACATTTACATTTCATTTGACTAGCATTAGGGTTGCATTATGGTCCTCCTTAGCCTATAAAAGGAGGAGCCTACACCTTGTATTTACAAGTTTATTTGAGTAATGTTATGCTGCCATTTTTTTGCACAAGCTTTACTCCTCCTAGAAATCTAGGCTATAAACTTCAATCCTTTCACCTTCTCCCTTGAGCTGGCCGAACCACTCAACCCATACTCATCATGCACCTTCAAGACCAACACAACTCCTAGGAGGGTCTTGTTTCACTCACCCATTGCTTCCGCTCCATCTATTTCTACTTTGATTCAAGAAGAACACATGAAAATGCCATCATTTGGTATCAGAGCTTTTGGTTCTTCAAGATGAGTAGCTTGTCTTTTTAAATTTTCAGTTCTTCTTTATTTTCATCTTGTCATTTCAATTCCATAATTGTCTTGCTGTTTTTTACATTTTAAATTGTTCTTGGTGTGCTTATGGAAGATCCAACCGAAGCACATGTGTTCAATTGATCTTGAACATTTTCTTGTGCAATTGTGATAGGATTCCTTACACATTGAGTGGCTGTTTTCTTTTAGGAATTTGAGTCTTTATTGCTTTCTTATAATTGCTTCATTTTATGCTTTGAGTCTTTATTTTCTGAATCTATAAATGTTGTGTCAAGTCATGTGAATCCATAATTGTCATCAATTCTTAGTAGTCCTAGTTTTTGGCTTGATTGTTTCTTGTTTTTGGGTCTCTTTAAGATGCCTTAATCTGCTGTTATTTTTGATCCTTTGCTGCCTTTTTAATTTTAGTTTGAGTTCATAATTGTGTCTTAGTTCTTACACAATTTCCTTCTTACATTTCCTTTGTGTTAAATTTTGGTATCTTGCTGTTTTTTTTCCAGTTTTCCAGATTTCCCCTGTTTCTCTCTCTGTCTGGCTGTTTTTTTGTTTCAAAAATTATTTCCACTCATAGGAAATTTGTGATTCTCTGGAAAATGCAAGTTTGAAGTGTTACAAAAAAGGACAAAAAAAGAATCAGATCAAAAAAGGCAACAGAAAAGATATGATAAATCTTACAAAATCAGAGTGCAAACCTTGAGCGCTCCAGCTGGCCTAACTGCACACCAAATTTGCAAAAATTATTAAAAAAAAATGGTGCATGCGTTTTAGGTGATTCCAAAGCCATTGTTTAGATAAGATCCTGAATTTTTCTTGCATATAAATTTCAGAGACAAATTTTAAAAATACAGCTCAGCATAAATCGGGGAACAAACACGTTTTCTGGCCCACAACAATTTTCAGTGGTGCTGTTTTTTTTATTTTGTCATCTAATCTAGTGCTTTTCTTTAGGTATTCCTTTTGTGTGCCAACTTTTATTGAGTACCTTTAATTGTTTGCTTTAATTTCTTGACTCTCTTTCTAAGTTGTCATATTATAAATCCTTTTGGTGGTACTGTTTTTATTCAATTAAATTTGTTTCTTGCTTTTGTTTCTTGACCTCTCTTTTGGGTGCTGGAATTTAATTCTCCTTGGTGCATATGTGCAAGGAACTTTACTTGGTTTAGGTTTAGCTCTTGTGAATAGGTGCTGGAAATTGGAGAATTAAAGCCATCATTTTAAGGAGGAGACAAAGCTAAAGCCGAAACAAGGTTGCTTGAAACAAACAATACAAACACCTAGAAGATCAAAAATTCAAGACAACAAGGAAGTGCACTAACCCAAAAGAGGATCAACAAAGGGAGTCTTCTTTTCCTTTGCAACTTGGTTTATTGTTAATTACCTCTTTAATCACGCAATTAGTCGGTGAGTGTGTCTTCAAGGGCTCCAAGTGTCCAAGAAGCCTCACCTAGGGCCGTCTAGCTTAATTTTGTTTTTATTAATTGCTTTAATTGAACCAACTTGCTTTAATCACTTCGTTAATTTCTTGTTTAATCTTGTTTAAGGCTTTGATAGCTTGCATTGTTTTCTTGCATTAAAAATTTGATTTCTTCATCCTCATTGTGTTCTAAGTGTTTTACCTAAAGAAGGACTTGTGTAAAGGTTTTGGAGGGATAGTTTTTGGCTAAGGCAAGACTTGGTATTTAAGTAGTCCATTGTGACTCACCTCTCTTACCTGGAAAGCTACCTTCATTAACTTTCCTCTTCTTTCTTAAAAGTAAAACATTTCTATACACAAAGTTCTAGTCATGTCTACTCACTCTTCCAAGTCCATTGAAAGTGATGTAAGGTCCATAAAATCTCTTTTGAAACAACTCTCCAAGGACGTACAACACATTTCATATAGAAAAATGGAGAATGAGGCCAAAACTAATGAATTGACTAAATCAAAGGATGAGAAGTCTCACATTTCAAAAAAATTACCTTCTCATGCATCTATCTCTAAAAAGCATGATTCTTTTGGGGAGCGAAGACATAGAAGAGATAGAAAAGAACAAGAAAGCCCAAGAAAGGTTAGGGTAGACCTACCCCATTCCCATGGAAAAGAAAATATAGAAACTTGCCTAGATTGGGAAATGAGGGTAGAAAAATTGTTTGCTTCCCATAAAGAAAGAAAGGAAAGAAAGATACAAAAGAAAAGAGAGGAAGCTGAAAGGGAAGCTAAAGAAAAAGAAAAAGAAAAAGAAAAGCATGAGAAGACCCTTGAGAAACAAAAGGCGTGGGAGAATAGTGTTCCTTCTTACAAGGTCATTCAACAAGACAAAAGATTTAAAAATACCTTTGAAAATATGCGTCTTGTTGAACAACCTAGCCTTTCCTTTGGTAAAGGAACACTTGCAAGCATAGTAACAAAAAAAGAGTCTTTAAAAGAAGCTTGCATAGATAAAGATAAAGTGGATTATTTCTCATATGTGCTAGGATATCACCAAGTGAATGTCAAGTTATTTACAAGCATCTACAAAAACAAATTTTTATGTGAAGTAGTGCCTAAAGAAACTTGTCATGTCCTATTGAGACAACCATTGCCAAGTGTGCAACTTCTCATAAACAATGGTTGTAACAACGAGACTATCTTTACACATAAGAGAAAAATTCTTCATGAAGGAGAACTCATGGACCAAATTAGAGTTGATAAAACTCTAGAGCTTTTAAAAGGAAAACTTTTGTCACCCATGAGAAAAGATGTTCAAAGACATTACCCTAGATACATTTCTTGTTTTAAAAATACACCTAAGGTGATGTCTCATGAACTCTATACTCCTTTACCTTTTGCAAATGATCCTTGGGAAGACATAAACCTCAATTTTATCTTAGAGCTTCCTAGGACAACAAAAGGTTTTGATTCCATTTTTATGGATATGGATAATCTCTTCTATATAGAAGTGACAAGTCTTCATGGTTTATCTTCAAGCATAGTATTGGATAGAGCTCCAAAATTTGAAAACCATCATTTGAGGAATCTTTTAGAAAAACTTGAAATTAAGTTGTACTCTTCAAATTTTTATCCTCAAAAGAATAGTCAAAATAAAATTGAAAACATAGCTCTTTTTACTATGCCTAGAGAAATCATGAAAGACAATCACAATTCTTGGGATGAGTATCCTTTTGAGCATGCATACAATGGAGTAGTCCACAAGACTACTAATATTTCTACATTTGAAATTGCATGTGGACTTAATCCTCTTTCGCTTTTTAAGTTGTTACCCTTTCCTAAAGGTATTGTGCCTAAGGAAAAGGTAACCAATATTGAAAATTTTCAAATACATAAGAGGATTAGAGAACACATACAACCATCAAAAGAGAAATATTGTACAAAGTTGCCAAAAACAAAAGAAAAACAAAAATGGCAACTTCATACAATTAAGTTCTCTCCAATTGCTCACACTAACACCTTTACTTTGTTTGATGATTTCCATAGGTGGACGTTTGATCCGGGAGGACAAGCCTTGCCGAAACAATAGGCTGCTATCCGAGATCAAATCTGTAGATCTGAGGATAGATCTTCTCAAAGGAGGAGGAGATGATGGACACCATCCAGCCCCATCCATCCCCCTACTTGAAGACAAAGCAAGGGATTTGAGGACAAATCCTTTTTCAAGAGGGAGGGGATGATGGAAGAGGGCCAAGCGCAACCTTCCATGAAAGGCAAGAGCCAAGTCAAGAGTGTAACATCCCACCAAATACATTTCATATTTATATAATATAAATGAAGATAAACAAGTATTTTGAAATAAACATAATCATATATATATAATGGAGTTTCTCCTCATCGGGAGTTTAATACATAAACTGTGAATCTTTCCAAAAAAAAACTTAACCAAAAATACAACAAAAGACAAATCGGGCGATATGCTAACAAAAGGGCGATCTCCTAGTCAATCAGGTGATCTCCTATCAGCCAGGCGATCTCCTATCAGACCGGCGATCTCACTTTCCTGCAACGTCATCTGCTCCCGTGTAAATCATACACGATCATCACAAGTTTTAAGAAGAACATCCACAAACGAAAACGCAGGGTAAGCTAGACAGTTTTAAAAGAGAATTTAGATATGAACTTTAAAATCAAGATAAATTAATTTAAGGCACCCACGTAAAAACATCAGCTTTCTCATTCTTCCCACATACCATCAAGTAAAAACCCACATTTCACAATTCCTCAAGAGTAGTTCATATCACACAGTGCAGCAAGTGTCTATCCACATACAGTGTTCCTCATTTCTCACGTCAGGTTTTCCACTGACTCACAATACATAGACACAAGACACTAATTTCCGGAATACTCGTGCATTGATTAGACTCAGAGATCTGCACCTGCCATATTGCCCACTGTGGAATCTCACACATCCACAGGGTCGCCGTGAAATCTCTCACATTCACAAGCGTATAATGAATCTCACACATCACCATACAGCATGACAGGGTTAATCCACGCAAAACAGGTCGGTTTGTTCTCTTTCAAACAACCCACCCATACAGGTGAACCTCCTTCGACTCTCAACAACTGAGTAACTTCCTCTACGTGAGTCCATTACCTCAGCAGAGTCAGGATATCTCGTTCTTAATCACCGATCAATGCACCTACTACAAGATCTTACACGGTATTTTCTTTCCTGAAAATACTATGCCTCGACCTCACACTCACCACATCCAACACATCATACCATTCAAATAAATCATTCAAATCACATCAACAACCATTTCAAAGCTTCAGATCTTCGAATACCTCATGTAAATCTCAAGTAGTTTCAAAACAGTATCAAAAACAGAGGAGTTCGTAAAACAGCGCCAAAACCGGCGATCTAGTTCAAAAACAGAGTGTTTCGAAGATTGTATATAAAACCGGCGACCTCGTCGCCCAAGCACACAAACAGAGCATTTTACGCAGATGAAAACGAAAATGGTGACCACGTCGCCCTCACTTCAGAAGATAGCTAAACTATGGCTCGTATGGAAAAGAGGTCTAGCTTCCCTTACCTGGACTTGCGCAACACCAGGAGTTCCGAAATCCAACGAAGCTTGAAGAACGCCTTGACTCTGTTCTTGTGTCTGGTTTTGAAGAGCTTGCAGAGAACCACCCAAGTGCTCCAATGGTGGCTGTCGCTCGTCGTATTCCCGCGTGAAGGTGTACTAGAATCGCAGTGTGAAGGAGAGAAATGGAGAGGAGGGAACTCACTCTTTCTCTCTTCGACTACAACAATGTCTTCCTTTTCTCTCAGCAGTGGATTTCTGTAACTTAAACCAACTTATCCCTCCAAAAGCAGCTGCCACCACCCACTCTGCAGAGAAGTCTGAGAACCACTGCCCTGAACAGTACTACCACTGTTGTCTCTGGTGCATGCCAACCACTGCTCTGAACAGTACTGCCACTGTTTGTCGCTTGTGCATGCCAGCCACTGCTCTGAACAGTACGACCGTGAGTGTCTCCCGCGCATGCCAACATTCTGATGTCACTATTCTGAACCACCCTTTTCGTCTACGTGGCGCGTGTGCAGAACGTCTCATGCTGGATGTCTGGGTCCCACGTTCTCTGTGTATAACTTAACGTAGCGCGATGACCTTTCGCGCGAAGACTCTCGACCGATGACCTCTCGCGCGAAGACTCTCGACCGATGACCTCTCGCGCGAAGACTCTCGACCGATGACCTCTCGCGCGAAGACTCTCGACCGATGACCTCTCGCGCGAAGACTCTCGACCGATGACCTCTCGCGCGAAGACTCTCGACCGATGACCTCTCGCGCGAAGACTCTCGACCGATGACCTCTCGCGCGAAGACTCTCGACCGATGACCCCTCGCGCGAAGACACACCCCGCAGCATGCCTCGCGCCCTGCGATGCCCGATGACACTCGCCACTCCCCCCTGGAGGTTCTTCATTCCACTATGTTACATCCAAGGTATTCTCTCCACAAGGCTTGGTGACGTCGGTAGCTTCACACTTCCAAGAGTTGATTAGCACAAGTCCTCGTGCGCCCAAGCGTGTAACGTTAAGGATGATTCTCTTATGCTCAAGTATAGAGCTTCGCCTGCCCAGCGTATCCAAGGTTTAACCCACACCTTGATACGCGTGGCTTTTGGGACGTACCAGGGTTGATCCAACATTTTGGCTACACACTAAGTGTAGTTTCGGCGATTAGGTGTACTCTAGGCGACAGGCTACTAGGTACACACAGGCGATAGGCGTTCAAGCATAAGCTAGGCGATAGGCGTTCAAGCATAAGCTAGGCGATAGAAGTTCAAGCATAAGCTAGGCGATAGGCGTTCAAGCATAAGCTAGGCGATAGGCGTTCAAGTGCCAGAGAAGTTGGAGATCGCCTACCCGCTTAATAACGGCGATCTCGTAGGCTTCTCAGCTATACATTCCTTCCTTTATATTTAAATAAACACGTGCTTCGAATTTATTTATAATGTAACACTTTTATTCCAATATAAACTTCTAGGTTCTTACAATCTCCCCAACAAGAAAAATTTTCGTCCCCGAAAATGAATTACAAGGAAAAGAGGTATGGGTAGGCTTCCCTCATGGGTTCTTCTAACTCCCACGTTGAATCACCCGATTTCTCATCCCACACCACTTTCACCATGTTGATGGTCTTGCCTCTGAGTTGTTTACCCTGCCGGTCATCAATTCTAACTGGTTTTGCTTCAAAGGACGAGTAATCTCTGATCTGCACGTCGTCTACATCCAGCACATGACTGGGGTCTGCCATGTACTTCCTCAGCTGTGACACGTGAAAGACATTGTGCAGATTCGCCAGATGGGGAGGTAGGGCGATCTCATAGGCCACAGGACCAATCCTCCTTAAGATTTGATACGGTCCCACGAACTTAGGGGACAACTTCTTTGGTCTGATCGCCCTTCCTACGCCCTTGGTTGGTGTTACTCTCATGAACACATGGTCTCCAGCAGCAAACTCCAAAGGCCTTCTTCTCTGATCTGCATAGGACTTTTGTCGGCTTTGAGAAGCTCTCATGCTGCCTTGTATCTGTTTCACCTTCTCGGTTGTCTGCTGAATCAATTCTGGTCCAACCAAGATTGCTTCGCCCTCCTGGTACCAACACAAGGGAGTTCTGCATCTTCTCCCATACAGGGCTTCATATGGTGCCATCCCAACACTGGCGTGGTAACTGTTGTTGTAGGTAAACTCCACCAGTGGCAACACTTCATCCCAGCTCCCCAAATGATCCAAGACACACGCCCTCAGCAGATCTTCTAAGGACTGAATTGTTCTCTCAGACTGTCCATCTGTTTGAGGATGGTATGCAGAGCTCATCCTCAACTTAGTTCCCAAGCACTCTTGTAAGGTCTGCCAAAACCGTGAAGTGAACCTGGGATCTCTATCTGAAATGATGCTGGAAGGCACTCCATGTAACCTCACAATCTCCTTGATGTACAGCTGTGCCAACTTGGCTATGGGCATCTTCATATTTACTGGGAGGAAGTGGGCACTCTTTGTCAGCCGATCTACTATGACCCAGATTGCATCATGCCCCTTCGCTGATCTGGGTAAATGGGTGACAAAATCCATGGCAATGCTGTCCCATTTCCACTCAGGGATATCCAATGGCTGTAACAACCCGCCAGGTCTCTGATGCTCTACTTTTGCCTTTTGACACGTTAAGCAGGTAGTGACATACTGGGCGATGTCTTTCTTCATGCCCGCCCACCAAAATGACTCCTTCAAGTCATGATACATCTTATTCATACCTGGGTGTAGGCTAAGGCGACTCTTGTGACCTTCATCTAGGATCATCTTCTTCAACTCATCATTTGCAGGTATGCAAATTCTGCCATTAAACCTCAAGATCCCATCTTCGCCCATCTCAAATTCTCTCGCCTGGTCGGTCCCCAGTGACTCTACAGCATGCTTCAGGCTCGGGTCCTCCAATTGCTTATCCTTCAACATCCCCAGGAAGTCATTAGTTATAGTCAGCTTACTACAACTAATGTGATTCACGTGGAACTCCACCCCAAGGTTTAAGTCCCTGAACTGCTCGATCAGTGTCTGCTCTTCCATCATCATGGTGGCGACTTGGATTGATTTTCTACTCAACGCATCTGCCACTACATTGGCCTTCCCTGGGTGATACATGAGTTGAAAATCGTAGTCTTTTAGGAACTCCATCCATCTTCTCTGCCTCATGTTTAGTTCCTTCTGATCAAACAGGTATTTCAGGCTCTTATGGTCACTGAATACCTGGAACCGAGCTCCGTAAAGATAATGCCTCCAGATCTTCAAGGCAAACACTACCGCTGCCAACTCCAGATCATGAGTAGGGTAGTTTCTCTCATGCACCTTGAGTTGCCTTGAAGCATATGCAACCACTCTCTTCTCTTGCATCAAGACGCATCCCAAGCCTTGATGTGAGGCATCACAGAAGACATCAAAAGGTCTTCCTACTTCTGGAATCACCAGCACTGGAGCACTGGTCAGCCTCTCCTTTAGTTCCTTGAAGCTCTGCTCACATCGGTCGGTCCAAGCAAAGGGTTGGTCTTTGCGGGTCAATTGTGTTAAAGGAGCCACAACTTTGGAAAAATCCTCAATGAACCTCCGATAGTAGCCCGCCAACCCCACAAAGCTCCTTATCTCTGTGACTGTCTTAGGGCGTTCCCACTGCAGCACTGCCTCTACCTTGGCTGGATCTACCGAGATCCCCTGGGCAGATATCACGTGCCCTAAGAAGTTGACTTCCTTTAGCCAGAACTCACACTTAGAGAATTTGGCATAGAGCTGCTTCTCCCTCAGTATCTCCAATACTGTCCTCAGGTGTTCCTCATGCTCCTCCTCGGTCCTTGAGTAAATGAGGATGTCATCTATGAAGACCACCACAAACTTGTCCAAGAAAGGGCGAAAAATCCTATTCATGTAGTCCATGAATAGAGCTGGAGCATTGGTGACTCCAAATGGCATCACTACGTACTCGTAGTGCCCATACCGAGACCTAAAAGCTGTCTTCTGAACATCTTCAGCTTTTACCAAGATTTGGTGATACCCCGATCTCAGGTCGATCTTGGAGAACACCGAGGCCCCATGAATCTGGTCCATCAAATCGTCAATCCGAGGTAGGGGGTACTTGTTCTTGATGGTCAATTTGTTCAATTGCCTGTAGTCTATACACAACCGAGACCCTCCATCCTTCTTCTTGACTAGGAGCACTGGAGCTCCCCACGGAGATACACTGGGTCTGATGAATTGTTTCTCCAGCAGCTCTTCCAACTGCTTCTTTAACTCTACTAACTCGGCTGGTGCCATCCTGTAAGGTGCCATTGATATTGGTCCAGCTCCAGGTACCAAGTCAATAGAGAATTCCAATTCTCTCTTAGGGGGTAACCCAGGCACCTCTTCTGGAAATACATCCGTGAAATCCCTCACCACGTGTATTCTGCTTACGTCCCCTTCATTCCTCACTTCCAACCGAGCTAGCATCACGAAGCACCTCGCCCCTTCTTCCAACTCTGATCGCCCTCTTTGAACTGGCCACACCTCTGATTCTTGGGGGTCTGGAAATGCTACCTTCTGCCTACCACAGTCTATGAGAACATGATTGGCAGCTAGCCAATCCATTCCCAGGATAACATCCAGGTCCTGAAGAGGTAGGCAGATCAAGTTCACTTTGAATCTACGTCCCTCTACTGTCACTGGACATTCAGGGCAAACTGTGGAGGTCAACACCTGTCCTGACGCAGGTGTAGAGACCAACAGTTCGAAGGGTAACTCTCTCACCATAAGGCCCAACTCGGCTACACACATGCTTGACACAAAGGAGTGTGTCGCTCCAGAATCAAACAAAGTTTTTACACCTCTACCAGCTATAAAGCAAACATTCTGCACAAGGTTACCTGATTGGGACGCCTCAGCTCCTGACATGGCAAACACCCTCCCGGTTGCCTGAGGTCTGTTGCCTTCGTTCCTCATCTGCTGGGAACCACTGGGTTGAGTCATTCTGTGCTGAGTAGGACAATACTTGGCAACGTGCCCCGTCTTCTGGCAGGTAAAGCATCTCCTCTCTGAGTCTTTCTTGGGGCACACATTGGCTGCGTGTGGCCCACCGCAATGGAAACATTGAAATTTCCTGGTTTGTTGCTGATGAGACTGGGGTGGTGCTGCTCTCGCCCTATGCTGTGGAGGCCTCGCGTAGGGCTTAAACTGTTGTTGCTGTACCCTTGCCTTCCCATTGGAGGAACCGCCTGGGTGGGACCTGCTCACCCGAGACTCACCCTTCTCTAGAGTCTCCACCATTTTCGCCTTCTCCACTAAGGCATGAAATTCTCTAATGCACATCGGGGCTATGGTCCTCTTCAGCCCATGCTTCAGTCCTTCTTCGAATTTCCTACACCTCCAAGCCTCAGAGGTGGCTTGGGTATAAAACCTGGCGAGGTACTCGAACCGAGCAGCATAGGCATTCACAGACATATCCCCCTGCTCCAACCTCAGGAACTCAGCTTCCTTCGCAAATCTTGCGCTGTCTGGGAAGTACTTCTCCAGGAACCTCACTCTGAAGCTTTCCGAATCCATCACTTCCTCTCGGGCCTCCATCATCTGCTGAGTTCCCATCCACCAGAACTCAGCTTCCCCAGACAGGAGGTATGTGGCAAACACCAGCTTCTTGTCTTCAGGGCAGGAAGTCGCCCTGAATATCTTCTCTAACCCCCTGACCCACTGATCTGCTTGATCAGGGGTAATGTTCCCACTGAACTTAGGTGGGTTGTGCCTGAGGAACTCAGTCAGTCCCATATGCTCCTGAGGCTGACCGACGTCGGGGTTTGTTGCGGCCGATCTGGCGGTCTCCCACTGTTGCATTGTAGCTTGGTGATTTTGAGACATCGCCGCATTCTGCTGCTGGATGGCACTTGCCATCATCTCGATGGCCTTGGCGATCTGACCCATTTCAGAAGAAGGTTGGGGAGGGGTAGAGGGTCTACGTGCCATCTCTCTTGTTTCGGATCTTGAAGCTATGAGTTTTCTATATTCCCTACAACTACAGGAATGAGATTGATAAGAAATCAATTCATTCAGGAGGTAATAACTAGACCTTACAAAGGTCAGCATCTCAAAGTCATCAAGAATTTGAGCTTAACAACATACTCGTAATACTTAGAATCTCAAGCAAGGTATTAGAACAACTACTGATATCATCACCATCAGTTCAAACAACCATTTTCAGTCAATTGTAGAAACACTCAATAAGCTAAACTAGATCACACCAGCATTCAATGTATACTAAACATCAAATCTTTGGAATTAAGATTGAGAATCACCTCGATCCAGTTATGAGTGTGCACCCTCATTACTTCATCAAGATCTTCTCACCCTTAATACTAAGATTTTCAGCTAGAGTATACGTTCACTAAAGCACAGAAGCACACACAAACTTTTCAATACAAAACGTTTGAAAACCTTTCACTATAGTTGTTATTTAAAAACTCAAATAACTTTTATGAGCAGGAGAAACACAATGGATCCACAGCCCTCAGGTCATCCTAAGGACGAACTGCTCTGATACCATTAATGTAACATCCCACCAAATACATTTCATATTTATATAATATAAATGAAGATAAACAAGTATTTTGAAATAAACATAATCATATATATATAATGGAGTTTCTCCTCATCGGGAGTTTAATACATAAACTGTGAATCTTTCCAAAAAAAAACTTAACCAAAAATACAACAAAAGACAAATCGGGCGATATGCTAACAAAAGGGCGATCTCCTAGTCAATCAGGTGATCTCCTATCAGCCAGGCGATCTCCTATCAGACCGGCGATCTCACTTTCCTGCAACGTCATCTGCTCCCGTGTAAATCATACACGATCATCACAAGTTTTAAGAAGAACATCCACAAACGAAAACGCAGGGTAAGCTAGACAGTTTTAAAAGAGAATTTAGATATGAACTTTAAAATCAAGATAAATTAATTTAAGGCACCCACGTAAAAACATCAGCTTTCTCATTCTTCCCACATACCATCAAGTAAAAACCCACATTTCACAATTCCTCAAGAGTAGTTCATATCACACAGTGCAGCAAGTGTCTATCCACATACAGTGTTCCTCATTTCTCACGTCAGGTTTTCCACTGACTCACAATACATAGACACAAGACACTAATTTCCGGAATACTCGTGCATTGATTAGACTCAGAGATCTGCACCTGCCATATTGCCCACTGTGGAATCTCACACATCCACAGGGTCGCCGTGAAATCTCTCACATTCACAAGCGTATAATGAATCTCACACATCACCATACAGCATGACAGGGTTAATCCACGCAAAACAGGTCGGTTTGTTCTCTTTCAAACAACCCACCCATACAGGTGAACCTCCTTCGACTCTCAACAACTGAGTAACTTCCTCTACGTGAGTCCATTACCTCAGCAGAGTCAGGATATCTCGTTCTTAATCACCGATCAATGCACCTACTACAAGATCTTACACGGTATTTTCTTTCCTGAAAATACTATGCCTCGACCTCACACTCACCACATCCAACACATCATACCATTCAAATAAATCATTCAAATCACATCAACAACCATTTCAAAGCTTCAGATCTTCGAATACCTCATGTAAATCTCAAGTAGTTTCAAAACAGTATCAAAAACAGAGGAGTTCGTAAAACAGCGCCAAAACCGGCGATCTAGTTCAAAAACAGAGTGTTTCGAAGATTGTATATAAAACCGGCGACCTCGTCGCCCAAGCACACAAACAGAGCATTTTACGCAGATGAAAACGAAAATGGCGACCACGTCGCCCTCACTTCAGAAGATAGCTAAACTATGGCTCGTATGGAAAAGAGGTCTAGCTTCCCTTACCTGGACTTGCGCAACACCAGGAGTTCCGAAATCCAACGAAGCTTGAAGAACGCCTTGACTCTGTTCTTGTGTCTGGTTTTGAAGAGCTTGCAGAGAACCACCCAAGTGCTCCAATGGTGGCTGTCGCTCGTCGTATTCCCGCGTGAAGGTGTACTAGAATCGCAGTGTGAAGGAGAGAAATGGAGAGGAGGGAACTCACTCTTTCTCTCTTCGACTACAACAATGTCTTCCTTTTCTCTCAGCAGTGGATTTCTGTAACTTAAACCAACTTATCCCTCCAAAAGCAGCTGCCACCACCCACTCTGCAGAGAAGTCTGAGAACCACTGCCCTGAACAGTACTACCACTGTTGTCTCTGGTGCATGCCAACCACTGCTCTGAACAGTACTGCCACTGTTTGTCGCTTGTGCATGCCAGCCACTGCTCTGAACAGTACGACCGTGAGTGTCTCCCGCGCATGCCAACATTCTGATGTCACTATTCTGAACCACCCTTTTCGTCTACGTGGCGCGCGTGCAGAACGTCTCATGCTGGATGTCTAGGTCCCACGTTCTCTGTGTATAACTTAACGTAGCGCGATGACCTTTCGCGCGAAGACTCTCGACCGATGACCTCTCGCGCAAAGACTCTCGACCGATGACCTCTCGCGCGAAGACTCTCGACCGATGACCTCTCGCGCGAAGACTCTCGACCGATGACCTCTCGCGCGAAGACTCTCGACCGATGACCTCTCGCGCGAAGACTCTCGACCGATGACCTCTCGCGCGAAGACTCTCGACCGATGACCCCTCGCGCGAAGACACACCCCGCAGCATGCCTCGCGCCCTGCGATGCCCGATGACACTCGCCACTCCCCCCTGGAGGTTCTTCATTCCACTATGTTACATCCAAGGTATTCTCTCCACAAGGCTTGGTGACGTCGGTAGCTTCACACTTCCAAGAGTTGATTAGCACAAGTCCTCGTGCGCCCAAGCGTGTAACGTTAAGGATGATTCTCTTATGCTCAAGTATAGAGCTTCGCCTGCCCAGCGTATCCAAGGTTTAACCCACACCTTGATACGCGTGGCTTTTGGGACGTACCAGGGTTGATCCAACATTTTGGCTACACACTAAGTGTAGTTTCGGCGATTAGGTGTACTCTAGGCGACAGGCTACTAGGTACACACAGGCGATAGGCGTTCAAGCATAAGCTAGGCGATAGGCGTTCAAGCATAAGCTAGGCGATAGAAGTTCAAGCATAAGCTAGGCGATAGGCGTTCAAGCATAAGCTAGGCGATAGGCGTTCAAGTGCCAGAGAAGTTGGAGATCGCCTACCCGCTTAATAACGGCGATCTCGTAGGCTTCTCAGCTATACATTCCTTCCTTTATATTTAAATAAACACGTGCTTCGAATTTATTTATAATGTAACACTTTTATTCCAATATAAACTTCTAGGTTCTTACAAAGAGCGTCTAAGACCAAGCTAGGAGCGTCTAAGACAAGCTAGGAGCGTCTAGGACGAGAAGGCCAAGCTAGAAGCGTCTAGGACAAGAAGACTTGGATCAAAGCTATGAATGGGAGAGTGGCATACTAGCACATATTCCGTGAAGGCCCATCAAATGTAGTTTAGCTTTAATTGGGGTGTAAATAGCATAGCCATGTGGAAAAATGTTTATTTTTCTGCACATTAGAATTAAGGAGAAGTTAACCTTCCCACTATTCTAGAAAGCCCATGGAGGGGGTGAACTTACAAACTAGACACACCCCTCCCCATGTGCTCACACTTTCCATGTGGCCCATGTGCTTCACATTTACATTTCATTTGGCTAGCATTAGGGTTGCATTATGGTCCTCCTTAGCCTATAAAAGGAGGAGCCTACACCTTGTATTTACAAGTTTATTTGAGTAATGTTATGCTGCCATTTTTGTGCACAAGCTTTACTCCTCCTAGAAATCTAGGCTATAAACTTCAATCCTTTCACCTTCTCCCTTGAGCTGGCCGAACCACTCAACCCATACTCATCATGCACCTTCAAGACCAACACAACTCCTAGGAGGGTCTTGTTTCACTCACCCATTGCTTCCGCTCCATCTATTTCTACTTTGATTCAAGAAGAACACATGAAAATGCCATCAGGTGGACTGTGATACCCAAAGTTAACCAGCACACCATGTTGAAGGTGGAAGTCTTTGGTGTGCTTGGTGTGGAGCTGGAGAGGGGGAAGCTTTGACATTTTGGTCGAGGTACTGGATCAACCATAGTGGGTTCCAAAAACCACGCGTATCGAGGTGTGGGTTAAGCCTTAGATACGCAGTGCATGCGAAACTCTATGCTTGAGCATAAGAGATCGTCCTTAAGTGTGGCACGCGTGGGTGCACGAGGAGTAGTGCTGATCTATTCTTGGAAATGTGAAGCTACCAACGTCACTAAGCCATGTGGAGATGATAACTTGGATGTAACATAGTGGGTTGAAGAACCTTCAGCAAGGCGTGGCGATGTGGCACAAGTCATCGCCGGGATGAGAGGCGCACAAGTCATCGCCGGTGTGAGAGGCGTATAGGTCATCGCCGGGATGAGAGGCATCGGTCGTCGCCGGTATGAGAGGCACATCAGGCATCGGTGGGTGGAGGATAGTCATCGCGCGGTTCCCTGCTAAGAGTGTTAAAGTGGGACCCAGGCACACAGTGAAAACGCTCTGCATGCGCAACACGTAGACAAAAAGGGGTGTTTCAAAATAGTTGGCATCAGAGAGTTGGTATGCGCAGAGACACACGTGGCCATACTGTTCAAGGAAGTGTGCACGCAAGCTTTCCTGCAGAGTGGGTAGTGGCAGCGGCAATTGTGGACAAGTTGGTTTAGATTCAAAAACTCACTTCTGAGAGGCAAAGAACGTTGCTGTGGTTCAAGAGTGACAGAGTGAGTTTACCTTCACCCTTCTCTTTTCTCTCCTTCGCGCTGCGATTCAGGCATCCTCAAGCACCAGTACGACGAGCGACGACTGCCCTTGGACTCTTGGGAAGTTCTTTGCGAGTTTTCTGATCAGGACGCTAAAACAGAGTTCGGGTATCCTTAAGTTCGGTGGGTTAGAGGTCGTAGTGCGATTTTACGCAAGTCCAGGTAAGGGAAGCTAGCCTTATTTCCAACGAAAACCTTAAGTTAGATGATTTTGATGATGGGGCGACGTGGTCGCGCGATTTTCAACTGTTATTGCATAATCCCCTGTTTTTGGATGTGATCGTCGGTTTTAATGTTGTTTTCGAACTCCCCTGTTTTAGTGTCGCTTTGAACTTGTTGAGATTGAAATGAAAAATGTATATGCTATTCGAAAACCTGAATGGTGGTATGCTTGTTTTTGGTGAGTGGGGTTGTTTAAGAAAAGATTCAAAGTATTCTATGATGGAATTATTCTTTATGTGTGGTATGATGTATGGAATGTGGTGAATGTGGGATCAAGGCATAGTATTTTCAGGAAAGAAGATATCGTGTAAGATCGTGTAGAGTGTGCATTGACCGGTGATTCATTTATTATGAGATATCCTGACTCTCCTGATATAATGGAATCATATAGATGAAGTTATTCAGGCGTTGAGAGTCGAAGGAGGTTCATATGTATGGGTGAGTTGTTTGAAAGAGAACGAGCTTGACCCGTTGTATGGATTAACCCTGTCATGCTAGGATAGTGATGATATTGAGATTCATTTATACGCTTGTGAATGTGTGTGATTTCACAGCGACCCTGTGAATGTGTGTGATTTCACAGTGGTGCAGTATGACAGGTGCAAATCTCTGAGTCTAGTCAATGCACGTGTCTTCCGGAGGTAGTGTCAAGTGTCTATGTGTGATGAGTCAGTGGAAGTCTGACGTGAGAAATGAGAAACATTGAAATTGATAGACACTTGATGGATTATGTGAATTGAACGACTCTTGAGGAAATTGTGAAATATGTGATTACTTGATGGTCATGTGAAGGGAATGAGAAAGTTGATGGTTTTTACGTGGGTGTCTTAAATTTGTTTTATCTTGATTTTAAAGTTTCATATATAAATTCTCTTTAAAATATCTAGCTTACCCTGCGTTTTTGTTTTGTGGATGTTTTCTTAAACCTATGATGATCGTGTATAATTTACACGGGAGCAGATGATGTTGCAGGAAGTAGAGCTCCTCAGTGAGTGGTCGCCGGAAGGAGATCGCCTGTTTTCTGTTTCTGTTAGTAGATCGCCTGTTTTCTATTTTGCTGTATTTTGTTTAAGTTTTGGAAACTAACTGGATATGTATTAAACTCCCTGTGAGGAGAAATTTCATTACATATATATATATGTTCACTTCGATATTATTGTTTTACCTTTATTTCATTATATAAATATGAAAAGGATTTGGCAGGATGTTACATTAATGGTATCAGAGCGGTTCGTCCTTAGGATGACCTGAGGGCTGTGGATCCATTGTGTTTCTTCTGCTCATAAAATTTATCTGAGTTTTAAATAAAAAACTATAGTGAAAGGTTTTGAAACGTTTTTGTATTGAAATTTTGTGTGAGCTTTAGTGAATATATGCCCTAACTGAAAATTTTAGTATTAAGAATGAAAGGATCTTGATAAAGTAGTGAGGGTGCACACTCATAACTGGATCAAGATGATTCTCAATCTTAAATTCTGAAAGTTTGATGTTTAGCATATATTGAATTCTGGTGTGTTTTATTTCAGTTTATTGAGTGTTTTTGTATTGATTGAAAGTGGTCGTTTGAATTGATGGTTTTATACCAGTAGCTGTTTTGGTAATGTGCTTGTATAAGTATATTGATCTTGCTGATAAACTCAAATTCTAGATGGATTTGAGATGCTGGCCTTTGTAAGACCTAGTGTGGTCTTCTAAATGAATTGATTCTTTATCAAGTTCATTTTATAGGAATATGAGTAGAGAATAATAGTTTGTTTTTTTCCTAATCTTCTACAGAGAAGAATGGCTCCTAGACAACCTACCCCTCCCCAACCTTCTGCTGAAATGGGCCAGATCGCCAGTGCCATCCAGCAGCAGAATGCAGCGATGTCTCAGAATCACCAAGCTATAATGCAGCATTGGGAGACCGCCAGATCGGCTGCAACAGCTCCCAACGTCGGTCAGCCTCAGGAGCAGATGGGACTGACCGAGTTCCTCAGGCACAACCCACCTAAGTTCAGTGGGAATGCTACTCCTGACCAAGCAGATCAATGGGTCAGGGGTTTAGAGAAAATCTTCAGGGCGACCTCCTACCCTGAAGATAAGAAGCTGGTATTCGCCACATATCTTCTGTCTGGAGAAGCTGAGTTCTGGTGGATGGGAACTCAGCAGATGATGGAGGCCTGAGAGGAAGTGTTGGATTGGGAGAGCTTCAGGGTGAGGTTCCTGGAGAAATACTTCCCAGACAGCGCAAGGTTTGCAAAGGAAGCTGAGTTCCTAAGGTTGGAGCAGGGGGATATGTCTGTGAATGCCTATGCTGCTCGATTTGAGTACCTCGCCCGATTCTATACCCAAGCTACCTCTGAGGCTTGGAGGTGCAGGAAATTTGAAGAAGGACTGAAGCATGAACTAAAGAGGACCATAGCACTTATGTGCATAAGAGAATTTCACGCCTTGGTGGAGAAGGCGAAGATGGTGGAGACTCTAGAAAAGGGTGAGTCTCGGGTGATCAGGTCACGCCCAGGGGATTCTTCCAGTAGGAAGGCCAGGGTGCAGCAACAACAGAATAAGTCTTATGCGAGACCTCCACAGCATAGGGCAAGAGCAGCACCGCCCCAGTCTCAGCAGCAACAACCCTGGAAACTTAAATGTTTCCATTGTGGTGGACCACACACAGCCAATGTGTGCCCCAAGAGAGATTCAGAGAGAAGATGTTTTGCCTGCCAGAAGACGGGACACGTTGCTAGAGATTGTCCTACCCAGAATAGGATGACTCAATCCGGTGGTTCCCAACAGATGAGGAATGAAGGCAGCAGACCTCAGGCAGCAGGGAGAGTGTTTGCCATGACAGGAGCAGAGGCGTCTCAGTCAGGTAATTTGGTGCAAGGTGCTTGTTTTATAGCTGATAGATGCGTTAGAGTTTTGTTTGATTCTAGAGTGACACACTCTTTTGTGTCAAGCCTGTGCGTAGATGTGTTGGGCCTTCTAGTGAAGGAGCTGCCGTTTGAACTGTTGGTCTCCACACCTGCATCAGGACAGGTTTTGACCTCCACAGTTTGCCCAGAATGTCCAATGATAGTAGAGGGACGCAGGTTCAAAGTAAATTTGGTCTGTCTACCTCTGCAGGATCTGGATGTTATCCTAGGAATGGATTGGCTATCTGCCAATCACGTTCTCATAGATTGCGGTAGCCAGAAGGTGGTGTTCCCCGATCTCCAAGAGTCAGATGTGATATCTGCTCAGCATGTGAGGTCGGAGTTGAAAGAATGGGCGACGTGTTTTGTGATCCTAGCTAAAGGGGGAGTGAAGAATGAAGAAGAGATGGGCTGTATACATGTGGTTAAGGACTTCATGGATGTATTTCCAGAAGAAATACCTGGACTACCTCCTAAGAGAGAAGTGGAATTCTCTATTGATTTGGTACCTGGAGCTGGACCAGTGTCAATGGCGCCCTACAGAATGGCTCCAGCCGAGTTGGTAGAGTTAAAGAAACAAGTGGAAGAGTTGTTGGAGAAACGATTCATCAGGCCTAGTGTATCTCCATGGGGGGCTCCAGTGCTTCTAGTTAAGAAAAAGGATGGAGGGTCTCGGTTATGTGTGGACTACAGGCAGTTGAATAAGCTGACTATCAAGAACAAGTACCCTCTGCCAAGAATTGATGATTTGATGGATCAACTGCATGGAGCCTCAGTGTTCTCTAAGATTGATCTGAGAACGGGATACCACCAAATTTTGGTGAAAGCTGAAGATGTGCAAAAGACGGCATTTAGGTCTCGTTATGGACACTATGAATATGTGGTGATGCCGTTTGGAGTGACAAATGCTCCAGCTCTGTTCATGGACTACATGAATAGGATTTTTCGTCCTTTCTTGGATAAGTTTGTTGTAGTCTTTATAGACGACATACTTATTTATTCAAGGACTGAGGAAGAACATGAGCAACATCTGAGGACGGTGTTGGGGATCCTGAGGGAGAAGCAACTCTATGCCAAGTTCTCTAAGTGTGAGTTCTGGCTGAAGGAAGTTAACTTCTTAGGACATGTGATATCTGCTCGGGGGATCTCAGTGGATCCAGCCAAGGTGGAGGCAGTGCTTCAGTGGGAACGTCCTAAGACAGTCACAAAAATAAGGAGTTTTGTGGGTCTAGCTGGCTACTATCGGCGGTTTATTGAGGACTTTTCCAAGGTAGTGGCTCCTTTAACACAGTTGACCCGCAAGGATCATCCTTTTGCTTGGACCGACTGATGTGAGCAGAGCTTCATGGAACTAAAGGAAAGGTTGACTAGTGCTCCAGTGCTGGTGATCCCAGATGTAGGAAGACCTTTTGATGTCTACTGTGATGCTTCACATCAGGGTTTGGGATGTGTTTTGATGCAAGAGAAAAGAGTGGTTGCATATGCTTCAAGGCAACTCAAGGTTCATGAGAGAAACTATCCTACTCATGATTTGGAGTTGGCGGCTGTGGTGTTTGCCTTGAAGATTTGGAGGCACTATTTATATGGAGCTTGGTTCCAGGTGTTCAGTGACCATAAGAGCCTGAAATACCTGTTTGATCAGAAGGAACTAAACATGAGACAAAGAAGGTGGATGGAGTTTCTAAAGGACTATGATTTTCAACTCATGTATCATCCAGGGAAGGCCAATGTAGTGGCAGATGCTTTGAGTAGAAAATCAATACAAGTAGCCACCATGATGATGGAAGAGCAGAAACTGATCGAGCAATTCAGAGACTTAAACCTTGGGGTAGAATTTCATGTTAATCACATTAGTTGTAGTAAGCTGGCTATAACTAATGACTTCTTTGGAATGATAAAGGATAAGCAATTAAAGGACCCTGACCTGAGGCGTACTGTGGAGTCACTAGGAACCGATCAGGCTAAAGACTTTGTGATGGGAGATGATGGGATCTTGAGATTTAATGGCAGAATTTGCATACCTGCAAATGAAGAGGTGAAGAAGATGATCCTAGAGGAAGGTCACAAGAGTCGCCTTAGCCTACATCCAGGCATGAACAAGATGTACCATGACTTGAAGGAGTCATTTTGGTGGTCGGGCATGAAGAAAGACATCGCCCAGTATGTTACAACCTGCTTGACATGTCAGAAGGCGAAGATAGAGCATCAAAGACCTGGCGGGTTGTTACAGCAACTGGATATCCCTGAGTGGAAATGGGACAGCATTGCAATGGATTTTGTTACCCATTTACCTAGATCGGTAAGGGGCCATGACGCAATCTGGGTCATAGTAGATCGGCTGACGAAGAGTGCCCACTTTCTTCCAGTGAATTTGAAAATGCCCATGGCCAAATTGGCTCAGTTGTACATCAAAGAAATAGTGAGGTTGCATGGAGTGCCTTCCAGCATTGTTTCAGATAGAGATCCCAGGTTCACCTCACGGTTTTGGCAGACTCTCCAAGATTCTTTGGGAACTAAGTTGAGGATGAGCTCTGCATATCATCCTCAAACAGATGGGCAGTCTGAGAGAACAATTCAGTCCTTGGAAGATCTACTGAGGACGTGTGTTTTGGACCAATTGGGAGGCTGGGATGAGATGTTGCCACTGGTGGAGTTTACCTATAATAACAGTTATCACGCCAGCATAGGGATGGCGCCATACGAAGCCTTGTATGGAAGGAAATGCAGAACTCCATTGTGCTGGTACCAGGAGGGCGAAGCAGTATTGGTTGGACCAGAGTTGATTCAGCAAACGACCGAGAAGGTGCAACAGATAAAAGACAGAATGAGAGCATCTCAAAGTAGGCAGAAATCCTATGCAGATCAGAGGAGAAAACCTTTGGAGTTTTCTGCTGGAGACCATGTGTTCATGAGAGTGACACCAACCAAGGGTGTAGGACGGGCGATCAGATCAAAAAAGTTGTCCCCTAAGTTCGTGGGACCATATCAGATCTTAAGAAGGATTGGTGTAGTGGCTTATGAGATCGCCCTACCTCCCCATTTAGCGAATCTGCATAATGTCTTTCACGTATCACAGCTGAGGAAGTACATGGCAGACCCTAGTCATGTGCTGGAAATGGACGATGTGCAGATCAAGGATGACTTGTCCTTTGAAGCAAAACCAGTTAGGATTGACGATCGGCAAAGTAAACAGCTCAGAGGCAAGACCATCAACATGGTGAAAGTGGTGTGAGATGACAGATCGGGTGATTCAACTTGGGAGTTAGAAGAAACCATGAGAGAAGCCTACCCCTACCTCTTTTCTTTGTAATTTAATTTTTGAGGACGAAAATTTTTCTTGTTGGGGAAAATGTAAGGACCTGTAAAATTAAATTGGAATAAAAGGAATATATTTTAAATGAATTCTAAGTATGTTTTTATTTAAAATAAAAAGGAAGGAAAGTGTAGCTTAGAAGACTATGAGATCGCCTGGTTAGTACATAATCGCCTGTCGCCTAGACTACACATGAACGCCAATCGCCTGTAGTGTACATGATCGCCAAAAAGGGGAACATCGCCGAGTATTCGAGAAGACTTGGTAAGTAATTAGTATGTGGTCTAATTACAGAAGATGAGTTATATAGAAGATAGGTAGCATATCTGCCACCATGAGTAGGGTGGACTGTGATACCCAAAGTTAACCAGTACACCATGTTGAAGGTGGAAGTCTTTGGTGTGCTTGGTGTGGAGCTGGAGAGGGGGAAGCTTTGACATTTTGGTCGAGGTACTGGATCAACCATAGTGGGTTCCAAAAACCACGCGTATCGAGGTGTGGGTTAAGCCTTAGATACGCTGTGCATGCGAAACTCTATGCTTGAGCATAAGAGATCGTCCTTAAGTGTGGCACGCGTGGGTGCACGAGGAGTAGTGCTGATCTATTCTTGGAAATGTGAAACTACCAACGTCACTAAGCCATGTGGAGATGATAACTTGGATGTAACATAGTGGGTTGAAGAACCTTCAGCAAGGCGTGGCGATGTGGCACAAGTCATTGCGGGATGAGAGGCGCACAAGTCATCGCCGGTGTGAGAGGCGTATAGGTCATCGCCGGGATGAGAGGCATCGGTCGTCGCCGGTATGAGAGGCACATCAGGCATCGGTGGGTGGAGGATAGTCATCGCGCGGTTCCCTGCTAAGAGTGTTAAAATGGGACCCAGGCTCACAGTGAAAACGCTCTGCATGCGCAACACGTAGACAAAAAGGGGTGTTTCAAAATAGTTGGCATCAGAGAGTTGGTATGCGCAGAGACACACGTGGCCATACTGTTCAAGGAAGTGTGCACGCAAGCTTTCCTGCAGAGTGGGTAGTGGCAGCGGCAATTGTGGACAAGTTGGTTTAGATTCAAAAACTCACTTATGAGAGGCAAAGAACGTTGTTGTGGTTCAAGAGTGACAGAGTGAGTTTACCTTCATCCTTCTCTTTTCTCTCCTTCGTGTAACATCCCGCCAAATTACCATTCATGTTTATATAATGAAAATAAAGGTAACCAATAGATTGAAGTGAACAAAATTATATATAAATAAATAAGTTTCTCCTCACAGGGAGTTTAATACATAACCGGTCAATTTTTCCAAAACATAAACAAAATACAACCAAATAAATTGAAAACCGGCGATCTCCCTACATAGACCGGCGATCTCCTATCAGAAGACCCAAAACAGCCGATCTGCTACCAGAACAGAAATCAGGCGATCTCCTTCCGGCGACCACTCACTAAGGAGCTCTACTTCCTGGAAAATCATCTGCTCCCGTGTAAAATACACGATCATCACAGTTTTAAGAGAAAACAGCCAGAGAACAATACAAAGGGTAAGCTAGATATATTTATTTTTAACTTTAAATTATAAACTGGACAACCAACGTAGATCCGCCTTTTTAAACATTCACAAGAGTCCATCACTTTCTCATTCATATCACACAACCATCAAGTGCCTATCAACAAATTTCTCAACATTACTCACGTCAGACTTCCACTGACTAATCACACATAGACACTTGACACTACTTCCGGATTGACTCGTGCGTTGACTCAGGCCCAGAGATCTGCACCTGTCATACCATACCACTGTGAAATCCACACAGGGCCGCTGTGAAATCCACACAGCCATGCGCATATAATCTCAATGTCATTAACTCTCCCGGTATGACAGGGTTAATTCATAGAACAGGCCGAGCTCGTTCTTTTTCACACTACTCGCCCATTCATATGAACCTCCTCCGACTCTCCACAACTGAATAACTTCATCTACGTGATTCCATTATATCAGCAGAGTCAGGATATCTCCTTCTAGACAAGCCCCTAGTCAATACACCTACACACGATCTTACACGGTATTTCCTTTCCTGAAAATACTATGCCTTGATCCCACATTCACAACATTCAAAACATCATACCACTCAAACAAATGATTCAAATCACAGAAACAATCATTTCAAAGGTTCAGATTTTCGAGTATCACATGCATTCCACCTTTAAATCTCAAACAGCTTCAAACAACACAAAAACAGGGGAGTTCGAAATCTGTATTTAAAACCGGCGACCACGTCGCCCAACCACATAGAACAGAGCATTGCGAAAAGAAACATGAAACCGGCGACCACGTCGCCCTCACTTCAGAAGCAGCTAATCTATGGCTTGTATTGAAAATGAAGGCTAGCTTCCCTTACCTGGACTTGCGCAAACACCAAGATCTCCAAATATCCACCGAGCTTAAAGGATGCCTTAGCTCTGTTTTCAGCGCCTGGTTCGTAGAACTTGCAGAGAACCTCTTAGGTACTGTAAGGGCAAACGTCGCTTGTCGCACTGATGCTTGAGGTTGCCTGAGTCACAACGCAAAGGAGAGAAGAAGGGAGGGAGGAAGTTTGCACTCACTCTAACACTCTTGAGTCTGTAACGCTCTTTGCCTTCCCGCAGTGGCTTTTGAATCCCAGCTTACCTGCCCACGTATGCTGCTGCTGCCACCCCTTCTGCAGGAAAGCCTGAGAACCACTGCCCTGAACAGTACGACCACTGTTGTCGCTTGAGCATGCCAACCACTGCTCTGAACAGTACGACCACTGTTGTCGCTTGTGCATGCCAACCACTGCTCTGAACAGTACGACCACTGTTGTCGCTTGTGCATGCCAACCACTGCTCTGAACAGTACGACCGCTGGTGTCTCCTGCGCATGCCAAAATTCTGATGTCACCACTCTGAACCACCCTTTTTGTCTACGTGGCGCGTGTGCAGGACGTTTCATGCTGGGAGTCTGGGTCCCACTTTATCTGTGTGAAGCTCGTCATCGCGCGACAACTTTCCACCGCTGACTCATTCTGGAGAACGACCGATGTCTCCCTCGCCCTAGAAGACGACCGATGTCTCCCTCTGGGAGACGATCGATTTCTATCCCTGGCGACGCTCTCATGCCTCGCGCCCTGGAAATGCCCGCATGCCTTTCGCGCCTTGGCAATGCCCGCATGCCTCGCGCCCTGGCGATGCCCGCATGCCTCTCGCGCCCTGGCAATGTCCGCATGCCTCGCGCCCTGGCGATGCCCGCATGCCTCTCGCGCCCTGGCAATGCCCGCATGCCTCGCGCCCTGGCGATGCCCGCATGCCTCTCGCCCGCGCGATGCCTGCATGCCTCGTGCCCTGGCGACGTCAACATGCCTCGCGCCCGCGCGATGCCTGCATGCCTTGGTTGGTGTCACTTTCATGAACACATGGTCTCCAGCAGCAAACTCCAAAGGCTTTCTCCTCTGGTCTGCATATGACTTCTGCCTACTTTGAGAAGCCTTCATTCTGCTTTGTATCTGTTGCACCTTCTCGGTCGTCTGCTGAATCAACTCTGGCCCAACCAAGACTGCTTCGCCCTCCTGGTACCAACATAAGGGAGTTCTGCATTTCCTCCCATACAGGGCTTCATATGGTGCCATCCCAATACTAGCGTGATAACTGTTATTATAGGTAAACTCCACCAGTGGCAACACCTCGTCCCAATTCCCCAATTGATCCAAGACACACATCCTCAGCAGATCTTCCAAGGACTGGATCGTTCTCTCAGACTGACCATCTGTTTGGGGATGATATGCAGAGCTCATCCTCAACTTAGTTCCCAAGCAACTTTGTAAGGTCTGCCAAAACCGTGAAGTGAACCTGGGATCTCTATCTGAAACGATGTTGGAAGGCACTCCATGCAACCTTACTATCTCTTTGATGTACAACTGTGCCAACTTGGTCATAGGCATCCTCATGTTCACTGGGAGAAAGTGAGCACTCTTCGTCAGCCGATCAATGATGACCCAGATTGCATCATGGCCCTTTACCGATCTGGGTAAATGGGTGACAAAATCCATGGCAATGCTGTCCCATTTCCACTCAGGGATATCCAATGGCTGTAACAACCCGCCAGGCCTTTGATGTTCTACCTTTGCCTTCTGACACGTCAAACAGGTAGTAACATACTGGGCGATGTCTCTCTTCATGCCTGACCACCAAAATGACTCCTTCAAGTCATGGTACATCTTGGTCATGCCTGGATGTAGGCTAAGGCGACTCTTGTTACCTTCCTCTAGGACCATCTTCTTCAACTCTTCATTTGCAGGTATGCAAATCCTGCCCTCAAATCTCAAGATCCCATCATTGCCCATCACAAAGCCTTTAGCCTGGTCGGTCCCTAGTGACTCCACAGTACGCTTCAGACTAGGGTCCTCCAACTGCTTGTCCTTTATCATTCCAAGGAAGTCATTAGTTATAGCCAGCTTACTACAACTAATGTGATTTACGTGGAACTCTACCCCAAGGTTTAAATCTCTGAATTGCTCGATCAGTTTCTGCTCTTCCATCATCATGGTGGCTACTTGTACTGATTTCCTACTCAAGGCATCTGCCACTACATTGGCCTTCCCTGGATGATACATGAGTTGAAAATCGTAGTCCTTTAGAAACTCCATCCACCTTCTTTGTCTCATGTTTAGTTCTTTCTGATCGAACAGGTATTTCAGGCTCTTATGGTCACTGAACACCTGTAACCGAGCCCCATATAAATAGTGCCTCCAGATCTTCAAGGCAAATACCACAGCCGCCAACTCCAAATCATGCGTAGGGTAGTTTCTCTCATGAACCTTGAGTTGCCTTGAAGCATATGCAACCACTCTTTTCTCTTGCATTAAAACACATCCCAGACCCTGATGTGAAGCATCACAGTAGACCTCAAAAGGTCTTCCTACCTCTGGGATCACTAGCACTGGAGCACTAGTCAACCTTTTCTTTAGTTCCTTGAAGCTCTGCTCACATCGGTCGGTCCAAGCAAAAGGTTGATCCTTGCGGGTCAGCTGTGTTAAAGGAGCCACTACCTTGGAAAAGTCCTCAATAAACCGCCGATAGTAGCCAGCTAGGCCCACAAAACTCCTTATTTCAGTCACTGTCTTAGGACGTTCCCACTGAAGCACTGCCTCCACTTTGGCTGGATCCACCGAGATCCCCTGGGCAGATATCACGTGTCCTAAGAAGTTGACTTCCCTCAGCCAGAACTCACACTTAGAGAACTTGGCATAGAGTTGCTTCTCTCTCAGAATCTCCAATACTGTCCTTAGATGGTCTTCATGTTCCTCCTCGGTCCTTGAATAAATGAGTATGTCGTCTATGAAGACTACCACAAACTTATCCAAGAAAGGGCGAAAAATCCTATTCATGTAGTCCATGAACAGAGCTGGAGCATTTGTGACTCCAAACGGCATCACCACATACTCATAATGCCCATACCGAGACCTAAAAGCTGTCTTTTGGACATCTTCAGCTTTTACCAAAATTTGGTGGTTCCCCGATCTCAGGTCAATCTTGGAGAACACCGAGGCCCCATGTATTTGATCCATCAAATCATCAATCCTAGGTAGGGGGTACTTGTTCTTGATGGTCAACTTGTTCAACTGCCTGTAATCTATACACAGCCGAGACCCTCCATCCTTCTTCTTAACTAGGAGCACTGGAGCCCCCCATGGAGATACACTGGGTCTGATGAATTGTTTCTCCAACAATTCTTCCACTTGCTTCTTTAATTCCACCAACTCGGCTGGTGCCATCCTGTAAGGTGCCATTGACACTGGTCCAGCTCCAGGTACCAAATCAATGGAGAATTCCACTTCTCTCTTAGGGGGTAACCCAGGTACTTCTTCTGGAAATACATCCATGAATTCTTTCACCACATGTATCCTGCTTACGTCCCCTTCATTCTTCACCTCCAACCGAGCTAGGATCATGAAGCACCTCGCCCCTTCTTCCAACACCGACCTCCCTTGCTGAGCTGATATCACCTCTAGCTCTTGAAGGTCCGGAAACGCTATCTTCTGGTTACCGCAGTCTATGAGAACGTGATTGGCAACTAGCCAATCCATCCCCAGGATAACATCCAGGTCTTGAAGAGGTAGGCAGATCAAGTTCACTTTGAATCTGCGTCCCTCTACTATCACTGGACATTCAGGGTAAACTGTAGAGGTCAACACCTGTCCTGACGCAGGTGTAGAGACCAACAGTTCGAAAGGAAACTCCTTCACTAGAAGGCCCAACTCGGCTACACACAGGCTTGACACCAAGGAGTGTGTCGCTCCAGAATCAAACAAGGCTTTTACACCTCTACTAGCTATAAAACAAACACCTTGCACGAGGTTACCTGACTGAGACGCTTCTGCTCCTGACATGGCGAACACCCTCCCTGTTGCCTGAGGTCTGCCGCCTTCGTTCCTCAACTGCTGAGAACCGCTGGGTTGAGTCGCACCATTCCTGCTTGGGCAATCTCTAGCAACGTGCCCCGTCCTTTGGCAGACAAAACACCTTCTCTCAGAAGCCTTCTTGGGGCACGCGTTGGACGCGTGTGGTCCACCACAATGGAAACACTTGAGTTTCCAAGGTTGTTGCTGCTGAAACTGGGATGACGTTGCTTCCGACCGACGTGGTGGAGGTCTCGTATAAGGCTTGCTTTGTGGGTGCTGCACCTTAGCCTTCCCACTGGAATAACTCCCTGGGTGTGACCTGATCACCCGAGAATCACCCTTTTCCAGGGTCTCCACCATCTTCGCCTTCTCTACCAAGGCGTGAAATTCCCTGATGCACATCGGGGCTATGGTCCTCTTCAGCCCATGCTTCAGTCCCTCTTCAAACTTCCTACACCTCCAAGCCTCAGAGGTCGCCTGGGTGTAGAATCGGGCGAGGTACTCAAACCGAGCAGCATAGGCGTTCACAGACATATCCCCCTGCTCTAACCTTAGGAACTCAGCTTCCCTCGCAAACCTTGCGCTGTCTGGGAAGTATTTTTCCAGGAACCTCACCCTGAAGCTTTCCCAGTCCAACACATCCTTTCGGGCCTCCATCATCTGCTGAGCTCCCATCCACCAGAACTCAGCTTCCCCAGATAGCAAAAAGGTGGCGAACACCAATTTCTTCTCTTCAGGGCAGGAGGTCGCCCTAAAGATTTTCTCCAACTCTCTGACCCACTGATCTGCCTGATCAGGGGTAGCATTCCCACTAAACTTGGGTGGGTTGTGCCTCATGAACTCAGTCAGTCCCATCCGTTCTTGAGGCTGACTGGCGTGAGAATTTGTTTCAGCCAACCGAGCAGTTTCCCAGTGGTGCATTGTAGCTTGATGGTTCTAAGCCATCGCTGCATTCTGTTGCTGGATGGCAGTTGCCATCATCTCGATAGCCTTAGCAATTTGGCTCATCTCCGAAGAAGGTTGGGGAGGGGTAGAAGGTCTACGTGCCATCTCTCTTCGTTTCAGATTTGAAACTACAGGTTTCTATATTCCCTACAACTACAAGAATGAGATCGATAAGAAATCAATTCATTCAGGAGGTAACATCTTGACCTTACAAAGGTCAGCATCTCAAAGTCATTAAGAATTTGAGCTCATCAACAGAATCATAGTGCTCATAAACTTAAGCAAAACACCAGAACAACTACTGGTATACAATCATCAATCCAAACAACCACTTTCAATCAATACGAAAACACTCAGGAAAATGAAGTAAATCACACCAGAATTCAAGGTATGCTAAACATCAAACCTTTGGAATTAAGATTGAGAATCATCTCGATCCAGTTATGAGTGTGCACCCTCACTACTTTATCAAGACCTTCTCATTCTTAATACTAAGATTTTCAGTTAGAGCATATATTCACCAAAGCACACACAAAATCTCAATACAAAAACGTTTGAAAACCTTTCGCTATAGTTGTTATTTTAAACTCAAATAAATTTCCTGAGCAGAAGAAACACAATGGATCCACAGCCCTTAGGTCATCCTAAGGACGAACTGCTCTGATACCATTAATGTAACATCCCGCCAAATTACCATTCATGTTTATATAATGAAAATAAAGGTAACCAATAGATTGAAGTGAACAAAATTTTATATAAATAAATAAGTTTCTCCTCACAGGGAGTTTAATACATAACCGGTCAATTTTTCCAAAACATAAACAAAATACAACCAAATAAATTGAAAACCGGCGATCTCCCTACATAGACCGGCGATCTCCTATCAGAGGACCCAAAACAGCCGATCTGCTACCAGAACAGAAATCAGGCGATCTCCTTCCGGCGACCACTCACTAAGGAGCTCTACTTCCTGGAAAATCATCTGCTCCCGTGTAAAATACACGATCATCACAGTTTTAAGAGAAAACAGCCAGAGAACAATACAAAGGGTAAGCTAGATATATTTATTTTTAACTTTAAATTATAAACTGGACAACCAACGTAGATCCGCCTTTTTAAACATTCACAAGAGTCCATCACTTTCTCATTCATATCACACAACCATCAAGTGCCTATCAACAAATTTCTCAACATTACTCACGTCAGACTTCCACTGACTAATCACACATAGACACTTGACACTACTTCCGGATTGACTCGTGCGTTGACTCAGGCCCAGAGATCTGCACCTGTCATACCATACCACTGTGAAATCCACACAGGGTCGCTGTGAAATCCACACAGCCATGCGCATATAATCTCAATGTCATTAACTCTCCCGGTATGACAGGGTTAATTCATAGAACAGGCCGAGCTCGTTCTTTTTCACACTACTCGCCCATTCATATGAACCTCCTCCGACTCTCCACAACTGAATAACTTCATCTACGTGATTCCATTATATCAGCAGAGTCAGGATATCTCCTTCTAGACAAGCCCCTAGTCAATACACCTACACACGATCTTACACAGTATTTCCTTTCCTGAAAATACTATGCCTTGATCCCACATTCACAACATTCAAAACATCATACCACTCAAACGAATGATTCAAATCACAGAAACAATCATTTCAAAGGTTCAGATTTTCGAGTATCACATGCATTCCACCTTTAAATCTCAAACAGCTTCAAACAACACAAAAACAGGGGAGTTCGAAATCTGTATTTAAAACCGGCGACCACGTCGCCCAACCACATAGAACAGAGCATTGCGAAAAGAAACATGAAACCGGCGACCACGTCGCCCTCACTTCAGAAGCAGCTAATCTATGGCTTGTATTGAAAATGAAGGCTAGCTTCCCTTACCTGGACTTGCGCAAACACCAAGATCTCCAAATATCCACCGAGCTTAAAGGATGCCTTAGCTCTGTTTTCAGCGCCTGGTTCGTAGAACTTGCAGAGAACCTCTTAGGTACTGTAAGGGCAAACGTCGCTTGTCGCACTGATGCTTGAGGTTGCCTGAGTCACAACGCAAAGGAGAGAAGAAGGGAGGGAGGAAGTTTGCACTCACTCTAACACTCTTGAGTCTGTAACACTCTTGAGTCTGTAACGCTCTTTGCCTTCCCGCAGTGGCTTTTGAATCCCAGCTTACCTGCCCACGTATGCTGCTGCTGCCACCCCTTCTGCAGGAAAGCCTTAGAACCACTGCCCTGAACAGTACGACCACTGTTGTCGCTTGTGCATGCCAACCACTGCTCTGAACAGTACGACCACTGTTGTCGCTTGTGCATGCCAACCACTGCTCTGAACAGTACGACCGCTGGTGTCTCCTGCGCATGCCAACATTCTGATGTCACCACTCTGAACCACCCTTTTTGTCTACAAGGCGCGTGTGCAGGACGTTTCATGTTGGGAGTCTGGGTCCCACTTTATCTGTGTGAAGCTCGTCATCGCGCGACAACTTTCCACCGCTGACTCATTCTGGAGAATGACCGATGTCTCCCTCGCCCTGGAAGACGACCGATGTCTCCCTCTGGGAGACGACCGATGTCTATCCCTGGCGACGCTCTCATGCCTCGCGCCCTGGCAATGCCCGCATGCCTCTCGCGCCCTGGCAATGCCCGCATGCCTCGCGCCCTGGCGATGCCCGCATGCCTCTCGCCCGCGCGATGCCTGCATGCCTCGTGCCCAGGCGACGTCCACATGCCTCGCGGCCCGCGCGATGCCTGCATGCCTCGCGCCCTGGCGCTCATGTGTAGCAGGCGACCGGCGATCATGTACTACTAGGCGATCTCATAGTCTTCCAAACTACACTTTCCTTCCTTTTTATTTTAAATAAAAACATACTTAGAATTCATTTAAAATATATCTCTTTTTATTCCAATTCAATTTTACAGGTCCTTACAGTTCGCGCTGCGATTCAGGCATCCTCAAGCACCAGTACGATGAGCGACGACTGCCCTTGGACTCCTGGGAAGTTCTCTGCGAGTTTTCCGATCAGGACGCTAAAACAGAGTTCGGGTATCCTTAAGTTCGGTGGGTTAGAGCTCGTAGTTGTTGAACCAAGTGGTGTTCAAGGTTTTGAAGAATCCAAATCCTTTGAAGGATGATGAAGCCTCTGCTTGTGTGATGCTGCTGTGCTGCTTTATTGTTTTGTTCTGGGGTAGTTCAAAGTGTAAACCAATATTGGATTTAATCTCAAAGCAAAAAGCATCTCAATCTTTAATGAAACAAAGTGTTTTTCAAACTAAGTTGAAACAACCGATTGTTCTGTCGAGACAACCGATTGTTTATACTTAGATGTTTTGAGAAAGTTTTGAAAACTATTTTTGATTGGAGAAAACTGTTAAGTGACAAAACAACCGATTGATTCGAGGAAACAATCGATTGTTTGTTTTGGAACCATAACAGAAAAACTGTTTTCTTTGACTGAGCTTTAAATGATTTGAAACTGTATACGCTCCAGTCATTAAATGCTTTGACCAATCTTTTTGAGAGCAATTATGGATAAACAATCTTTCCTTTTATAATCAGAAGATCTGTATTATATAAGCTTTTTTGGTTTTGAAAAAAGAGAGGATATCAAAAGTACTAAGAACTGAAAAAGAGATTGTTGAAGTGCTTGAGAGATTGATTGAAGTATTGGGATAGGTTTTTCACTTGTATTGATTTCAGATCTCATCTGTAACAAGTGTAATTCTGTAAATTGTTGAATCTTTTCTGTATACGTTGCTGAGATTGTCTGTGTGACCTTGAGGTATTCAAGATCAGAGATCTCAGTGTTGACCAAGGAGAGTGTGTGTCTTGAAGGGTTCAAGGTCATTCTCTTGGTTGTTGTGTAAGTAATCTGGGTTTGATTGCTTAGTGGATTTCCTCAGGGTTTCTGAGAAGACTGGATGTAGCTCTGGGTTGGAGTGAACCAGTATAAACATCTGTGTACAATCTCTCTATCCCTAACTCTTTAATTTCTGTTTATTTGTTGTTTGCTGGTATAAACAACCGATTGATTCGAAGAAACAACCGATTGTTTTCCTGGCAGTGCTGTATTGCTTGCTGTTTTGGCAAACTGAATTGCTTAATCATTTGATTTCTGAAAGATATTCATTCTAGCTTGGAAAAGTTTGCGAAAACCTCTTTAAACAATTCACCCCCCCTCTAGTTTAAAGCCATCTTTCCTAACAATTGGCATCAAGAGCTTGGTTCTTGAAAGTCATTCAAGTTGATCCTAAAATCTTTTAAAATGGCTGATAGACTACCTTTTGGGGAAGGTGCTTCAATAAACAGACCACCCTTGTTTTGTGGTTTGAATTACCAGTTTTGGAAAGTTAGAATGAAAATATTCATGGAATCTCTTGACAAAGGAATTTGGGATGCAATTGAAAATGGTCCTTTTATACCAAAGTTTGAAAAAGATGGTTCTGTCATTGAGAAGCCATGGTCTCAATGGACTGATGCAGAAAGCAAAAAGGCCAAATTTGATTGCATTGCCAAAAATATTATAACCTCTGCTTTAAATTCTGATGAGTTTTTCAGGGTATCACAATGTAAATCATCAAAGGAAATGTGGGATACTTTGGAGGTCACTCACGAAGGAACAAATGAAGTTAAAAGAGCTAGAAAGCATGCTCTAATCCAAGAGTATGAAATGTTCAGAATGCTTAAAGGTGAAACAATTGCTGAAGTACAGAAAAGGTTTACTCATATCATCAATCACCTTATGAGCCTTGACAAGACTTTTGACAAAGAAGAGCTAAACATCAAGATCTTGAAATGTCTTGATAGAGCATGGCAACCAAAGGTAACTGCTATTTCTGAATCTAAAGATCTAACATCCTTAAGTGTTGCTTCTTTGTTTGGAAAGCTTAGGGAACATGAGCTAGAGATGAATAGACTCAATGTTCAAGAGAATCAAGATAAGCACACAAGGAGCATAGCCTTGAAAGCATCCAAACACAAGGGAAAGCAAGATTCAAGTGATGATAGTGATGAGGAAAATCTGAGTTTGCTGTCAAGAAAATTCAGCAAATTCCTAAAGAGAAACCGCAACAAAGACAACAACAAGGATAGGTATGGAAACAAGAAATCCAATGATTTAAATTCAAATAACTATACTTGTTTTGGTTGTGGTGAGCAAGGTCACATAAAGGCAGATTGTCCCAACACAAGCAAGGAGAAAAAGGCAAGCTACAAGGAGAAGAAAGGCAAGACAAAGAGAGCCTACATAGCTTGGGATGAAAATGAGGTATCATCATCAAGTTCTTCATCAAGTGAAGATGAGAAAGCAAACCTATGTTTGATTGCTGAAGATGATGATGATTCAAGCAGTTCAAGTGAGGTAAGTTCTTGTGCTTCCTTAAATGAACAAAATTATTGTGAATTGCTTGAAGCTTTTCAAGAAACTCATGATGAAGCTAATCGATTGGTGCTTTCAAACAATCGATTGAGAGATCTTAACAATGGGCTTGAAAAGAGAGTTAAATCACTTGAAGAGGATCTGAGAAAAGCAAAAATTGATTTTGAAAAGATGGAAAATCATTTCAAAAACACCTCTTGTAAGTGTGATACTCTCATTTGTGAAAATTGTGAAAATCTTGAGAAAAAGGTTCAATATCTTGTTGAAACTGTGGACAAGCTTTCAAAAGTGAAATCAAACTTTGAGAATGTCTTGGCATCTCAAAGTTGTGTTTTTGGAAAGGCTGGTTTAGGCTTCAATCCACAGAACAAGCAAGATAGGTTTTCAAAAAGTTTTTTAAGAAAACCAGAAAAACAACCGATTGTTAAGACGAAACAATCGATTGTTACATGCTTTTATTGCATGAAAAAGGGCCATTCGGTTAGATTCTGCAAAATAAGAAAGTTTTCTGTTCCAAGAGGCTACATGAAATGGATCCCTAAAGGATGTGAGGTGCCAAGTGTGAAAAAGAAACCAATTGGACCCACATTTGTGAAAGGACCAAATCTTGTTGCTTGAACTAATGTTTGTGCAGGAAAATTAATAGAAAAAGAGGAGCTGAGCCAACTGGTTAGACTGTTAAAGACAAAGGGCAATCATTGAAGCTGAATCAATGCTTTGCAGAAGGTCAATTCAATGAAAAGAAGCCTTCTTGATCAACAAGCAATTGGCTCATTGATGAAACAACACAAGGATGAGTTTTTTCTTTTACTGTCCTCTATTTTTAGTATTAAAGTTCTTTCCTGTGTTTAATCCCTCTTTGGTCAATGTTATCTGTTGTTATCTGCTTCTGTTTTTGGTTAAAATTTCTTAAAATCAAGTTTTTACTGCTGCAGAAAAACAACCGATTGTTTCTTCGAAACAACCGATTGTTTTGGGTCTGACAGCACTGTGAGAAAATTGATTTAATTCTATTTTTGGATTTCTATTCGTTGCAGATCATTTCAAATAGAGAATCTTGGTCAATGGTACTGTGATTGAATGCAGAACAAGTTCAGAAAAGAAGTTACAACTATCATAAAGGAATATATTCCAAAATCTTGGAAATTCAAGTGCCTTAATGACTAGTCAAAGTCCACATGTGAAGACCATGTGATTTTCAGCTTTTTCTGACATGTTCTGAACAGTCTTCTCTCTCTGAAAATCAGGTACCCATTGAATGGAATTAATCATAAATTGGTTTTCGGATGGTTATAAAATCAGGTGCAGATGAACAACCAATTGCAACATCTCTTGCAACATCTCTTGCACCATCTCTCGAGAAAAACTGTAAAGAAGAGTTGCCCTCTATTTTCTCATCTCTGCTGCCATGGAATCAACTCCTCCCACTTCTAGAAGAATCAAAACCAGAGCTGTAAGGTCTGGAGGAAGGCTGGAAGGATGGTTTTCTGGAGATAAAGATCTCATAGAAAAATATAGATATGAGACAAGTCTCAAGAAAATCAACAACCCCAAGGTTGTGAGTTTTGATTGGCTGAAAAGTCAAAAGCTGGACAATGTGAGGAAACTTCTCAAAGATCAGTATCTCAGAAGGTTTCTGGAGATGAAGGGCAACATATATCCAGACTTGGTGAAGGTCTTCTACACCAATTTGAAATTTGAGGGAAACAACCTAGTTTCTCATGTAAAAGGTGTGGACATGGAGATAACCCATGAGGTTTGGGCTGCTGTTGCTGGACTCAAGTTTTCTGGTATGCGAATCAGCAAAGGCAATCTTTGTAAGGACCTGTAAAATTGAATTGGAATAAAAAGGGTTATATTTTAAAAGAATTCTATGTATGTTTTATTAAAAATAAAAAGGGAGGAAAAGTTAAGTTTAGAAGGCTATGAGATCGCCGGTCGCCTGCTACACATGAGCGCCAGGTGGACGTCGCCAGGACGCGAGGCATGCAGGCATCGCGCGGGCGCGAGAGGCATGCGGGCTTCGCGCGGGCGCGAGGCATGCGGGCATCGCGCGGGCGCGAGGCATGCGGGCATTGCCAGGGCGCGAGGCATGTGGACGTGGCCAAGGCGCGAGAGTTATGAGGGCGTCGCCAGGGAACACATCGGTCGTCTCCCAGAGGAAGACATCGGTCGTCTTCCAGGGCGAAGGAGACATCGGTCGTTCGCCAGGATGAGTAAGCAGTGGAAAGTTATCGCGCGACGTCGAGTTTCACACAGAGTAAAGTGGGACCTAGACTCCCAGCATGAAACGTCCTACACACGCGCCACGTAGACAAAAAGGGTGGTTTAGAGTGGTGACATCAGAATGCTGGCATGCGCAGGAGACACTCGCGGTAGTACTGTTCAGAGCAGTGGTTGGCATGCACAAGCGACAACAGTGGTAGTACTGTTCAGAGCAGTGGTTGGCATGCACCAGGGACAACAGTGGTCGTACTGTTCAGGGCAGTTGTTTTCAGACTTTTCTGCAGAAGGGGTGGCAGCAGCAGCATGCGTGGACAGGTAAGTTGGGATTCAAAAGCCACTGCGGGAAGGCAAAGAGCGTTACAGACTCAAGAGTGTTAGAGTGAGTGCAAACTTCCTCCCTCCCTTCTTCCCTTCCTTGCGTTGAGACTCAGGCAACCTCCAGCATCAGTGCGACAAGCGACGTTGCCCTTAGAGCACCTAAGAGGTTCTCTGCAAGTTCTACAGACCAGGCGCTGAAAACAGAGCTAAGGCATCCTTCAGGCTCGGAGAGTTTTGAGCTCGCGGTATTTTACGCAAGTCCAGGTAAGGGAAGCTAGCCTTCATTTTCAATACAAGCCATAGATTAGCTGTTTCTGAAGTAAGGGCGACGTGGTCGCCGGTTTCGTTTTCATCTTCGTGAATGCTCTGTTTCTATGTGTTTTGGGCGACGTGGTCGCCGGTTTTATGTACAGACTTCGAAATACCTTTTTTTTGAAACAGATCGCCGGTTTTGGCGTTGTTTGCGAACTCTCTGTTTTTGGTGTTGCTTTGAAACTGTTTGAGATTTAAATGAGATATTCGAAAATAAGAATCCTGGATTGAGTTTTGCTGTGATTGAAATCGTTCCTTTAAGTGCTATGTGATGTGTTGAATGTGGTGAATGTGGGATCGAGGCATAGTATTTTCAGGAAAGAAAATACCGTGTAAGATCGTGTAGGATGTGCATTGATCGGTGATTCCTAATGAGATATCCTGACTCTGCTGAGATAATGGAATCCCATAGAGGAAGTTACTCAGTTGTGGAGAGTCGAAGGAGGTTCATAGGAATGGGTGAGTCGTGTGAAACAGAACGAGCTCGGCCTGTTCCATGGATTAACCCTGTCATACTGTGAGAATGATGAACTTGAGATCGAGATTGTGTTGATGCGCATAGCTGGGGAAACATTACAGCTGTTTAGTATGACAGGTGCAGATCTTTGAGTCTAATCAATGCACGAGTCTTCCGGAAGTAGTGTCAAGTGTCTTGTGTGCTGAGTCAGTGGTAGTCTGACGTGAGAAATGAAAAACATTGAATTGATAGACACTTGGTGCATTATGTGAATAGAACGACTCTTGAAAATATTGTGAAACATGTGATTTCTTGATGGCGGTGTGATATGAGTGAGAAAGTGATGGACTCTTGTGAATGTTTAAAAAGGCTGATCTGCGTTGGTCGTCCAGTTTAAAATTTAAAGTTTAAAAATATCTAGCTTACCCTTTGTATTGTTCTCTGGCTGTTTTCTCTTAAAACTGTGATGATCGTGTATTTTACACGGGAGCAGATGATTTTCCAGGAAGTAGAGCTCCTTAGTGAGTGGTCGCCGGAAGGAGATCGCCTGATTTCTGTTCTGGTAGCAGATCGGCTGTTTTGGGTCCTCTGATAGGAGATCGGCCTCGTCCGATAGGAGATCGGTCTCTTCCGATAGGAGATCGCCTGCTTTGTTTTTTTTTACTGTATTTTGTTTATGTTTCTGGAAAATTTGACCGAATTTGTATTAAACTCCCTGTGAGGAGAAACTACATTTCATATATATAATATTTTGTTCACTTCAATCTATTTGTTACCTTCATTTTCATTATATACAATTGTATAGTATTTTGGCGGGATGTTACAATCTTGGTGTGGTGGAAGATTTCAACAAAATTCAGTTTTACAGAAGCTGTTTGAAAAACACTCAAGCTCAAGTGAGTGCATGCTCAGTTGGAGGGTTGAAACTGGATGAGAGGCTGCTAGCTCTCATTGTGACATGGATTCTAACTCCAAGGGGGAGCAACCATTCTGTTTTGACTGAAGAAGATCTGGTTTACATCTTCTGCATCACCAAGAAGGTCAAGCTAAATTGGATTCACATCATCAAAGAGCACATGCAAAAAGCAATGAGGTTGGGTGACTATCACTATCCCTATGCTATTTTGATATCTAAATTCCTAAACTATTTTGAAGTTAATCTGGAAGATGAGACTTCTGAGCTGGTCAAGTCAACTCAAGAGTTGAACAATGGATCACTCAGCAAGATGGGATTTACAAAAATAGGTGGAAAATGGGTAAGCAAGGATGGTGATCATGGTGCCTCCTCTAGTGGTGCTGCTCAAGAAGAACCTACAGATATGGATGTTGAACATGAAGATCCAACAGGAGGATTTCAAGATGCTGGACCCAGTGCAGCTGCTGAACATCCAGAAGAAAGGATTCAATCAATGTCACCTTTTGAAAGGTTCATGATGAATAGGATGGATAGCTTTGCTGAAAACCAAAGAAACCTCCATGATCTGTGTGTTAGCAATTTCCAGAGGTTTGATACCAGGTTTGACAACATGGATGCAAGGTTCATGAGCCTGGATGAACAAATTGAAGCTGTCCAGAACCAAATCTTTGATCTTCAGTTTGGAGATAAGGAAGAATGAAGAAAAACAACCGATTGGATTGTCGAAACAATCGATTGTTTTACTGCTGTTGAAGTTTGATTTTTCTTTCCTTTCCTTCTACTGTTGCTTTTATAATTCTGATGTAATATGAACTTTTTATGGCTTTATCTCTTATATTTGTCTATTTGTGAAGACAAATAGGGGGAGATTTTATGCTTGTTTGCTTAGATGCATGTTTAAGACTGCTTTTAGCTGTTTTTTTCTGATATTAATTGTTTAAGCTTTAACTGTGTATATTTTTTTTCTAACCAAATATCAGAAGTTCTATTTCTGCTAAAAGTTCGTTTGCAGGAACTGCTTCAGATTTAATCAGATCAACACAAGCATCAGGGATCAAGCATCAGGGATTTGTCTTCATCAAATAGGGGGAGATTGTTGAACCAAGTGGTGTTCAAGGTTTTGAAGAATCCAAATCCTTTGAAGGATGATGAAGCCTCTGCTTGTGTGATGCTGTTGTGCTGCTTTATTGTTTTGTTCTGGGGTAGTTCAAAGTGTAAACCAATATTAGATTTAATCTCAAAGCAAAAAGCATCTCAATCTTTAATGAAACAAAGTGTTTTTCAAACTAAGTTGAAACAACCGATTGTTCTGTCGAGACAACCGATTGTTTATACTTAGATGTTTTGAGAAAGTTTTGAAAACTGTTTTTGATTGGAGAAAACTGTTAAGTGACAAAACAACCGATTGATTCGAGGAAACAATCGATTGTTTGTTTTGGAACCATAACAGAAAAACTGTTTTCTTTGACTGAGCTTTAAATGATTTGAAACTGTATACGCTCCAGTCATTAAATGCTTTGACCAATCTTTTTTAGAGCAATTATGGATAAACAATCTTTCCTTTTATAATCAGAAGATCTGTATTATATAAGCTTTTTTGGTTTTGAAAAAAGAGAGGATATCAAAAGTACTAAGAACTGAAAAAGAGATTGTTGAAGTGCTTGAGAGATTGATTGAAGTATTGGGATAGGTTTTTCACTTGTATTGATTTCAGATCTCATCTGTAACAAGTGTAATTCTGTAAATTGTTGAATCTTTTCTGTATACGTTGCTGAGATTGTCTGTGTGACCTTGAGGTATTCAAGATCAGAGATCTCAGTGTTGACCAAGGAGAGTGTGTGTCTTGAAGGGTTCAAGGTCATTCTCTTGGTTGTTGTGTAAGTAATCTGGGTTTGATTGCTTAGTGGATTTCCTCAGGGTTTCTGAGAAGACTGGATGTAGCTCTGGGTTGGAGTGAACCAGTATAAACATCTGTGTACAATCTCTCTATCCCTAACTCTTTAATTTCTGTTTATTTGTTGTTTGCTGGTATAAACAACCGATTGATTCGAAGAAACAACCGATTGTTTTCCTGGCAGTGCTGTATTGCTTGCTGTTTTGGCAAACTGAATTGCTTAATCATTTGATTTCTGAAAGATATTCATTCTAGCTTGGAAAAGTTTGCGAAAACCTCTTTAAACAATTCACCCCCCCTCTAGTTTAAAGCCATCTTTCCTAACAGTAGTGAGATTTTACGCAAGTCCAGGTAAGGGAAGCTAGCCTTATTTCCAACGAAAACCTTAAGTTAGATGATTTTGATGATGGGGCGACGTGGTCGCGCGGTTTTCAACTGTTATTGCATAATCCCCTGTTTTTGGATGTGATCGCCGGTTTTAATGTTGTTTTCGAACTCCCCTGTTTTAGTGTCGCTTTGAACTTGTTGAGATTGAAATGAAAAATGTATATGCTATTCGAAAACCTGAACGGTGGTATGCTTGTTTTTGGTGAGTGGGGTTGTTTAAGAAAAGATTCAAAGTATTCTATGATGGAATTGTTCTTTATGTGTGGTATGATGTATGGAATGTGGTGAATGTGGGATCAAGGCATAGTATTTTCAGGAAAGAAGATACCGTGTAAGATCGTGTAGAGTGTGCATTGACCGGTGATTCATTTATTATGAGATATCCTGACTCTCCTGATATAATGGAATCATATAGATGAAGTTATTCAGGCGTTGAGAGTCGAAGGAGGTTCATATGTATGGGTGAGTTGTTTGAAAGAGAACGAGCTTGACCCGTTGTATGGATTAACCCTGTCATGCTAGGATAGTGATGATATTGAGATTCATTTATACGCTTGTGAATGTGTGTGATTTCACAGCGACCCTGTGAATGTGTGTGATTTCACAGTGGTGCAGTATGACAGGTGCAGATCTCTGAGTCTAGTCAATGCACGTGTCTTTCGGAAGTAGTGTCAAGTGTCTATGTGTGATGAGTCAGTGGATGTCTGACGTGAGAAATGAGAAACATTGAAATTGATAGACACTTGATGGATTATGTGAATTGAACGACTCTTGAGGAAATTGTGAAATATGTGATTACTTGATGGTCATGTGAAGGGAATGAGAAAGTTAATGGTTTTTGTAACATCCCGCCAAAATGCTAATCATGTTTATATAATGAAAATAAAGGTAACCGATAGATTGAAGTGGACAAAATTTTATATAAATAAATAAGTTTCTCCTCACAGGGAGTTTAATACATGACCGGTCAATTTTTCCAAAACATAAACAAAATACAGCCAACTAAATTGAAAACCGGCGATCTCCCTACATAGACCGGCGATCTCCTATCAGAGGACCCAAAACAGCCGATCTTCTACCAGAACAGAAAAACAGGCGATCACCCGATAGAGGCAGAAACAGGCGATCACCCGATAGAGACGGAAACAGGCGATCTCCTTCCGGCGACCACTCACTAAGGAGCTCTACTCCCTGGAAGATCATCTGCTCCCGTGTAAAAATACACGATCATCACAGTTTTAAGAGAAAATAGCCACAGAGCAATACAAAAGAAAAGGGGTAAGCTAGATGGTTTAAAAACTTTTAAATCAATAGTAAACATAAAACTTCACACCATTCATGATCCATATCAATTGCAACCATCAACATATCCATATTCCACATACGGTCAAGTGTCCATTTGCTACTTTCAGTATTCAAGATTCACACGTCAGACTTTCCACTGACTCACAATGCATAGACACATGACACTACTTCCGGATTGACTCGTGCGTTGACTCAGGCTCAGAGATCTGCACCTGTCATACCATACCACTGTGAAATCCACACAGGGTCGCTGTGAAATCCACACAGCCATGCGCATATATAATCTCAATGTCATCAACTCTCCCGGTATGACAGGGTGAATTCATATAACAGGCCGAGGTCGTTCCCTTTTGAACAACTCACCCATACGTATGAACCTCCTTCGACTCTCACCAACTGAATAACTTCCTCTATGTGGTTCCATTATCTCAGCAGAGTCAGGATATCTCCTTCTAGACAAGCCCCTAGTCAATACACCTACACACGATCTTACACGGTATTTCCTTTCCTGAAAATACTATGCCTTGATCCCACATTCACAACATTCAAACATCATACCACTCAAATGAATGATTCAAATCACAGCAACAATCATTTCAAAAGTTTATATTTTCGAATATCACATGTATATTGTATTTAAATCCAAACAGCTTCAAACAACATCAAAACAGGGGAGTTCGAAATCCGTATTTAAAACCGGCGACCACGTCGCCCTCACTCCTGAAACAGCTAATCTATGGCTTGTATTGAAAACGAAGGCTAGCTTCCCTTACCTGGACTTGCGCAAAACACCAGGAGCTCCGAAACCCAACGAAGCTTAAAGAATGCCTTGGCTCTGTTTTTGCGTCTGGTTTGAAGGACTTGCAGAGAACCTCCCAGGTGCTCTAATGGTGGTCGTCGCTCGCCGTACTCTTGTGTGAAGGTGCTAGAATCGCAGTGTGAAGGAGAGAATGGAGGAGAAGGAAGGTAAACTCACTCTTTTGCTCTTGAACAACTGCGACGTTTCCTTCTTTCTTTCTCAGAAATGGGTTTTTGCATCTTAAGCTGACTTCTCCACAAAAACCGCTGCCACCACCCACTCTGCAGGGAAGTTTGCGTGTACGCTTCACTGAACAGTACGACTAAGCGTGCCTCTGCGCAGGCTAACACTCTGAGGTCACTAGCCTGAACCACTCTTTTTGCCTACGTGTCGCGCATGCAGGACGTTTCATGCTGGGAGCCTGGGTCCCACCTTACTATGTGTGAAACTCGACGTCGCGCGATAACTTTCCACCGCTGACTCATTCTGGCGAACGACCGATGTCTCCCTCGCCCTGGAAGACGACCGATGTCTCCCTCGTACTGGAAGACGACCGATGTCTATCCCTGGCGACGCTCTCATGCCTCTCGCGCCCGCACGATGCCTGCATGCCTCGCGCCCTGGCGCTCATGTGTAGCAGGCGACCGGCGATCATGTACTACTAGGCCATAGCCTTCCAAACTACACTTTCCTTCCTTTTTATTTTAAATAAAAACATACTTAGAATTCATTTAAAATATATCTCTTTTTATTCCAATTCAATTTTACAGGTCCTTACAGTTTTTACGTGGGTGTCTTAAATTTGTTTTATCTTGATTTTAAAGTTTCATATCTAAATTCTCTTTAAAATATCTAGCTTACCCTGCGTTTTTATTTTGTGGATGTTTTCTTAAACCTGTGATGATCGTGTATAATTTACACGGGAGCAGATGATGTTGCAGGAAGTAGAGCTCCTCAGTGAGTGGTCGTCGGAAGGAGATCGCCTGTTTTCTGTTTCTGTTAGGAGATCGCCTGTTTTCTATTTTGCTGTATTTTGTTTAAGTTTTGGAAACTGACTGGATATGTATTAAACTCCCTGTGAGGAGAAATTTCATTACATATATATATATATGTTCACTTCGATATTATTGTTTTACCTTTATTTCATTATATAAATATGAAAAGGATTTGGCGGGATGTTACAAGGTGTGTGGTGTTGCAAAGAGGGTGAGTGGGTCTTGTGGTTTTCAAGATCACCTCTTTGTGGTGCGTTGGTGTAATTTGTTGTTGATTACTAGTGAAACTCAGAGGTTGTTTTGAGACTAGATGTAGCTCTGTGTTTGAGCGAACCAGTATAAAATTCATGGTGTAAATCTCTCTCTTTCTCTCTCTCTTTATAATTGTTTGATATTGCTTTTGCTGATATAAACAATCGATTAAAACAAAATTTCAATCGGTTGTTATTCTGGTTTATGAACTGTGTGTTTCTGCTTATGCTGGTAACATAAACAACCGGTTAAATCGTAACTTTAACCGATTATATTTCTGGAAACAAGTTTTGTATCATTGTTCGATTGCTTTCCTTAATTGTTTATCTGTGTTTGTTTGATAAAGATTCATTCTTAATCAAATATTTGTGAAAAGCTTTCAAAAACAATTCACCCCTCTCTCTTATTTTAAGCCATCAATTCTAAGAATTGCTATCAAGAGCAAGGTTCTTGAGAAATAGTCAAGTTTCCTTTTCTGAAAAATCTTTTTACATGGCTGACAAGTTTGTTTTTGGGGAAGGTGCCTCTTTAAACAAGCCACCTCTGTTTTGTGGTGAAAATTATCAGCTTTGGTGTATAAGAATGAAGTTCTTTGTTGAGTCACTAGATAAAGAAATTTGGAATGCTATTTTAAACAATGCCTTCATGCATATGCCTGAAAATAACTTTGCATTAACAATGAAGGAAAGAGAGCATCTTGATTGTATAGCAAAAAATGTAATTGTCTCTGCACTTGATTCTAATGAATTGCTCAAAGTTTCAGAGTGTATCTCAGCAAAAGAAATGTGGGACACTCTTGAGAAATGTCACAAGAATACAAGAGGTGACTTGCTGGACAAGGAAGAATCTTCCACTGGATCATCTTCTGCAGAAACCAAGATAGAGGTCTGCCTTATGGCAAAAGAAGAACCTAAATCGAGCCAAGTAAATGCATTTCTCTTCCAATAAAAGTGAAAGTTATTCTCAATTGCTTGAAGCCTTCAATGAAACTTATGAAGAAACTAACCGATTGACTCTTTCTCACAACTAGTTGAAAGGTTTAAACAACTGGCTTGAAAATAAAGTCAAGTCACTAGAAGAAGAGTTAGAAAATACAAAGAATGATTTTGAAAACCTTGATTTGATTTACAAAAACTCATCTTGCAGTTGTGACTCAAAGTTTTGCAAAAATTGTGAAAATCTTGAAAGCAAGATTAATTATCTTTTGAAAACCTTGGATAAACTTACAACTGCGAAGTCCAACTTTGAAACTTTGCTTGCTTCACAGAAATGTGTCTTTGGAAAATCTGGACTTGGCTTTTACCCCCAGAGTAAGGAAAACAAAATTTCAAAACCCTTTTCTTTTGTACCAAAAAAACAACCGGCTAAAATGTCGAAACAACCGGTTGTTTGTTGTTTCTACTATATGAGAAAGGGTCACTCTATGAGGTTCTGCAAAGTTCACAAATTTCTTGTTCCACGAGGGATTTTAAAATGGGTTCCTAAGAATCCTAAGCCTCCTAACATTCCTGCTAACACTCATGGACCCAAATTTAAAAGGGGACCTAATCTTGCTTCTTAATCTTGTCTTGTAGGTATTCTTGAAAGCCAAGAACTACATTGGATGTAAGGAATAAAGTCTCAAGGAAAGAAAGATTAAAGACAGTTCAATTCTTGTGCCTGCACTTGTCAAATGTATACATCTAGTGAGGTTTCTTGAATGACAAGAGACATCCTTGACAAAGACTAAAATGATTGGCTAAAAGAGAATCTTCAAGAATAAAGAATGTGTGCATCACTCAATTTTTGTGAGTGTGCCTTGTGACCATATGAACATCTAAGGTCTTCTCTTTTGGATGAATCTATTGGGGTTCTTTGTGCAAAGGTATGAACAAACATTGTACTGCATCTTTCATCACTTTAAAAGGTAATTTCAGGTTGTGAAAATGTTTCCTTTGTTGTCACAGTAAAACAACCGATTGTTTTTTTTTTTTTCTCTGGCACCTCTATGTACTGCCAAGTTTGCTTATGCATGATTAAACCTATTTCTTTTTCAAATCATGCTTTTGGTCATATAGAGAGAGAAGTTTATGTGTGATTTGGTTGTTTTGATAACTTTAAAACTGGTGTTTACTCTGATTTAATCTACTGCTATTATAATCCTATGCACACACTATTTTGCAATATCTCTGCATTGGTTTACAACACTGATTTTACTGGTTTTTATGCTAATGGCTTATGCAAAAAACTAGTTTATATGTGGGCCTTGTTATCCTACTGCTATACTTGCTTTGTATATGCATAAAATCTGTTTTGTAGGATCTTTTCAATTACAGGTGCTATTATGAAGGTTAATCAAAGTGATGTTTACTTTTATGGTTCAAGAGCATCCACCTTACTCAAGCTCATGTCCTATGGAAAGTAAGTTGTACATGTTCATCCTATGGTTTTGGAATAATAAGACCAAATGAGCTTCTAGACATGTTGAGGTAAGGCAAAGGTATTAATGTTTTAAGCATTTCCCATCAATTTGAAAGGTGATTTGCTTTTTCTTGTTGTTTCAGAAAAACAACCGATTGTTTTCACGAAACAACCGTTTGTTTTACTAGCACATTTGAATAATGTTGTTGTGAATTCTTATGCATGGTTATAGTTGCTTCTTTCAAAAATCTTTGTGTGCCTAATATGCATTTAATGTTTCCAAGATAAGTGGTTTTGTTATAGTGACTGCAATCAAATATATGTGGATCTACAAAATTCAGTTTCTGCAGAAGCATACATTATTATCAGCTTCAAGCCAAAACTATATTTTGTTGATGAATATCTTCTTGAGATGCAAAGACTGAGAGCTCTACATTGTCAAACACTCATCTGGAAATATTTGTTGGTTGTCTAGTTGCAGATGTTAGCAGTACTGAAAAAGATGATGAAAATACCTTTTTGCACAAGCTGGAATCCTGTCCAAGAAAACAACAGGTTGATTATACGAAACAACTGACTGAAATTTTGCTACAAGGTGATCTGCCTAAGATAGTGAGACCAACTTGAAGATGAACATTTTTTAAGTGATCTATTGCTGGTTCTGCATATGGTGTGCACTCTATTAATGTTGAACTTACTACAACAAAGCAGATAGCTGCTGTTTTTGGGACCAAGATACAAGGTTTTATAAAGAAGTGTTAGTGAGACTAATATGCTTGCAATATGGAATTGAAAATATCCAAGAAAGATGGTTTCAATTGCTATCCTACAAATGTCAAAAGGAAGTATTCATGGTTGTGTTGACATTGCTAGAACTAATACTTTGATGAAGCAATACTTTGATGTCTTCCTTGAAGGAGGACTACTGGATGAAGAAAAGATAAGGGGAGAAATTGTGATCTCCGTTTTGAAATTTTTGAGGTCTATGATACTATAATTCTGTTGTTGTCACAACTTTGATACATCATAGATTTCTACTGCAATCCTGATATGGTATCACAGTTTGTTACTATAATGGTGCTGATATATGCTCTAATGCATAATGATTTTCAATGTTGTTTCTTAATTATGCTTTTATCCTTCCTTGTGTCTATTTGATAAGACAAATAGGGGGAGAATTAGTTGGTGCTTTGGTTTGTAATCTTTTATAATTTACATTGCTTTTAATCACTGCATTAGATAGAAGCTTTTTACTGCTTTGATAATTTTAACAGGTTAATCCTGCGGTTTAATTGGTTGTTCTTCTACTGTTGCCCCTTTGGTTTGTTTTTCACTCTGGTTTGGCTGTTAAAACTATTTTATGGTGCTCTAACCTATTGGCAAAGAATATTTTGTGTTTTCTGCTTCTATCTGTGATTGCAGGTGATGAACAAAATTCTAAACACAACTCTTCAAAGCAACCAAGGATTTGTCTCCATCAAATAAGGGGAGATTGTAGAGCATGGGAGCTTTGATGTTTCAAATCCCTGATGAAGCTTGAAGCCTTGTTGCTTTTGGGTTTGGGTGTAGTTTAGAGTGTTTAGAATTTATGTAAAAGATCAGTTCTTAAATTTGCACAAAGCTTTTAAAAGTAAAGTGTTTTTCTAAAGCCAAGAAAAACAATCGGTTGAATTATCGGGATAACCGGTTGTTCTTTACCTATTTGGCACAAAGGTTTGAAAATGCTTTTTGAAAGTGTTAAGTAACAGCTTGATCCATTTAACCGATTATCTTGTGGTTTAAACCGGTTAAATGTAAGTATGCATAACAGCTTTTTGAAAAACTGTTTTAACTGTTTCAAATCTGTTTTGGTTGGTTCTTGTGCCTCAAACGGCTAGATTTCAAGTGCTATAAATATAGCCCTTCTTTCAGAAACAAACAATAGAATAATACAACATTTTACAGAACATTTACGAAAGTGTTTTGAGATCAAAAGAGAGATTAATATGTGTTTTTGAAAGAAGTTTTTCAAGATTTGCAAGATTGCTTTTTAAGCTTTGCACTGGTGCAAGATCTTATCATATGAATCCCTGGGTTGTGTAATATCAAGTGCTTTCTTTTCCTATTCATGTTCTTGTTGTTGTAATTTCATAAACTTGTGAGTATATGTGAAAATCCTGTAAAGTCAGAGGGTGTTCTGACTTGAGGTGTGTGGTGTTGCAAAGAGGGTGAGTGGGTCTTGTAGTTTTCAAGATCACCTCTTTGTGGTGTGTTGGTGTAATTTGTTTTTGATTACTAGTGAAACTCAGAGGTTGTTCTGAGACTGGATGTAGCTCTGGGTTTGAGCAAACCAGTATAAAATTCATGGTGTAAATCTCTCTTTTTCTCTCTCTCTTTATAATTGTTTGATATTGCTTTTGCTGATATAAACAATCGATTAAAACAAAATTTCAATCGGTTGTTATTCTGGTTTATGAACTGTGTGTTTCTGCTTATGCTGGTAACATAAACAACCGGTTAAATCGCAACTTTAACCGATTATATTTCTGGAAACAAGTTTTGTATCATTGTTTGATTGCTTTTCTTAATTTTTTATCTGTGTTTGTTTGATAAAGATTCATTCTTAATCAAATATTTGTGAAAAGCTTTCGAAAACAATTCACCCCCTCTCTTGTTTTAAGCCATCAATTCTAACAGTTTTGAGGTTGTTTATGGGTTTAATCCCCTCACAACTCTTGAACTTCTTCTAATTCCTGTACTTGATGAGGTGTTGTGCAAGGATGTTTTTGAAAAAGCTTCTTTTATTACAAACTTGCACCACCACATCAAGCTGCAAATTGAAAAGAAGGTCGACAAGTATGCTGAACTTGCCAACAAAAGGCGTAAGGCTTTAATCTTTGAACCTGGGGATTGGGTTTGGCTACACTTGAGGAAGGATAGATTCCCTACTCATAGGAAGTCCAAACTTATGCCTCGCGGTGATGGTCCTTTATAGGTCATCAAGAGAATTAATGATACTGCCTATGAGTTAGATATGCCTGATACATACCTTGGTAGTCATTCTTTTAATATTAGTGATCTAACTACTTTCTCTACAGGTCTTCCAAATTCGTGGATGAATTCTCTCCAACCCAGGGAGCATGATGAGGACCAAGGAGAGAGGGCGCCTGAGGCCCAAGCCCAACCCATGATCTCAGCACCTACCATGCCTAAGAGGATTAAGGCAAAGACTTTAGGACATGAGCATCAATTGATGTCTCTTTTTGTAATTTCTTTAGAGTACGTTTTAAAAAGAACATAAAAGGAAGGTGTGAATGGAAGATTAGGGCCTATGATAAGAAATGATGCAAAGTCACACCCTCCATGTGACTACCTAGGCACCACTTTTCAAATAGGTAGCATTTGAATTTCCTTCCCTTTTTCTTTGTGAAACCGGCCCTTAAACACTGTATATAGAGGTGCTTGGCTCATGTAATTACAAGTTGAAATTTGAGTAAAGAAATTCTACACAAATTATGTGAGATTAGTGAGATTTGTTTCTCCTAGCTTAGTCTTATCTTGTGAGTGTCTGGAGGCTCTCAAGTGGCGGCATCATCACTTATCTTGGAGCAAATCACCATTCCAAGTGGCGTGAATTGTAAGGACCTGAAATTTATTGGAATGAAAGAGTATGTTTTAAGTAAATTCTAAGTATGTTTTATCTAAGTTAAAAAGGAAGGAAAGTGTAGTCTAGAAAAAAACTATAAGAGTTCCTTGTTTATACATCATCGCCGGTCGCCTAGACTACACGTCATCGCCTGGGCACGAGGCATGCAGGCATCGCGCGGGCGCGAGAGGCATACAGGCATCGCGCGGGCGCGAGAGGCATGCAGGCATCGCGCGGGCGCGAGGGGCATGCGGGCATCGCGCGGGCGCGAGGCACGCGGGCATTGCCAGGGCGCGATGCATGTGGACGTGGCCAAGGCGCGAGAGTTATGAGGGCGTCGCCAGGGAAGACGTCGGTTGTCTCCCAGAGGAAGACATCGGTCGTTCGCCAGGAAGATGTCATCGGTGGTAGTCTTCGCGCGAGGTCATCGGTGGTGGTCTTCGCGCGAGGTCATCGGTGGTCGTCTTCGCGTGAGAGGTCATCAGTGGTTTCTCTTCGAGCTGGTAGTCATCGGCGAAAGGTCATCGCGCGACGTTGAGTTACACCCAGAGAACGTGGGCCCCAGACTCCCAGCAAGAGATGTTCTGCGCGCGCGCCACGTAGACAAAAGGTGGTTCAGAATAGTGACCTCATAGCGTAGCCTGCGCAGAGGCATGCTTAGTAGTACTGTACAGGGAAGCGTACACGCAAACTTCCCTGCAGAGTGGGTGGTGGCAGCTGCTTTTGGAGGGATAAGTTGGTTTAAGTTACTGAAATCCACTACTGAAGAGGAAGAAAACGTTGTTGTAGTCGAAGAGAGAAAGAGTGAGTTCCCTCCTCCGCGTTGCGATTTCAGCCTCTCCATACAAGAGTACGACGAGAAGCAACACCATTGGAGCACTTGGGTAGTCCTCTGCAAGTTCTTCAGACCAGACGCGAAAAACAGAGCCAAGGTATTCTGCAAGCTTCGTTGGATTTCGAAGCTCCTGGTGGTTGCGCAAGTCCAGGTAAGGGAAGCTAGACCTCTTTTCCATACAAGCCATAGTGTAGCTTTTTCTGAAGTGTGGGCGACGTGGTCGCCATTTTCGCTTTTGTCTTCGTGAAATGCTTGGTTTGTGTGCTTGGGCGACGTGGTCGCCGGTTTTAAACATAGCCTTTGAAATACCATGTTTTTGAACTAGATCGCCGGTTTTGGCGCTGTTTTACGAAATCTCTGTTTTTGATGTTGTTTTGAAACTACTTGAGATTTACATGAGATATTCGAAGATCTGAAGCTTTGAAATGTTTGTTGATGTGATTTGAATCATTTACTTGAGTGGTATGATGTGTTGAATGCTGTGAATGTGGGATCGAGGCATAGTATTTTCAGGAAAGGAAATACCGTGTTGAGATTGGTTAGGAAAGTGCATTGATCAGTGAGTAACCTGTTAATGAGACGATCCTGACTCTGCTGAGATAATGGAATCACGTAGATGAAGTTATTCAGTTGGTGAGAGTCGAAGGAGGTTCGTATGAATGGGCGAGTAGTTTGAAAAAGAATGGGCTCGACTGTTATACGAATTAACCTTGTCATGCTGTATGGTGATGTGTTGAGATTCATCGTATGCTTGTGAATGTGTGAGATTTCACGGCGACCCTGTGGATGTGTGAGATTCCACAGTGGGCAGTATGACAGGTGCATGTCTCTGGATACTAAGTTCAACGCACGAGTCAATCCGGAAGTAGTGTCAAGTGTCTTGTGTTGTGAGTCAGTGGAAAGTCTGACATGTGAAATGAGAAACTTGAATATTGATAGACACTTGATGCAGTTTGTGAAATAGATTGATTCTGAGAAATGCTGTGAAATGTTTGGATTTTTGGGCGATCAGGTGAAGGGATGAGCAGCTCTACGTTTTACATGGATAATCTTGAAACTTGTTTTACTTTAATTTTAATGTTCCTATTTAAACTCTCTTTAAAATGTCTAGCTTACCCTGTGGTGTTTTCTTTGGTGTTGTGCTTGGTTCTCTTTAAAAACTGTGATGATCGTGTAATTGTTACACGGGAGCAGATGATCTTCCAGGAAGGAGAGCTCCTTAGTGAGTGGTCGCCGAGGGAGAGATCGCCGGTTTCTACCTCTCGGTGGTGATCGCCGGTTTTCGTGTCCTGATAGAAGATCGCCCGTTTTGAGGTCTTCTGTTAGAGATCGCCGTTTTAAAGTTGGAGATCGCCGTTTTCTTTTGAGACCGCCTGTCTTACTGCATTTCTTTTATTTTCGTAAAATCTTGCAAACATTTGATTTGGTTATGTATTAAACTCCCTAAGAAGAGTAACTTCATTTCTGATATATATATATAAATACATATTATTTTGCACTCTTCAATATTATTTGGTTACACTTAATTTCAATTATACATGGATGTATGTCTTATTTTGGCGGGATGTTACATGAATCCTCTTCCAAGCTTCATCCACATAAGCTTTTATTTTCCTTCATCTTTCAATTCCAATTCCATTCCATTTCAATTCCTAAATATGTCTTATGTTTGTGTTCTTATTTCTATTCGGTTCTTGTTCTTTGTTTAGTGTTCTTCCTTTGTTTTTTGTGCATTTCAATTCTGCATTCTACCTCACCTTAAATGTCATTCATTCATCACCTATAATTGTGTTTTTCCCTTGGTCTTATGGAAATGAACCTTCACATCTACTTAATACTTGTTAAGTTAATGTCCAGTGGGAATTTTTCTTAGATTTCTCACCTTAATTGCTTAAGAATTCTGATCCTAATTCTAAAAAGTGTCACCTAATGAATCAATCTAAAATCAATTCACATCATGAGGCTCCAAGCGAAAAAACTCCTTCCAGCCAAAGAAAGCCAATATTTTGCTAGGTTGGGCTTGGAGTTGTCTCTGAGCTAAAAGAATTCTTCAAGCTAAATAAAAGATAAATTTCGCAAAACTTGGCTTGGAAAGGGCTTAAAGCCAATAGAATCCTTCATGTTGAAGAAAGCCAATATACTAAGCAGATTAGCCAAGCGTTGAACACAATTCAAATCTAAAGTAACCCATCACTCAAACTCTATAAACATGGAGGTCCTAGTTCAAAATAGGAGGATGGAATGCCGGTGTGAATTTTGGTAGAAGGGAAGCAACCTCAATTGGCATGCAACTTCTAAGACTCAATGTCTGTGAGTTTCTTTGTATATACTTCACCATAAGTAGTTAAACTTCTCTTGTTAGGATTGAAGAACAATGTAACATTTTAGAGCATTGTTATTTAAGAATGCTTGTTTATTCCAGTTCCTTTTATTTAATTATATATTTAATGTTTGATATGTGAGAAACCATCGCTCATGCCTCTAGAACTTGAATGATGTTGGGAAACACTTTTATTTTTTTAACTCTTTCAAATCATCCAAACAAGTAAATGTTTGGGAACGAAATTAAATGTTTGGCTTGAACTGATGCATCTTATGTAGAGGCCTTATTGTAAGTCAAGAAGGCATTATTGTAAGTCAAGAAGCTAATTATGATAATTTGTTGTAAATGCATTAAAATGTAAATGTAGAATTATAAAATGAAAATGTAAGAAGATACATTTAATGGAAAATTGGAATTAAAACTTGAAATTGGAATGAAACTCCCACTACAATAAAAATTCAAAATCTTAAAATGAAGTAGTAAATGGAATTGAATAAGGATTTGACTAGAATGGGAAAGAGCATAACTATTTTATTTATCACACCTGATAGAGGTCCACTAAATTAATTTTGTTTCACTTGTTTTAAAGTGTATGCTTTATATATGAGACAATTTTATCTTTAATGAGAATATTAAACTTTCATAATTAATAAAAACAAAAAAAAATCCGAAAATTTCCAAACCCATTTCCTAATTGTTTATTTTATATAGAATTTAAAATTGCCCAATTTTCAATAGTTAAATTATTTCAATAAATTTTTAAATTCAAAATCTCTTAAAACTTTCCAAAATAAAAAGACATTTCTCATAAAACATTTAAAACTTTCCTACACTGTTTGGTAAGTCATTAGACTTTTGAGAATGTGTGAGGGAGAATCAAGGTTTTTCTCTCCAAGTACAATTTTACTTCAAATTTCTGTAAACGGGTAGATTTTTTTTTTTATTCCAGAATTAATCATATGCAAAATATTGATTTAATTAAAAAAATTGCCAATGTAATATACGATTTTGGTAAATTCTAAATATTTCATCCGTAGTAGATGAATTTAGTTCAAATGACAACAAAAAAATTTAATCATAAATTATTCTCGCCGGTTGACTCGCCGGTTGACTCGCCAGTGACCTGGGTGCAAAACTCCTCTTCTAACTTGTCTTTTCTGGATGCTAATATGCGTCTTCTTGTTGCACTGGAATGTGACTTCATTGAGACAGAGGGTGTTCCACCTGTTGATCACACTCCGACGATCAAGTTAGTGAGAGCTTACAAAAAAGTAATCAGTTTCAGTCTAGTGTCCAAAAACAACGTACCTTCACTTGGGGTCTCAAGCCCCTTTTTATAACTATTCGTGTAACAACTTCACTCACGAGAATAAAATCTCAATTGAAAGCATGCTGAAAACATTAATCTTTTATCTCTAACAGAAAAACCTCCTGTCATGGGCACCAATTATCTTCAAGTGCTAACCACAGGCTAACATTCTATTTTACGTGTGCACCCCTATCTTTTAGGGTTATTATAAAAAATTATAAGTGATTATGTAACTACGTGCAAAATATTTAGCTAATAAAAATACACGTATATTTACTTACACAACAAACATAGATATGCACAAGATTATCTCTAAGTAAATGCATGACAAATATATTCCTTTAATTATTCCATATTGGGTTTACTTGTAAATGTAAGGACCTGTAAAATTAAATTGGAATAAAAAGGAATATATTTTAAATGAATTCTAAGTATGTTTTTATTTAAAATAAAAAGGAAGGAAGGTGTAGTTTAGAAGACTATGAGATCGCCTGGTTAGTACATAATCGCCTGTCGCCTAGATTACACGTGATCGCCAGTCGCCTATGGTGCACATGATCGCCGAAAGTGCACTCAGTATGTGGTCAGGATACTGGATCAACCAGAGTGGGTTCCACAAAACCACCCGTATCAAGGTGTGGGTTAAGTCTTAGATACGCTGTGCATGCGAAGCTCTATGCTTGAGCATAAGAAATCGTCCTTAGTGTTGCATGCATGGGCGCACGAGGAGTAGTGCTGACCTACTCTTGGAAATGTGAAGGTACCGACGTCACCAAGTCATGTGGAGATGATACCTTGGACGTAACATAGTGGGATGAAGAACCTTCAGCAAGGCGTGGCGATGTGTCGTCGAGCATCGCCGGGTGCGAGGCATGCGGACATCGCCGGGCTCGAGGCATGCGGGCATCGCCAGGGCGCGAGGCATGCGGGCATCGCCGGGCGCGAGGCATGCGGGCATCGCCAGGGCGCGAGACTTGCGGGCATCGCCAGGGTGCGAGGCATGCGGTCATCGCCAGGGCGAGACATCGGTCGTCTCCCAGGGAGAGACATCGGCCGTCTGCCAGGATAAGGCATCGGTGGATAGTCATCGCGCGAGCGGTCATCGGTGGAAGATTATCGCGCGGTGTCGAGTTTCACACAGATAAGGTGGGACCCAGGCTCTCAGCATGAGAAGTACTGCACGCGCGACACGTAGACAAAAAGGGTGGTTCAGAATAGTGACATCAGAGTGTTGGCCTGCGCAGAGGCACGCGTAGTCGTACTGTTCAGGGAAGCGTACACGCAAACTTCCCTGCAGAGTGGGTGGTGGCAGCGGCTTTTGTGGACAAGTTGGTTTAAGATTCAAAAACCCACTTCTGAGAGGCAAAGAATGTTGTTGTGGTTCAAGAGTGACAGAGTGGGTTCACCTTCATCTTTCTCTTTTCTCTCCTTCGCGCTGCGTTTCAGGCACCCTCAAGCAAAAGTACGACGAGCGACGACTACCCTTAGAGCACCTAGGAGGTTCTCTGCAAGTTCTCCAAACCAGACGCTAAAACAGAGCTAAGGCTCCTTTAAGCTCGGTGGGTTTTGGAACTCTTGGTGTTTTGCGCAAGTCCAGGTAAGGGAAGCTAGCCTTATTTCCAACAAAAACCTTATATTAGATGATTGAGATGATGGGGCGACGTGGTCGCCGGTTTTCAACTGTTATTGCATAAATCCCCTGTTTTTGGACGAGATCGCCGGTTTTGGCGTTGTTTTTCAAACTCCCCTGTTTTTGGTGTTGTTTGAAACTGTTTGAGATTTAAATGTGATATTCGAAAATCTGAACCTTGGAATGAGTTTTGCTGTGATTGGAATCGTTCATTTAAGTGTTATATGATGTGTGGAATGTTGTGAATGTGGGATCAAGACATAGTATTTTTAGGAAAGGAAATACCGTGTTGAGATTGGTTATGAGGTGTATTGATCTGTGAGTATCCTGTGAATGAGACGATCCTGACTCTGCTGATATGATGGAGTCACATAGATGAAGTCATTCAGTTGGTGAGAGTCAAAGGAGGTCCATATGTATGGGTAAGTCGTTTGAAAGATAACTGACTTGACCTGTTATATGGATTAACCCTGTCATACTGTGAGAGTGATGAAATTGAGATCGAGATTGTGTTGATGCGCATGGCTGTGGGAACATTACAGCAATGAAGTATGACAGGTGCAGGTCTCTGGATGCTAAGTTCAACGCACGAGTCTTCCGGAAGTAGTGTCAAGTGTCCTGTGTGGACTTTACTTGCTGTCCTGTGTGGACTTCATTAGCTGTCCTGTGTGGACTTTACTAGCTGTCCTGTGTGGACTTTACTAGCTGTCCTGTGTGGACTTTACAGTGGTGTGGTATGTGTCTATGTGTGTTGAATCAGTGGAAGTCTGACGTAAGAAATGAGAAACTTTGAAATTGATAGACACTTGATGAATTATGTGAATTGAAAGACTCTTGAAGAAATTGTGAAATATGTGATTTCTTGATGGTCATGTGAAGGGAATGAGAAAATTGATAGTTTTTACGTGGGTGTCTTTAATTTGTTTTGTCTTGATTTTAAAGTTTCATATCTAAACTCTATTTCAAATATCTAGCTTACCCTGTGATTTTTGGTGTTGTGTTTGGCTTTTCCTTAAGCCTGTGATGATCGTGTATAATTTACACAGGAGCAGATGATGTTGCAGGAAGTAGAGCTCCTTAGTGAGTGGTCGCCGGAAGGAGATCGCCTGTTCCTATTTCTGTTAGGCGATCACCCTTTTTCCGTTTTCTGATAGGAGATCGCCTTTTGCTGTTAGGAGATCGCCTGTCTTTCTATTTTACTGTAATTTTGTTTACGTTTTTGGAAAATTGACCGATTATGTATTAAACTCCCTGTGAGGAGAAACTTCATTACATATATATAATTATGTTCACTTCAATATATTTGTTTACCTTTATTTTTATTATATAAATATGAAAAGTATTTGGCGGGATGTTACAGTAAAACTGGGTCAAACCTTTGACCCAAGTCCAAGGCCTAGTAATCGGACTGACTACTTACCAGCCCAAATCAAGGTCCGAGCTATAGCAAACACAAACCGATGTCTGAGCACCCAAGCAGTCCTATTCGGTACATGTAATTTCTGTAGATTAGGTTTATGTAGCATAAAAGGGAGGTGAACTTAGAGGATTGAGCCATGAGAAGTCCATTAGGTTAAGAGTGAAAATCCTAACTTCTAGAATGCATGAAGTGGTGCGGCATTGACCTAGTCAATGACCTAGGCCGCACCACATTAGCTTTTCCTATTCTACCCTCACTCACTTGCTCTTCAAGGCTCCTCATTATATAAATAGGAGGCCTTCCCCTTTGTATTTTCAAGTTGAAATCATAGTAAATAAATTTTGCACAAATTGTGTGAGAGTATTGTGAGCATTGTCTCCTTACACCATTGTCTTATCTTGTGAGACTTAGAGAGCTCTCAAGTGGCGGCATTCTTCACTCATCTTGGAGCAAACCACTATCCAATTGGCGTGATCACTTCTCTAGCTTCATTCTCCTAAGTTTCCTTTCACTCATCTTTTTCCATTCATGGTTCATTCCAATTTCAATTCCGAAATCTATGTCTGGTTCTTGTTTTAATGCTTTGTTTCCTGTTCGGTTTCCTTCAATATGTTTAGTTTCCTCTCTTTAATTTCCACACCATTACTTGTCATAATCTTCACTATGATTGTGTTTTCCTTTTGACCTTATGGAAATGAACCTTCACATCTACTTAACAGTTGTTAAGTTAATGTTCAGTGGGGATTTTCCTTAGGTTTCTCACCTTAATTGTTAAATAATCTCAATCTTATTTCAAAAGTCCCACCTAAATGAATCAATCTAAAATCAACTTGTTGAACCAAGTGGTGTTCAAGGTTTTGAAGAATCCAAATCCTTTGAAGGATGATGAAGCCTCTGCTTTGCTTGATGCTGCTATGCTGGTTTAATGTTTTGTTCTGGGGTAGTTTAAATGTTGTAATCCACCCTTAGATTAAATCTCAAAGCACTTAGCATCTCAATCTTTAAACAAAGTAAAGTGTTTTTCAAACTAAGTTGAAACAACCGATTGTTCTGTCAAAACAACCGATTGTTTACACTTAGATGTTTTGAGAAAGTTTGAAAACTGTTTTTGAATGAAGAAAACTATTAAGTAACAAAACAACCGATTGATTCGAGGAAACAACCGATTGTTTGTTCTAGAACCTTAACAGAAAAACTGTTTTCTTTGACTAAGCTTTAAATGATTTGAAACTCAATACGCTCCAGTCATTAAATGCTTTGACCAATCTTTTTGAAAGCAATTATGGGTTTGTTAAGATTTGATAACAAACTTTCTTTATATAAATTCAGAAAAACTGTTTTAAATAAGAGAATGCTTTTGACAAAATTTTTCTAAGAGAGTTTTCAAAGAGTTGAGATTGCTTAAGAGCTCAAGGGATTGATCAAGGTGCTGGAATAGGATTCTACTTGTATTGATTTCAGATCTTCATCTGTAACAAGTGTAATCTGTGTAAACTGCTGAAACATTTCTTCTCTGTATTGTTGCTGAGATTGGCTGTGTGTTCTTGAGGTGTTCAAGATCAGCAATCTTAGTGTTGGCCAAGGAGAGTGTGTGTCTTAAGGTTTTCAAGGTCATTCTCTTGGTTGTTGTGTAAGTGATCAAGGTGTGATTGCTTAGTGGATTTCCTCAGGGGTTCTGAGAAGACTGGATGTAGCTCTGGGTTGGAGTGAACCAGTATAAACAACTGTGTACAATCTCTCTATCCCTTACTCTTTAAATTCAGTTTGTTTGTTGTTTGCTGATATAAACAACCAATTGTTTCGCAGAAACAACCGATTATTTTCCTGGCAGTGTTGTTTTGCTTGCTGTTTTGGCTAACTGAATTTCTTAATCAATTGGTTTCTAAAGTAAATTCATTCTAGCTTGCAAAAAGTTTGCGAAAACCTCTTTAAACAATTCACCCCCCCTCTAGTTTAAAGCCATCTTTCCTAACAATTGGCATCAAGAGCTTGGTTCTTGAAAGTCATTCAAGTTGATCCTAAAATCTTTTTAAATGGCTAATAGACTACCATTTGGGGAAGGTGCATCAATAAACAGACCACCCTTGTTTTGTGGTTTGAATTACCAGTTTTGGAAAGTTAGAATGAAAATATTTATGGAATCTCTTGACAAAGGAATTTGGGATGCAATTGAAAATGGTCCTTTTATCCCAAAGTTTGAAAAAGATGGTTCTGTCATTGAGAAGCCATGGTCTCAGTGGACTGATTCAGAAAGCAAAAAGGCCAAATTTGATTGCATTGCCAAAAATATTATAACCTCTGCTTTAAATTTTGATGAGTTTTTCAGGGTCTCACAATGCAAATCATCAAAAGAAATGTGGGATACTTTGGAGGTCACTCATGAAGGAACAAATGAAGTTAAAAGAGCTAGAAAGCATGCTCTCATCCAAGAGTATGAGATGTTTAGAATGCTTAAAGGTGAAACAATAGCTGAAGTGCAGAAAAGGTTTACACACATCATCAATCACCTTATGAGCCTAGACAAGACTTTTGACAAAGAAGAGCTAAACATCAAGATCTTGAAATGTCTTGATAGAGCATGGCAACCAAAGGTAACTGCAATTTCTGAATCTAAAGATCTAACATCCTTAAGTGTTGCTTCTTTGTTTGGAAAGCTTAGGGAACATGAGCTAGAGATGAATAGACTCAATGTTCAAGAGAGTGAAGATAAGCACACAAGGAGCATAGCCTTGAAAGCATCCAAACATAAGGGAAAGCAAGATTCAAGTGATGATAGTGATGAGGAAAATCTTAGTTTGCTTCAAGAAAATTCAGCAAATTCCTAAAGAGAAACCGCAACAAAGACAACAACAAGGATAAGTATGGAAACAAGAAATCCAATGAATTAAATTCAAATAACTATACTTGTTTTGGTTGTGGTGAGCAAGGTCACATAAAGGTAGATTGTCCTAACAAGAGCAAAGAGAAAAAGACAAGCTACAAGGAGAAGAAAGGCAAGACAAAAAGAGCCTACATAGCTTGGGATGAATATGAGGTGTCATCATCAAGTTCTTCATCAAGTGAAGATGAAAAAGCCAACATATGTTTAGTAGCTGAGGATGATGATGATTCTTGCAGTTCAAGTGAGGTAAGTTCATGTGCTTCCTTAAATGAACAAAATTATAGTGAATTGCTTGAAGCTTTTCAAGAAACACATGACGAAGCTAATAGATTGGTTCTTTCAAACAATCGATTGAAAGATCTTAACAATGTGCTTGAGAAGAAAGTTAAATCACTTGAAGAGGATATGAGAAAAGCAAAAATTGATTTTGAAAATTTGGAAAATCATTTCAAAAATGCCTCTTGCAAGTGTGACACTCTCATTTGCACAAATTGTGAAAATCTTGAGGAAAAGGTTCATTATCTTGTTGAAACTATGGATAAGCTTTCAAAAGGGAAATCAAACTTTGAGAATGTCTTGGCATCTCAAAACTGTGTTTTTGGAGCTGGTTTAGGCTTCAATCCACAGAACAAGCAAGATAGATTTTCAAAAGTTTTTTCAAGAAAATCATAAAAACAATCGATTGGATCATCGAAACAACCGATTGTTACATGCTTTTACTACATGAAGAAAGGCCACTCTGTTAGATTCTGTAAAATCAGAAAGTATTGTGTTCCTAAAGGTCTTATGAAATGGATTCCAAAGAGATGTGATGTTACTAATAGCAAAGTGAAGCCAAATGGACCCAAATTTGTAAGGGGACCAAATCTTGCTACTTGAATTTGTTTATGCAGGAAAAATAAAGAGAAAGTGAAGAAAAGAGGCATTCTGTTCAAGCTGTTAAAGAAAAAGGAAATCATTGAAGCTGAATCAATGCTGTGCAAAAGATCAAAACAGTGAAGAAAAGTTTTCTTGATCAACAAGCATTTGGATCATTGAAGAAACAACACAAGGATAAGACTTTCCTTTTAATTGTTCTTAATAATTGTTTCAAAGTTCTTTCTTGTGATTAATTCTCTTTTAATCAAATGTATTCTACTTTAATCTGTCTCTGTTAATGGCTAAAATCTTCAAAAATAAAGTTTTTGTAACTGCTGCAGAAAAACAACCGATTGGTTCTTCGAAACAACTGATTGTTTCGGGTCTGACAGCACTGTGAAGAAATTGATTTAATTTTGAATTCCTCTTCTATCCGTTGCAGATCAATTTCAAAAGAGAGAATCTTGGTCAAAGTATCTGCATTGAAAGCTGAACGTACTCAGAAAGTGGTTAAAACATTCATAAAGGAAAATATTCCAAAATCTTGGAAATTCAAGAGCCTTTATGACTAGTCAAAGATCACATGTGAAGACCATGTGTTTTTCAATTTTTATTCTGACATTTACTGTGCAGAACAACTTTCTCTCTCTGAATATCAGGTACCCATTAAATGAAATTAAACTCAAATTGTTTTTCGTATGGCTATAAAATCAGGTGCAGATGAACAACAAATTGCAACATCTCTTGCAATATCTCTTGCACCATCTCTTGAGAAAATCTGTGAAGAAGTGCTATCCTCTGTTTTCTCATCTCTACTGCCATGGAATCAACTCCTCCCACTTCCAAAAGAATCAAAACCAGGGCTGTAAGGTCTGGAGGAAGGTTGGAAGGATGGTTTTCTGGAGATAAGGATCTCATTGAAAAGTATAGATATGAGACAAGTCTCAAGAAGATAAACAACCCTAAGGTTGTGAGCTTTGATTGGCTGAAAAGTCAAAAGCTGGACAATGTGAGAAAGCTACTCAAGGATCAATTTCTCAGAAGGTTCCTGGAGATGAAGGGAAACATATATCCAGATTTGGTGAGGGTCTTCTACACCAATTTAAAGTTCGAGGGAAACAATCTAGTTTCTCATGTGAAAGGTGTGGACATGGAGATAACCCATGAAGTTTGGGTTGCTGTTGCTGGACTCAAAAACTCTGGTCTACGAATCAGCAAAGGAAATCTTGGTGTGGTGGAGGATTTTAACAAAATCCAATTCTACTGAAGCTGCTTGAAGAAGAATCAATCTCAAGTGAGTGCATGCTCAGTTGGAGGGTTGAAACTTGATGAGAGGTTACTTGCTCTCATTGTGACATGGATTCTAACTCCAAGGGGGAGTAACCATTCTGTTTTAACTGAAGAAGATCTGGTTTACATCTTCTGCATCACTAAGAAAATCAAGCTCAATTGGATTCACATAATCAAAGAGCACATGCAAAAAGCCATGAGGTTGGGTGATTATCACTATCCCTATGCTATTTTGATATCTAAATTTCTACTCTATTTTGAAGTTAATCTTGAAGATGAAACTTCTGAGCTGGTCAAGTCAACTCAAGAGTTGAACAATGGATCACTCAGCAAGATGGGATTTACAAAGATAGGTGGAAAATGGGTAAGCAAGGATGGTGATCATGGTGCCTCATCTAGTGGTGCTGCTCAAGAAGAAACTGATGATATGGATGTTGAACATGAAGATCCAACAGGAGGGTTTCAAGATGCTCAATTGTTAAATAATCTCAATCTTATTTCAAAAGTCCCACCTAAATGAATCAATCTAAAATCAACTTTTTGAACCAAGTGGTGTTCAAGGTTTTGAGGAATCCAAATCCTTTGAAGGATGATGAAGCCTCTGCTTTGCTTGATGCTGCTATGCTGGTTTAATGTTTTGTTCTGGGGTAGTTTAAATGTTGTAATCCACCCTTAGATTAAATCTCAAAGCACTTAGCATCTCAATCTTTAAACAAAGTAAAGTGTTTTTCAAACTAAGTTGAAACAACCGATTGTTCTGTCAAAACAACCGATTGTTTACACTTAGATGTTTTGAGAAAGTTTGAAAACTATTTTTGAATGAAGAAAACTATTAAGTAACAAAACAACCGATTGATTCGAGGAAACAACCGATTGTTTGTTCTGGAACCTTAACAGAAAAACTGTTTTCTTTGACTAAGCTTTAAATGATTTGAAACTCAATACACTCCAGTCATTAAATGCTTTGACCAATCTTTTTGAAAGCAATTATGGGTTTGTTAAGATTTGATAACAAACTTTCTTTATATAAATTCAGAAAAACTGTTTTAAATAAGAGAATGCTTTTGACAAAATTTTTCTAAGAGAGTTTTCAAAGAGTTGAGATTGCTTAAGAGCTCAAGGGATTGATCAAGGTGCTGGAATAGGATTCTACTTGTATTGATTTCAGATCTTCATCTGTAACAAGTGTAATCTGTGTAAACTGCTGAAACATTTCTTCTCTGTATTGTTGCTGAGATTGGCTGTGTGTTCTTGAGGTGTTCAAGATCAGCAATCTTAGTGTTGGCCAAGGAGAGTGTGTGTCTTAAGGTTTTCAAGGTCATTCTCTTGGTTGTTGTGTAAGTGATCAAGGTGTGGTTGCTTAGTGGATTTCCTCAGGGGTTCTGAGAAGACTGGATGTAGCTCTGGGTTGGAGTGAACCAGTATAAACAACTGTGTACAATATCTCTATCCCTTACTCTTTAAATTCAGTTTGTTTGTTGTTTGCTGATATAAACAACCGATTGTTTCGCAGAAACAACCGATTATTTTCCTGGCAGTGCTATTTTGTTTGCTGTTTTGGCTAACTGAATTGCTTAATCAATTGGTTTCTAAAATAAATTCATTCTAGCTTGCAAAAAGTTTGCGAAAACCTCTATAAAGAATTCACCCCCCCTCTAGTTTAAAGCCATCTTTCCTAACACAACTCACATCATGTGGTATCAGAGCCTGGTTTTGTTTATCTTGTTTAGTTGATTTGGCAATGTACAATTCTCTTTACTTTCTAGCACCTTTCAATTCTTATCATTATGTTCTTGCTTTAAACTTTCCAGCACTTTAATTCATTGCATAATTTTTTTCGGCCTTTTTAATATTCATTACATAATTTCGTTTTGAATATGATTCTTGGTATGTCTTGTATTGATCTTGCCTTTTAGTTTGATTCTTATGTTCATTAGTGTTTTAGGAGTCCTTATTTTGATTCTACTTACTTGCTTTTAATTTTGAAGTTTGAAAGTAATTAGAAATTTGTTTTAGTAAAAGTTGATTTAGAGTTCCATACATATGATTTCAAGTGTTCAATTATATTGAATCCACCATCAAAACTTTTTGTGCAAATTGAATGTTTTTCGAAATTGTTCATGATGCATCCTATGGATCTTTCTTTCGATATTTCCATTTAGTATAAAAAAGAAAACAAAAACAGCAAACAAAAACAACAAGCAAATTTAAACCTGCACCTATATCTTTCTATTGCACATAAAATTCCTTTTCCAAACTTGGATTCAACTTGATTGGCAAATTGTTATCAACTTTGTGGAATTTTTTTATCCTTTTGCTTTCACTAGTTCTAAAGAAAAAGTTTCTTAGTTAAAAGTTTACTAAGTTTCTTAGAGTCTTTTTTTTGTGCCTTTTTCTTGCTTGTCTTCTTTTCAAAGTGTTGTCATAATCTCTTTTACAACTTTGGTTTAGCTTGTTCTTGTTTAAGCTTTTCTTGTTTGTCTTTTTCTTCTTTCCTCAAGTTTTGTGGTGATTTGTCTTTGAGCAAGTGTTGTTTGCTTTGACCTTTTTCACTTGAGAATTTTCATCCATAAGAAAGGCCTTGGTTAAGTGAAGAAAATTTTCTTTGAGGGGTTGACTGCTTTTTCTTCAAATTGCTGCAAGCTTTCCTTTGTGACTAACTTGTTTTTTGTAATTGTGTTGTTCTTTGTGATTGTTAGTTATGGCTCATCTTTCAAGTGGAGAATCCTTTAAACCCCATTCTCCTCAAAAGGCTTTCCTTATGGGAGAATTGGCGGCGGAAAAAGAACCATTGCACAAAGAGATGAAGAGATGAAGCAAATGGAGGAAAGACTCCAAAGGCTAGAATTAGCCTATGAAAGACCCTAAAGAGGAAGAAGACATCATCAAAGGCATGAATCAAGAAGTTACCAAACCTATGGTAGCCATGAAGAAGAAGATGCTTGGAGAATGCAAAATTTTGAAGATAGGTGCCAAAATGTGGCCAAGCCTTTTTTACCATTTGTAAAATTGCCTAGTTTTAGTGGGGAAGGTTATCCCTATGTTTATTAAGGTTGGGAGGCTAAAGTAGAACAAATTTTTAATGTACAAGAGGTCCAAGATGACGAAAGAGTTAGGTTAGCCTCCTTAGAATTTTTTGACAATGCCATTGAATGGTGGCACAAAACTCTCATGGTCATTGGGCTAAACAAGAGGCCAGTTGTGGTCTCTTGGGAGGATTAGAAGTTATGCATACGCGCTAGATTTGTGCCTCCACACTATAGGAACAACCTTTTGTTGAAGCTTCAACGGCTTCAACAAGGCACACAAAGTGTGGATGCTTATTTTAAGGAACTTGAAACAATTTTAACCAAGATTGACATGCATGAAAGTGAGGAATAAAAAATGGCTAGATTTGTAAGTGGCATATGAAGGGATATCCAAGATGTGGTAGAACTCTATGAGTACTCCTCTTTAGAAAAGTTGGTTCACCTTTCCATCAGGGTAGAATCCCAAATTTCAAAGAAAAACTCTTTTAAAAATTCTCATAATGATGGCTTTTACCACTCTTCTTGGAAAAAACAAAAACAAGAATTCTTCCAATTTTGTCAAGGAGTCCACTTACAAACCTAAGGATTCTAAACCCTCATCTTCAACTCCTAAATCTCCAACTAAAAATTCAAGTAGAAAATGCTTTAAATGTTTAGGCTATGGTCACATTGCTTCTAATTGTCCTTCTAAGCGCAATATGATGATGCATGATTGGGTAGTTCTAATTGATCATAGTTCCCAAAGATCTAAGTCTCCCAGCCCTTCTAGATCCCTAAGTAAAGAAGAGAGTGAGAGTCCAAGTGAAGGCGACTTATTAGTAGTGAGACGAATGCTAGGACAAGTTTTAAAACCTTTTGATGAAAGTCAAAGAGAAAATATTTTCCACACTAGATGTCTCATTAATGATAAGTTGTGTTCTTTAATAGTGGATAGGGGGAGTTATGTGAATGTGGCCAGCATAAGAGTAGTAGATAAACTTGGTTTGCCTAATATCTCTCATGCCAAGCCCTATAAGCTTCAATGGTTAAGTGAAGAGGGAGAGATCATAGTCAACAAGCAAGTCCTCATAGCCTTTTCCATTGGCAAATACAAGGATGAGGTCTTGTGTGATGTTGTCCCTATGAAAGCTACTCATATTCTTTTAGGTAGGCCATGGCAATAGGATAGAAAAACTCTTCATGACGGCCTTACCAACAAAATTTCTTTTCACTTCCATGGGCATAAGATCACATTAAAATCTCTCTCACCAAAGGAAGTCCATGAGGACCAACTTAAAATGAAAGAAAAGAGAGAGACCGAAAAAGAAAAAAAAAGAAATCTAAGAGAAGCCTTCTCATTTCACCACAAGAGGTAAAAAAGTTAATGCTTTCCCAAAATAATATTTTCATAGCTTTCCCTAGGACCCTTAAGAGTGAGTTGGTGGTTGATAGTCCTTCATGTTTGGCAAATTTGGTAAAGGAATTTAATGATGTTTTTCAAGATCCCCGAAAAGGATTACCTTCTCTAAGGGGCATTGAGCACCAAATCGATTTCATTCCCGGTGCTTCTTTACCAAATAGGCCTGCATATCGAACCAATCCTACCGAGGCCAAAGAAATTCAACAAAAAGTGGAGGAATTAATAGCTAAGGGGTGGATGCAAGATAGCATGAGTCCATGTGCTATGCTTATAATTCTTGTCTCTAAAAAGGATGGGAGTAGGAGGATGTGTACGGATTGTCGCACAATTAACAACATAACCATCAAATATAGGCATCCCATTCCTAGGTTAGATGACTTGTTGGATGAATTACATGGGTCTCAAATTTTTACCAAAATTGATCTTAAGAGTGGTTATAACCAAATCCGGATTAAACCAAGGGATGAATGGAAAACTGCCTTTAAGACTAAGTTTGGTTTATATGAGTGGTTAGTCATGCCTTTTGGCTTGACTAATGCTGCAAGTACCTTCATGCGACTCATGCACCATGTTTTAAGACCTTTCATTGGCAAGTGTGTGGTAGTTTATTTTGATAACATTCTTATCTATAGCTTGTCTTTAGAGGATCGTGAGCCACATGTTAGGCAAGTCTTAGAAACCCTTAGGAAAGAGAGTTTGTATGCTAATTTTGCTAAGGGTATGTTTGCACTAGATCATAGAGACTTCCTAAGGTTTGTTGTGAGTTCTAAAGGGGTGCATGTAGACAAGAAAAAGGTTGCAGCAATTCAACATTGGCCAACACCCACCAATGTTAGTGAGGTACGAAGTTAGAATCCTAAATTTCAAAGAAAAACTTTTTTAAAAATTCTCATAAACAAGAATTTTTCCAATTTTGTCAAAGAGTCCACTTACAAACCTAAGGATTCTAAACCCTCATCTTCAACTCCTAAATCTCCAACTAAAACTTCAAGTAGAAAATGCTTTAAATGTTTAGGCTATGTGTTAGAATTAATGGCTTAAAACAAGGGGGGGTGAATTGTTTTCAAAAGATTTTCGCAAATATTTGATTAAGAATGAATCTTTATCAAACAAACACAGATAAGAAATCAGAGAAGCAATCAAAAAATGAACACAGAAACTGTTACAGAATTATAACCGGTTAAAATATCGTTTGAATCGGTTGTTCTTTTGACAGCAGAAGCAATTTATATCAAACAGTTTGAAATGAAGGTAGAGATAGAGAGATACGAACATAGAGAGTTATGCTGGTTCACTCACACATTGAGCTACATCCAGTTCTTAGAAAACTATCTGAGTTCCACTAGTAATCAACCTGATTACAATCACACACTCACCAAAGAAGTGATCTTGACTCACACAAGAACACCCACTTCTCTTGACGTAACCACACCACCGATCAGAACAATCCTCTAACTCTGTGAACCATAATTCTTTACAGATTTATCAAACACAAGAACTATATAAGGATAGAAAACACCTGAAGATTACAGTAGGAAATCCTAAGACAGATCTTGAAAAACTCAGCAAAGCTCGGTAACAATCTTACTCCTTTCAAAAACTGTTATCTCTCTTTTGATCTCAAAATCTCTTTCATAAAATAGTTATTTTTTTTTTTTGAAAAAAGGGCTATATTTATAGCACTTAAAAACTAGCCGTTTTTGGCCCTTTGAATTAGGTAAAAAGGTTTGAAAACAGTTAAAACATTTTTTCAAAAAGCTGTTATGAAGACACACATTTAACCGGTTGAAACCATGAATTAATCGGTTAAATGGGTCAAGCTATTACTTAACAGATTGAAAAAGCAGTTTCAAAACCCTTGTGCCAGCTAGGTAACAAACAACCAGTTATTTTGAAGATCTAATCGGTTGTTTTCCCTTTGCTTGAAAAAACACTTTGTTTCTTTGAAATGTGATCGATCAAGAAGTGTTGCGATTAGGATTTGATCTTTAACAGAGATTCTAAACACCTTGTTCTAAACCCAACACAAAAAGCATCAGATTCTTCAAGCTTTAAGAGGATTTGAAAACATTAAAGCTTCCCTTGTTTAACAATCTCCCTCTATTTGATGGAGACAAATCCTTGGGTTGCTTTTTGGAATGTTCTTTGTTTAGAATCTGCTCAACGTGCAATCATGAGCAAACATAGAAACATAGGATAATTTATTCCACATATAAGCACCAGACACAGGTTCCCATTAGGTGATTTCCAGAACTGGAACATCAATCAAATCAGATGAGAAAACCAGCAGGTATACACAAACAAACAATTGGTTATTTCGCAGAGATAATCGATTAAAAACCTGTATAAGAGATTTAAATAGATACAAGCATATCAGATTTAAACCACAATTCAATAGTCATACCAGCAATGTTCAAAACAGTTATAAAGGCAGTTTAAAGAACATATTACAGACCCAAATTCTCCCCCTATTTGTCTCATCAAATAGACAAAGGTATGGTATAAAAATAGCAGAAAAAGAAAAAAAATTGTTCAGAAAATTCAACTAGGAGATTTAGAAAGAAGGATTGTTCTCCCTTTCAAAATGTAGCTCTAGAATCTGATTCTGAATCTCTTTTATTTGTTCATCTAGGTTGGAAAATCGTGAGTCCATACTATTGAATCTTTCACCAAATTGTTGAAAACTTGTGGCATAAAGGTCATGAAGATTCCTTTGGTTTTCAGCAAAGTTGTCCATCCTATTCACCATGAACCTTTCAAAAGGAGACATTGAGGTCATCCTTTCTCCCATGTAGTCACCACTAGGACCTCTTTCAATAGCTAGTTCTTCTTGAGTTGTTGCTGTTTCAGGTTAATCACCATCATTGACTCCACTTGGGCCAGCTTGATCATCATCTTTACTAGTCCATCTCCCACCAATTTTAGTAAATCCCATTTTGCTTAGGGATCCACTGTTAATATCACTTGAGGGCTTGATGATTTAAGCTAGTTCTCCCTCAACATCTACTTCAAAATAGAGCAGAAGCATGGAAATTAAAACAGCATAGGGATAGTGGAAATCACATAACCTTATGGCCTTTTGCGTATGCTCTTTGATTGTGTGAATCCAATTGATCTTCATTTTGTGCATGATGCAATAGATCATCAATAGATCTTCTTCAAAGAGAGTGGAGTGATTGCTCCCAATAGGTGTGACAATCCAGGTGACTATGAAGGCAATGAGTCTCTCATCCAATTTTAACCCTCCAATTGAATTTTTTTTTACTTTGGAGAGGGGGTTCTTGAGGAAGTTTCTGTAGAATTCGATTTTATTAAATTCTTCAACAATTCCAAGGTTTCCTCTATTGATTTTCAGTCCAGAATTCTTCAAACCGGTTACAGCTGCCCATACATCATTTGTGATCACCATATCTACACCCTTGACATGTGAAACAAGTGAATCACCATCAAAGGAAAGGTTAGTGTAGAATACCTTTATCAAATCTGGGTAAATGTTTCTACTGAGTTCAAGAAATCTCTTTAATCTTTGCTCCTTGAGGAGGCTTCTCACAACAGACATATTTTGTTGCTTCATCTAAGTGAAGTGGGTGTGTTGATACTTTTCCTACTTGTTTCAAGTAGAAATCTGTTGTTAATTTCAGATTCTCCTGAGAACCACCTTTCAATCTTTCCACTACTCCTAACAACCCTGGTTTTCATCCTTTTAGCACATGGAGGAGTTCCATCCATATCTCAAATTAGTTATGAACTTCAACACACTATAGGGAAAACTTAGAGCAGAGAAAAAAGAAGAACAACAGGTTGTTTGTGTGAAAAACAATAGATTAAAAGCTTTATTAATATAGCCAAAACCCTTGGTCAAAGTTGGCATTATGTGTGTTGTTTTCAACACAGAAAAGTGAATCAAATCAGAGTCATAAAGTTGTTTGTGTCAGTCAAAATAGAAGGTACAGAAAATCACATGTTGATTTGACCAAGTTTGAAAACAAATTTGATTTCATAGATAAAACGAATCTGATTCTTTATTAGCAGTTATAACAGAGGCGAAATGCATTCAAAGGTGTAATTAATACAGATTTAACCAAAGATTTCAATGGGTTATGCAAATAGTCACAAATCAGATCTTGGAATTTGAAAACAACTTTAACCTAGTGCTGACAGGAAGAAAACAATCTGTTGTTTCAAAGAAACAACTGGTTGAAATTCTGCACTGATGCACAGATTTAAGAAAACCCCTATTTTTAATAAAACATGTTGTGTTTGAACATCAAGGATTATTTGGTACACATTTATGTATAAAGCACAGAAAGGAATGCAGATAAATTAAAATCTAGGCATAGAGATCAAAGATTGAATTACATTTCAGAATCAATGTTTCAAACAAATAACAGTAGATTGATCCTCATATTACAGATTACACAATTTTGAATGGTTCATGCACACAGAACAATGCTTTAGATATGTACTAACTTGTTCTTGAAGTTCTGATCTTCTTAACCCTTCAAGCAAGGTCACAAATCTGCAAAACAACACTTATTAGATCACAAAGGTTTGATCCCTTCATAAACTTGGGACCTTTGGTGTTAGAACTATCTTTAGAAACATCAATATATTTTGGAATCCACTTAAAAATCCCTTTAGGAACAAGAGATTTTTGAAACCTGCAGTACCTAATAGAGTGGCCTTTCTTCATGCAATAAAAACATGTAACAATCGGTTGAATCAATCATTTAACCAATTGTTTTTCTGGTGTAAATAAAAAAGGTTTTGAAATCCCTTTGGCTTTGCTTTGAGGATAGAACCTTAAGCCAGCTTTACCAAAAACACATTTATGAGATGAAAGAACATTTTCAAAATTGGATTTTCCAGTTGTGAGTTTGTCCAAGGTTTTTAAAAGATAATTAATCTTTTTCTTAAGATTTTCACAAACTTTTGACTCACAATCACAAGATGAGTTTTTAAAAATCAGATCAAGATTTTCGAAATCTTCTTTAGTTTTTCTAACCTCTTCTTCCAGAGTCTTGATTCTGTTTTCCATCCAGTTATTCAGACCTTTAAACCGGTTATTAGAAAGTGCCAACTGGTTAGCTCCTTCATGGGTTTCATTGAATGCATCAAGCAATTGATAATATTTTTTACCTTTGATTAAAGATGTTGAACTCCCACTTCTTGACATAGATGCTTTAAGGCAGAGATTAGTTTCTTCATCATCAGAAGAACTTGAGGATGAGAAATCATTTTCATCCCATGCTACATAAGCCTTCTTTGCTTTTCCCTTTTTTTCATTCTTGAATTCTGCTATTTCATTGTTGGGGCATTCTGCTTTAATGTGGCCCTATTCACCACAGCCATAACAAGTATATTTGTTAACATTAAAGTCATTGGTTTTCTTGGAACCATACCTCTTTGAAGATTGACTCTTTCTCTTCAAAAACTTGCTAAATTTTCTTGACAACAAGCTCATGGTTTCCTCATCAGTGTCACTGGACTCCTGATGCTTCTTATAACTGATTGTTTTCGCGAAATAACCGGTTGATTTTAAAGAAATGCTCTTGCTGTTCTTGTCCTCACTTTCTTGGACTAATAGTTTATTCATTTCCAGTTCGTGATCTCGGAGTTTGCCAAAAAGTGATGCTATAGGAAATCAAAGTGAGATTTGACTAAGTCCTTTCAAGATTCAATCAAGCTTTTGGATTTTCATGTGTGTGGAATAGGACTGGGTTGTAATTCTGATCTTGAAGCTTTGTTATTCCCAGGTGTATCCTGTTCTCTCTTCCTTGATTACTGTATTTCTGTTTGAAGGTTGTAAGTGCAGATTCAAAGGGGTTCTGAATTCTGTGTTGTGAATTGCCAAAGGTGTTTCTTAAGCAGTTCAAGGTCTCTACTTTGGTGTGTGGTGTGTGTAATCTGTGATTGATTGCATAGTGGAACCTAGTGGTTTTCTGGGAACTGGATGTAGCCCTTGTGATTAGGGTGAACCAGTATAAAACTGTTGTGTGCATTTCCTTCATCCTTAACTCTTTTAATTGTTGTTTTAAGTTGGTTTTAATATCTGCTGATATAAACAACCGATTGTTCCGCAGAAACAACCGATTATTTTTCTATATTTGCTTTAAAACAGTTTGTGTTCTTGGCTAACTTGATTCCTTGATCTGTTATTCTACATGAAGATTCATTATACCTTCAACATTTGCGAAATCTTTTATAAAAAATTCACCCCCCTCCTTTTTAAGGCCATATAAACTAACAGTTGTTTGTTACCTAGCTGGCACAAGGGTTTTGAAACTGCTTTTTGAATCTGTTAAGTAACAGCTTGACCCATTTAACCAATTAATTCGTGGTTTCAACCGGTTAAATGTGTGTCTTCATAACAACATTTTGAAAAACTGTTTTAACTGTTTTGAAACCATTTTAGATGATTCAAAGTGCCAAAAATGGCTATTTTTTAAGTGCTATAAATATAGCCCTTCTTTCAAAAAGAAAATAACAATTTTATGAAAGAGATTTTGAGTTCAAAAGAGAGATAACAGTTTTTGAAAGGAGCAAGATTGCTACAAAGCTTTGCTGAGTTTTTCAAGATCTGTCTTAGGATTTTCCTACTGTAATCTTCAGGTGTTTTCTATCCATGTATAGTTCTTGTGTTTGATAAATCTGTAAAGAATTGTGGTTCACAGAGTTAGAGGATTGTTCTGATCTATGGTGTGGTTAAGCCAAGAGAAGTGGGTGTTCTTGTGTGAGTCAAGATCACTTCTTTGGCGAGTGTGTGACTGTAATCAGGTTGATTACTAGTGGAACTCAAATAGTTTTCTAAGAACTGGATGTAGCTCAATGTGTGAGTGAACCACTATAACTCTCTGTGTTCGTATCTCTCTATCTTTGCCTTCAATTTAAACTTTTTGATATAAATTGCTTCTGTTGTCATAAGAACAACCGATTAAAACGATATTTTAACCAGTTATAATTCTGTAACAATTTCTGTGTTCATTGTTTGATTGCTTCTCTGATTGCTTATCTGTGTTTGTTTGATAAAGATTCATTCTTAATCAAATATTTGCAAAAATCTTTTGAAAACAATTCACCTCCCCTCTTATTTTAAGCCATCAATTCTAACAATTGGCATCAAGAGTTAGGTTCTTAAAAAATATTCAAGTTTTTTTTTTTTTTCTGGAAAATCTTTTCAAACATGGCTGACAAGATGCCTTTTGGGCAAGGTGCTTCCTTAAATAGACCACCACTGTTTTGTGGGGTTAATTACTAGTTTTATAAGGTGAGAATGAAAGTCTTTATGCATTCAACTGATAAGGGTATTTAGGAAACAATTGAAAATGGTCCCTTTATACCTCAAGTCCAGGAAGATGATGAGTTAGTGGATAAACCTTCATTTGATTGGACTGAGGCTGAAAGTAAAAAAGCCAAATTTGATTTGATTGTCAAGAATATAATAACTTCTGCTTTAAGCTGTAATGAATTTTTCATGGTCTCTCAATGCAAGACAGCTAAGGAGACGTGGCAAATTTTAGAAGTCACTTATGAGGGTACAAATGATGTGAAGCAAGCTAGGAAGCACGCCCTCATTCAAAAGTATGAACTATTCAAAATGCAGAAAGGAGAAACCATTTCAGACGTGCAGAAAAGGTTCTCTCATATTGTTAATCATCTCATAGGACTTGGCAAGAGCTTTGAGAAAGAAGAACTCAATATCAAGATCTTGAAGTGTCTTGATAGATCATGGCAACCTAAGGTAACTGCCATTTTAGAGTCCAAGGATCTATCTTCTATGTCTATAGCATCACTTTTTGGCAAACTCTGAGATCACGAACTGGAAATGAATAAACTATTAGTCCAAGAAAGTGAGGACAAGAACAGCAAGAGCATTGCTTTAAAATCAACCTGTTATTTCGCGAAAACAATCGGTTATAAGAAGCATCTGGAGTCCAGTGACACTGATGAGGAAACCATGAGCTTGTTGCCAAGAAAATTCAGCAAGTTTTTGAAGAGAAAGAGTCAATCTTCAAAGAGGTACGGTTCCAAGAAAACCAATGTTGAAATTAACAACATTGCTGAAAACTCTCAAATGAAAAGGTCAAAGCATCAATCACTTGATCTTAATGGAAACCAAAACAAAAGTTAAGGAAAAAAATAAAAAGACAATCAAGAAAAGCTTAAGCAAGAAAAGCTAAACCAAATTTGAGGAAGAGATTAAGACAAAACTTTGAAGAAAGACAAGCAAGAAAAAGGCACACAAAAAGGACCCAAAGATACTTACTGAACTTTTAACAATGAAACTTTCTTTATAAATTTTTTAAAGCAAAATGATCAAAATTTCACAATTGTTGAAAGCAATTTGCCAATCAAGATGAACCCTGAAATTGAAATGTTGCTCTCTTTGAAAAAGAATTTGGAAAAACTCAAGTTCTTTTGCACCACTTCTTCTTTTTCTTATCTTTTTTTTATTTATTTTTTATTTTTATACTTGTCCTTGTCTTCTGGAAAAGAAAGATCCATAGCCTTGGTCATGCATATTTTCATAGAACTTTAATTTTCACAAAAAGTTTGGGGATTCAATTTAATTAATCACTTGAAATCTTTTGTTTGGAACTTAAATCTACTTATACTAAAATAAAGTTCTAATTACTTATAATTTTCACAATTAAAAGCAAAGTAAGTAGAGGAAAAAGAGAAGGACTCCTAGAACACTAACGAACATATGACTCAAAGAAAAAAGAGGTAAGAATAAAAATTGACACAAACTAAAATTCAAAAGCGGAATTTAAAGTGCTAATGAATTAAAAAGCGGAATTAAATGTGTGAGGGGGTTGCCTTATTTTTTGACTAAGTCAAACTTTCTTTAGGAATTTTCCTTATTCAAGCAAAGTATTGTAAAGAAATACTCAAGAAGTTTGAGATGGAAAATTGCAAAGAAGCCTACACTCCTATGCCAACCAGCTGTTACATGGATGTAGACTTTGCTGGAAAAGAGGTAGATCACACCAAATACAGAGGATTAATTGGATCCTTACTCTATCTCACATCATGTAGACCGGACATCATGTTTGTTGTATGCTTATGTGCAAGATTTCAAGCTAATCCTAAAGAATCTCATCTTAAGGCTGCAAAATGAATTCTCAAATACCTTAAAGGAACAATCAACGTCGGCCTATGGTATCCTTCTCATTCTCCTATTCATTTAATTGGTTATTCTGACTCTGATTTTGCAGGATGTAAGTTGGATAGAAAAAGCACAAGTGGAACTTGCCATCTCCTTGGTTCATGTCTCATCTCTTGGCATAGCAAGAAACAAGCATGTTTGGCTCTTTCCACTACAGAAGCTGAATACATTGCTGCAGGGAATTGTTGTGCACAAATCCTTTGGCTAAAACAACAATTAGAAGATTTTGGTGTACAGATTAGCAAGGTGCCTTTGTTATGTGATAACACAAGTGCTATAAACCTTACCAAGAATCAAATTCAGGACTCAAGGACCAAGCATATAGAAATTCGTCATAACTTCATAAGAGATCATGTAAACAATGGAGATTGTGATGTCAAATTCATTGAGACAGAATTGCAACTTGCTGATATATTCACAAAACCATTGCCAAAAGACAGGTTTTTCTTTTTGAGAAATGAGTTAGGTATACTTGATTCTCAAATTCTTTCTTAAATATGCTTTACCTCTTCCTAATTCTATTTATGAAGACAAATAGGGGGAGAATGGTTTATGTGTTATCTTTAAAACTGCTGCACTCTGATCTGGTTTCATAATTTTACTGCATCTGCTATTTTAAAGATTGTTTTTGCTGGTTTTTGGATTTTTTTATTTCTGCTCATATGGTTATGCAAAAATCTATTTTTTCATGATTGATAACCTACTGTTTTAGACTTTAGATCTGCATAAGTTTGTTTTGCAGGTACTGGTACAGATTCAAACAAGACCAACACAGGCAACCAGGGATTTGTCCTCATCAAATAGGGGGAGATTGTTGATCAAGGTTGATCATGAGCTTTGAAGAATCCAAATCCTATATGTTTGATGATGGCTGGTGTTGCTGCTGTGTATGGGTGGGAACAGGGGTAGAATATATGTGTAATCCACACATTGTTTGGATCCAAAACAAGTTTGATTTGAAAGCCTTTTTAAAAGAGTTTGTTTTTCAACTAAGTGAAAAAACCTTTTGTTTTGTCGAAACAATTGGTAGTTCTTTGGTGAAAAGGTTTTGGAAAAGGCTGAAAAGCTTTGGCATTGTTGACTAAGCTATCAAAGCCAAAACAATCAGTTGTCTTGAGAAAACAATCGATTATTTCTTTTGGAAAATCTTAACAGCTTTATGGTTTTAAATAGAATTTTATTATATGTTTCTAACTAATTGCGCTCCTGTTTTAAATGCTTTTTAACCACTTTGTTGGATTATATAAAGTTGGTTAAACGCTCCTAAAGATAAGAAACAATTCCTTTAAGGTATTCAGCAATGTATTCAGCTTCTGTAGTGGAAAGAGCCACACATGCTTGTTTCTTGCTATGCCAAGAGAGGAGACATGAACCAAGGAGATGACAAGTTCCACTTGTGCTTTTTCTATCCAACTTACATCCTGCAAAATCAGAGTCAGAATAACCAATTAAATGAATAGGAGAATGAGAAGGATACCATAGGCCGACGTTGATTGTTCCTTTAAGGTATTTGAGAATTCATTTTGTAGCCTTAAGATGAGATTCTTTAGGATTAGCTTGAAATCTTGCACATAAGCATACAACAAACATGATGTCCGGTCTACATGATGTGAGACAGAGTAAGGATCCAATTAATCCTCTATATTTGGTGTGATCTACCTCTTTTCCAGCAAGGTCTACATCCATGTAACAGCTGGTTGGCATAGGAGTGTAGGCTTCTTTGCAATTTTCCATCTCAAACTTCTTGAGTATTTCTTTACAATACTTTGCTTGAATAAGGAAAATTCCCTCTTTGGTTTGCTTGACCTGCAGTCCTAAAAAGAAAGAAAGCTCCCCCGTCATAGACATTTCAAATTCTCCTTGCATGGCAGCCACAAACTCTTCACAAAGACTATCATTCATTGCACCAAAGATTATGTCATCCACATAAATTTGAACCAAGATGATTGTTGAATTTGACTTCTTTATGAAAAGGGTATTGTCAATCTTTCCTCTTTCATAACCATTGGATAGGGGAAAATTGCTTAATCTCTCATACCACTGTCTTGGAGCCTTCTTTAAGCCATATAAGGCTTTCTTGAGTTTGAAAACATGATTAGGATGTTGAAAATCCTCAAAACCAGGAGGTTGAGACACATAAACTTCCTCATTAATGAACCCATTGAGAAAGGCACTTTTGACATCCATTTGAAACAGTTTAAACCCACTCATACAAGCAAAAGCAAGCAGCAACCTCACAGCCTCCAATCTGGCCACAAGAGCAAAGGTTTCACCATAATCTACTTCTTCTTCTTGGTTGTAGCCTTTGGCAACTAATCTTGCCTTGTTTCTTGTAATCACACCAGCTTCATCCAATTTGTTTCTGAAGACCCATTTAGTTCCAATGATATTCATCTCATCTGACTTGGGAACAAGAAGCCACACATCATTCCTTGAAAACTAGTTCAGTTCTTCATGCATTGTTGCCGCCCATTTTTCATCATTTAGAGCTTCTTCAATAGACTTTGGTTCAACTTGTGAAACAAAAGCAGTGTGCTTGTAGTAGTTTGAGACTGTATTGCGAGTCGAAACACCCTTCTTTATCTGCCAAATTATGTTTTCCATTGAAAGATCCCTAGGAATTCTCCATTCTTTGGGCAGCTAGTCCTATTGCAGATTTTCAACCGGTTGTCCCAACGATTCAATCGGTTGTTTTTCTGGGCAGGGTTCCAACTTCTTCAAAAAAGATGTTTTGTTCATCCTCTTCTGTGCAGTTCTTTGAGGGTTTCTCTTCTTTGCGATCAACTTCATCAAATACAACATGAATTGACTCCTCCACAGTCATGAGCCTTTTGTTGTAGATTCTATAAACATGGCTATTTGAGGAGTAGCCAATAAAGATGCCATTGTCAGCTTTTTCATCAAACTTTCCCAGATTTTCTTTCACATTATTCAAAACAAAGCAGCTGCATCCAAACATTTTCAGGTGACTGATGTTTGGCTTTCTTCCATTAAAGAGTTCATAGGGTGTTTTCTTCACAATAGGCCTTATAAGCACTCTATTCATCACATAGCAAGAGGTGCTTACTGCATCAGCCCAAAAATATTTGGGTAGGGAGGATTCGCTTAGAATGGTTCTTGCCAATTCTTCAAGAGATCTATTCTTCCTCTCCACTACTCCATTCTGTTGAGGAGTTCTTGGTGCAGAAAAGTTGTGTAGGATTCCCATCTTCTCACAGAATTTGCTGAATTTTTCATTTTGAAATTCACCTCCATGATCACTCCTTATAGAGCCAATGTTGCTGCCTTTTGTGTTTTGAAGTCTTCTAGCAAGCTTCTTGAAGGCAGAGTAAGCTTCACTCTTTGATTCCAAGAAGAGTGTCCAGGTGTACCTAGAGAAGTCATCAACAATAACAAGTGCATAATAGTTACCTCCAAGGCTCATAGTTCTTGAAGGACCAAATAAGTCCATATGCAGTAGTTCAAGGGGTTTTAAAGATGAAACAACATTTTTCAGTTTAAAAGAATGCTTGATTTGTTTCCCCTTTTGACATGCATCACATATGTGGTCCTTCTCAAATTTGAGTTTTGGTAACCCTATCACAAGATCTTTTGAAATTAACTTATTCAAATGATTCATGTGAATGTGGGCTATCCTTCAATGCCACAGCCAAGATTCATCATGCTTAGAAAAAAGACAACCAATGGAACTAGAAGAAGAAATATCTAAGAGATAGACATTGTTGATTCTTTTACCAATCAATATTACTTCCTTTGAGTTGGGAATGCAGATCTCACAAGAGCTTGGCTTGAAGATGACTTGATATCCTTTGTCACACAATTGACTAATGCTTAGTAGATTGTGCTTTAGACCTTCCACATGCAAGACATCATGAATTATTAGGTTGTTCTTGTCTCCTATAGATCCTCTTCCAAGAATTCTTCCCTTGTTGTTGTCTCCATATGTCACATGCCCTTCTTGTTTGAAATTGATATTCACAAACTGAGATTTGTCTCCTGTCATGTGTTTGGAGCAACCACTGCTAGGTACCACAACTGCATGCCTTTCATCAAGTTTTCCTACAAGAGACAAATTCAAGTTCCAAGATTTGGTCCCCTTACAAAAGTGGGTCCTTTTGAATCACATTTATCAGTTTGATCCTCAGATGGTTTGGGAATCCATTTCATTTTACATTTAGGAACAATATATTTCCTGATTTTACAGAATCTGACTGAATGGCCTCTCTTCATGCAATAAAAGCACGTAACAACTGGTTGTTTTGTGTTTTCAATCGGTTGTTTTTCTGGCACTTTAGAGAAAGGCTTTGAAATTCCACTTTTCTTGCTTTGTTGATTAAAACCCAATCCAGACTTTCCAAAAACACATTTTTGAGAAGATAAAATAGTTTCAAAGTTGGATTTGCCTTTTGAAAGCTTGTCCACAGTTTTAACAAGATATAGGACCTTCTTTTCAAGGTTTTCACAATTTTCACAAACTTCTGAATCACACAAGCAAGAAGAGATTTTGCAACATGAGGCAGGGTTTTCAAAAAAAGTTTTAGAGTTTCCCAATTCTTCTTCCAGTGCCTTGACTCTTTTCTCAAGCCAGTTGTTCAACCCTTTCGACCGGTTCTTCAAGAGAGCCAATCGGTTGGCTTCCTCATGAGTTTCTTTAAAATCTTGAAGTAATTGGCTATAATTTTCTGTGTTTAAGGAAGCACTAGAACTTACACTGATGTCATCATCTTCTTCATTTGCCATCAAACACAGATTGGCTTATTCATTTCTACTTGATGAAGATTCTTTATTTTCTTCCCTTGCTTTGTAGTCTTTCTTGAATTTTCCTTCATGAATAACCTCTAGAGTGTCCCACATTTCCTTAGCTAATGTGCATTGTGAGATCCTGAAAAATTCATTAGCATTCAAGGTAGAGGTTATAACATTCTTGGCAATGCAATCAAGCTTGGCCTTTTTATTCTCTACATTGGTCCATTTGGACCAAGGTTTTTCAATCAGAGCACCTTTATTTTCAAATTTGGGAATAAAAGGACCATTCTCAATTGCATCCCAAATCCCTCTATCTAGAGATTCCACAAAAATTTTCATCCTTACCTTCCAAAATTGATAGTTTAAACCACAAAATAGAGGTGGTCTATTGATTGAGGCACCCTCCCCAAAAGGTAGCCTTTTAGCCATAGAAAAAGGATTTTAGGATAAAAAACATGAATGACTTTCAAGAACCTAACTCTTGATGCCAATTGTTAGTTTATATGGCCTTAAAAAAGAGGGGGGTGAATTGTTTATAAAAGATTTTCACAAATATAGAAGGTATAATGAATCTTAGTGCAGAATAAAAGATTAAGGAATCAAGTTAGCCAAGAACACAAACTGTTTTAAAGGAAATACAAAAAAGCAATCGGTTGTTTCTATGAAACAATCGGTTGTTTATATCAGCAGATATTAAAACCAACTTAAAACAGCAATTAAAAGAGTTAAGGTTGAAGGAAATGCAAACAACAGTTTTATACTGGTTCACCCTAATCACAAGGGCTATATCTAGTTCCCAGAAAACCACTGGGTTCTACTATGCAATCAATCACAGATTAAACACACCACACACCAAAGTAGTGACCTTGAACCCCTTAAGAAACACACTACCTTTGGCAATTCACAACACAGAATTCAGAACCCCTCTGAATCTGCACTTACAACCTTCAAATAGAAATACAGTAATCAAGGAAGAGAAAACAGGATACACCAGGGAATAACAAAGCTTCAAGATCAGAATTACAACCCAGTCCTATTCCACACACATGAAAATCCAAAAGCTTGATTGAATCTTGAAAGCACTTAGTCAAATCTCACTTTGATTTCTCAAAAATGTTTCTTACTCTTTAGGAGCATTTAACCAACTTTATATAATCCAACAAAGTGGTTAAAAAGCATTTAAAACAGGAGCGCAATTAGTTAGAAACATTTAATAAAGATTGAATTCAAAACCGTAAAGTTGTTAAGATTTTCCAAAACAAACAATCGATTGTTTTATCAGGACAACCGATTGTTTTTGTAACATCCCGCCAAATTTCTTTGAAAATAAATATAAAACGAAAATAAAGGTGACAAATAGATTGAAGTGAGCAAAATCTTTATATAAAATAAATAAGTTTCTCCTCACAGGGAGTTTAATACAAACGATCACTTCTCCACTAAAAACGTAAACGAAATACAATACAAAAGACAGATAGGCGATCTCCTGGCAAAAAGGGCGATCTCCTATAAGAAGGGCGATCTCCTTTCATAAAGGCGATCTCCTATTATAAAGCAGCAAGAGGGGCGATCACCCAACAGAAAAGAAAACAGGCGATCTCCTTCCAGCGACAATTTTCTAAAGAGCTCTACTTCCTGCAACATCATCTGCACCCGTGTAAATTTTACACGATCATTACAGGTTTAAGAAAAGGCCACAACACAAACGAAAACACAGGGTAAGCTAGACATTTAAAAAGAGTTTAAATAAGGATACTTAAAATAAAATCAAGGTAAACAATTTTCAAGATATTCACGTAAAGTTATCAAGTTTCTCATACTCTTCACCTGATCACCCAGAAATCACACATTTCACAATATTTTCCAGAGTCATTCTATTTCACAACTGTACCAAGTGTCTATCAATTTCAAGTTCCTCATTTCACATGTCAGACCACCACTGACTCAACACACAAGACACTTGACACTACTTCCGGAAGACTCATGCATTGACTAGACTAATAGATTCGCACCTGTCATACTGCCCACTGTGAAATCACACACATTCACAGGGTCGCCGTGAAATCACACACATTCACAGGGTCGCCGTGAAATCACACACATTCACAAGCGTATAATGAATCTCAATATCATCACCATCCAAGCATGACAGGGTTAATCCACACCACAGGTCGAGCTCGTTCTCTTTCAAACAACTCACCCATACGTATGAACCTCCTTCGACTCTCAACGCCTGAATAACTTCATCTATATGAATTCATTATCTCAGGAGAGTCAGGATATCATGATGAATCACCGGTCAATGCACATCCTACACGATCTTACACGGTATTTTCTTTCCTGAAAATACTATGCCTCGATCCCACATTCACAACATTCAACACATCATACCACTCTCAACTAGATGATTCAATCACCGCAATAGTCATTTCAAAGGTTCATGTTTTCGAATATGTCATTTGAATCTCTAACAGTTTTCAAAGTAACACCAAAAACAGAGAGTTCGCAAACAACGCCAAAACCGGCGATCTAGTTCAAAAACAAGGTATTTCGAAGACTGTATATAAAACCGGCGACCACGTCGCCCAAACACATAAGAACAGAGCATTTTACAAAGATGAAACGAAAACCGGCGACCACGTCGCCCTCACTTCAGAAATAGCTAAACTATGGCTTGTATTGAAAATGAAGTCTAGCTTCCCTTACCTGGACTTGCGCAAAACACCAGGAGCTCCGAAACCCAACAAAGCTTGAACAACGCCTTGGCTCTGTTTTTGCGTCTGGTTGAAGGACTTGCAGAGAACCTCCCAGGTGCTCTAATGGTGCTGCCTCTCGTCGTACTCTTGCGTGAAGATGCTAGAATCGCGGCGCGAAGGAGATATCTGGAGGAGAAGGGAGGTAACTCACTCTTTTTCTCTTTGAAAGCTGCAACGTTTTTTTTGTTTCTCTCAGCAGTGGGTCTCTTCATCTTAAACCAACTTATCCATCAAAAGCAGCTGCTACACCCACTCTGCAGAGAAGTCTGAGAACCACTGCCCTGAACAGTACGACCACTGTTGTCTCTGGTGCATGCCAACCACTGCTCTGAACAGTACTGCCACTGTTGTCGCTTGTGCATGCCAACCACTGCTCTGAACAGTACGACCGCGAGTGTCTCCTGCGCATGCCAACATTCTGATGTCACCACTCTAAACCACCCTTTTTGTCTACGTGGTGTGTGTGCAGGACGTTTCATGCTGGGAGTCTGGGTCCCACTTTACTCTGTGTGAAACTCGGCGTCGCGCGATAACTTTCCACTGCTGACTCATCCTGGCGAACGACCGATGTCTCCTTCGCCCTGGAAGACGACCGATGTCTTCCTCTGGGAGACGACCGATGTCTTCCTCTGGGAGACGACCGATGTCTTCCTCTGGGAGACGACCGATGTCTTCCCTGGCGACGCCCTCATAACTCTCGCGCCTTGGCCACGTCCAAATGCCTCGCGCCCTGGCAATGCCTGCATGCCTCTCGCGCCTTGGCCACGTCCACATGCCTCGCGCCCTGGCAATGACCGCATGCCTCTCGCGCCTTGGCCACGTCCACATGCCTCGCGCCCTGGCAATGACCGCATGCCTCTCGCGCCTTGACCACGTCCACATGCCTCGCGCCCGCGCGATGCCCGCATGCCTCGCGCGCCCGCGCGATGCCCGCATGCCTCGCGCGCCGCGCGATGCCCGCATGCCTCGCGCGCCCGCGCGATGTCTGCATGCCTCGCGCCCTGGCGACGTCCACCTGGCGCTCAAGTGTAGCAGGCGACCGGCGACCTCGTAGCCTTCTAAACTTAACTTTTCCTCCCTTTTTATTTTAAATAAAAACATACTTAGAATTCATTTAAAATATAACTCTTTTATTCCAATTTAATTTTTCAGGTCCTTACAGTTTTGGCTTTGACAGCTTAGTCAACAAAGCCAAAGCTTTTCAGCCTTTTCCAAAACCTTTTCACCAAACAACAATCGGTTGTTTCGACAAAAGAACAGGTTTTTTTCACTTACTTGAAAAAAAAAACTCTTTTAAAAAGGCTTTCAAATCAAACTTGTTTTGGATCCAAACAAGGTGTGGATTATACATATATTCTACCCCTGTTCCCACCCATACATAACAGCAACACCAGCCATCATCAAACACATAGGATTTGGATTCTTCAAAGCTCATGATCAACCTTGATCAACAACAACCGGTTATTTTGAAGATCTAATCGGTTGTTTTCCCTTTGCTTCAAAAAACACTTTGTTTCTTTGAAATCTGATTAATCAAGCAGTGCTGAGATTAGGATCTGATCTTTAAAAGAGATTCTAAATGCCCTATTTTAAACCTAACACAAAAAGCATCAAATTCTTCAAGCTTTAAGAGGATTTGAAAACATCAAAGCTTCCCTTGTTCAACACTATGGTCACATTGCTTCTAATTGTCCTTCTAAGCGCAATATGATGATGCATGATCAGGTAGTTTTAAGTGATCATAGTTCCCAAAGATCTAGGTCTCCCAACCCTTCTAGATTCCCAAGTGAAGAAGAGAGTGAGAGTCCATGTGAAGGCGACTTATTAGTAGTGAGACTAATGCTAGGACAAGTTTTAAAACCTTTTGATGAAAGTCAAAGAGAAAATATTTTCCACACTAGATATCTCATTAATGATAAGTTGTGTTCTTTAATAGTGGATGGAGGAAGTTGTGTGAATGTCGCTAGCACAAGAGTAGTAGATAAACTTGGTTTGCCTACTATCTCCCATGCCAATCCCTATAAGCTTCAATGGTTAAGTGAAGAGGGGGAGATCATAGTCAACAAGCAAGTCCTCATAGCCTTTTCCATTGGCAAATACAAGGATAAGGTCTTGTGTGATGTTGTCCCTATGGAAGCTACTCATATTCTTTTAGGTAGGCCATGGCAATATGATAGAAAAACTCTTCATGATGGCCTTATCAACAAAATTTCTTTTCACTTCCATGGGCATAAGATCACATTAAAATCACTCTCACCAAAGGAAGTCCATGAGGACCAACTTAAAATGAAAGAAAAGAGAGAGACCGAAAAAGAAAAAAGGAAATCTAAGAGAAGCCTTCTCATTTCACCACAAGAGGTCAAAAAGTTAATGCTTTTCCAAAAGAATATTTTCATAGCTTTCCCTAGGACCCTTGAGAGTGAGTCGGTGGTTGATAGTCCTTCATGTTTGGAAAATTTGGTAAAAGAATTTAAAGATGTTTTTCAAGTTCCCCCAAAAGGATTACCTCCTCTAAAGGGCATTGAGCACTAAATCGATTTCATTTCGGGTGCTTCTTTACCAAATAGGCTTGCATATCAAACCAATCCTACCGAGACCAAAGAAATTCAACAACAAGTGGAGGAATTAATAGTTAAGGGGCGAGTGCAAGATAGCATGAGTCCATGTGTTATGCCAGTAATTCTTGTCCCTAAAAAGGATGGGAGTTGGAGGATGTGAACGGATTGCTACGCAATTAACAACATAACCATCAAATATAGGCATCTCATTCCTAGGTTAGATGACCCTTTGGATGAATTACATGGGTCTCAAATTTTTACTAAAATTGATCTTAATAGTGGTTATAACCAAATCCGAATTAAACCGGGGGATGAATGGAAAACCGCCTTTAAGACTAAGTTTGGTTTATCTTAGTCATGCCTTTTGGCTTGACTAATGCTCCAAGTACCTTCATGCGACTCATGCACCATGTTTTAAGACCTTTCATTGGCAAGTGTGTGGTAGTTTATTTTGATGACATTCTTATTTATAGCTTGTCTTTAGAGGATCTTGAGCAGCATGTTAGGCAAGTCTTAGAAACCCTTATGAAAGAGAGTTTGTATGCTAATTTTGCTAAGTGTATGTTTGCACTAGATCATATAGACTTCCTAGGGTTTGTTGTGAGTTCTAAAGGGTTGCATGTAGACAAGGAAAAGGTTGCAGCAATTCAACATTGACCAACACCCACCAATGTTAGTGAGGTTGGAAGTTTTTATGGACTTGCTTGTTTTTATAGGCGGTTTGTGAAAGACTTTAGTACCATTATCGCACCTCTAAATGCCATAGTAAAGAATGATGTGGTTTTCAAATGGGTACAAGATCAAATTGAGACTTTTGAAACTTTGAAAGAAAAATTGACTAAGGCCCCCATTTTAGCCCTTCCTAACTTTGCTAGGACATTTGAAATTGAGTGTGAAGCCTCCAACATAGGCATTAGGGCTATCCTCCTTCAAGAGAGCCATCCCATAGATTATTTTAGTGAGAAACTCAATGGGAGTCATCTCAATTACTCAACTTATGATAAAGAACTTTATGCTCTTATTAGAGCCTTGCAAAATTGGCAACACTACCTTTTCCCAAAGGAATTTGTGATACATAGTGATCATGAATCCCTTAAATATTTGAAAGGCCAAAGCAAGCTTAATAAGAGACATGCTAAGTGGGTGGAGTTTATTGAGCAATTTCCTTATGTGATCAAACATAAACAAGGTAAAATTAATGTGGTTGTAGATGCACTTTCAAGAAGATATACCTTGTTAAATGTTTTGGATGTACAATACCTAGGTTTTGATCACATAAAGGAAAAGGAGTCTTTCGAGTGCTCTGGTGACTGATGTGACAGTTTCTTAGTAGGATGTGTGGCACGGCATACGAAGCATCTTTGAAGTGACATCCCGCCATACTCAATCTCAGGTGCACACATGGTGTAACATTGACGGTGGGAAAACCTTTACCATTTCAAATTCCTCTTCCCAAGACCCCTTTAGCGTCATACTGTTCTATTACTTCCAACTCAAAGACACTTGTAATCTATGTTTGGAATTAAATCAACCGTTACTCTAACAATTCCTAATTTGATTTTAGTTCTTCACAATTAAAATGAAAATAAGTAGAAAAGATATATGACTCCTAGAACACTAAGAACATCAGACGCAATCAAAGGTGGTAAGAAAAATAAATGACAAAAAACAAAAATTCAAAAATTGGAATTTAAGGTGCTTAATGAATAAAAAGACGAAAACTGTAAATGACAGGAAATTTAAAGGCAGAATTTAAAGGTGCTGAATTGTAAAGCGGAAATTACATTGCTTGAAGATAAAAGCAAAAATTTTAAATGTGCAAAAATGTAAAGGCAGAATATCAACTCAACAATATACTTACAAATAGAACCTTGCTCTGATTACCACATGATGTGAGTTGATTTTAAATTGCACATTTGAAAGGTTTCACTTTTGTTTAGATTTTGGATTTTAGCAATTTAAAGGTGAGAACCCTAAGAAGATCCCCACTAGACACGAACTAAACAAAGTGGTTAAGTAAGTGTAAAGGTTCACTTCACAACGGCAAAGAGAAAACACAGATATAGGTGATAATGATGCAAAGAGTGTGGAATTGAAGAGAACATAAAAGAGGAAACAAAACAAGACCAAAATGATAAAGATGAACAAATGGAAGGAACATTAAAGAACATGAAATGGAAATGGATGATGGCGCAAATAAAGAAGGAAAAAGATGAAGGGATGAATAGAACTTATGGATTAGAAAAGGAATTCACCCCACTTGGAGCAGATGAACTCCAAGATGAGTGGTGCTAGAGCCACCACTTGAGATGTCATTAACTCAAGATAAGTCCCAGAGTCGCCACTTAGGATATTATCCACCCAAGATAAGACCCAAAAACTCAAAGTACTCAAACTCACAAAATCACTCTTGCAGTGTTTCTTTTCTATTCAAATTCAACTTGAAAATACATGGAGTAAGGCACCCTATTTATAGGAATGGGTGTCTTGGTAAGCAAGAAGGGCAAGGGTAGGGTGATAAATGTGTGAGGGGCTACCTTTAGGTTTGACTAAGTCAAAACTGCACCCTAGGCTTGTTCTTCTAGAAATTAGGTCAAATTTTCTTCCTAAAGGGCTAGAAACAAGCTAAAATGATAACTACACCCCCCTATTATTGTATAGGCACCTATTCTAGCCTATCTTGCTATTTTGGACCCCTAAAGTGAGCCCAAATTATTTACAACATGTTTTTATTTTTTAAGAAGACCAGAAGAAAAAACAATTGATGTTTTGGTCTATGCTCAATTCTTCTTCTAGTAAGGTCTGTTTGATATTTGGTGGGTCCTTGACTTGATTGCTGAGATGACTGCTCACAGTGTGAATTATCTCTTGAGCCCTTGGTCATCTTGGCTACTTGGTTTATATCATGCCCCCTAAGTTGGAGAGAATTCAACCTCGAATTTAGAACTCCTGCAGATAACATAGTCAGTTTGTTCACTTATAAGATATTGCGATGTGTGGTATGTGAAGTAAACATATGTTCTTTAAGCTTGGGGAGTTCAAAAGAAGAAGTTCTAGATACAAGCCATGTTTGGAAAGAATATTTGGGGATTAAAGAACTTTTTTTATGAAAATCCTCTTAGAAGGTGAGAACCTTTTGGAGGTGTTTGAATTTCATCCCAACACCTCTTTGTCCAAGATGTCAAGTATTTAGATTTATTGGGTAATGAAAAAGACAAGGAAGAAGAACACCTTGGAAGTGCCATTTGAAGCCCGACACGGGTCAACATGATTGTTTTTGCAGTGTAAGGTGATATATTGTGACCCGATTTATCTGTTCTTTCTTTTATCTTTTCATTCTCTCTTTTGTTTTTCATTTTTATTTGGTCCTCATGAACTTCACCCCATCCTTAAATAATTAAACTAGTACACCTCCTTCTCTAGTCTTAGCGAGCCTGATACTTCTTTATAAACTGTAATTGTTTCTTTTCTTCTCTGCAGAAAGGATGCTGGCCAAGTTTAACAAGAAAGATCTGGAGGAGATGGCAAGGAAAATAAAGACAACTAGCCAAATGCCCCTTAAAACTCTGGCTAACACCGCTCCAAACCCTAGCGAGGACGACGAAGAAACCACTTTGGGGCTAGTTTTTTCAAGGAAAAAGAAGGCTCTCCTCGTCCCTCTCGAGCACTCCCACTCAAATGGTCATGCTTCCTCACACCATGCATCCCTCATGAGGGCTTTGACTCCACCCCTCAACATGGTGCCTAATCCTAAAGGTGGAGCGGAGAGCTATAGAAGGAAAGGGTTATGGGACCTAAGCTTGGACGTCTCCTCCTATCTCGAGGGTGCTCTCATGCTACTCGAAGATGAAGAGAGACTCATAGCACATGACAAACGTTACCTTATTCAAGAAGCCATGAGGTAATTTGGGCAGGCCCTAGTTAAAAACTGTATGGCTGCCAAGAAAATACAAAGTTGAAAAGCTGCAGAAGAGCTAAAGGCTTGCGAGAATGAAGAGCTCCATAAAATGGTGGCAAGCCTACAACAAGAACTTCAACATTTTCAAACTCTTTACCCGCAAATCGGGTCACTCTTAATCGAGAAGACTAAAGAGGGCTACAGAGCAAGCGACTCACTTGACTGAGGAGAAGAACCAGCTGTAATAAGAACTTGTCTAAAAGGCTGAGCATTTTGCCAATGAAACCGAAGTTTACAAAGCAGAGGCTGCCCAAGCCTTTTTGGTAGAATTTGAAGCTGTAGTGGACCAAGCATCCAACCTCCAGCTAGACATGGATTTCTCATAACTAGGTCCACGCAAAACCGTGGTAGACGGTCAACTTAGGGAAGAGTGACCCGTATGCTTAACGTTGTGTAAACTTTAGTTATTCCGCCTTGGTGAACTTTCTTAACATTATCAATAATGTATCTTTGCTTTACTTTAAACGCTTTGTCTCAAATGGATGCCTTAACAACTTGTAAATGCATGTCACCAAAATCTCGACTTAGCTTAAGCACGATAATTTACACTAGTGCACATGCATCTAGGTGTAATAACTACTCAGGCAAACATTTATCATTCAATCTTAGAATGAAGTAATAAAGATACACAAGTTTAATTTAAACAAACTTAAGCATAAAATCAAGGGGTTCAGATTAAACAAAAACTGACCTTTTGACGATTTGTACCCTATAGCCACACCAAGAAAACATTATGTCTAGGCGAATATAGGTGTACTTCGTACCTTGGCCTTCCCAAACAAGACTTCGCATAGCATGTACTTAGATAGTTGCTTCTTTCCGAGCTGGTATGTCCCCTGCTACGCACTTATCCTTTGGGGTACCTACACTTGGATACTTACTTGTATGGCAAATTTACCCCTTCTCATACCAAGTACGCAATGGATTCAACCATGTACACAGTGTTCAAACTATTCCTGCACTCACACAACTTAGTCATTATGCACACCTGCAGAGTGCCTAACTCATGTACACCTAGTTAGGTTGTCTTACCTACCTTGCACTACTCAATCTTCAGAGCGTCTGAGCTCAGAATCTTACTGAGAAAAAGGTTGTCTTACCTGACCTTGACCAAATGATGGAAGAGGTCCAAGCTCAAGCCCAAGTTCAAGACCAACAATTAGGTCCATGGCAAAGAAGATTCAAGAAGATTGAGACTCTGCTACTAATGGTAGAGAAACTGTTCTCGCCGATTGACTCAGCCACCGTTGACTTTGAGGCAGTTGGTGGCTCCTCCTATCTTCGCAGTGGTTTTGTGCTTCCCAAAGGATGGGTCCGCTGAGACAGAGGGGGGCCCCACCTATAACTGCAATTCGAAGCTCAAGTCAATATAGGGCAAGAAACATCAAATAAGCAAAATAGCTTAAGCTTATAATCTGTGTGTAAGAACTATGTCTGGTGTATGAGACAACGTACATTTACCTTGGGTCTTACCCCTTTATAAAATTGTTTCTAGGTTAACCTTCCGCTGAGATTCTCTTGCCAAAGCCTTGCCTCTAGCGAATTTAGGGTTACCTTTTTGGGATACTATCGCACAGTCTTAGCGCAACTCCCGTGGCAACATTCCTTTCTTAGAGTGCAACAGTCGTGGCAACATTCTTTTTCTGGAGTGCATATCTAACGGTATGGCCGCTAGGGTTACAACGTGTGTACCAGCACCGCGAGACCAATCCATTCTGTAAGTGCCTTAATTTATCACGTGCTTTGCATGCACCTTTCTCTCAAAGCCCTAGCGCTCTTGGGCATTGGCACCCCTAGGGGTAATCTACTTGTGCCAGACCCAAATTTCTTATACACGTTCTACATGCAAGGTATATCTGTGAATCGGGCTTTTACTAACATAATGCTTAACACGTGTGTTCTCTGGGGATCCCTCTGTGGGTCTTACTATGTCGACCTCTTCCTCAAGTGTTGACGTATATTGTCGACGTCCGAGGTCTGGCGACTACACAAGCCCCCCAGGCTCGAGCTGGAGATTGTTTCAACAAAAAACCTAACTGCTCACCCTGGCGACCTACGTGGCACTGAGGTGGCTCTGAGTGATTGGACGTGCACAGTGCCTCGAGTTGACATCCCACCACACTTTTTTTGGAGCATACACGTGGAAATTTTAACGGCTGGGGAGGGTTGCCGCTTCATGCTTCCCCTATAAGTTAAACCCTTTGCCCCATACATCCTTCACTGTTTCATTCCCTCTCTTGTTCATCTTTCAAATATCTCTGCTTCTCGAGCGCTCTACTCCCTTTCGTGATACCTCATCATCTCCACTTATAATCACTTAAAGGGTATGTTCTCTTCGCATTTTTTGTCTTTGTTTTTGTGATTTGCAATGCTTTTTAATCTGATATAACTGCCTAGGACTGTTTATGATTCTCGCACTTTACATTTGGTAGTCCTCTATTTTTTGTTTCGCACGCGTTCTTCCCTTTCTGAGCCTTGCCTTTCTTCTCCTTTTCTTTGTTTTAGCCATTTCATCACATGGTGGATCAGTCCAACTCACCCCAACCCATGGATGAATCGAACTCAACCCAACCCTTGGGTCCACCAACAACCCTAGCTCTTCCTTCTGCTCATTACCAAACTCTGTATCCCTGGGCTTCCAGTGGACTTTCAAAGGAAGTCTCTGAGTTCACTACCTCCAAAAGCATAGTGGACTACGGGAAAAACGAGTCCTGCCACCCATCTTGTATCTCTACAAAGGAGCACGACAAGTTCGTGGGGGTGGTTCCCTGTAGGGTAGGCGAGCCCGTTTGTTGCGATGAGGCATCTAGCCAGGAGGGCCCATTCTGTTTCATCTACTCCACAATTTTCAAGAAAGTTCTCCTCCACCTTCCCTTCACCAGCTTCAAGCGGGCGCTCCTGACAGAGATGAATGTCGCCCCCGCTCAGCTTCATCCCAACGGCTGGGCCTTCATCAGGGCCTTCGCCATCCTATGCGACTATTTTGGTCATCTTCCCTCAATGGACGCCTTCCTCTACTTCTTCGATGCCAAGAGTCTAAGGAAGAACCTATGGGTAAGCATCAACGGGGTTGCTAGAAGATTACTACTAACTCTCTTCCAGCAATCATATAAGGGCTTCAAGGGGAAGTTCTTCAAGATTCGCTGCAACAATTGCCACCCCACCATCCTCGACAGGTTTCCCCTTTATTGGGTAGAGAGGCCCACACAGGCGAAGCCCAGGAGTCTCACGGACTTGCACCCAAAGGATTAAGAGGTGTGTGAGTTCCTTTCTGGTCTCCAATTAGTATCTAGCTTTGCTAAACTCATTAAGCGCGAGTACAACCGTAAAAATTTGAAGGGCTACATCGGTACTTGTCTTCTTGCTTTGACTGTTATTGCTTGTGTTTTCCGTATTTTGTATGTGTTACCTGTTGTTGATTGAGTCTCTCACACACTTTCTCACAAGTTTTTGTTTTGTTATAGGCATGGTTATCGGTGCTGATAGAAGGAGGCGACTAGCTGCCCTAGCTGCAAAGAAGGGTGGTGTTGACCCCTCCACTACTGCTCAATCTGACCCCTCTGCTGTTGCTCCCTCTGCCAATGCTCCCTCTACCACTGCTCCAAGTCATTCCCATGCCACCGTGTCTCAAGGTGTGGCTATGGCTGTTGAGGTCACTCCTTCTGACAACGAGGGCACCCATTCCGGCCTGGTCTTCAAGAGGAAGCGGAAGGTTGAGGCTGCTATCCCTGTTGCATCAGACTCAGAGGATGGAGAGGCCCCCTCCTTCAGGGGGTGTCCACCAAGTGCCTCCTCTCCCCCTACTGTTGAAGAGCAGGAGGGCCGAGGGGAGAGTGCCCTGAAGGCGAGCAGTTGAGTCCTCTTGCTGCTCTCGCTCCTTTCCTCCAAAGAGTGTTGAAGTCCACCCAAGCACAGGAGGATTTGGAGAGCTTGGAGGTGGGTTCTCTAATGGAGCAAGTGGCCAAGGACTTCGGAAAAGCTCTTGCTGGGTCCAACCTCCTTCTTGACAAGATGCAGAGGGCCCAAGAAGAGGCTAAGCAAAGGGCCCTTGCCGCAGGTGGGGCGGAGTGTCACCTGACTGGGCTTACTTTGGAGGTGGCAGAGCTTCGCAAGTCCGACAAAGAGACCAAGGACCTCTTGTTTGGGAAATCCCAAGAGGCCCTTTGGTTATACGCCTAAAACAACAACCTCCGCCTCGCCATGGCAGATCTGAAGAAGGAACTAGGTGGCAAGGATGAGGCCATGGCCCAAGCTACTGAAGAATTGGCCAAGCAGAGTGAGGATTTGGCCCAGCGGGATGTGGAGCTGGCCAAGTTGAGGGAGGAGATGGGCCAACTCAAGCAAAAAATGGTCCAAACCAAAGGTGAGATGAAGATGGAGATAGCCAGCAGGGAGGAGCTCTATCAGCAGACCAAGGACGACCTCACCAACGAGGCAGTTGAAGCTTATGGTGTTGGCTTTGGGGAGCCTTGACCTTCTTCTTCTTTGTAAAACTTTTTGAAATTCAACATGCACATTGTAATTATCTGCACATTTCTTCTTAATGAATTTATTCTTCAATGCCTTAGCTTTCTCTTGATAACTTATTTTTTCTGCTGTTACTGAATATGATTATGCAATGTTTCTGATGTAGCCTAGCATGACTGCTTTCTTCCATGAGCTGAAAATGAATTTGAAGGTGGCGGAAGCTATGGTTGAAGATGTGTAAGGAGCTCCTAGGGTTGTGGTTTCCTTGAAGGTGAAGTGTTAGGTGTGGAGAGTGAGTGGTGAGGCCATCTCACTTGGAAAAGATGAGGAATGAAGACTAAGGTGTCTATCCTAGAGGTAGGAGACAAGAGTGATAATTGGCACAAAGTTGGCAGCAATTTCACTCAAATTAATCTTGAGAATTACATGAGCCAAGCACCTCCTTTTATAGCAATAGAGGGCTGGAATTTACAAAGCCAAATTCAAATGAAATGCAAGCTAAATTGGTGCCAAATGAGAGCACATGGAAGGTGTGACTAGGGAGGTGTGACTAGCGTTACTTATGCACTCCTCCATGGCCTTCTCATGACCGGCCTAGATTAAATTAGGTGTTTTAGAAACCCTAATTTAATCTAGGTTGGTAATTAGGTGCCAAAATTAATTTTAAGAAAAATTACAAATAAAATTTCCTATTCTATTTTGACAAAAAAAAATTAAATTCTACCCTACACTAAACTTATGGCATTTTTAAACATATAGAGGAAAGTTTCTCTGCCATCAGTAGCAGTATCCCAATCCTCTTGGATTCTTCTTGCCATAGCTCTTGTAGTTGGCCCATATCTTCTATTTGGTGGGCTTGGGCTTGACCTTTGACTTGGACTTGGGCTTGGGCTTGGGCCTCTTCCATCATCCCCTCCCTCTTGAGAAGGATTTGTCCTCAAATCCAATGCTTCATCTTCTTCATTACTTCTTGCAAAAGGGATTAGGTCCATAACATTGAAAGTATTATGAACTCCATATTCTTCAGGTAAATCCAGAATGTATGCATTGTCATTGATTCTCTTGAGAACTTGGAAGGGTCCATCTCCCCGGGGGCTAAGCTTAGATTTTCTTCTAATGGGAAATCTATCCTTTCTAAGATGTAGCCAAACCCAGTCTCCTTCCTCAAAAATTATCTCTCGCTTCCCCTTATTGTCATGCTTTACATATTTCTCTGTTTGCCGTTGTATTTGTTTTTTAATCCTCTCATGCATTTTCTTAACAAATTTTGATTTTGCTACTCCTTCTTTATGCACAAATTCTTGTGGATTAGGAAGAGGCAACAAATCTAAAGGTGTAAGAGGATTAAACCCATATACAACTTCAAATGGAGAAATATTGGTAGTTTTATGGACTACCCGGTTATATGCAAACTCAATATGGGGAAGGTAATCATCCTAAGATTTGTGGTTGCTTTCATAACTTCCCTAAGCATAGTTGAAAGAGATCTATTTACTACTTCAGTTTGTCCATCCGTTTGAGGATGACAAGAAGTTGAAAATTTCAGTTTAGTTCCAAGCCTTTCCCAGAGAGTTCTCCAGAAATGACTTATAAATTTTGGATCTCTATCAGACACTATGCTTTTGGGTAGACCATGAAGTCTCACCACTTCTCTAAAGAAGAGCCTAGAGATATTGTTTGCATCATCTATTTTGTGGCATGGTATAGAATGTGCCATTTTACTAAACCTATCCACAACCACAAAAATAGAATCGAAACCTCTTGCAGTCCTAGGAAGTCCTAGAATAAAGTCCATGCTAATGTCTTCCCATGGAGCATTTGCAACAGGTAAAGGAGTATAGAGTCCATGAGGCATTATTTTAGATTTAGCTTTTAAACATGAAATGCATCTAAAACAATGTCTCTGAACATCTTTTCTCATGTGCGGCCAAAAGAATTTTCCTTTTAAAAGCTCTAGAGTTTTATCAACTCCAAAATGGCCCATGAGACCTCCTTCATGTGTTTCTTTTACAAGAAGCTTTCTATGTGTTCCTTGGGGTATACAGAGTTTTCCTTCTTTAAAAAGATACCCCTCAGACACATAAAATCCTCCTAGTGCTCTATGTTCACATTTAACAAAAGTGGATGCAAAATCTTGATCTTCTTTGTACAGTTCAGGTATGTTTTCAAATCCAAGAATCTGGGCACAAAGTTTTGAAAAGAGGGCGTGCCTTCTGGAGAGAGCATTAGCAACAATATTAGTACTGCCCTTCTTGTATTTGATAACATAAGGGAATTGTTCAAGAAATTCCATCCATTTTGCATGGCGTTTATTCAACTTATGCTGACTCTTCAGGTATTTTAAAGACTCATGATCACTATGAATAACAAATTCTTTGGATACTAGATAGTGCTCCCAAGTCTTCAGGGCCCTCACAAGTGCATAGAGTTCCTTATCATAGGTAGGGTAGTTGAGGGTGGCACCATGAAGTTTTTCACTGAAATAAGCAATTGGATGTCCACCTTGCAACAATACCGCACCTATGCCTACTCTTGATGCATCACATTCTAGCTCAAAAGTTTGTGCAAAATTTGGTAGAGCTAAAACTGGTGCATTAGTGAGCAAAGCTTTAAGCCTTTGGAAAGCTTGATCTTGCTTCTCTGTCCAACAGAATGGAGTGTCTTTCTTCACTAACTCATTGAGTGGTGAAGCTAGACTTGAGAAGTTAGGCACAAATCTTCTGTAAAAGCTAGCAAGACTATGAAAACTCCTAACCTCTCCCACATTTTGTGGAACTGGCCACTCTCGGATGGCTTTGATTTTTCGGGGTCAACATGTACCCCATTTTTGCTAACTATAAAACCTAAAAACACTACACTATCAACACAAAAGGTACACTTATCAATATTAGCAAAAAGACTATTTTTCCTAAGCACTAAGAGAACTTCCCTAAGGTGACTTAGGTGGTTTTCTAGGCTTTGGCTATACACTAGAATATCATCAAAATAAACTACTACGTATTTACCTATACAATCTCTCAAGACATGATTCATTAGCCTCATGAATGTGCTAGGTGCATTAGTGAGACCAAAAGGCATCACTAACCACTCATATAGTCCAAATTTGGTTTTAAAAGCGGTTTTCCATTCATCACCTTCTTTAATTCGTATTTGATGATATCCACTCTTAAGATCAATTTTGGAAAATATAGTAGACCCATGCAATTCATCAAGAATGTCATCTAGTCTTGGGATTGGATGCCTGTACTTGATGGTGATGTTGTTGATGGCCCTACAATCACAACACATTCTCCACTTGCCGTCTTTTTTAGGTACCAACAAGATAGGTACAGCACAAGGACTGAGGCTCTTTTGAACCCAACCCTTCTCCAACAAATCCTGAACTTGTGATTCTATCTCCTTGGTTTCCTCAGGATTAGTTCTATAAGCTGGTCTATTCGGAAGACTGGCTCCTGGAACTAAATCTATTTGATGTTCTATTCCTCTAAAAGGGGGAAGTCCCAATGGTCCTTCCTTAGGGAATAAATCATCAAACTCTTTTAAAAGTTCTTTTACCTGAGGAGGTAGAATACTAGCTTCAGAAGATGTGGCAGTGCATGTAAGTGTTCCTTTACACAGCAGAAGGCCTGTAGGTTGTTCAAAAAGAAGTATTTTTTTAACTTTGTTTTCAACTTTTTCTTCCTTCTGAATGACCTTTTGGGAAGGAACACTCTTCTCCCACGCCTCTTTTTCCCTAAGGGCTTTTTCTTGGTTTTCTTTTTTTTTTTTCTTCCTCTCTTTTGATTTTCATTTGTACTTGATCCTTTATCACTTGTGAGTGTGATAAGGGATAGAGTACAAACTTTTTATCCCCATGAGTGAAAGTTGTAACATCCCGCCAAAATGCTTTTCATATTTATATAATAAAATAAAGATAAACAACTATATTGAAGTGAACATAATTATATATATGTAATGAAGTTTCTCCTCACAGGGAGTTTAATACATAATCGGTCAAATTTTCCAAAAACGTAAACAAAATACAGTAAAATAGAAAGACAGGCGATCTCCTAACAGAAAACAGGCGATCTCCTATCAGAAAACGACGATCTCCTATCAGAAACAAAAAAAAAAGTGATCACCTAACAGAAGTAGAAACAGGCGATCTCCTCCCGGCGACCACTCACTGGGGAGCTCTACTTCCTGCAACATCATCTGCTCCCGTGTAAATTATACACGATCATCACAGTTTTAAGAAAAACAGCCACAGAACCAAACACAGGGTAAGCTAGATAATTGAAAGAGAGTTTAGATTTGAACTTAAAAATCAAGATAAAATAAATTTAAGATACACACATAAAACCATCAACTTTCTTATTCTCTTCACATGACCATCAAGTAATCACACATTTCACAATTTCCTCAAGAGTCGTTCTATTCAAATAATGCATCAAGTGTCTATCAATTTCAATGTTCCTCATTTCTCACGTCAGACTTCCACTGACTCATCACACAAGACACTTGACACCACTTCTGGAAGACTCATGCATTGACTAGACTCAGAGATCTGCACCTGTCATACTGCCCCACTGTGAAATCACACACATTCACAGGGTCGCCGTGAAATCACACACATTCACAAGCGTATAAATGAATCTCAATATCATCACCATCCTAGCATGATAGGGTTAATCCATACAACGGGTCGAGCTCGTTCTCTTTCAAACAACTCACCCATACATATGAACCTCCTTCGACTCTCAACACCTGAATAACTTCATCTATATGATTCCATTATATCAGGAGAGTCAGGATATCTCATAAAAACGAATCACCGGTCAATGCACATCCTACACGATCTTACACGGTATTTTCTTTCCTAAAAATACTATGCCTTGATCCCACATTCACAACATTCAACACATCATATAACACTTAAATGAATGATTCCAATCACAGCAAAACTCATTCCAAGGTTCAGATTTTCGAATATCACATTTAAATCTCAAACAGTTTTCAAACAACACCAAAAACAGGGGAGTTCGAAAAACAACGCCAAAACCGGCGATCTCGTCCAAAACAGGGGATTATACAATAACAGTTGAAAACCGGCGACCAAGTCGCCCCATCATCTCAATCATCTAATATAAGGTTTTCGTTGAAAATAAGGCTAGCTTCCCTTACCTGGACTTGCGCAAAACACCAAGAGCTCCAAAACCCACCGAGCTTAAAGGATGCCTTAGCTCTGTTTTTTTGCGTCTGGTTTGTAGAACTTGCAGAGGACCTCCCAGGTGCTCCAAGGGTAGTCGTCGCTCGTCGCACTGGTGCTTGAGGATGCCTGAATCGCAGCGCGAAGGAGAGAAAAGGAGAAAAATGAAGGTAAACTCACTCTTTCACTCTTGAACCACTGCAACGTCCTTTTCCTCTCAGAAGTGGGTTTTTGAATCTTAAACCAGCTTGTCCACAAAAGCCGCTGCCACCACCCACTCTGCAGGGAAGTTTGCGTGTACGCTTCCCTGAACAGTACGACTACGCGTGCCTCTGCGCAGGCCAACACTCTGAGGTCACTATTCTGAACCACCCTTTTTGTCTACGTGTCGCGCGTGCAGTACGTCTGATGCAGAGAGCCTGGGTCCCACCTTATCTGTGTGAACTCGACATCGCGCGATAACCTTCCACCGATGACCGTTCGCGCGATGACTTTCCACCGATGCCTCATCCTGGAGGACGACCGATGTCTCTCCCTGGGAGACGACCGATGTCTCGCCCTGGCGATGACCGCATGCCTCGCGCCCTGGCGATGCCCGCAAGCCTCGCGCCCTGGCGATGCCCGCATGCCTCGCGCCCAGCGATGCCCGCATGCCTCGCGCCCTGGCGATGCCCGCATGCCTCGCGCCCTGGCGATCACGTGCAACCTAGGCGACAGACGATCATGTACTAACTAGGCGATCTCATAGTCTTCTAAACTACACTTTCCTTCCTTTTTATTTTAAATAAAAACATACTTAGAATTCATTTAAAATATATCCCTTTTTATTCCAATTTAATTTTACAGGTCCTTACAAAAGTAATCTCATTGGTAAGACCATTGTGCATAGTTTTCTTATCAAATTGCCATGGTCTACCCAATAAAATATGACAAGCTTCCATGGGAACTACATCACATAAAACTTTGTCTTTATAGTTTCCCACAGAGAACTCGACTTTCACTTGCTTATCTACAGTTAATTCCCCATCTTCATTTATCCACTGAAGTTTATAAGGTTTAGGATGAGGTATTACCTGTAGATTCAGCTTCTCAACCATCCTAGAGCTACAGCAGTTGCAGCAGGAACCACTGTCCACAATGAGAGAACATACATTTTCAAAAACTTTGCATCTTGTGTGGAAGATATTCTCTCTTTGTGACTCTTGGTCCACACTAGGTTGGTTGTTGAGGGTTCTACGGATCATCATTAACTCCCCCTCACATGGATACACTCCCTCACTATTTACTTTCTCTTCTCCCTCGCTAACTTCTTCACTTTGGCTACTATATTCATCCCTCCCTCTTAAGAGTATGGTTCTCTTGTTTGGGCACTGGGCAGCTATATGACCTCTACCAAAGCACTTAAAACATTTAGTGTCTCTGCTACGGGGTTGTGAGCTAGAGGTATCTATTTCTATTTTCTTGGGAGTTTCTTTTGGTTTTTCTTTTATGGTTTCCTCCCTTTTATACTCTCTCTTGGGATAGGAGTTAGAATATGAACCTTCCCTACGACTTGATATTTTTCTCAAATTTTGTTGTTCAACTTTGATGCAAAGTTGAATTAAATCATTCAAGTCTCTGTAGGGTAAAAGTTCAACTCTATCTCTAATCTCAAGATTGAGTCCACTCAAAAATCTTGCTATTGTGGTGGATTTTTCCTCCCTAATGGAGGCTCTCATCATATAAAGCTCCATTTTCTGCCTATATTCTTCCACACTCATAGATTTCTGTTGGAGTCTCTGGAGCTTGTCCATTAACTCCCTATTATAGTAGGAAGGGATATGATGGCGTCTTAAGGCTCCCCTAAGATCATTCCAATATTCTATGGGAGGGTCCTTATCAAGGCGCCTATCTCTCTCTAAGGTAGTCCACCAATACATAGCATTTCCCTGAAAGCTAAGGGTAGCTAGGGGTACCTTTCATTCCTCACTTACTCTATGGCAAGCAAATAATTGTTCTACCTTCATTTCCCAATCTAGGTAAGCTTCTACATTTTCTTTCCCATGGAAATAAGGTAAGTCTACCCTAACCTCCTTACTACTTTCTTTTCTTTCTTTTCTAGCTCTCCTAGGGAGTGGTTGATAATACTCATTAATCCTAAGGCTTCGTTCACCAAGAGAATCAATACCCCTAGAGCTAGATGCATGTGAACTTCTTTTTGTTTTATGGGTGTATTCATCTTTTTCTTTAACCATCCTTTCCAACAAAGCAACATGAGCATCCCTCTCTTTGAGTTGGGTCTCATGTTGGAGTTGTCTATATGAAAGTGATTGAAAGTCTTGTGTTAATTATTTTAAAAGAGATTTGATTGACTTTCTATCATCTTCACTAGAGTTAGGAGAATGAGTAGACATGATTAAAGCTATATGTTGAAAGCAATTTACCACAAGAAAGATAGGTGGAGTAATGTAGGTAGATTCCCAGGAAAGGGAGGTGGATCACTTGGATCACTTAAGTACCAAGCCTTTCCTAGCCAGATTCTATCCTTCAAGACTTTCACAAACCTTTCTCTAAGTAATTCACTTAGAGCACAAACAAGAATGAAAACACAAGCTTTAATACAAGAAAACGAAATTACTTAAAAACAATTATCACAATGAACAATTAACTCTAATTCAAAAGCATTTAAACTAGGCGAATTCCTAAGGTGAGGCTTCTTTGGCACTTAGAACCTTTGAAGACACACTCACCGTCTAATTGGCGTGATTAATTCCACTAATTATTGAATGTTTAACAACTTACAACTCAAAAGAAATACAATGGAAATTTTGAATTACAAAAGTTTAGAATCCTATTCTATGCTTCCTTTTCTTTTTAGTACCCCTCCATTTTGCTTTGCACTCCTCTCTTTGATGTATGTTTGCATATTTTTGTTGCTGCACTCTTGCTTTACCTCTTTTAGGATAGTCACTAAAGTAATCAATTCAGCACCTACTAAGTAAAAATGACACTCACCACAAAGGTTAGCTCCAAACTTAACAAGCACCTTTTGAAAACTTCCACCACTTAAGAGGTCAACAAAAATTAAAGCAACAAAAGCTCAATTTAAATTTGGACAACAGAAAAGGGATTTAAATGTGACAAAACTAGAAGGAATATTGAAGAAAAATTGACAATCAAGCAAAATAAGGTAATCAACAAAGCTAGCACACAAAATGAACCTAGGGAAAGGTACTAGAATTGGATTACAAAAACCAAAACTGAACTACTGGAATTTAAGTGTCAAAAAGCGTGACTTACACGATTTATGCTGAGCTGTATTTTTTAAATTTCAATTTGAATTTTTAAAAACAGATACTTCAAAATGTTAACCAAATTTTGGCGCTGGAATCACTCAAAACACATGCAGCAATCAATTACAATAAATTTTTCAAATCTGGTGCCAGATTACCGTTTCTTTTTGCGCCAGTTTTGAACACTGATTTTGTTTGATTTATCATTTTTTTTTCACTTCGAATTTTGATTCACTTTTTTTTCCCCTTTTTTTCTAAGACATCAAAATTCTCAGATACAGATTTCCAGAATTTTTCTCCAACGGAATTAATTTTCACAATGAAAAACAGCCAGCACAGTTTAGAAATCCTAATCTGGAATTAAAAACAGAGTTGAAAACTTGCAAAGACACAATAGAATGATTGCATAAGAATTTGTGTGGATCTATCACACAAATATGAACTCAAATCTAAAAGAAAAAAATGCACCAAAGGATCAAACAATTCAGATTAAAAACTGGACTCAAGAGCAAATCAAGAAACAAAATCAATCAAGAAAAGTTCTACTAGGATTTGATGATATTTCTTGGAGAAACATGACTTGACAAAACATGTATTGATTTCAAAATCAAAATGACTCAAATTAAAACAGATTGAACCAATTAAAATGTGCAAGAAAGACTCAAAATCCTAATAAAATCAAGCAGCACACCAAAACACACAAGAATCCTACAAAAAATTGAAATTAGAAGCTCAAGAACAAGTTGAACACATTCTACCGATTGGATTCATCAAAACAGCATTCAAATCAAAATTAAATTGCAAAAAACAGCAAGACATTCAAGGATCTAATGAAGAACAACACAGAAATATGAAGAACAACACAAAATCAAAAAAAATTAGAAGAAGACACTTAGCTCTTGAAGAACCATGGCTCTAGATACCACTTGATGTAGCCTAGCTTGAGTGCTTTCTTCCATGAGCTGAAAATGAATTTGAAGGTGGCGGAAGCTATGGTTGAAGATGTGCAAGGAGCTCCTAGGAGTTGTGGTTTCCTTGAAGGTGAAGTGTTAGGTGTGGAGAGTGAGTGGTGAGGCCATCTCACTTGGAAAAGATGAAGAATGAAGACTAAGGTGTCTATCCTACAGGTAGGAGACAAGAGTGATAATTGGCACAAAGTTGGCAGCAATTTCACTCAAATTAATCTTGAGAATTACATGAGCCAAGCACCTCCTTTTATAGCAATAGAGGGCTGGAATTTACAAAGCCAAATTCAAATGAAATGCAAGCTAAATTGGTGCCAAATGAGAGCACATGGAAGGTGTGACTAGGAAGGTGTGACTAGCGTTACTTATGCACTCCTCCATGGCCTTCTCATGACCGGCCTAGATTAAATTAGGTGTTTTAGAAACCCTAATTTAATCTAGGTTGGTAATTAGGTGCCAAAATTAATTCTAAGAAAAATTACAAAAAAAATTTCCTATTCTATTTTGACAAAAAAAAAAAAAAAATTCTACCCTACACTAAACTTATGGCATTTTTAAACATATAGAGGAAAGTTTCTCTGCCATCAGTAGCAGTATCCCAATCCTCTTGGATTCTTCTTGCCATAGCTCTTGTAGTTGGCCCATATCTTCTATTTGGTGGGCTTGGGCTTGACCTTTGACTTAGACTTGGGCTTGGGCTTGGGCCTCTTCCATCAGCTTCCTCTTTCAATATTGTTTCTGTTCTCTCTTGCCTGTATCTGCATGGCTTTTTCCTCTTAATGAACTTGCATGGCCCCTATCCAATGAACTCATTAACCTGCAATGTCTTGTCTATACTCTTTTTTTTTTCATCTTTGTATCTGTTCTTGAGGCAATTTTGTCAATTTAAAAGTACCCAATGACCGCTTTTGCCCAAACATCGCAATACTTGCTTAACTTGTTCCCTCAATCTCGTGCACTAGCCTCTTCCTCGACGTATAAGTCGTGGAAGAGAACTTCACTGGCATCGACCTTGGTCGATAAGTCAAGAAGGACCTCTTACTGGCCTCGACCTTGCTGTACAAAGACAATGGGTGAGGACTTTTACTGGTGTCGACCTTGGCTGACAAGTCAAGGAAGACCTCTTACTAGCCTCAACCTTGTTGTACAAAGACAAGGAAGAGGACTTTCACTTGTGTTGACCTTGGCTGATAAGTCAAGGAAGACCTCTTATTGGCCTCGACCTTGTTGTACAAAGACAAGGGCGAGGACTTTTACTAGTGTCAACCTTGGCTGACAAGTCATGAAAGACCTCTTACTAGCCTCAACCTTGCTATACAAAGACAAGAAAGACGACTTTCAATTGTGTCGACCTTGGCTGATAAGTCAAGGAAGACCTCTCATTGGCCTCAACCTTGTTATACAAAGACATGGAAGAAGACTTTTACTGGCTTGCCTTGACCTTGTTGTACAAAGAGGAAGAGGACTTTATTCACTTGCCTCGACCTCACTGTACAAAGACGAGGAAGAACACTTTATTCGCTTGCCTCGACCTCGCTGTACAAAGACAAGGAAGAGGGCTTTCTGTGGAATCATACTATTCTCGACCTTGGTGTATAAAGGCAAGGGAAAGGTTCACTTACTGCTCAATACAAACACGTCTTTCTCAATTCTTTTCCTTTTATTGGGTGACCTCGTTGAAAAACCCCCTTGGGGGAAAAAGAGTGTCCTCTTAACTGAATACAACTGAAATACATTTTTAACTGAATACAATGTAACTAACTGAAATAGAACTTAAGGTTGGCACCATTCCATGTGCGAGGGATGGCCCCACCTTCCAAGGTTTCTAGCCTATATGCTCCGTTCCCAAGGGCCTCTGTCACGCAGAATGGACCAATCCACTTGGGAGATAACTTGTTCTCTAGCTGGTAGGGATGAGCCTTTCGCATCACCAAGTCGGTCACCTGGAACTACTGAGGTCTTAGCTTGGACTTGTGCTTATACTCTATCTTTCTTTTTAAAGCTTCAGATTTGATGTGGGCCTCTTACCTGGCCTCATCCAGCATATCTAAATTCACTTTCCTCTCCTCGTTAGATTCTTCAGCCACAAAGTTCTGAAAGCGAGGCGAGTTCTCCTAGATTTCTATGGGAATCATGGCATCTGACCCATACACCAGGCTAAAGGGTGTTTCCTTGGTGGTGGACTGTGGGGTGGTGTGATATGCCCACACAATCCTAGGAACCTCCTTTGCCCAATTCCCTTTAGCTTTCTCTAGTCTCCTTTTTAAGCCCCTGAGTAGGACTCTGTTGGCCGATTCGATCTGTCTGTTGGTCTGGGGGTGCTCAACCGATGCAAACACCTGCTTGATGTCGAGCTCTGTGCACATATTGCCCAATTGCTGGCATGCAAACTAGGTTCCATTGTCAGAGACCATCATTTCGGGATTTCAAAACGACAAACTATATTCTTCCACACAAAGTGTTGGACTTTGTGAGCTGTGATTTGTGCCACTGGTTCAACCTCGATCCACTTGTTAAAATATTGTATGGCCACCACGAGGTAGTTTATCTGTAGAATTGCTAGGGAAAATGGCCCCAAGATGTCGATTCCCGAGGTATGGAAAGGCCATGGGCTGTGGAGCGACCTCAATTTCTCTGGTAGCGCATTATGCTAGTTGGCGTGCTGCTGGCACTTCTTGCACCACTGTGCATATCTCCTACAATCTTCTCTCATAGTTGGCTAGTAGTACCCAGCTCGAGCAACTTTGGCCGATAGAGCTCGACCGTCGATGTGACTTCCGCATATGGCTTCATGGAGTTCAGACATGATATGGGTACATTGCGCTCCGCTTACACAGGTCAGGATAGGATAGGTGTAGCCATGCCTAAACAAGTTGCCATCAATCAAAGTATAGCGAGTTGCATTCTTTTTCACAATTCTGGCCTCCGCTGGGTCCATGGGGAGCACTCCGTCAGCTAGGTAGCGTCTATAGGGTGTTATCCAGGTTTCCCCTTCCTCGACCATGTGAACCTGTGACGATCTCTCTTTTGGCGAACCATATGCGCTTATGTAGGGGTGTTTTCAATGTCTCCTGGGTTAGTGACTTGTGACTTCTCTTTCTTTCTTCTAAAACGCTTACCATTTGAACATCTACCACGCCCTCTGTGGCTGTTCGAGGTGCTCTTATACCTACCCCCCTTACCTGAGCTGGCGAGCTTTGCCAACAAGTCAGCTCTAGCATTTTGTCCTTCGGGAACATGTAGCAACTCAAACTCTACGAAAGTTCTCCTTAGGAGCTCCACATACTCGAGGAAAGCGGCCATCTAAGGGTCCTTGTCCTGGTACTCACCCGTAACCTGCCCTGTTATCAGTAGTGAATCACTCTTGGCCATCAGACATTCTGCACCCATCTCCTTGGTTAGCAGCATCCCTGCGATCAAAGCCTCATATTGTGCTTGATTGTTACTGGCTTTGAAGGCAAAATGCAAGGCCTGCTTAATCAGGACCCCACCTGGTCCTTCCAATATCACTCCAGTGTCGCTGCCCTACTAATTCGACGATCTGTCTACTGAAAGTATCCACTTGAAGTCTACCTCTCCCTACTGTGTGGCTTCTGAGGAGAGCTCTACTACGAAGTTGGCATAAACTTGGCCCTTGATTGGCCCTCTGGGTTCAAACTGCACATCAAACTTAGATAACTCAACCGCCCAGCGCAGCATTCTCCCAGAGACATCAGGTTTCTGCAGGACCTTGCGAATGAGGAGGTCCGTCATCACAATGATAGTGAAGTTGTGAAAGTAGTGCCAGAGCCTCCACGCTGAAAATACTATAGCTAGGGCTACCTTTTCTATGGCTTGGTAGTGCACCTCAGGTCCCTACAAGACCTTGCTGACAAAATATATGGGTTTCTGCACCTGGTCCTACTCTTGGACGAGGACCAAACTGATCGCCCACTCCGTGATGGCGAAGTACAAGCAGAGCAGAGTACTTGGTAGCGACTTGCACAACATTGGGGGACTGGCCAGATACTTTTTCAACTTGAGGAATGATTCCTCACACTCATCAGTCCAATACGAACTTGTTATTTCTCTTTAAACACTGGAAGTAAGGATACCCCCTGTCCCCTCCCACTGAAACAAACTGGGACAAGGTGGCCATCCAACCTATTAACTGTTGCACTTCCTTTACTGACACTGGGCTTCTCTTGGCCATAATTGGCGTGCATTTCTCGGGTTTGCTTCTATTCCATGCTCAGACAGCAAGAACCCCAAGAACTTCCTCACTTCTACCCCAAACACACATTTTTCAGGGTTCAGTTTTAACTTGTACCAGGCTATGGTGTTGAACAGCTCTTCTAGGTCAGCGACGTGCTGATCCTTTTCTTGGGAGGTGATGACCATGTCGTCCATGTATGCCTGCACATTTTGCCCTATCATAGGGGTGAGTATCCTGTCCATTAGTCTCTGGTAGGTTGCTTCAGCATTCTTCAGTCCAAAGGGTATCACCTTGTAACAATAACTGGAGAGCTCTGTCATGAATGTTGTCTTGCATTCGTCTCTGGGGTGCATCCGGATCTGGTTGTATCCAGAAAATGCATCCAAGAAGCTGAGGAGTTTGCGTCCTGACGAGTTGTCCACCAAGACATCAATGTTGGGCAATGGGTAAGAGTCTTTGGGACAGGCTTTATTCAGGTCTGTGAAGTCGACACACATCCTCCACTTGCCATTGGCTTTCTTGACTAACACCACATTGGCCAACCACTCAGGGTATTGGATCTCCCTGATGTGACTGGCCTCCAGCAGCTTCTGGGTTTCCTTCCTGATGACCTGCTGCCTCTCCTCATTGAACTTTCTCCATCTCTGGCGTACAGGTCGGACCCATGGGTCCATGGTAAGATGATGGAACAAGAAGTTAGGGTCAATACCCGGCATGTCTGAGGCAGTCCACACGAAGGCGTCCAGATGTCGAGCCAAGACCCCGACAACCTGGTCCTACGCTTCCTGACTCAGGGACTTACCAAGTTTGAACTGTTTGCCCCCAATCTCTCGTTCCACGACCATTTCTGCGGGCTCGGTTCGTCTTTCAAGGGCGACCTCTACATGGACAATTCCTTCATCCCTGGGTGGTCGGCTGGTGACAGGGCACACCCCTCTCTTTCTCTTGAGGCTATTCTCATAACACTTTCCAGCCATCTTCTGGTCAGACTTGACGGTGATCACCGTTCCATTAAGGGAGGGCAGCTTCATCTTTATGTGTCTTGACGAGGGTACTGTTCCTAATCTGTTCTAAGTTGGCCTGCCCAAAAGAATGTTATAAGCAGAAGGAGCGTTTACCACAAGATACCTTATATTGACAGTACGAGATGCATTGTCGTTTGTGAACGTCGTCCTTAGCTCAATGTGGCCTCTGACCTCTACTTGGTTCCTTGCAAAACTGTATAGGCAGCCATCGTAAGGCCTCAACTGGTCAGGTGATAACTGTAACTTATTGAAGGTCGGCCAAAATGTCACATTTGCCGAACTTCCCTAGTCGACAAGGACCCGGGGAACCTTCCTTCCCACTGTCACCACTAAAATTACCACCAGGTCGTTGTCGTTTGGGACCACGTCCAGCCGATCAGCCTTCGTGGAAAACGAGGTTAGGCTCTGGGAACTAGTCGGCTTCCCCCTCCACGACAGTCATCACTTCTTTGGCGTATTTCCTTCGCTAGGAAGCAGTACACCCTCCTCCTGAGAAACCCCTGGAGATGGTGCTGATCTCTCCGTGGATGGGTACCTCATGCCCCTAGTCTCCTGCTGGGGCCACCGACGTCAAGGTCCCTTGTGGTTCCTGCAAGTAGTTTGTCAAAAAATCGTTTCTTACCAGTTCATCCAGTTGGTGCCCTAGCGCTAGGTAGTTGCTCAGTCCGTGACCACACGCCTGGTGGAAGTCACACAACATGTCTTTGTTGGGTCCCAACCTCTTGTCAGTTTTCTGGGGAAACTTCAGTCTGCTAGCCACCTCAGGAAGGGTGATTAGCTCCTTGAAGTCTATTCTGAAGCTGTGCCTGGTGGGTTTAGGCTTCTTCAACTCATACGGTGTCGACTTAGCCTTCTTTCCCGTCGTGGCCTCATGCACCCTCATAGGTTGAGTGTGACCTGCTGCACGAGGTTTGGACAGATCGACCCTTGTGCGCTTTTCTGTTATGTGTTCTTCTGCGCTGCTGTGGGCCACAGCTCGGCGACGGATCTCATTGAAAGTCTTAAGCTAACATCTGATCAGGGAATCACTAAAAGGTCCTGGTAAGATCCCCTTCCCAAATGCGTGTACCATCATGGCCTCGTCTTTGGCATGCAACTTCACCACGAGCGCTCCAAATCGGTTTAGGAAGTCCTTCAATGGCTCTCCCTGGTATTGCTTCACATCAAAAAGATTGAAGGAAACAGGAGGACGGGCTTGGTTGACAATAAGTTGTTCCTTGAATAGCGTTGAGAACTAATCGAATGATGTGATGTGTCCGTCAGGGAGTCCGACGAACCAGTCTAGCGCTATTCCTGCAAACATTCCCATAAACAACTTACAGTGCATTGCATCGGTTCCTCCTGAGATCATCATCTATGTGTGGAAGGCCGTGATGTGGGCCTCCGGATCTTCAACGCATGTGAAGGTGATCTTTGGGATCATGAACGTTGCTAGCATCACCGTCTCCATGATCGCTTGGGAGAAAGGCATGGGGCGAACCCTGGCTGGGGGGGCACACCCAACTCCCCCGCTACACGTTCTCCTATCCCTCTTCGTAATTCCTTGTTGGCTCTATGCAATTCCTCGTTGGTTGCCAACAACGCATCCAGTTCTGCTCTAAACTGATCCTGTCTAAGGGCCTGATCAGCGTTGGACGCCGCAAACGCTTGCTGAAGGTTGCGGATGGTTTCCATGAGTTCTTGTATGGTGACGTGGTTGTCTTCCTCCCTTCTAGCAGCACCTTGCCTAGTGTTCCTCATATCGTCTGGTATCTCTAATCACAACTGTGGATGGGACCTAGTTTTATCGGGCCCCACGGTGGGTGCCAAATGTTCTCGTCGGTTGACTCAGCCGCCGTTGACTCTGAGGTAAATGGTGGCTCCTCTTATCTTCGCGGTGGTTCTGTGCTTCCCAAAGGATGGCTCCGTTGAGACGGAGGGGGGCCCCACCTGTAACTGCACTCCGACGCTCAAGTCAAGACTGATGGAAAAATGTTCTTCTTCTAATAGTTATCTTTGTAATTTCTTCTTTGGATGGATGATGAATGAGATCTGAGGAGCGAAAGCATTATAGAAACTCAAGAGAAGTTTCCATGGATTAAAGTGGAGTTAGGAATTTGTGAGAGTGAGAGGTGAGGCCAACTCACTAGGAAAGAGTCTAGGCTAAGTCTTGAAGGAGACTAACCTAGGGAGAACTTAAGAACAAGTAGAATGGCCAAAATTAGGCAGCATTTCATTACTAATTCCAAGTTAAAAAATTACATGTATAAGAGACTCCTATTTATAGGAGAAAGTCTCTCAAAAACTCTCAAATGAGAGAGTGACAAGTGTCACTACCTTATTGGTGCAAATCCTCTCCATTAAGGAGTAGACATGTGGAGCCTCATGCCTTCCTTGCCTACATTTCTATTTGCACCCCTCTTTTACTATTTTACACTTTACTTTATTTTCTATTTACATCCTTCCCTACTTTGGCCCAAAATACAAGGCCCAAAACTTCCTAACTACTGTATACAATTTTTACAAGGCTAAGAAGAAGAAAAAGACTCTATAAACTCTTCATTAAAGCTCGATCTTCGTCTATCTTCTTGGCCGAAAGTTTTGAGGCTGGACGGTTTCCATCAAATACAGGGTAAAAAACATCAAATAAGCAAAAGTGCTTAAGCTTATAATGTGTGTGTAAGAACTATGTCTTGCGTAGAAGACAACGTACCTTTACCATGGGTCTTACCCCTTTATAGAATTGTTTCTAGGTTAACCTGCCCCTGACATTCTCTTGCCAAAGCCTTGCCTCTAGCGAATTTAGGGTTACCTTTTCAGGATACTATCACACAATCTTAGCGCAACTCCCATGACAACATTCCTTTCTTAGAGTGCAACACTCGTGGCAACATTATTTTTCTGGAGTGCGTAACTAACGGTATGGCTGCTAGGGTTACAACGTGTGTACTAGCGCCGCAAGACCAATTCGTTCTGTAAGTGCCCTAATTTCTCACGTGCCTTGCATGTAGCTTTCTCGCAAAACCCTAGCGCTCTTGAGCATATGCGCCCCTAGGGGTAATCTACTTGTGCCAGACCCAAATGTCTTATATACGTTTTGCATGCAAGGTATATCTGTGAATCGGGCTTTTACTAACATAATGCTTAACACGTGTGTTCTCTAGGGACCCCTCTATGGGTTCTACTATACCGACCTCTACTGTGCCGATCTCTTCCTCAGGTGCCAACGTATACAGCCGACGTCTGAGGTTTGGCCACTACAGAAACTTTTCTTTATATGTTCAAAGATTCCTAAGAGGACCACAGGGAGTAGAGCCTAAGCCGGGGTAGCTGAGCATCAACTAGTTTTTTTATTTTTAATTTCAATACAGTAGGGTTTGATGTGAATTCAAGAACATAAGATGAAAGGTTCTTGACATTCTTAGGAAACATCTTGAGTTGGTCATGAGAGAGGCACTTTTTCTTAGAATTGGATCAATGTTCTAAGTCAAGAACTCACCAAAACTAATGCCAAAACACAAACTCATATGGAAGTTCCAATTATTGTCAAATTGAACCGAACAAAGATGAAATTAAAGGCAAGGAAACTGAATATAAGTGCTGGAAAAGAAGAACAAGCTGCTGGAAACACAAATCAACCGAACAATCACACAAGAACACAAGCTAAGACATGAAAATTAAAAAAAAAAAAAAGGAAGAAAGGAGAAGAAAATGCTCATGAAGATGGAGGAATGGTTGGATGATCATGCCACTAAGAGGATGAAGGCTCCTAGATGAGTGTGCAAGCCGCCACTTGAGGTAACCATTGAACCTTCAAGATAAGACTAGTGAAGAAGATGCAAAGCTCTCCAATGCTCACTCCAAAATTGAGTATAATTTCTCTAATTCAAAATTCAGATCTGAAAAATACAAGGGCAGCACCTTAATTTATAGTGTGAAGGTGCTGAAATGCAAGCTAAATGAATTCAAAAAATTCCCCCCAAATTCAAATGAAAATGGTGCCTAAACAAGTCATGAGGAAGGTGTGACTTCTTCTTTCACTTTGGCACCTCCTATTTTAACTCCTACACCTATTTACTAACGCACCCCCCTCCTAATGCTCCTAACTAAAGACCTAAAGATGCTTTAACACAAGAGGTTTCTCATGTTTTCCTCTAAGCATCCTCACACAATGAAATTACAAAAAGGGAAAATAAACGTCCCCTTTCTCCTAAAGCTTTGAACATGCTTCTTGTGAGCCTTTGAGGTTGTCTTTGATCTCCATGAACGTCCTCAACCTCTTCTTCTTCGTGATGATTGGCCTCCATGTCCTCTTGAGCTTGATCTCCATCAGGGTTCTTTTAGCATAACAGGGGGTGTGCTTACCATTTTTGCTTGTACCTAGGCCTTTTGGAAGGAAGGTTACCCTACCTTCTAGAAACCTAGCCAAAGGGGGCGGCATTGACCTTAGTCAATACCCTAGCCCCCCCTCTCTTTTGTAATTCCCATCCTACCCTTGCTCCTTGCTCTCCAAGGCACCATCTCCTATAAATGGGGTGCTTAGGCTCATGTTTTGTAAAATCAATATTAATGAGTAAATGCTGCCAAATATTTGCTAGCTTCTACTCCCTTGTCTAGTCTCTTTAGGTTAGACACTTTGATCTTCACCTTCACCTTTCTCCAAGTGATTTGGCCCAACCAATCACTCTCCATACCTCTCATGCACATACAAGGAACCCATAGCTCTATATGTGCCATCCTTGATCCATCACCTCCATTGCTTCCACCACTATCACCTCATTATTTCAAGAAGAACAATCGATCATGAAGGCACAACCCATCACCAAATAACTTTAGGGCGCCTGAACTCAGAATCTTACTGACTAAAGGTCATCTTATTTGACTTTAGGCCAAATGAACTTATGCACAAGGCGCCTTCTCAGGTAACTTCACCCAGAGAGGTTGTTTTGTCTGCCAATGGGTAATCACTTTATAGTTACCCGCAGGGTGCCTTTCCGAGGAAGGTCGTTTTATTTGCCAATGGGTAATCACTTTATTACCCATAGGGCGCCTTTCGGAGAAAGGTTGTTTTATCTACCAATGGGTAATCACTTTATACTTACCCGCAGGGCGCGTTTTCGAGGAATGTTGTTTTATCAACCAATGGGTAATCACTTTATACTTACCCGCAAGGCGCCTTTCTAAGGAAGGTCGTTTTATCTGCCGATGGGTAATTACTTTGCACATAAGGCGTTGATACAACCCAAGTAGCTACAAAGATGACCAAAGAAGCAAAAGACAAAGCACAAGGTCAAGACCCTACCAAGGATCACATGGACCTCACCAAAGGAGTTGGGCATAAACCAACACACCAACTATTCTTCCTTTTGGTCTTCTTATAAGATACAAATATGTTGTAAATAATTGGGCTCACTTTAGGAGTCCAAATAGCAAAGATAAGCTAGAATAGGTGCCTATAGCATAATAGGGGGTGTAGTTATCATTTTAACTTGTTTTTAGCCTTTAGGAAGGTTTTTTGACCTAGTTTCTAGAAGGACAAACCTAAGATGCGAGATTGACTTAGTCAAAAAATAAGGCAGCCCCCTCACAAATTTAATTCCACTTTTTAATTCATTAGCACTTTAAATTCCGCTTTTGAATTTTAGTTTGTGTCAATTTTTGTTCTTACCTCTTTTTTCTTTGAGTCATATGTTCGTTAGTGTTCTAGGAGTCCTTCTCTTTTTCCTCTACTTACTTTGCTTTTAATTGTGAAAATTATAAGTAATTAGAACTTTATTTTAGTATAAGTAGATTTAAGTTCCAAAAAAAAGATTTCAAGTGATCAATTAAATTGAATCCCCAAACTTTTTGTGAAAATTAAAGTTCTATGAAAATATGCATGACCAAGTCTATGGATCTTTCTTTTCCAGAAGACAAGGACAAGTATAAAAATAAAAAATAAATCAAAAAAAAGATAAGAAAAAGAAGAAGTGGCGCAAAAGAACTTGAGTTTTTCCAAATTCTTTTTCAAAGAGAGCAACATTTCAATTTCAGGGTTCATCTTGATTGGCAAATTGCTTTCAACAATTGTGAAATTTTGATCATTTTGCTTTAAAAAATTTCTAAAGAAAGTTTCATTGTTAAAAGTTCAGTAAGTATCTTAGGGTCCTTTTTGTGTGCCTTTTTCTTGCTTGTCTTTCTTCAAAGTTTTGTCTTAATCTCTTCCTCAAATTTGGTTTAGCTTTTCTTGCTTAAGCTTTTCTTGATTGTCTTTTTATTTTTTTCCTTAACTTTTGTTTTGGTTTCCATTAAGATCAAGTGATTGATGCTTTGACCTTTTTCATTTGAGAGTTTTCAACCTCAAGAAAGACCTTTGTGGAGTGGAAAAAAAAATTCTTTGAAGTGCTTTGAGTGTTTTCTTATTGAATTTCACCAAAAGTGACGCAAACGTGAGGAGTGTTTAAATTGTTTTCACTAATTGTTTGTTTCCTGTGTGCAAAAATTATGGGTCATTTGTCTTTAGGTGAATCTTCAAAACCGCAATCATATCACAAAGCCCACCTTTGGGAGAACTTATGGAGGTCAAGAAGAGAATCGTCCACAAAGACGAGGAAATAAGCCAACTAGCAAAAAGATTGCAAAGACTAGAAGAAGCTCAAGCGAGGCTAAATCAAGAAAGGAAATTGGAATCGCCAAGAGCAACTAGACATTCCATGCACTATGGGAGTCTAAAACATGATTGACGAGTGCACAATTTTGCAAACCGGCACCATCAACACCAACAACAACCACAACATGCTTTTAATTTTGTAAAGTTACCTAGTTTTAGTGGGTCCAATGACCCTACTTTGTATTTAGAATGGGAAGCTAAAGTTGAATGTAAGGATCTAGAAAATTAATTTAGAGTAGAAGTGGTATATTTTAAATGCTTTCTGAATACTTTATTATCTGAAATGAAAAGAACATATAATAGAAAATTCATAGTAGTCAGATCTCGGACGTCGCCCAAGAGGTCTGAGGTCAGTATGGTAGAGGTCGGTCGGTGGACCATAGTGGGTTCCAGAAATCACATGTATCAAGGTGTGATTTGAACCTTAGATGCATCATGCATGCGGGATAACTGCGAAACTCTATGCTTTGGCATAAGAGATTTACCCTTAGTGTTACTTGCATTGGCAAGTGAGAGGTTTGTACCGAACTGTCCTCGGGCAGGAGAAACTACCGACGTCACCAAGCCATGTGGGGGTGATACCACAGACATGGAGTAGTGAGTCGATGAACCCTCAGCAGGGTGTGACGATGTGACATCGGTGACCAAAGTGAGGCAATGTGTCCTCGTCACACACAAGGGCGATGAGAGATCGCCAAGATGAGAGACACATCGGTCATCGACCATGATGAGAGATCGCCAGGATGAGAGACACATCGGTCATCGACCATGATGAGAGATCGCCAGGATGAGAGACACATCGGTCATTGCCAGGATGAGAGACACATCATTCATCCAGCATGAAGCTATGCATAAAGCTGTTAAAGGCAATGCTAAGGTTACAGTTAGTCGCGATCAAGTCACAAACCAAGTTGGAAGGGTTGCAGTGAGATCGCGCTAAAGCCTAAGCCAGTTAACAGTTAGTCACGTGCAGAGATTTAAAGATGGAGAGAGGACCAGTGGTCAGTAAAGCGCCTGGAAGCAGAGCGCGATCAGTCATCGGTGGATGGTCATCGCGCGATCAGTCATCAGTGGATAGTCATTGTGGGATCAGTCATCGGTGCATGGTCATCGGGGTTCCCTGCTACACGTGTTAAGCTGGGACCCAGGCTCCCCGCAAGAGAGCGTTATGCATGCGTGACACGTGGACTGTGAAGGTGCCCAAAGCAGTTGGCGCCAGAGATTTGGTAGGGCAGGTGACCCAGAGTTTCGGTGCGCGCAGAGACATCACGTGGCCATCCTGTCAGAGGAAACTTGCACGCAAAAGTTCTCTCAGAGTGGGTAACAGCAGCGAAGACTACAAGACATGTTCGATCAAAAATCTCTGATGGATTAAGTTTATTTTTGGTTTCCTTTTCCTTTCCTCTCCTTCCCTCTATGTTTTGGACTTCCACACGTACCAGTTCTACGATCGGCGACTGCCCCTGGACTCCTGGCGTTTTACTCTGCAAGTTTTCCGATCAAAGCCTTAAAACAGAGTAAGTTCGTTTTGCTCTGTTCTTTAAGTCAATTCTGAACTTGAGAGGGTCGTCTTTGCATAGGCTTTGCATGTGGCTCTTTTAGCTTCAGAGTTCATCTCTGTTAACGCAGAAAACGAGTGATCTAGTTAGATTTGTGATCAAAACTCTATGGTGCAGGTTAGGGCATCCTTAAGTTTTTGGTGGGTTTGGAACCTTAGTGAGCATCTGCTCAAATCCAGGTAAGGGAAGCTAGTTTATTTTTTTTCAATAAAACCTTAGGCTAGAAGATTCTGAAGTTGGGGTGACGTGGTCACCAGTTTCAAATTTTCTTGCACGATGCCTTGTTTTTGTGTAGATCGGAAATTGTTTGAGATTGAAATGTGAAATTTTAAATATAGTAGATGCTGGGAAATGTATATGATCTTCGAAATTCTAAACTTTGGTATGATTTGATTTTGTGATTTGGATTGTTTAGAAAAGGTTTAAAATATGATATGATTGAATCGTTCATGGATGTGTTGTATGATATATGGAATGATGTGAAAGTGTGATCAAGGCATAGTATTTTCAGGAAAGAAAATACCGTGTTAAGATCGTGTAGAATGTGCATTGACTAGGGATTCGTCTAGAAGGAGATATCCTAACTCTCCTGAGATAATGGAATCATATAGATGAAGTTATTCAGGTGGTGAGAGTCGAGGGAGGTTCATATGAATGGGTAAGTTGTTTGAAAGACAACTAACTCGACCTGTTATATGAATTAACCCTGTCATACTAGGAGAGAGATGATATCGAGATTATTTATTCGCATAGCTGTGTGGATTCACAGTGATATAGTATGACAGGTGCAAATCTCTGAGTCTGAGTCAACGCACGAGTCTTCCGGAAGTAGAGTCAAGTGTCTATGTATTGTGAGTCAGTAGAAATCTGACAAGAGTAATGTGGAGTATTAACGTGGTAGACACTTGATGAATTTATGAAATGTGTGAATATTGATGGTTTATGTTGATATAAAGTTTCATATTTGAAGTTTTAAAAAAATAGCTAGCTTACCCTGTGTTTTGTTTTGTTTAATCTGTGATGATCGTGTTAATTTACACGGGAGCAGACAAGGTTGCAGGTGATAGAGCTCCTCAGTGAGTTTTTGGAGAAAAGGGATAGATAATTTGAATGCTGTATTTTGTTTTTTTTTTAAAACTTTGATGTATGTATTAAAATTCCTGCGAAGAGGGATGTTTATTTTGAAATACATTTATGAGATAGATGTATGTATATGTTAATGTCATATTATCTGTTTTATTTTTAGTATATATATATATATATATATATATATATGAGTAGAAATTCAGGGATGTTACAGATATCCATTAAAAATGCTTTAAAAAAAATATATATATATATATATATATATATATATATATGAGTAGAAATTCAGGGATGTTACAGATATCCATTAAAAATGCTTTAAAAAAATTTATTATTGTTTTTGTCAATACTTTAAGCAACGCTTTTAAAATTGTGGTTTTTATAAAGATTTTAGGCAACGGTTTTAAAAATGTTGTCTTTATAAAAACCGTGGCCTATTATAAACGGCCACGCTCACTTGGACCACGACTAAAAAACTGTTGCCTAAAGTTTAGGCCACGATTTTAATGCTTTAGACCACGGTTTTATGCTGTTGTCTAAAGTAATATTTGTTGTAGTGTGACCTAATTATGAAGTGTTTGTGGTGTCCTTACTGCTTGTCAAGTTAGGTTGTATCAAAAGGTTTGCAACCATTTCCTCCATGATCATCTTCATCATCATCATCATCTTCTTCACCATTGAAGTATGCAGTGTGTTTCTAGATATCACAATTAGGGTCACATTTTTCTGGTGCGGCATCCCATATAAAATGGCCATTAATCTTGTTGATGTAAATAGGTTAGCCATCTGGACATACTCTCTAAATGGGGATTTTCCTTTTTTTGGTTATCGGTTGTAACATCATTTATTTGAAGATGGATGGTGAGTTGCTAGTCGTAGTCTTGTTTGGGGTTTTAAATAGGGTTCTTACTAATCCATTTATAGATCTCCTAAAAATTACTTCTGTTTATTGTATTGGCTTCTTGCTTTCATGAAACTTTTCATAGTTTGTAACCATTGTTTGTGAATAAGCTTTTCAATTGTTGGCGATAGATATTTATGGGCTTTAGAACAATTGAAGGAGTTTCTTCTAGATGGTTGGATAGAACAAATAATGCTTTATCACTACTAGTTGATATGGAGAGATTAAAAGCATAATCTTGGAGTCTATAAATGAATTGATGATGAAGTATGGTAGATAAATGAATTAATATGGTAGATGTTCTTGCCGGTTGACCCGCCTGTCAGTTGACTCACGACACTCACACGCCTCCTTCCTCACGTTGATATGTGCTTGGTTCTTTCGAAGCAATCTGCACCTGCAAAAGAGAAAGGGGGCGCCCTAGAGGCCGTTTGCACTCCGACGCTCAAGTCAGTGTAAGGCAAGGAACACCAATTGTATTGAGTTTCTCTCTCTGTGTTTAGGTCTAGAAACTGCGTACCTTTGTGAAGTATTTTACTGTCCCTTATATAGTCTAGGGTTTACTGCGTCGCTAGCCCTAATTAGGGTTTCCTGCGCTGCTAGCCATATTTAGGGTTTACTGGAATACCCCTGCGCCGCTATCACCCAATCTTAGGGTAATCTAGCACATAAGGTTTCCTTCTCTGGAGTGCAAATTTTAATAGGGTGACCACCTGGATGCCTCCTTGTGCACCTAATCTCTGGGGCCACCTGTTCTGGGAGTGCCTTCACTGTTTACGTGCCATGCATGTAGCTTCACTGGGAAAACCCTAGTTCTGGTGAGTACTCGTCCCCTCAGGACTCTACACCCAACTGTGCTCTCCCTGCTACCCGCATAGGCACTTCGTGATTCAGGCCTCTCCCTACCTCTGGGTATTTAACTGGTCATTGGCCCCCTCTGGGAACCAATCTTAACTGTTCTGTTTATGCTGTTTAAATCACCCAAGGCCGATGTCACCTCGCCACACACTGTCGCCGAGGACTCCTCGACCTGCTGAGTGACGATGACACCTCCGCCCATCCTGGTGATCTGACGACTACTCACCCATCTCTATAGGCTGATGACTCGTCACCCCTCTCTGCAGGCTGATGACTCGTCACCCCTCTCTGTAGGCTGATGACTCATCACCCCTCTCTGTAGGCTGATGGCTAATCACCCCTTTCTGTAGGCTGATGATTCATCGCCCTTGTCTGTTCAATACCCCCTGTGGGGTCCATTCCACGTGGCTTTGGCCCATGCTGTGGGACCCAGTTGACATCTGAGGACTGGTCAGTACACAAGCCCCCCAGTCTCAAGCTGTTAACTTGTTTCAGCGAAAAGACTAAGTGATGGGCGAGGACTGATTAGTACACAAGCCCCCCTAGTCTCGAGCTGTTAACTTGTTTCAACGTAGAGACTAAGTCATTGACTTGGGCGGCCTACGTGGCTCTGCGCGTAAGTGTAAGGACCTGTAAAAATTAAATTGGGATAAAAGGAGTATATTTTAAATGAATTCTAAGTATGTTTTTATTTAAAATAAAAAGGAAGGAAAGTGTAGCTTAGAAGACTATGAGATCGCCTGGTTAGTACATAATCGCCTGTCGCCTAGATTACACATGAACGCCAATCGCCTATAGTGTACATGATCGCCAATCGCCTATGGTGCACATGATCGCCGAAAGTGCACTCAGTATGTGGTCAGGATACTGGATCAACCATAGTGGGTTCCAAAAACCACGCGTATCAAGGTGTGGGTTAAGCCTTAGATACGCTGTGCATGCGAAGCTCTATGCTTGAGCATAAGAAATCGTCCTTAGTGTTGCATGCATGGGCGCACGAGGAGTAGTGCTGATCTACTCTTGGAAATGTGAAGCTACCGACGTCACCAAGTCATGTGGAGATGATACCTTGGACGTAACATAGTGGGATGAAGAACCTTCAGCAAGGCGTGGCGATGTGTCGTCGGGCATCGCCAGGGCGCGAGGCATGCGGGCATCGCCAGGGCGCGAGGCATGCGGGCATCGCCGAGCGCGAGGCATGCGGGCATCGCCAGGGCGCGAGGCATGCGGTCATCGCCAGGGCGAGACATCGGTCGTCTCCCAGGGAGAGACATCGGTCGTCCGCCAGGATGAGGCATCGGTGGATAGTCATCGTGCGAGCGATCATCGGTGGAAGGTTATCGCGCGATGTCGAGTTTCACACAGATAAGGTGGGACCCAGGCTTTCAGCATGAGACGTACTGCACGCGCGACACGTAGACAAAAAGGGTGGTTCAGAATAGTGACATCAGAGTGTTGGCCTGCGCAGAGGCACGCGTAGTCGTACTGTTCAGGGAAGCGTACACGCAAACTTCCCTGCAGAGTGGGTGGTGGCAGCGGCTTTTGTGGACAAGTTGGTTTAGATTCAAAAACCCACTTCTGAGAGGCAAAGAACGTTGCAGTGGTTCAAGAGTGCAAGAGTGAGTTTACCTTCATCCTTCTCTTTTCTCTCCTTCGCGCTGCGATTCAGGCATCCTCAAGCACCAGTACGACGAGCGACGACTGCCCTTAGAGCACCTGGGAGGTTCTCTGCAAGTTCTACAAACCAGACGCTAAAACAGAGCTAAGGCATCTTTAAGCTTCGGTGGGTTTTGGAGCTCTTGGTGTTTTGCCCAAGTCCAGGTAAGGGAAGCTAGCCTTATTTCCAACGAAAACCTTATATTAGATGATTGAGATGATGGGGCGACGTGGTCGCCGGTTTTCAACTGTTATTGCATAATCCCCTGTTTTTGGACGAGATCGCCGGTTTTGGCGTTGTTTTTCGAACTCCCCTGTTTTTGTGTTGTTTGAAACTGTTTGAGATTTAAATGTGATATTCGAAAATCTAAACTAGGGAATGATTGTTGTTGTGATTGGAATCATTCATTTAAGTGTTATATGATGTGTTGAATGTTGTGAATGTGGGATCAAGGCATAGTATTTTCAGGAAAGAAAATACCGTGTAAGATCGTGTAGGATGTGCATTGATCGGTGATTTCTATAATGAGATATCCTGACTCTCCTGAGATAATGAAATCATATAGATGAAGTTATTCAGGCGTTGAGAGTCGATGGAGGTTCATACGTATGGGTAAGTGTTTGAAAGATAACTACTTGACCTGTTGTGTGGATTCACCCTGTCATACTGTGAGAGTGATGAGATTGAGATCGAGATTATGTTGATGTGCATAGCTGTGGAAACTTTACAGCAGTGTAGTATGACAGGTGCAGATCTCTGAGTCTAGTCAATGCACGAGTCTTCCGGAAGTAGTGTCAAGTATCTTGTGTGATGAGTCAGTGGAAGTCTGACGTGAGAAATGAGAAACATTGAAATTGATAGACACTTGATGAATTATGTGAATTGAATGACTCTTGAGGAAATTGTGAAATGTGTGATTACTTGATGGTCATGTGAAGGGAATGAGAAAATTGATAGTTTTTACGTGGGTGTCTTAATTTTTTTTTATCTTGATTTTAAAGTTTCATATCTAAACTCTCCTTCAAATACCTAGCTTACCCTGTGTTTTGGTGTTGTGTTTGGCTTTTTCTTAAACCTGTGATGATCGTGTATAATTTACACGGGAGCAGATGATGTTGCAGGAAGTAGAGCTTCTCAGTGAGTGGTCGCCGGAAGGAGATCGCCTGTTTTCTGTTCTGTTAGGCGATCACCCCTTTTTTCTGTTTTCTGATAGGAGATCGCCTTTTCTGTTAGGAGATCGCCTGTTTTTTTCTATTTTGCTGTATTTTGTTTAAGTTTTGGAAAACTGACTGGTTATGTATTAAACTCCCTGTGAGGAGAAATTTCATTACATATATATATATTTATGTTCACTTCGATATTATGGTTTTACATTTATTTCATCATATAAATATGAAAAGCATTTTGGCGGGATGTTACATTAATGGTATCAGAGCAGTTCGTCCTTAGGATGACCTGAGGGCTGTGGATCCATTGTGTTTCTTCTGCTCATAAAATCTATTTGAGTTTTAAATAACAACTATAGTGAAAGGTTTTCAAACGTTTTTGTATTGAAATTTTGTGTGTGCTTTAGTGAATATATGCCCTAACTGAAAATCTTAGTATTAAGAATGAGAGGATCTTGATAAAGTAGTGAGGGTGCACACTCATAACTGGATCGAGATGATTCTCAATCTTAATTCTAAAGGTTTGATGTTTAGCATATATTGAATTCTGGTGTGAATTATTTCATTTTATTGAGTGTTTTTGGTAATTGATTTAAAGTGGTTGTTTGGATTGATGGTTTTATATACCAGTAGTTGTTCTGGTGTTATGCTTGATGTTATAAGTATCATGATCGGTTGATGAGCTCAAATTCTTAATGACTTTGAGATGCTGACCTTTGTAAGGTCAAGTTGTTACCTCCTGAATGAATTGATTTCTTATCGATCTCATTCTTGTAGTTGTAGGGAATATAGAAACCAATAGTTTCAAAATCTGAAACGAAGAGAGATGGCACGTAGACCTCCTACCCCTCCCCAACCTTCTTCGGAAATGAGCCAGATTTCCAAGGCTATTGAGATGATGGCAACTGCTATCCAACAACAGAATGCAGCGATGGCTCAGAATCATCAAGCTGCAATGCACCATTGGGAAACTGCTCGGTCGGCTGAAACAAATTCCCACGTCGGTCAGCCTCAGGAACAGATGGGACTGACCGAGTTCATGAGGCACAACCCACCCAAGTTCAGTGGGAATGCTACCCTGATCAAGCAGATCAGTGGGTCAGGGAGTTGGAGAAAATCTTTAGGGCGACCTCCTGCCCTGAAGAGAAGAAATTGGTGTTCGCCACCTATCTGCTATCTGGAGAAGCCGAGTTCTGGTGGATGGGAGCTCAGCAGATGATGGAAGCCAGAGCTGAAGTGTTAGACTGGGAGAGCTTTAGGGTGAAATTTCTGGAAAAATACTTCCCAGATAGTGCAAGATTTGCGAGGGAAGCAGAATTCCTCAGATTGGAGCAGGGGGAGATGTCAGTAAATGCTTATGCTGCTCGGTTTGAGTATCTCGCCCGATTCTACACCCAGGCGACCTCTGAGGCTTGGAGGTGTAGGAAGTTCGAAGAGGGACTGAAGCATGGGCTGAAGAGGACCATAGCCCCGATGTGCATCAGGGAATTTCACGCCTTAGTAGAGAAGGCGAAGATGGTGGAGACCCTGGAAAAGGGTGATTCTCGGGTGATCAGGTCACACCCAGGGGGTTTTTCCAGTGGGAAGGCCAAGGTGCAGCACCCACAAAGCAAGCCCTATGCGAGACCTCCACCACATCGGGCAGGAGCAGCGTCATCCCAGTTTCAGCAGCAACAACCTTGGAAACCCAAGTGTTTCCATTGTGGTGGACCACACACGCCCAATGTGTGCCCCAAGAAGGCTTCGGAGAGAAGGTGTTTTGCCTGCCAAAAGACGGGGCACGTTGCTAGAGAGTGCCCTAACAGGAATGGGGCGACTCAACCCAGTGGTTCTCAGCAGTTGAGGAATGAAGGCAGTCGACCTCAGGCAACAGGGAGAGTGTTTGCCATGACAGGAGCAGAGGCGTCTCAGTCAGGTAACCTAGTGCAAGGTGTTTGTTTCATAGCTGGTAGAGGTGTAAAAGCCTTGTTTGATTCTGGAGCGACACACTCCTTTGTGTCAAGCCTGTGTGTAGCCGAGTTGGGCCTTCTAGTGAAGGAGTTACCGTTTGAACTGTTGGTCTCTACACCTGCGTCAGGACAGGTGTTGACCTCTACAGTTTGCCCTGAATGTCCAGTGATAGTTGAGGGACGCAGGTTCAAAGTAAACTTGATCTGCCTACCTCTTCAGGACCTGGATATTATCCTGGGAATGGATTGGCTATCTACCAATCACGTTCTCATAGACTACGAAAGTCAGAAAATAGTGTTTCCAGACCTCCAAGAGTCAGATGTGATATCTGCTCAGCATGGGTGGTCGGAGTTGGAAAAAGGGGCGAGGTGCTTCGTGATCCTAGCTCGGCTGGAGGTGAAGAATGAAGGGGACGTAAGCAGGATACCTGTGGTGAGAGATTTCATGGATGTATTTCCAGAAGAAGTACCTGGATTACCTTCTAAGAGAGAAGTGGAATTCTCTATTGATTTGGTACCTGGAGCTGGACCAGTGTCAATGGCACCTTACAGGATGGCACCAGCCGAGTTGGTAGAATTAAAGAAGCAAGTGGAAGAGTTATTGGAGAGACAATTCATCAGACCCAGTGTATCTCCATGGGGGACTCCAGTGCTCCTAGTTAAGAAAAAGGATGGAGGGTCTCGGTTGTGTATAGATTACAGGCAGTTGAACAAGTTGACCATCAAGAACAAGTACCCCCTACCTAGAATTGACGATTTGATGGATCAAATACATGGGGCCTCGATGTTCTCAAAGATTGATCTGAGATCGGGGTACCACCAAATTTTGGTAAAAGCTGAAGATGTTCAAAAGACAGCATTTAGGTCTCGTTATGGGCACTATGAGCATGTGGTGATGCCGTTTGGAGTCACAAATGCTCCAGCTCTGTTCATGGACTACATGAATAGGATTTTTCGCTCTTTCTTGGATAAGTTTGTGGTAGTCTTCATAGACGACATACTCATTTATTCAAGGACCGAGGAAGAACATGAAGAACATCTGAGGACAGTGTTGGAGATTCTGAGGGAGGAGCGACTCTATGCCAAGTTCTCTAAGTGTGAGTTTTGGCTGAAGGAAGTCAACTTCTTAGGACACGTGGTATCTGCTCGGGGGATCTCAGTGGATCCAACCAAGGTAGAGGTAGTGCTGTAGTGGGAACGTCCTAAGACAGTCACTGAGATAAGGAGCTTTGTGGGTTTAGCTGGCTACTATCGGAGGTTTATTGAGGACTTTTCCAAGGTAGTGGCTCCTTTAACACAGTTGACCCGCAAGGATCAACCTTTTGCTTGGACTGACCGATGTGAGCAGAGCTTCATGGAACTAAAGGAAAGGTTGACTAGTGCTCCAGTGCTGGTGATCCCAGAGGTAGGAAGACCTTTTGATGTCTACTGTGATGCTTCACATCAGGGTTTGGGATGTGTTTTGATGCAAGAGAAAAGAGTGGTTGCATATGCTTCAAGGCAACTCAAGGTTCATGAGAGGAACTATCCTACTCATGATTTGGAGTTGGCGGCTGTGGTGTTTGCCTTGAAGATTTGGAGGCACTATTTATATGGAGCTCGGTTCCAGGTGTTCAGTGACCATAAGAGCCTGAAATACCTGTTCGATCAGAAGGAACTAAACATGAGACAAAGAAGGTGGATGGAGTTTCTAAAGGACTACGATTTTCAACTCATGTACCATCCAGGGAAGGCCAATGTAGTGGCAGATGCTTTGAGTAGAAAATCAATTCAAGTAGCCACCATGATGATGGAAGAGCAGAAACTGATCGAGCAATTCAGAGACTTAAACCTTGGGGTAGAATTTCATGCAAATCACATTAGTTGTAGTAAGCTGGCTATAACTAATGACTTCCTTGGAGTGATAAAGGATAAGCAGTTGGAGGACCCTAGTCTGAAACGTACTGTGGAGTCATTAGGGATCGACCAGGCTAAAGACTTTGTGATGGGCGATGATGGGATCTTGAGATTTAATGGCAGAATTTGCATCCCTGCAAATGGAGAGTTGAAGAAGATGATCCTAGAGGAAGGTCACAAGAGTCGCCTTAGCCTACATCCAGGCATGAACAAGATGTACCATGACTTGAAGGAGTCATTTTGGTGGTCGGGCATGAAGAAAGACATCGCCCAGTATGTTAATACCTGCTTGACGTGTCAGAAGGCAAAGGTAGAGCATCAAAGACCTGGCGGTTTGTTATAGCAGCTGGATATCCCTGAGTGGAAATGGGACAGCATCGCCATGGATTTTGTTACCCATTTACCCAGATCGGTAAAGGGTCATGATGCAATCTGGGTCATAGTAGATCGGCTGACGAAGAGTGCCCACTTTCTTCCAGTGAATTTGAAAATGCCCATGGCCAAGTTGGCACAGTTGTACATCAAAGAAATAGTGAGGTTGCATGGAGTGCCTTCCAGCATTGTTTCGGATAGAGATCCCAGGTTCACTTCACGGTTTTGGCAGAGCTTACAAGATTGCTTGGGAACTAAGTTGAGAATGAGCTCGGCATATCATCCTCAAACAGATGGACAGTCAGAGAGAATGATCCAGTCCTTGGAAGATCTACTGAGGGCGTGCGTCTTGGATCAATTGGGAAGTTGGGATGAGGTGTTGCCGTTGGTGGAGTTTACCTATAATAACAGTTATCACGCCAGCATAGGGATAGCGCCATACGAAGCCTTGTATGGAAGGAAATGCAGAACTCCATTGTGCTGGTACCAGGAGGGCAAAACAGTATTGGTTGGACGAGAGTTGATTCAGCAGACGACCGAGAAGGTGCAACAGATAAAAGCCAGGATGAGAGCATCTCAAAGTAGGCAGAAATCCTATGCAGATCAGAGGAGAAAACCTTTGGAGTTTTCTGCTGGAGACCATGTGTTCATGAGAGTGACACCAACCAAGGGTGTAGGACGGGCGATCAGATTAAAGAAGTTGTCCCCTAAGTTCGTAGGACCATATCAGATCTTAAGGAGGATTGGTCCAGTGGCTTATGAGATCGCCCTACCTCCCCATTTAGCGTATCTGCATAATGTCTTTCACGTATCACAGCTGAGGAAGTACATGGCAGACCCTAGTCATGTGCTGGAAGTGGACGATGTGCAGATCAGGGATGACTTGTCCTTTGAAGCAAAACCAGTTAGGATTGACGATCGGCAAAGTAAACAGCTCAGAGGCAAGACCATCAACATGGTGAAAGTGGTGTGGGATGAGAGGTCGGGTGATTCAACTTGGGAGTTAGAAGAACCCATGAGAGAAGCCTATCCATACCTCTTTTCCTTGTAATTCAATTTTCGAGGACGAAAATTTTTCTTGTTGGGGAGAATGTAAGGACCTGTAAAAATTAAATTGGGATAAAAGGAGTATATTTTAAATGAATTCTAAGTATGTTTTTATTTAAAATAAAAAGGAAGGAAAGTGTAGCTTAGAAGACTATGAGATCGTCTGGTTAGTACATAATCGCCTGTCGCCTAGATTATACATGAACGCCAATCGCCTATAGTGTACATGATCGCCAATCGCCTATGGTGCACATGATCGCCGAAAGTGCACTCAGTATGTGGTCAGGATACTGGATCAACCATAGTGGGTTCCAAAAACCACGCGTATCAAGGTGTGGGTTAAGCCTTAGATACGCTGTGCATGCGAAGCTCTATGCTTGAGCATAAGAAATCGTCCTTAGTGTTGCATGCATGGGCGCACGAGGAGTAGTGCTGATCTACTCTTGGAAATGTGAAGCTACCGACGTCACCAAGTCATGTGGAGATGATACCTTGGACGTAACATAGTGGGATGAAGAACCTTCAGCAAGGCGTGGCGATGTGTCGTCGGGCATCGCCAGGGCGCGAGGCATGCGGGCATCGCCAGGGCGTGAGGCATGCGGGCATCGCCAGGGCGCGAGGCATGCGGTCATCGCCAGGGTGAGACATCGGTCATCTCCTAGGGAGAGACATCGATCGTCCACCAGGATGAGGCATCGGTGGATAGTCATTGTGCGAGCAGTCATCGGTGGAAGGTTATCGCGCGATGTCGAGTTTCACACAGATAAGGTGGGACCCAGGCTCTCAGCATGAGACGTACTGCACGCGCGACACGTAGACAAAAAGGGTGGTTCAGAATAGTGACATCAGAGTGTTGGCCTGCGCAGAGGCACGCGTAGTCGTACTGTTCAGGGAAGCGTACACGCAAACTTCCCTGCAGAGTGGGTGGTGGCAGCGGCTTTTGTGGACAAGTTGGTTTAGATTCAAAAACCCACTTCTGAGAGGCAAAGAACGTTGCAGTGGTTCAAGAGTGCAAGAGTGAGTTTACCTTCATCCTTCTCTTTTCTCTCCTTCGCGCTGCGATTCAGGCATCCTGAAGCACCAGTACGACGAGCGACAACTGCCCTTAGAGCACCTGGGAGGTTCTCTGCAAGTTCTACAAACCAGACGCTAAAACAGAGCTAAGGCATCTTTAAGCTTCGGTGGGTTTTGGAGCTCTTGGTGTTTTGCGCAAGTCCAGGTAAGGGAAGCTAGCCTTATTTCCAACGAAAACCTTATATTAGATGATTGAGATGATGGGGCGACGTGGTCGCCGGTTTTCAACTGTTATTGCATAATCCCCTGTTTTTGGACGAGATCGCCGGTTTTGGTGTTGTTTTTCGAACTCCCCTGTTTTTGTGTTGTTTGAAACTGTTTGAGATTTAAATGTGATATTCGAAAATCTAAACTAGGGAATGATTGTTGTTGTGATTGGAATCATTCATTTAAGTGTTATATGATGTGTTGAATGTTGTGAATGTGGGATCAAGGCATAGTATTTTCAGGAAAGAAAATACCGTGTAAGATCGTGTAGGATGTGCATTGATCGGTGATTTCTATAATGAGATATCCTGACTCTCCTGAGATAATGAAATCATATAGATGAAGTTATTCAGGCGTTGAGTGTAAGAACCTAGAAGTTTATATTGGAATAAAAGTGTTATATTATAAATAAATTCGAAGCACGTGTTTATTTAAATATAAAGGAAGGAATGTATAGCTGAGAAGCCTACGAGATCGCCGTTATTAAGCGGGTAGGCGATCTCCAACTTCTCTGGCACTTGAACGCCTATCGCCTAGATTATGCTTGAACGCCTATCGCCTAGATTATGCTTGAACGCCTATCGCCTAGATTATGCTTGAACGCCTATCGCCTAGCTTATGCTTGAACGCCTATCGCCTGTGTGTACCTAGTAGCCTGTCGCCTAGAGTACACCTAATCGCCGAAACTACACTTAGTGTGTAGCCAAAATGTTGGATCAACCCTGGTACGTCCCAAAAGCCACGCGTATCAAGGTGTGGGTTAAACCTTGGATACGCTGGGCAGGCGAAGCTCTATACTTGAGCATAAGAGAATCATCCTTAACGTTACACGCTTGGGCGCACGAGGACTTGTGCTAATCAACTCTTGGAAGTGTGAAGCTACCGACGTCACCAAGCCTTGTGGAGAGAATACCTTGGATGTAACATAGTGGAATGAAGAACCTCCAGGAAGGCGTGGCGATGTGTCATCGAGCATCGCCAGGGCGCAAGGCATGCAGGATCGCCTGGGCGCGAGGAGCATGCGGGCATCATCAGGGGGAGAGGTCATCGGTTGTTAGCCTTCGCGCGAGAGGTCATCGGTTGTTAGCCTTCGCGCGAGAGGTCATCGGTTGTTAGCCTTCGCGCGAGAGGTCATCGGTTGTTAGCCTTCGCGCGAGAGGTCATCGGTTGCTAGCCTTCGCGCGAGAGGTCATCGGTTGCTAGCCTTCGCGCGAGAGGTCATCGGTTGTTAGCCTTCGCGCGAGAGGTCATCGGTTGTTAGCCTTCGCGCGAGAGGTCATCGGTGGATAGTCTTCGCGCCTGTGGTCATCGGTGAAAAGGTCATCGCGCTACGTTAAGTTATACACAGAGAACGTGGGACCCAGACATCCAGCATGAGACGTTCTGCATGCGCGCCACGTAGACAAAAGAGTGGTTCAGAATAGTGACCTCAGAGTGTTAGCCTGCGCAGAGGCACGCTTAGGTGTACTGTTCAGCGAAGCGTACACGCAAACTCCCAGCAGAGTGGGTGGTGGCAGCGGTTTTTGTGGAGAAGTCAGCTTAAGATGCAAAAACCCATTTCTGAGGGAGAAGGAAAAGAACGTTGTTGTGGTTCCAGAGCTAAAAGGGTGCGTTTATCTCCCTTCTCCTCCATTCTCTCCTTCGCACTGCGATTCTAGTACACCTTCACGCGGGAATACGACGAGCGACAGCCACCATTGGAGCACTTGGGTGGTTCTCTGCAAGCTCTTCAAAACCAGACACAAGAACAGAGTCAAGGCGTTCTTCAAGCTTCGTTGGATTTCGGAACTCCTGGTGTTTGCGCAAGTCCAGGTAAGGGAAGCTAGCCTTCATCTTTACTACGAGCCATAGTTGAACCATTTCTGAAGTGAGGGCGACGTGGTCGCCATTTTCGTTTTCAACTACGTGAAATGTTTGGTTTGTGTGCTTGGGCGACGTAGTCGCCGGTTTTAAATACAGTCTTCGAAACACCTCGTTTTTGAACTAGATCGCCGGTTTTGGCGTGGTTTTGCGAACTCCTTGTGTTTGATGTTGTTTTGAGAACTGCTTGAGATTTACATGAAATATTCGAAGACCTGAAGCTTTGAAATGGTTGTTGATGTGATTTGAATGATTTATTTAAATGGTATGATGTGTTGGATGTGGTGAGTGTGAGGTCGAGGCATAGTATTTTCAGGAAAGAAAATACCGTGTAAGATCTTGTAGTAGGTGCATTGATCGGTGATTAAGAACGAGATATCCTGACTCTGCTGAGGTAATGGACTCACGTAGAGGAAGTTACTCAGTTGTTGAGAGTCGAAGGAGGTTCACCTGTATGGGTGGGTTGTTTGAAAGAGAACAAACCGACCTGTTTTGCGTGGATTAACCCTGTCATGCTGTATGGTGATGTGTGAGATTCATTATACGCTGATGAATGTGAGAGATTTCACGGCGACCCTGTGGATGTGTGAGATTCCACAGTGGGCAATATGACAGGTGCAGATCTCTGAGTCTAATCAATGCACGAGTATTCCGGAATTAGTGTCTTGTGTCTATGTATTGTGAGTCAGTGGAAAACCTGACATGTGAAATGAGAAACTGGAATATTGATAGACACTTGATGCTGTGTTGTGAAAATGGAATGACTATGGGAATGTAGTGAATTTGTGATTTTGGGCGATCAGCTGAATGCTAATTGTAGTTCTACGTTTTACATGGATAATTTGGAACTTGGTTTACTTGGATTTTCATGTTCATGAGTTAAACTTCTTTTAAATTATCTAGCTTACCCTTTTATCTGTTGTTGTGGTGGTTTTCTCAAAACTGTGATGATCGTGTAATTGTACACGGGAGCAGATGATCTTCCAGGGAGTAGAGCTCCTCAGTGAGTGGTCGCCGAAAGGAGATCGCCTATCTCCGTCTCTATCGGGTGATCGCCGGTTTATGCCTCCATCGGGTGATCGCCGGTTTTCGTGTCCTGATAGAAGATCGCCCGTTTTGAGGTCTTCTGTTAGAGATCGCCGTTTTAAAGTTGGAGATCGCCGTTTTCTTTTGAGACCGCCAGTCTTACTGCATTTCTTTTAATTTCGTAAAATCTTGCAAACATTTGATTTGGTTATGTATTAAACTCCCTAAGAGGAGTAACTTCATTTCTGATATATATATATATACATTTTATTTTGCACTCTTCAATATTATTTGGTTACACTTAATTTCAATTATACATGGAGGTATGTATTATTTTGGTGGGATGTTACATTAATGGTATCAGAGCAGTTCGTCCTTAGGATGACCTGAGGGCTGTGGATCCATTGTGTTTCTTCTGCTCATGAAAGTTATTTGAGTTTAAAATAATAACTATAGTGAAAGGTTTTCAAACGTTTTTGTATTGAAATTTTGTGTGTGCTTGGGTGAATATATGTTCTAATTGAAAATCTTAGTATTAAGAATGAGAAGGTCTTGATAAAGTAGTGAGGGTGCACACTCATAACTGGATCGAGATGAGTCTCAATCTTAATTCCAAAGGTTTGATGTTTAGCATATATTGAATTCTGGTATGAGCTATCTCATTCTCTTGAGTGTCTTTGTAATTGATTGGAAATGGCTGATTGGACTGGTGACTGCATACCAGTAGTTGTGCTGGTGTTATGCTTGATGTTATAAGCATTATGATTCTGTTGATGAGCTCAAATTCTTAATGATTTTGAGATGCTGACCTTTGTAAGGTCTAGCTGTTACCCCCCTTGAATGAATTGATTTCTTATCGATCTCATTCTTGTAGTTGTAGGGAATATAGGAATATTATAGTTTCAAAATCTGAAAACGAAGGAGATGGCACGTAGACCTTCTACCCCTCCCCAACCTTCTTCGGAGATGAGCCAGATTGCCAAGGCTATCGAGATGATGGCGACTGCCATCCAACAGCAGAATACGGTAATGGCCCAGATTCATCAGACTGTAATGAATCATTTGGAAACTGCTGGATCGGCTGCAACAGCTTCCCAAGTCAATCAGCCTCGGGAGCAGGTAGGGATGACCGAGTTCGTGAGGCACAACCCACCCATGCTCAGTGGGAGTGCTACCCCTGATCAAGCAGATCCGTGGACCAGGGAGTTACATGCCCTAGTGAGGAAGGCAAGGGTAGTGGAGACCCTGGAGAGGAGTGGTTCCAGAGTAATCAGATCACAACCAGGGGGTCCCTCCAGTGGGAAGGCCAAGGTACAGCACCCACGAAGCAAACCTTATGTGATACCTCCACCACCTCGGACAGGAGCAATTCCGCCCCAGTTTCAGCAGCAACAACCAGGGAAACCAAGATGTTTCCGTTGTGGTGGGTTACATAACGTCAAGGTGTGCCCCAAGGGGAACTCAGAGAAAGGGTGTTTCACATGTCAAGAGATGGGGCACATTTCTAGAGATTGTCCTAACAGAAAAAGGATGACTCAACCCGTTAGTTCCCAGCAGTTGAGGAATGGAGGCAGTCGACCTCAGGCAGCAGGGAGAGTGCTTGCCATGGCTGGAGCGGAGGCATCTCAGTCAGGTAACTTAGTACAGAATGTTGCTCTATAGCTGGTAGATACGTTATAGTTTTGTTTGATTCTGGAGAGACACACTCTTTTGTGTCAAATCGGTGTGCAACCGAGCTTGGGCCATATAGTGGAGGAGCTGTCGTTTGAACGATTGGCCTCTGCACCTGCTTCAAAAACAGGTTTTGACCTCCCTAGGTTGCTCTGAATGCCCAGTGGTAGTAGATGGAATGAAAGGAACAAGTGTGAGTTAGATTTGGTAGTACCAAGGTTTAGTCCCAGTTACGTATAAGTCATGGAGAGTAAATAAGCAAGAGGCTGGGGGTTTAAAGCTTAAGCATGTGTAACCATGGGAAGTACCAGAGTTAAATTCCAAGGAAGGAATTTTCTTTTGAAGCGTAGAAGATGCTCATGTCAATGAAACAGCATGAGATGGTTCTAGCTTAGGCTTCACGCAGAATGGATGCTGTTTGGCTGACCGAGATTTGAAAGAGGATTATGGAAATGGTGGGTTGAGATAAAAGGCTTCCGAAAATGTAAGCCTCCGAAGTTTTTGGCAAATAAGATGTAGATCGACCTGTGAATGTAGAAGGGAAGGAGGATATGGCTGTGGATAAGAATGAGGGTAGGCCGTGTTATGATGATGTTGAGTCTTTCTAGAGATGTAGTAAATTTCAGAATGATGGGTGTGGAAGGGATTGTGAGTGGAAATAGCCTGTGGTATCTGGGACAGAAGGAGAATAGAGTTATCCTTGGGCAAGAGATTCTGGAGGCAGAGGTGCGTTCGTTCTCGTATGCCTTCTGGATAGGCACCTGAAACCGACATCAATGCATCCAACGTATACATTGAAGAAGAAGGTCGTAATGGGAACAGGAAGTCGAGTTGGCAAAAGGGGTCATAATAATAATTTGGAAGGTAACAGCAACAGAAACCTTGTCTTTGTAAGGTACAGAATTATGCAGCGGAGTAATGAATAAAAAGTGTCCCTTTTGGGAGCGTGGGAATTTGATCAGCAGTTGAGAAGTCGGTGAATGATTTGATCAAGATGCTGGAGTTGGCACTCTATGGGGCAGCATATCCCATGTACAGGGATGTAAAATGGATTTTGATGAAGTATTGAGGTAGGAAGAGTTGGTTCAATAGATCACCGAGAGGGTGAATCTGATACAGGACAGAATAAAAGTTTCTTAAGGTCAGCAAATGCCCTAGGCAGAGCAGAGGAGAAGACCTTTGGAGGTTGCTGCTGGTGTCATGTCTTTATGAAGGGGGACACCAGCCAAGGGTGTAGGGTAGACGATCAGATCAAAGAAGCTGTCCCCTAAGTTTGTTGGGCCATATCGGATCTTAAGGAGGATAAGTCTAGTGGCTTATGAGATCGCCCCACCTCCCCAATTAGCAAGTCTACATAATGTATTCCACGTATCATAGCTAAGGAAGTCCCTTGCAGACCCTACTCACGTGTTGGGAGTGGACAACGTGAAGATCGGGTGATTCACCATGGGAATTTGAAGAAACCATGAGAGAAGCATATCCTTACCTCCTTCCTTGTAACCCAATTTTCGAGGACGAAAATTTTTCTTGTTGGGGAGATTGTAAGAACCTAGAAGTTTATATTGGAATAAAAGTGTTATATTATAAATAAATTCGAAGCACGTGTTTATTTAAATATAAAGGAAGGAATGTATAGCTGAGAAGCCTACGAGATCGCCGTTATTAAGCGGGTAGGCGATCTCCAACTTCTCTGGCACTTGAACGCCTATCGCCTAGATTATGCTTGAACGCCTATCGCCTAGATTATGCTTGAACGCCTATCGCCTAGATTATGCTTGAACGCCTATCGCCTAGCTTATGCTTGAACGCCTATCGCCTGTGTGTACCTAGTAGCCTGTCGCCTAGAGTACACCTAATCGCCGAAACTACACTTAGTGTGTAGCCAAAATGTTGGATCAACCCTGGTACGTCCCAAAAGCCACGCGTATCAAGGTGTGGGTTAAACCTTGGATACGCTGGGCAGGCGAAGCTCTATACTTGAGCATAAGAGAATCATCCTTAACGTTACACGCTTGGGCGCACGAGGACTTGTGCTAATCAACTCTTGGAAGTGTGAAGCTACCGACGTCACCAAGCCTTGTGGAGAGAATACCTTGGATGTAACATAGTGGAATGAAGAACCTCCAGGAAGGCGTGGCGATGTGTCATCGAGCATCGCCAGGGCGCAAGGCATGCAGGATCGCCTGGGCGCGAGGAGCATGCGGGCATCATCAGGGGGAGAGGTCATCGGTTGTTAGCCTTCGCGCGAGAGGTCATCGGTTGTTAGCCTTCGCGCGAGAGGTCATCGGTTGTTAGCCTTCGCGCGAGAGGTCATCGGTTGTTAGCCTTCGCGCGAGAGGTCATCGGTTGCTAGCCTTCGCGCGAGAGGTCATCGGTTGCTAGCCTTCGCGCGAGAGGTCATCGGTTGTTAGCCTTCGCGCGAGAGGTCATCGGTTGTTAGCCTTCGCGCGAGAGGTCATCGGTGGATAGTCTTCGCGCCTGTGGTCATCGGTGAAAAGGTCATCGCGCTACGTTAAGTTATACACAGAGAACGTGGGACCCAGACATCCAGCATGAGACGTTCTGCATGCGCGCCACGTAGACAAAAGAGTGGTTCAGAATAGTGACCTCAGAGTGTTAGCCTGCGCAGAGGCACGCTTAGGTGTACTGTTCAGCGAAGCGTACACGCAAACTCCCAGCAGAGTGGGTGGTGGCAGCGGTTTTTGTGGAGAAGTCAGCTTAAGATGCAAAAACCCATTTCTGAGGGAGAAGGAAAAGAACGTTGCTGTGGTTCCAGAGCTAAAAGGGTGCGTTTATCTCCCTTCTCCTCCATTCTCTCCTTCGCACTGCGATTCTAGTACACCTTCACGCGGGAATACGACGAGCGACAGCCACCATTGGAGCACTTGGGTGGTTCTCTGCAAGCTCTTCAAAACCAGACACAAGAACAGAGTCAAGGCGTTCTTCAAGCTTCGTTGGATTTCGGAACTCCTGGTGTTTGCGCAAGTCCAGGTAAGGGAAGCTAGCCTTCATCTTTACTACGAGCCATAGTTGAACCATTTCTGAAGTGAGGGCGACGTGGTCGCCATTTTCGTTTTCAACTACGTGAAATGTTTGGTTTGTGTGCTTGGGCGACGTAGTCGCCGGTTTTAAATACAGTCTTCGAAACACCTCGTTTTTGAACTAGATCGCCGGTTTTGGCGTGGTTTTGCGAACTCCTTGTGTTTGATGTTGTTTTGAGAACTGCTTGAGATTTACATGAAATATTCGAAGACCTGAAGCTTTGAAATGGTTGTTGATGTGATTTGAATGATTTATTTAAATGGTATGATGTGTTGGATGTGGTGAGTGTGAGGTCGAGGCATAGTATTTTCAGGAAAGAAAATACCGTGTAAGATCTTGTAGTAGGTGCATTGATCGGTGATTAAGAACGAGATATCCTGACTCTGCTGAGGTAATGGACTCACGTAGAGGAAGTTACTCAGTTGTTGAGAGTCGAAGGAGGTTCACCTGTATGGGTGGGTTGTTTGAAAGAGAACAAACCGACCTGTTTTGCGTGGATTAACCCTGTCATGCTGTATGGTGATGTGTGAGATTCATTATACGCTGATGAATGTGAGAGATTTCACGGCGACCCTGTGGATGTGTGAGATTCCACAGTGGGCAATATGACAGGTGCAGATCTCTGAGTCTAATCAATGCACGAGTATTCCGGAATTAGTGTCTTGTGTCTATGTATTGTGAGTCAGTGGAAAACCTGACATGTGAAATGAGAAACTGGAATATTGATAGACACTTGATGCTGTGTTGTGAAAATGGAATGACTATGGGAATGTAGTGAATTTGTGATTTTGGGCGATCAGCTGAATGCTAATTGTAGTTCTACGTTTTACATGGATAATTTGGAACTTGGTTTACTTGGATTTTCATGTTCATGAGTTAAACTTCTTTTAAATTATCTAGCTTACCCTTTTATCTGTTGTTGTGGTGGTTTTCTCAAAACTGTGATGATCGTGTAATTGTACACGGGAGCAGATGATCTTCCAGGGAGTAGAGCTCCTCAGTGAGTGGTCGCCGAAAGGAGATCGCCTATCTCCGTCTCTATCGGGTGATCGCCGGTTTATGCCTCCATCGGGTGATCGCCGGTTTTCGTGTCCTGATAGAAGATCGCCCGTTTTGAGGTCTTCTGTTAGAGATCGCCGTTTTAAAGTTGGAGATCGCCGTTTTCTTTTGAGACCGCCAGTCTTACTGCATTTCTTTTAATTTCGTAAAATCTTGCAAACATTTGATTTGGTTATGTATTAAACTCCCTAAGAGGAGTAACTTCATTTCTGATATATATATATATATACATTTTATTTTGCACTCTTCAATATTATTTGGTTACACTTAATTTCAATTATACATGGAGGTATGTATTATTTTGGTGGGATGTTACATTGAGAGTCGATGGAGGTTCATACGTATGGGTAAGTGTTTGAAAGATAACTACTTGACCTGTTGTGTGGATTCACCCTGTCATACTGTGAGAGTGATGAGATTGAGATCGAGATTATGTTGATGCGCATAGTTGTGGAAACTTTACAGCAGTGTAGTATGACAGGTGCAGATCTCTGAGTCTAGTCAATGCACGAGTCTTCCAGAAGTAGTGTCAAGTGTCTTGTGTGATGAGTCAGTGGAAGTCTGACGTGAGAAATGAGAAACATTGAAATTGATAGACACTTGATGAATTATGTGAATTGAATGACTCTTGAGGAAATTGTGAAATGTGTGATTACTTGATGGTCTTGTGAAGGGAATGAGAAAATTGATAGTTTTTACGTGGGTGTCTTAATTTTGTTTTATCTTGATTTTAAAGTTTCATATCTAAACTCTCCTTCAAATATCTAGCTTACCCTGTGTTTTGGTGTTGTGTTTGGCTTTTTCTTAAACCTGTGATGATCGTGTATAATTTACACGGGAGTAGATGATGTTGCAGGAAGTAGAGCTTCTCAGTGAGTGGTCGCCGGAAGGAGATCGCCTGTTTTCTGTTCTGTTAGGCGATCACCCCTTTTTTCTGTTTTCTGATAGGAGATCGCCTTTTCTGTTAGGAGATCGCCTGTTTTTTTCTATTTTGCTGTATTTTGTTTAAGTTTTGGAAAACTGACTGGTTATGTATTAAACTCCCTGTGAGGAGAAATTTCATTACATATATATATATATATATATATATATATATATATATATATTTATGTTCACTTCGATATTATGGTTTTACCTTTATTTCATCATATAAATATGAAAAGCATTTTGGCGGGATGTTACAGTAAGTACATGAACAATGCGTTGAAAGGACACTTCACCAACCCCCTTTCATCTGCTAACACGTGGCTGCATCAACGGTTCGAGATTCATAATGTTTGCGCTCCCTAGGGCTACGTTAAACCTCCTCAAAACCCCGCGCCACTTCACTGTTTCATCACTTTGCATTCTCATCTCTATAGACTCTATCTTCTAGCGCACGCCCTCTTCTTCTCACCAAGCTTTCCACACTTCTCCGCCCTCGCTCAACCAAAGGTATGATTTTTATGTCTTCTCCTCCTTCATAACATAATCTCGATCATCCATATGGCATGCTGTAACTGTTCTGGGCTTGTGGTGTGGTTTTCGCATTCTAGGGTTTTTATTCTTCTTTTCTGGGTTCGTTCTACCTTCGAGTCTTCGTCCACCATTGCTTTCTTCTAAACCTCTTTCTTTTCCTGCCTCTCACTTGTTTAGATTCGAGATGGCTAGAACTAAAACTACCTCCAACCCTCCTCCAACCGTAGCGGTCGATTACAAGGCCCTCTACCCATGGGCTTCTGAGGATCTTCTGGCCGAGACCTCCAAACTCACATCCTGCGAGGATCTTCGCAAGCACAGGGATGATGAGAATGAGATTAAAGGACGCGTCTTCGGCAGGGAAATCGACGCGTACATCTCTGTGCGACCCGGTACAGCAAACGAGCCTGTGTGTGCCGATGATCGCTGCAACGATGGGGAACCGTTCTTCTTCTTCTACGCCACCATCTTCAAAAGAGTCAAAGTCCATCTTCCTTTCACCGGGTTCGAAAGGGCTTTGCTCACGGAATTAAATGTGGCGCCTGCTCAACTGCACCCCAACAGTTGGGCCTTTATTAGGGCGTTCTCCATCCTCTGCAATAATCTAGGGTTCACCCCCTCTGTCGATGTCTTTCTTTACTTCTTCGAGGCGAAGAGCCCCGGCAAGAGGCTTTGGGTGAGCCTGAATGGGGTGGCAGGGAGAGTCCTTCTAACTCTCTTCTCGCAGTCATACAAGAACTTCAAGGGAAGGTTCTTTCGAGTCTGCTGCAGCTCCTACGACCCCACCATGCTCGATGGGTTTCCATTATACTGGGTGGGGGAGTTGAAGTTCAAGAAGCCACGCAGGCTCGAGGAGTTGACTGTTGTAACATCCCGCCAAAATACTATTCATATGTATATAATGAAAATAAAGGTAACAAATAATGTTGAAGAGAACATAATTATATATATAAGTAATGAAGTTGCTCCTCACAGGGAGTTTAATACATAACCAGTCAAATGTTTTTCAAAACTTAACAAAATCAATCAAATACAACGAGAACGGCGGTCTCCATACATAAACCGGCGATCTCCTAACAGAAGACCCCTAAACAGGCGATCTGCTATCAGGACATAAATCCGGCGATCACCACCAAGAGATAGAAACAGGCGATCTCCTCCCCGGCGACCACTCACTAAGGAGCTCTACTTCCTGGAAGATCATCTGCTCCCGTGTAAAATTACACGATCATCACAGTTTTAAGAGAAAAATAGCCATAGAGCAGAACACGCAGGGTAAGCTAGATATTTTAAAGAGAGTTTAAATATGAACATTAAAATCAAGATAAAACAAATTCAAGATACCCACGTAAAACTATAGAGTTTCTCATTCCCTTCACCTGATCGCCAAGAATTCACACATTTCACAATATTTTCAAGAGTTCTTCTATTCCCATAATGCACCAAGTGTCTATCAATTCAATGTTTCTCATTTCTCACGTCAGACTACCACTGACTCAGCACACAAGACACTTGACACTACTTCCGGAAGACTCGTGCATTGACTAGACTCAGAGATTCTGCACCTGTCATACTAAGCTGTTGTAATGTTTCCACAGCTATGCGCATCAACACATTCTCGATCTCAAGTTCACCATTCTCACAGTATGACAGGGTTAATCCATATAACAGGCCGAGCTCGTTCTTTTTCACACGACTCACCCATACATATGAACCTCCTTCGACTCTCAACGCCTGAATAACTTCATCTATATGAATCCATTATCTCAGGAGAGTCAGGATAATCTCATTATAGACATCACCGATCAATGCACATCCTACACGATCTTACACGGTATTTTCTTTCCTGAAAATACTATGCCTTGATCCCACATCCACAACATTCAACACATCATACAACACTTAAATGAATGATTTCAATCACAGCAAAACTCACTCCAAGGTTCTTATTTTCGAATATCTCATTTAAATCTCAAACCGTTTTCAAAGCAACACCAAAAAACAGGGAGTTCGCCAACAACGCCAAAACCGGCGATCTGGTTCAAAAACAATGTATTTCGAAGTCTGTATATAAAACCGGCGACCACGTCGCCCAAACACATAGAACAGAGCATTCACGAAGATGAAAACGAAACCGGCGACCACGTCGCCCTCACTTCAGAAACAGCTAATCTATGGCTTGTATTGAAAATGAAGGCTAGCTTCCCTTACCTGGACTTGCGCAAAACACCGAGAGCTCAAAACCCACCGAGCTTGAAGGATGCCTTAGCTCTGATTTCAGTGCCTGGTTTGTAGAACTTGCAGAGAACCTCTTAGGTGTTCTAAGGGCAAACGTCGCTTGTCGCACTAATGCTTGAGGTTGCCTTAGTCACAACGCAAAGGAGAGGAGAAGGGAGGGAGGAAGTTTGCACTCACTCTAACACTCTTGAGTCTGTAACGCTCTTTGCCATTCCCGCAGTGGCTTTTGAATCCCAGCTTACCTGTCCACGTATGCTGCTGCTGCCACCCCTTCTGCAGGAAAGCCTGAGAACCACTGCCCTGAACAGTACGACCACTGTTCTGAACAGTACGACCACTGTTGTCGCTTGTGCATGCCAACCACTGCTCTGAACAGTACGACCGCGAGTGTCTCCTGCGCATGCCAACATTCTGATGTCACTATTCTGAACCACCCTTTTTGTCTACGTGGCGCGCGTGCAGGACGTTTCATGCTGGGAGACTGGGTCCCACTTTATCTGTGTGAAGCTCGCCATCGCGCGATAACATTCCACCGATGACCGCTCGCGCGATGACTATCCTCTGGGGTCTCATACTGGTAAACGACCGATATCTCTACCTGGAAGACGACCGATGTCTCTCCCTGGAAGACGACCGATGTCTCTCCCTGGCAACGCCCGCATGCCTCTCGCGACCCGGCGATGCCTCATGCCTCGCGCCCCGACGACGCCCGCATGCCTCGCGCGCCCTGGCGACATCCACATGCCTCGCGCGACTGGCGACGTCCACATGCCTCGCGCGCCCTGGCGACGTCCACATGCCTCGCGCGACCTGGCGACGTCCACATGCCTCGCGCGACCTGGCGACGTCCACATGCCTCGCGCGACCTGGCGATGATGTACTAACTAGGCGACCCGCGATCTCATAGCCTTCTAAACTTAACTTTCCTTCCTTTTTATTTTAAATAAAACATACATAGAATTCATTTAAAATATAACCCTTTTTATTCCAATTCAATTTTACAGGTCCTTACATTCTCCCCAACAAGAAAAATTTTCGTCCTCGAAAATTGAATTACAAGGAAAAGAGGTATGGATAGGCTTCTCTCATGGGTTCTTCTAACTCCCAAGTTGAATCACCCGATCGCTCATCCCACACCACCTTCACCATGTTGATGGTCTTGCCTCTGAGCTGTTTACTTTGACGATCGTCAATCCTGACTGGCTTCGCTTCAAAAGACAAGTCATCCCTGATCTGCACATCGTCTACTTCCAGCACATGACTAGGGTCTGCCATGTACTTCCTCAGCTGTGATACGTGAAAGACGTTGTGCAGATTTGCTAAATGGGGAGGCAGGGCGATCTCATAAGCTACTGGGCCAATCCTCCTTAAGATCTGATATGGTCCCACTGTAACATCCCGCAAAATAAAACCATACATACATGTATAATGAAAATAAAGGTAAACAAATAATATTGAAGAGTACATGATATTATATATATAAGAAATGAAGTTGCTCCTCTTAGGGAGTTAAATACATAACCAGGTCAAATGTTTTCAAAATTTAAAACGAAATTCAACCAAATACAACAAGACCGGCGATCTCCATACATGAACCGGCGATCTGGTAACAGAAGGCCCAAAACAGGCGATCTGTGTAACATCCCACCAAATTTCTTTGAAAATAAATATAAAACGAAAATAAAGGTGACAAATAGATTGAAGTGAGCAAAATCTTTATATAAAATAAATAAGTTTCTCCTCACAGGGAGTTTAATACAAACGATCACTTCTCCACTAAAAACGTAAACGAAATACAATACAAAAGACAGATAGGCGATCTCCTGGCAAAAAGGGCGATCTCCTATAAGAAGGGCGATCTCCTTTCATAAAGGCGATCTCCTATTATAAAGCAGCAAGAGGGGCGATCACCCAACAGAAAAGAAAACAGGCGATCTCCTTCCAGCGACAATTTTCTAAAGAGCTCTACTTCCTGCAACATCATCTGCTCCCGTGTAAATTATACACGATCATTACAGGTTTAAGAAAAGGCCACAACACAAACGAAAACATAGGGTAAGCTAGACATTTAAAAAGAGTTTAAATAAGGATACTTAAAATAAAATCAAGGTAAACAATTTCAAGATATTCACGTAAAGTTATCAAGTTTCTCATACTCTTCACCTGATCACCCAGAAATCACACATTTCACAATATTTTCCAGAGTCATTCTATTTCACAACTGTACCAAGTGTCTATAAATTTCAAGTTCCTCATTTCACATGTCAGACCACCACTGACCCAGCACACAAGACACTTGACCTACTTCCGGAAGACTCGTGCATTGACTAGACTCAGAGATTCTGCACCTGTCATACAAGCTGTTGTAATGTTTCCACAGCTATGCGCATCAACACATTCTCGATCTCAAGTTCACCATTCTCACAGTATGACAGGGTTAATCCATATGACAGGCCGAGCTCGTTCTGTTTCACACGACTCACCCATACATATGAACCTCCTTCGACTCTCAACGCCTGAATAACTTCATCTATATGAATCCATTATCTCAGGAGAGTCAGGATAATCTCATTATAGACATCACCGATCAATGCACCTCCTACACGATCTTACACGGTATTTCCTTTCCTGAAAATACTATGCCTCGATCCACATTCACAACATTCAACACATCATACCGCCCTTAAATAAATGATTCAAGTCACAACAACGATCATTTCAAAGATTCAGATTTTCGAAGATCACATTTAAGCTTCAACAATTCAAAGTAACACCAAAAACAGGGAGTTCGCAAACATCGCCCAAACCGGCGACCTGGTTCAAAAACAGGGTATTTCGAAGTCTGTATTTAAAAACCGGCGACCACGTCGCCCAAACACATGGAACAGAGCATTCACGCAGATGCAAACGAAACCGGCGACCACGTCGCCCTCATTTCAGAAATAACTAAACTATAGCTTGTAATGAAAAAGAAGTCTAGCTTCCCTTACCTGGACTTGCGCAAACACCTAGAGTTCCGAAACCCAACAAAGCTTGAAGAACGCCTTGGCTCTGTTTTTGCGTCTGGTCGAAGGACTTGCAGAGAATTGCCCAGGTGCTCTAATGGTGGTTGTCGCTCGTCGTACTCTCGTGTGAAGGTGCTAGAATCGCAGCGCGAAGGAGGCAACTGGAGGAGAAGGGAGGTAACTCACTCTTTCTCTCTTTGAAGGCTGCAACGTTTCTTCCTCTCAGCAGTGGGTTTTCTGCATCTTAAACCAACTTATCCACCAAAAGCAGCTGCCACCACCCACTCTGCAGAGAAGTCTGAGAACCACTGCCCTGAACAGTACGACCACTATTGTCTCTGGTGCATGCCAACCACTGCTCTGAACAGTACTGCCACTGTTGTCGCTTGTGCATGCCAGCCACTGCTCTGAACAGTACGACCGCGAGTGTCCCCTGCGCATGCCAACATTCTGATGTCACTATTCTGAACCACCCTTTTGTCTACGTGGCGTGCGTGCACTACGCTTCCTGCTGGGAGTCTGGGTCTTACCCCCTCTGTGTGCAACTCGACATCGCGCGATAACCTTTCGTCGATGACCCCTCGCGCGAAAACAATCCACCGAATGACATCTCGCGCGAAGACTATCCACCGATGACCTCTCGCGCGAAGGCTATCCACCGATGACCTCTCGCGCGAAGACTATCCACCGATGACCTCTCGCGCGAAGACTATCCACCGATGACCTCTCGCGCGAAGACTATCCACCGATGACCTCTCGCGCGAAGACTATCCACCGATGACCTCTCGCGCGAAGGCTATCCACCGATGACATCTCCTGGTGCACGACCGATGTCTCCCCCTGGAAGATGCCCGCATGCATCGCGCCCTGGCGACGTCTGCATGCCTCGCGCCCTGGCGACGACGTGTAGTCTAGGCGACCGGCGATTATGTACTAACAAGGAAATCTTATACTCTTCTAAACTACACTTTCCTTCCCTTTTTATTTTAAATAAAACATGCATGGAGTTCATTTAAAATATAACTCTTTTATTCCAATTTAATTTTTCAGGTCCTTACAATCTGCAGCAGGACAAATCCGGCGATCACCACCAAGAGATAGAAAACCGGCGATCACCACAAACAGGCGATCTCTTCCTCGGCGACCACTCACTAAGGAGCTCTACTTCCTGGAAGATCATCTGCTCCCGTGTAAGTTATACACGATCATCACAGTTTTAGGAGAAAAACAGCCAACGAACAAAACATGCAGGGTAAGCTAGATATTTTAAAGAGAGTTTAAATAAGGATACTTAAAATAAAATCAAGGTAAACAATTTCAAGATATTCACGTAAAGTTATCAAGTTTCTCATACTCTTCACCTGATCGCCCAGAAATCACACATTTCGCAATATTTTCCAGAGTCATTCTATTTCACAACTATATCAAGTGTCTATCAATTTCAAGTTCCTCATTTCACATGTCAGACTACCACTGACTCAGCACACAAGACACTTGACACTACTTCCGGAAGACTCGTGCATTGACTAGACTCAGAGATTCTGCACCTGTCATACAAAGCTGTTGTAATGTTTCCACAGCTATGCGCATCAACACATTCTCGATCTCAAGTTCACCATTCTCACAGTATGACAGGGTTAATCCATATGACAGGCCGAGCTCGTTCTGTTTCACACGACTCACCCATACATATGAACCTCCTTCGACTCTCAACGCCTGAATAACTTCATCTATATGAATCCATTATCTCAGGAGAGTCAGGATAATCTCATTATAGACATCACCGATCAATGCACATCCTACACGATCTTACACGGTATTTTCTTTCCTGAAAATACTATGCCTTGATCCCACATTCACATCATGCAACACATCTCATAACACTTAAAGGAAAGATTTCAATCACAGCAAAAGCTCACTCCAAGGTTCTTATTTTCGAATATCTCATTTAAATCTCATACCGTTTCAAAGCAACATCAAAAACAGGGAGTTCGTAAACAACGCCAAAACCGGCGATCTGGTTCAAAAACAGGGTATTTCGAAGTCTACATTTAAAACCGGCGACCACGTCGCCCAAACACATAGCACAGAGCATTTTACAAAGATGAAAACGAAAACCGGCGACCACGTCGCCCTCACTTCAGAAATAGCTAAACTATGGCTTGTATTGAAAATGAAGTCTAGCTTCCCTTACCTGGACTTGCGCAAAACACCAGGAGCTCCGAAACCCAACGAAGCTTGAACAACGCCTTGGCTCTGTTTTTGCGTCTGGTTGAAGGACTTGCAGAGAACTGCCCAGGTGCTCTAATGGTGACTGTCGCTCGTCGTACTCTCGTGTGAAGGTGCTAGAATCGCAGCGCGAAGGAGATATCTGGAGGAGAAGGGAGGTAACTCACTCTTTCTCTCTTTGAATGCTGCAACGTCTTTTTTTCTCTCAGCAGTGGGTCTCTGCATCTTAAACCAACTTATCCACCAAAAGCAGCTGCCACCACCCACTCTGCAGAGAAGTCTGAGTGTACGTTTCCCTGAACAGTACGACTACAGTTGTCTCTTGCGCAGGCCAACAACTCCCTGAACAGTACTACTGAGCGTGCCTCTGCGCAGGCTAACACTCTGAGGTCACTATTCTGAACCACTCTTTTTGTCTACGTGGCGCGCGTGCAGGACGTTCCATGCTGGAAGTCTGGGTCCCACCTTCTCTGTGTGTAACTCGACGTCGCGCGATGACCTTTCATCGATGACCACAGGCGCGAAGTCTATCCACCGATGACCTCTCCCGCGAAGGCTATCCACCGATGACCTCTTGTGCGAAGGCCATCCACCGATGACCTCTCGCGCGAAGACAATCCACCGATGTCTCCCCCTGGCGAACGACCGATGTCTCCCCCTGGCGAAGCCCGCATGCCTCTCGCGCCCTGGCGATGCCCGCATGCCTCTCGCGCCCTGGCAATGCCCGCATGCCTCTCGCCCGCGCGATGCCTGCATACCTCGCGCCCTGGCGCTCATGTGTAGCAGGCGATCGGCGATCATGTACTACTAGGCGATCTCATAGTCTTCCAAACTACACTTTCCTTCCTTTTCATTTTAAATAAAGACATACTTAGAATTCATTTAAAATATAATTCTTTTATTCCAATTTAATTTTACAGGTCCTTACACCCACGAACTTAGGGGACAACTTCTTTGGTCTGATCGCCCGTCCTACACCCTTAGTGGGTGTCACTCTCATGAACACATGGTCTCCAGCAGCAAACTCTAAAGGCTTTCTCCTCTGGTCTGCATATGACTTCTGCCTACTTTGAGAAGCCTTCATTCTGCTTTGTATCTGCTGCACCTTCTCGGTCGTCTGCTGAATCAACTCTGGCCCAACCAAGACTGCTTCGCCCTCCTGGTACCAACATAAGGGAGTTCTGCATTTCCTCCTATACAGGGCTTCATATGGTGCTATCCCTATGCTGGCGTGATAACTGTTATTATAGGTAAACTCCACCAGTGGCAACACCTCGTCCCAATTCCCCAATTGATCCAAGACACACGTCCTCAGCAGATCTTCCAAGGATTGGATCGTTCTCTCTGACTGCCCATCTGTTTGAGGATGATATGCAGAGCTCATCCTCAACTTAGTTCCCAAGCAATCTTGTAAGGTTTGCCAAAACCGTGAAGTGAACCTGGGATCTCTATCTGAAACGATGCTGGAAGGCACTCCATGCAACCTCACTATTTCTTGGATGTATAACTGTGCCAGCTTGGCCATAGGCATCCTCATGTTCACTGGGAGAAAGTGAGCACTCTTCGTCAGCCGATCAGTGATGACCCAGATTGCATCATGGCCCTTTACTGATCTGGGTAAATGGGTGACAAAATCCATGGCAATGCTGTCCCATTTCCACTCAGGGATATCCAATGGCTGTAACAACCCGCCAGCTCTCTGATGCTCTACCTTCGCCTTCTGACACGTTAAGCAGGTTGCAACATACTGGGCGATGTCTCTCTTCATGCCCGACCACCAAAATGACTCCTTCAAGTCATGGTACATCTTGTTCATGCCTGGATGGAGGTTAAGGCGACTCTTATGACCTTTATCTAGGATCATTTTCTTCAACTCTCCATTTGCAGGGATGCAAATTCTGCCATTAAATCTCAAGATCCCATCATCGCCCATCACAAAGTCTCTAGCCTGATCTGTTCCTAGCGACTCCACAGTACGCTTCAGACTAGGGTCCTCCAATTGCCTATCCCTTAACATCCCAAGGAAGTCATTAGTTATAGCCAGCTTACTACAACTAATGTGATTTACGTGAAATTCTACCCCAAGGTTTAAGTCTCTGAACTGCTCGATCAGTTTCTGTTCTTCCATCATCATGGTGGCTACTTGTATTGATTTTCTACTCAAAGCATCTGCCACCACATTGGCCTTCCCTGGATGATACATGAGTTGAAAATCGTAGTCCTTTAGAAACTCCATCCATCTTCTTTGCCTCATGTTTAGTTCCTTCTGATCGAACAGGTATTTCAGGCTCTTATGGTCACTGAACACCTGGAACCGAGCTCCATATAAATAGTGCCTCCAGATCTTCAAGGCAAATACTACAGCCGCCAACTCCAAATCATGCGTAGGGTAGTTTCTCTCATGAACCTTGAGTTGCCTTGAAGCATATGCAACCACTCTTTTCTCTTGCATCAAAACACATCCCAAACCCTGATGTGAAGCATCACAGTAGACGTCAAAAGGTCTTCCTACCTCTGGGATCACCAGCACTGGAGCACTGGTCAACCTCTCCTTTAGTTCCATGAAGCTCTGCTCACATCGGTCGGTCCAAGCAAAAGGTTGATCCTTGCGGGTCAGCTGTGTTAAAGGAGCCACTACCTTGGAAAAATCCTCAATAAACCTCCGATAGTAGCCCGCCAACCCCACAAAGCTCCTTATCTCGGTGACTGTCTTAGGACGTTCCCACTGCAGCACTGCCTCTACCTTGGCTGGATCCACCGAGATCCCCTGGGCAGATATCACGTGTCCTAAGAAGTTGACTTCCTTCAGCCAGAACTCACACTTAGAGAACTTGGCATAGAGTTGTTTCTCCCTCAGTATCTCCAATACTGTCCTCAGGTGTTCCTCATGCTCTTCCTCGGTCCTTGAATAAATGAGTATGTCGTCTATGAAGACCACCACAAACTTATCCAAGAAAGGGCGAAAAATCCTATTCATGTAGTCCATAAACAGGGCTGGAGCATTGGTTACTCCAAACGGCATCACCACATACTCATAGTGCCCATACCGAGACCTAAAAGCTGTCTTTTGAACATCTTCAGCTTTTACCAAAATTTGGTGGTACCCCGATCTCAGATCAATCTTGGAGAACACCGAGGCCCCATGTATTTGGTCCATCAAATCGTCAATTCTGGGTAGGGGGTACTTGTTCTTGATGGTCAACTTGTTCAACTGCCTGTAATCTATACACAGCCGAGACCCTCCATCCTTCTTCTTGACTAGGAGCACTGGAGCCCCCCATGGAGATACACTGGGTCTGATGAATTGTTTCTCTAGCAACTCTTCCACTTGCTTCTTTAACTCTACTAACTCGGCTGGTGCCATCCTGTAAGGTGCCATTGACACTGGTCCAGCTCCAGGTACCAAGTCAATAGAGAATTCCACTTCTCTCTTAGGGGGTAACCCAGGTACCTCTTCTGGAAATACATCCGTGAAATCTTTCACCACGTGTATTCTGCTTACGTCCCCTTCATTCTTCACTTCCAACCGAGCTAGCATCACGAAGCACCTCGCCCCTTCTTCCAACTCTGACCACCCGTGCTGAACTGATATCACCTTTGATTCTTGGGGGTCTGGAAACGCTACCTTCTGACTACCGCAGTCTATGAGAACGTGATTGGCAGCTAGCCAATCCATTCCCAGGATAACATCCAGGTCCTGAAGAGGTAGGCAGATCAAGTTCACTTTGAATCTGCGTCCCTCTACTATCACTGGACATTTGGGGCAAACTGTAGAGGTCGACACCTGTCCTGACGCAGGTGTAGAGACCAACAGTTCGAAAGGCAACTCCTTCACTAGAAGGCCCAACTCAGCTACACACAGGCTTGACACAAAGGAGTGTGTCGCTCCAGAATCAAACAAAGCTTTTACACCCCTACCAGCTATAAAACATATACCCTGCACGAGGTTACCTGACTGAGATGCCTCTGCTCCTGACATGGCAAACACTCTCCCTGTTGCCTGAGATCTGCCCCCTTCGTTCCTCATCTGCTGAGAGCCACTGGGTTGGGTCGCCCCATTCCTGCTAGGGCACTCTCTAGCAACGTGTCCTATCTTTTGGCAGGTAAAACATCTTCTCTCTGAAGTCTTCTTGGGGCACACATTGGGCGTGTGTGACCCACCACAATGGAAACACTTGGGTCTCCAAGGTTGTTGTTGCTGAAACTGGGATGACGCTGTTCCCGCCCGATGTGGTGGAGGTCTCGCATAGGGCTTGCTTTGTGGGTGCTGTGCCTTAGCTTTCCCACTGGAAGAACCTCCTGGGTGTGACCTGATCACCCGAGAATCACCCTTTTCTAGGGTCTCCACCATCTTCGCCTTCTCTACTAAGGCGTGAAATTCCCTTATGCACATCGGGGCTATGGTCCTCTTCAGCCCGTGCTTCAGTCCCTCTTCGAACTTCCTACACCTCCAGGCCTCGGAGGTCGCCTGAGTATAGAATCGGGTGAGGTACTCAAACCGAGCAGCATAGGCGTTTACTGACATATCCCCCTGCTCCAACTTTAGGAACTCAGCTTCCCTCGCAAACCTGGCGCTGTCTGGGAAGTATTTCTCCAAGAACCTCACCCTGAAGCTCTCCCAATCCAACACATCCTCTCGGGCCTCCATCATCTGCTGAGCTCCCATCCACCAGAACTCAGCTTCCCCAGATAGCAAAAAGGTTGCGAACACCAATTTCTTCTCTTCAGGGCAGGAGGTCGCCCTAAAGATTTTCTCCAGCTCTCTGACCCACTGATCTGCCTGATCAGGGGTAGCATTCCCACTAAACTTGGGTGGGTTGTGCCTCATGAACTCAGTCAGTCCCATCTGTTCTTGAGGCTGACCGCCGTGGGAGTTTGTCTCAGCCGACCGAGCAGTTTCCCAGTGGTGCATTGTAGCTTGATGGTTCTGAGTCATCGCTGCATTCTGCTGTTGAATGGTAGTTGCCATCATCTCGATAGCTTTAGCAATCTGGCTCATCTCCGAAGAAGATTGGGGAGGGGTAGAAGGTCTAC